>CM019717.1:17821999-19021999 GCA_009760885.1 Achatina immaculata | reverse complement strand
CATGTCAGATGGTTTGAGACAGTTCCACAAAGACACTCTGACTTTGAGATGAGGAATCTGATGAGTGCTTCAACGATATCCATTCCCCACCACCCATAGTCTACTGGCTCTGTTTTGTTTACATCATTCTGATAGCCATTGTTGTAAAGACCCATAGGCTTGTCACGTCCTGGATTCATTGGTTTCACACCAGACTTCCCTCATCCCCGCCAGAGATCTCCATGTCCCCATCTGTCCACCAACCTGACATTACATTTTGCAAAAATAACAATTACAATTAGTGTTGATTGCTACAGGTTTCTGGGCTACAGAGGTAGGTCAGAGTTTTTAAGCAAACAGATCTATGTTCCCTGTCTCACAAACACTATGTTAAGATAAGTGTGCTCTCAACACAGTTGTTCCCAGGGGGTTCCATGCTGTAATTTCTAAAACAGTTTTGTTCATCAATGAAGAAATTATACACCTTTTTGATAATTCTTAACATTACTTTCAGACACTTAATATAGTCTCTGTAAAGTCCCAGCTGTGCTTGACTCTCAGCAACAACAGGTCAGAGATTATCATGGCGCCATGTGATCCAAACAATCCAAACCAACAATGGCATTGGCCCAGAGGCAGCGTTGTACTCTCATAAAGAAAAAAAGAAGTTTAGTATCTGCCAAATTTTCATTAATGATTATATGATTATGGTCATTTTGTCTGAGTATTTATCTTGCCTTTAATAATTTAATGTTTACTTTATATCAATGCACGTGACATTTATAGTTATGGTTAAAATACTGTGAAATCCCAAAATGAGGACACTCCATCCTGTGAAATCCCAAAATGAGGACACCATCAAACTGTTTTGTAAACCCCCAAAACGAGGACACACTATTATACTGTAGTGTGAAACTGCAAAATGAGGAACCCCCTACAAACACTCAAAACTCAATACTTTGTTCCCAGAACTGACCATGAAGTCCTTTAAAAGATTATATGTTAATACTCTGCAACGAACCTTTACTTTTAGAAGCCTTAATGATCTATACATATAAACTGTAACTTGTCATAAAAAAATTAAGACCATGACAAAAACTTACACTATTCATATGTGACTAAAAAGCTAAGCTGGTTACTAATGAGTGTCTGATCTGAAAATACAAAACAGAAGCAATGCTAAATATTGGTAATATTGGAAGTGGAAACAGTTGCTGATGTAATTGGTCAGGCAGCCAACTTCTGAACTCTAACATAACTCAGTGCTAATAACATTTAAAAAATCTTCCATTTTTACTTGGGGTACTGCAAGAGGGAGGAAAAGTATGCAATCATTGGGAATGTGGACAAAACGGGGTATTCACAAAAATCTGCGTGAACAATAATTTTTTAAAATGAGGATATGTCCACTTAAATGTGAATATATGGTAAGTTCATTTACAGCTGAATCATCACTATCGTCTGATTTAGCCCTTAATTGCTTAAGATAATGTTTCTAACCCAGAGTTCATGGAAAATTATAGTTTCAAAAAAAAAACATAAAACAAGAAATGGAAAGTATTATTATAAAGAAATCAAAATTTTCAGTAATTGTGAAATAAGTATTGACAATTTTTTAATATATAAAATGTGGCAAGATTTCTGATTTTATAGACACTAATACTAGTTAAGTTGACAAAGTGTTACATGAAGTTCAAAATGTGCAACCAAAGCCTTTAAGTCAAATTTAAGTCTGAAAAAGTTGTGTTCTTAGTGTGACTGTACATATATGAAGGTCAAAAAGATGATCTAATTCAGGGATTGACAGTTCATAGTAATTTACTAGTCAGTTGTTGTTGCATGCTTTATTGATCATGTCCACATAATGGTCCATCTCAAAAGTTTTTTTGTAATTTTTAAAAAATCACTTCTTGCTGTTTTTTGATAATCTTCTTCTTCTTCTTCAGCTTTCCGAGCCATTAAGACTCATTGTGCAGATAAAGTTCGCCTCCATTCCTCTCTATTCCTAATCTTCTCTCTCCAGTTGGTGACACCAATTTCTTTTATATCCTCTTCTATGTTGTCTTTCCATCTCTGTCTTGGTCTACCCCCTTGGTCTTGTTTCCCTTATATCTTGTACATGCATCATTTTCATTTGTCTGTTCTCTTCTATTTTTTTCTACATGCCCCAGCCAGCGTAGTCTGTTCAGTTTCAAGACATTTATAATTCATTGAGATTTAAATAAGCTATTCAGTTCAGTGTTCTTTCTAGCTCTCCATTCTCCACTGCTGGTATTCTTTATGGGCCCAAAGATTCTTCTTAGGATCTTGTTTTCAAAGATCCGCAATTATTGTTCATTTGTTTTTTTTATAATGATTTGTCAAAATAGTCACAGCAGGTGTGAGTGATAGAAAAATTAAAATTTGTGTGTTTTTGATGTGCTGCTTGTAGATCATCATGTGTGATAATGTGTATTTAATTGACACTGATTTGCACACATGCTTGAAATCTAAATTCCTTTCCTTGACTGTTAATGTTGTTTTCTTTTGAAAGTTGTGGAGGTGATGTAAGGTAGAAGAGGAAATAAATACTACTCAACAGTAAAAAAGTAAGTGCAAATTGGTCCGTAAAAGCAAACCAGTCAAGTCACAGAGACTGTATATACCAATGAAAATGTAAAGTAGATGTAAAGTAGAAAAGTCACTATATCTGGTCTATGTAGTGGTTGTTATCCTCTGTACTTAAAATGATTTTTTCCTTCAACAATGAATACTGTTAAGCAAAAGCTGGAAAACAACCAAAGAAATAAGACAACAAATGCCTAAGGAAAATACTCTGTATAAAGTGGAACAAATTCAAGTGCAGTGCAAAGATTGATGAGTAAACAACAACCTGTCTCATTGGTGATCAGAAAAAGGAGATGGACATATGTCAGTCACGTGATGAGAAGAAACAATCAGAGAATCTCAAAACAAGCTGTCAAGTGGAACACAACAGGCTGAAGAAAAAGAGGACATTGTTAAGAGAGACCAGATTAGTAGGCGTATAGTCCCTTGATGAGGTTGAAAAGCTCACCAAAAACAGGAAAACTTGGCAAACTATCATACGACCCCTATATGACAATTAACTGTGCGGGGAAGATGTAAAATGTAAGAATGAATACTGTTAACTCTATTACAACCTTGTCAGTATATTGTTCTGTGGATTTATTATGAACTAATACAAACTGCAAGGGAATGTTGTAATCATGCAGTAGAGATTTTCTGTATAGAAATTTAATGCTGAGAACAAGATCCACATGTGGTTCTAATCTCAAATGATCTTAAATGACAGAAAAAGCTCCTTATGTTGTAGTTCCCAACCTATGGTCCTGCAAGTATTTGAAGTTATCATTTTGGTATTAAACTACTGAAAAGAAACAGTTAAGGGTTTATGGCATAGCGATATTACATATAAGATGGGTAGTCCATAACATATACAAGTATGTAGAGGGAAAGTGATTCTTGTATGTAAAAAGGTTGAGAACCACTGGTCTTTTGTAATAGCAGAATAACTACTCCAAGTAATGTTTTTGGAAACAATGATGGATTAGTCACAGCCCAGACCTTTAGACTGAAGTGAAAGTACCCCCTCTCTCACAACCTGTACCATTCATCATAAAACAATAACCTATATTCGCATTTTTTTCAATGTTTGGCCCCTGCCTTGTGGGCCCCAATGCTTAATTAAGATTGTTCAGCCTAATGGGTACTCCATCACTTTCTAAAAACAATATTTTTGATACCACCGTTCTAACAGTAATGAAAGTCACAGACAATTAGTTTTTGGGTATATCTATATATTACTAAATATATAAATATGCACAAAGCCACTTCAGTAAAACTGCGATAACAAAATGTTAAAACTTTTGTTTTAAGTTGAAACAACTTTATTAGTTAATGAGCACACAGCTGTAATGTTTCAGTTTATACCATAATCATACAAAAACATACAGAACAGAGATATAGGGAAAGAAGATAAAATATAAATTCACATGAATGTTATACAACAAATAAGAATGGAAAAAAAAACTGTAGAAAAAAAAAGGGAGCACTTAGCTGTGACTTGCAAGAAGCTGCATCTGAGAGTGCATGTGATGGAGTGTTGTGTTTATATAAAGACTTGTAACGTGTGATAAGTTGGTAGTTTTACTGAAAATTAAGTCAGCTCTGTGACACACTCACAAGAGAGCATAGAATACTCATTATTATCCAAGTGTAAGTAAGAGTGCTTCTGTAGGCAAGATTTAATATATAGACAAAGGAAAAGAGATTTTTGGCATGTGAAAGATATTCAGAAGCTGTGTATCTTATTATATATAAATAGCCAGTAAGTGACATCTTTGAATAACAAAACCTGTCACTGTAATGTAAATAGAACTATTGATTATATTCGCTAATGATTACAAGGTGTTGGGTCAAGTTTTACAATGACAGAAAGACAGTGAGTCTATCTGCTTGAGAACCAGAATGAATATATATGGGCATAGTACTGTTGTCTGAGAATTGTTTGTTTATATGTTAATGACACTGTTGTCTTGTTTATCCATAAAGTTGTAGTGAAATTAAACTGCTAAACTGAAGATAATGTCTGCAGTTCATTGATATATGTCTCAAAACCCATGTAATATGCTTTATGAAGACTTTATTCATCATCATCATCATCATCATCACCCCTTTCACTCTCTTGGGATCATAGGCCACGGATAAAGGTTTTCCAGTCGTCCCTGTTCTTGGATTTGTTCTCTACATCCTTCTGTGTATATCCTTTCTCTCTGAGCACTGTCATAATTTAGTTCTAGGTATTCCTTAATTTCTATTTCCCTGATGATTCCACATCAGTGCCTGTTTTGTTATGCTGGTGTCGGATTTCCTCAGTGTGTGACCAATCCACCTCCATTTCTTAGATGTAATTTTTTGGTTCATAGCCTCTTGTCCTGCTCTATTCTAGACCGTCTCACTTTGTTTATCTTTTATATAAATTGTTTGATCACCTTAACATCACTGCTATATGAGTTTATATGCTCATCAGCTGTGTGTGTGGTATTATGAACACATTTATTCATTAAAGTAAGAACACTTCTCCCACGTCATCACCCATCTACCATCACTCGTAAATAAATGTTGACGTGTCGAAGGTTAGTTGTGTGAATCCTTCAGTTTCGCAATGCCCATCTATTTGCATTATGTACTGTGTACTTTTTTCTTGCTCTTGGTACCACTACTCTGTTTAAAAAAAAAGGTTGTTACCTAAATCCTAGCAAAAGGGAGAGAGTGACGTCATTGAAGCATTACGTTGTCTTACTAGTGTTACACTGGTAGGACATGCCAAGTCGACTGACCAAAAAAACCTAAGTGAAGTTCTAGTCGCTTTTCTTCATCGAGTTGAGTCCAGGTTGAGTCTTTAGTGAACTGAGCCACACTTAAGTAAGAGTCCATGAACTTAAGTCTGCATCTCTCTAATCCATAATAACAAACTTGCATTCCTTCTGTCTGTTCAACGGGGCATGACTCGACGTCATGGTGATGAAGCCTGCCAAGTTCGTAGTCCATGGGATGAGAAAAGAAGTAAAGAAATTTTGATCACAACAGAAAAAGTGAAGACCACAAAAACGATATAGAAACAAATTAAGATAATTCTACAAGTAACTGTGACCTTTTTTCATCTGTCAGAGACGCTGTCCGATTTTGCAGTCAGCGATCCACAGCCGACAAGCTAACGTCAGAGTTGGCGAACCATAGCCATCCAAGAAGATCCTGTCTCACCTGTCTCTTGGAGTCCCCAGTAACAGGCCTAGAGTGGTTAACGAGGACGGGATCGCCTAAATCCTCATGGCAGTGCAGACAAATAGAGGACTGTCATAATAAAGATAGCAAAAACATGCACAAATAAATTAGTGAACTCACAGGCAGGAAGACAAAATATACCACAGGGTGCCTGAAATCAAAAGAAGGTAAAATGTTAATGGGAAAAGAAGACATTGTGGACAGGTGGACAGAGTACATTAGTTAGCTATATGGACCACCAATACTTGAAGATGAAATCATAGATGCCATCAAACACATGAAGAAAGTGAAAACGACTGGGCCTGATAATATAACAATAGAAGAAATACAGGCTCTAGAAGAGATAGGAATAAAAATAATAACCAAGTTACTGAATGACATTTACAACAGTGGTTATATACCCAGTGACCTGCTTAAATCCACGTTTACCAAAGAAACCAAGTGCAAAGGAATGTGATGACCACCGGACTATCAGCCTCTCATGTCACATAAAGAAGCTACTTCTGAGAATTATTATGAGAAGAACAAGGAAAAATATAAAAATGGAAATAGCAGATGAACAGTTTGGATTTGTTGAAAGAAAGGAAACACACAATGCCATTTATGCTTTACGAACACTAACAGAAAGAGCTTTAGAAGTACAGAAAGATCTCTACTTATGCTTCATTGATTACACCAAGGCATTCGACAAGGTGAAACATAATGAAATTATTATAATGCTTGAAGACATCAGTATCGACGGCAAAGACCTGAGGATTGTAAAACATCTATACTGGCACCAAGAAGCAGCAGTTCGAGTTGAAAATAGAACTGGAAAATATCAACCTATAAAACAAGGGGTGCGACAAAGATGTGTACTATCTCCAGACCTTTTTTCTCTGTACAGCGAGAATATTCTAAGAACGATCATCACAGAACCAGGCATAAAAATTGGAGGATACAATATTAACAACCTTCGGTATGCTGACGACACAGTACTGATAGCTGAGAACCAACAAGACCTGCAAAATCTCTTGGATAAAGTCGTAAAGGAAGTGAACAGAAAGGCCTTACTTTAAACATAAATAAGACAGAGACTATGGTTATATCTAAGCGACAGAATCCACCAAAATGCAGTATAAAATTCAACGGAACTATTCTAAAGCAGGTGCAGAAATTAAAATACCTTAGAGCAGTAATAATTTCAGATGGGAAATGTAGAACAGAAATTAGGAACAGAATAGGCCAAGCAAAGACTGCATTTCAGAGAATGAGAAACATATTATGCAACACATCCTTATCAATGAATGTTAGAAAACGAGTCCTGCTATGCTGTATTGAACCAATCTTGTTATATGGAAGAGAATCATGGACAATATGCAGGTCTGTACAAAAATCATTGGAAGCAGCAGAAATGTGGTTTATTAGAAGAATGTTGCGAATCCCCTGGACAGCAAAAATAACTAATAAAGAATGTATGAGAAGAGCTGGAGAGACAAAAAATCTTGTCAAAAAAAATAAGAGAGAGACAATGTACTTTCATAGGACATGCAATGAGAAGAGGGGGCATTGAAAATATTATAACAACAGGAAAAATAGAGTGAAGAAGATCAAGAGGAAGACCAAGAAAAATGATACTGGACAGTCTGACGGGATGGTGTGAGAGGAGATCAGCAACTGAGCTGATGGCCTGCATGAAGGATCGTGTACTCTGGAGAAGCATAATAGCCAACACCAGTCGGCACGGCACCTGATGATAATGATGATGATGAGTGGAGCATGCTAAAGAAATACTGCTCATCCCCTGCTTTAAATTTAACTCCACACAGGGCCTGAAAAAAATAGCCGCCATAACCCGCTCCCAATCCGACACGATATTGTGACTAAACACTTTCCCCGCATCGACTAAAAGAACATCAAGCTCGTAATTTCAGGAAGAAGAACTAGAGTATCCTTCTGTAAATCTTGCCGGCTTCGACGTCTATATCATTAAAAATCTGCATTGAGTTTTAAATTAACAGTAAGAGACTCCAAAATATATAACTGTTGTCAGTTTTCATAATAAAAATGCGACAATCTGTCGTAAAACTGACTGCAAATCTCTGACAATCACTGATGTGCTAGCAAAAGCAAACTACGTTCAGCTCTCTGTTTCAAGTGCTTGCTACGCAAATGCTTCGACAAGAGGTGTTTAGCATGCGTTAAGCAAGCCATGCTCGCGAGCTGCCCACACAGTTCAACTAAACTGTTTATAATTAGTCCGTTCTAATTTTACGAAAAAGAAGGAAGGAAAATCGAGAACAGTTTAAATAGCGACAACTCACGTCCCCAAGACCCTGTTTATATGAGCAGCCCTTTCTAAACATGGCGGGTATACACGAAGGTCCAGAATTTGGAATAGGTGATTTTGTGTTGCTTCACGATGTTTCTCTTGAGGCTTTTATGGAGAATTTGAAAGTCAGGTAACCATTATAAGTGTTAAATTAATTTAATTACCCCAAACAGTAATCATAGGAAGTTGTTTAACCATTTTTTTAAACGTTTGGTTCTACATTACGTTTACATTCTTTATCAGTTTCCCATGTTTCTGGGTTTACCCCTTCTACCAAGAGCCAGTCCAGTGAGAAGAAAAGGGTGGGGGGGGGGGGGGGTAGGGGTTCCAGCCAATCCTTTTCTCCTGAGCCAGAGGCCTTCCTGGGTGCCCGTAGTTGATGAAAAGAGAATGGCTAATCAAAAGGTAAGCGGGAGATTTGGGACAGTATAGTCTTGTACCGGCTTACACAATGTCTCTCTGAGGCTCTGCATGGAGCCTGAAGTCACGAAGTATGCGAGTGTATTTAACAATGATGTTTCGTGGTGATAAATCGCTGTGTGTTATTCAAATAAGGATCTGGGATATCTGATATATAGTTAAACTGTCAAGGCCCAAGGTTCGATATCAGTGATAATGAAATGTTTCATGACAGCTAGGTGGGTATCCAGTCTGGGAAGTTGGATAATTTACAATAAACCACTCCCAGTTTTATATGGTGCCTGTTTTCAAGATCTTCACATCATCAACTGGTTCCAGAAACCCAGTTACAAGGGAACATATCACGTACAGATATTTCCTGGGAAAATAACCTACTAGAAACAGGGAAGGAAGAGAGAAAACTGAGGTATTTCATCACTGAACAGGACCTTGTAGGGCGAGAGCACACTTACTTCCAGGATGAATGAGGATCCTTAATATTCCAGGGTGCCACTAAGGTTTTTTCTTTAAATTTCAGAGACGCCTTTTTTTTTGGGGGGGGGGGAGTGAGGGTTGCTTCTCGGATATAACATTTCGAGTTTTCTTACAAACGACTTGGGCAGATTTTCACAGCAATAATCTCAGCGATGTGAGATATTGCTCTGAACAAATGCCAAGACCCATCTACATGGAGGAAATTATGCAACTCGTATGACAAGAAGTGGCCAAAAAAAAAGGGGGGGGGGGACCTGAATCGGTAAAAGAAGTTTCCGTTTTCACATAAAATGTATCGGAATTCATCTCTCATTTTATCAAGAACTTAATCTCTAAAGTTTTATTCACTTCTCGTCCTTTGATTATACGCTCTGCAATTAATTTTTTTTTTCAGATTCGAAAAAGGACGCATCTACACATATATAGGAGAAGTCGTTGTATCTGTGAACCCATACAAACCAGTAGATATCTATAACAGTACATATGTGCAGCAGTATAAGGGCAAGGAAATTTATGAGAGGCCTCCACACATTTTCGCCCTGGCCGACAGCGCTCATAAGACAATGAAGAGACAGGCTAGGGATACCTGTATTGTCATCTCAGGTGAAGAATTTTTCCAATACTTGTTATGTACAAATAATAAAAGCATGTTCAATATTCTGTGAATCGAACGAACGAACAATCTTTACTTGAAAAGGATCTGATATTCTGTCCTTTGTCTCTCACCATTCCTGTTTCCAATCATACTGTTTTAATTCAAGTATGCGAAAACATAAGGAGCATGAACAAGATGTAAAACAACAAAACAATTATCCTTTTTGCCTGTACATTCACATATATACTTGTAAAATATCTAGCTCTCTTGCTTATCCTGGGAACCTGCTTCTTTACACTCGGGGCTTGTCCATCCTCGTTCAGCTTTCCACATCAGGATATCCTTCAGTGGTTTTAAGAAATAGTCTCCCACGCTATGTTGTTGTGTATTCGCCATGTCCTAGCACGGCCAACAACGGATAACTTAGTTTTCTTGATGGAGCAGAGGAGCCAGTCTTCATCCACATTCAGCTCTTCCATGAAATCTCAGTTTCTTCTCTTATCCTTCCAAGATACTCTGTGGGCTCTTCTGTAACCACAAAGATGTGATTCCCCCTCCCCCTTCCTTTTTTGTGATATCAAGGTCAGGGTACATGAGTTTCACATGTTATCTTGCTATAGGAAAGATGCAGAACTTGAATATATTTACTTGAAACCAGTCCCCGTGAGAAGGAGAGGGAGTAGTGGATGAAAACAGATAAGCCGGAGGCAGAGAATAGTTTTACGTTGACTTATAAAATTTCTCTTAGAGGCTGTGCTTGGGACTTGCTGTATCTGAATTCAGCACTAAACTACACCAGTATCAGTACCACTGGTGGCTAATAATAGCACCTGATGGGAAAACACATTTGTAAATTAGAAAGTTTTATCAAATACAGCGGTGTCATCAGCAGACGAAACGAACACTTAAATTATACTCCAATAATGGGTTTCCCTGACAGACTTGGACAGAGAGTGTGAATAGCTTCAGTGACTCATCTCTGATTGGACAGTTTCAAAATCCCCATAGTTGTGAATCAGAAGAAACTGAGCCGATATTTCCTGGTTACATCAATTTAGCTGGTAATTTAGCATCCTTCTTCCTTAAATAAAATCTTTAATGTTCCCAGCAATGATTAACAAAGAAAAAAAATATGGTGAGCGCAGGGAAATATTGTTTTTTTCATGCGGCATTTTGATAACTTCATGTGCGGTTTTGTATCCAATGTTTCCTTGTGTTAGACTTATAACGGAAAAAAATGTGAATTCTAAAATATGAAAAAGTAGTTCTAAGTCTTCATCGAAAATATAATAACATGGAAGATAAAAGAAAAGAGAGTCAGAAGAATAGTATATGTGTGTGTCTGTGAGAGAGTGCGTGAGAGAGAGAGAGAGAGAGAGAGAAGACAATGAGCTGTCTGGCACGATGACATGGCATAAAGTCATCGACTATGCTGAAAGAGAGCTCCAAAGCAACATATGTTCAGAGAAATATCATTTCTTCTATAGGTTTACAGTGATATTAAATCCAAACAACAACAAAATATTTATGTTTCACAGCTTTTTTTAAAAACCCCGTGAAACTCTTCAGCACATACCGTGTACGTAAACTTTGTCACTGAGTGAAACATTTGTTATTCTGAGACACTTCATGTATAAAGTATTATTGCGGGGCGAAGACGGACAAAGTCTTGGTTGTTAAAGATACGGCTTGAAAGAAGTCCGCCAAACGTGTTATTCATATTATAGTAGGTCACAAAGAGTGAACTAAGATTTAAACATAGAGAAACTAATTGATTCGACCGGGTACGATCCGTAGTGGTGTTATCGTTTATAGGCTGTTTTTTCAGTCGCGCAGGAACTGACGTCATGTTTGAATATGCATACAGTGCAGCGGTCAGCGACCCATAGATGATTGCTCGCATCAGGACTGGCCAACCATAGTCGACCAAGACCCTGTTCGACCTCTACTTTGGTGCTCCCAGTAGCAGATTTAGCCTGGCTAACGGGGCAGGGATCACTTTTGTCCCCCATAGCAGTGGAGTCTGCTGAAAAAAATGTGCACATTTTCCTGTTTTGAAAACTCCAACCCGGGTCTGCAAAAAATAGTCGTTATAACCCACTCCTCATCAAACACGATGCTTGTGCTTCAACATCTTCACTGCACGAGCTGCAAAGAACATCCTGCTCGCTGTTTCAGGATGATAGAACAAGAACAAAACGGGAAGGGGCTAAAGGGGGAGTAGGAATTACGATGGCTTACTTGAGGATCCACACTGGGTGCCAGAAATAAAACTCCTCTACAGGTTCCACCAACTTCGGGCACGGTGAGCTCCAACCCGTTAGCCATAATAAGCACATCAGCCTTTTAACTAAAAGCACTGCAAAGATAATCATGGCCAGTTCCGGTTCCCTGGCCGTCCTTCTGTGTTAGCAGTCATCTCTGCTCTAACATACTTGTATAAACTGTTTGGTACGTGCGCAATTTACTCTCTATGTCCTAACACCCACATAATTCTTTTATATCCTTTTCTTTCCTTCTCCGCCTTCTTTATCTCTGTCTGGGGCATAGACTCTCCATCAACAAGTGCTCTTCATTTATTTCTGTCCTGGGCTGTTTATTCCATCCAGGTGTTGTTCATCCTTTTTTTTTTTAAATCTCTGCTTCAAGACTCTTTTATTATATCCCAACACCCACATAATTCTTTATGTTGTAAGGCCGTATGATTCTTGCCTGCCAAGTAGATCTTGTATACCACGTGATCTTTACCAAATGGAAATGGCGGAAAGATCTCTCCGTAGGCGTAATATAGAAGCTCTAATAAAGGTCGTGCTTTCAGACGAGAAGTTTTTGTGAATAAGTAACCAACTGATTTAGTTCATCGCGATTAAGTTAATCGTTACTGAATAAAAAAAAAATGTTCATAACTTTTTGTTTTCGTAAAAAAATGGAATAGTCTTCGTAACAGATTGCATGAATAAGGGAAAAACTCGAACTATTAAAGGATCTCCACCGCTTTTTTTGTTTCTTTAAACTGAGTTTGGCTGTTTTACTGTCATGTCTGAAAGTCAGTTCCTGTGCCGGTGTTTTGCCAGATTGTACCCCATGTGCCACCATTATTTAGGGAAGAACATACAGAGCTAGTAAGTTAAATATTCACAAGGGTTGAAGTGCTTGATTACTTAGCCTAACTCCTGTCAATATATCGTTGGACATGTATTTGCTTAGATTGTGTGTGTGTGTGTGTACTTGAAAAGAAATGTACGTGTTTGGATGTGAACCACTATATTAACGCCCTTCACCAATGCGTGACAGTGGCGATGTGACTAACATTAGAAAAATTCTGACTAAAGTGCGGGTTTGTCATCCCAAGCAGGGACCCACTAATAGTTGGGCATTCCGGGATACAAGGGTAGAAGTAGACTTTAAAACTATATTCAAAGCGAGTAAAATAAGAGGCGGAAAAATTGGACATTAAATGACAGAGATTGGGAAGTACCGAGGTCGAACGATCATTTCAGATAAGAAAAAAAGCCTGTACTTCGGATGTGAAGCTATATATATATATATATATATATAATATATATATATATATATATATATATATATATATATGATGTCATTCACTACCAAAAATAGCACTAAGATGGACACCACAGGGGAACAGAAGTAAGGGTAGACCAAAAGAGACATGGAAAAGAACAACAGAAAGGATGTTGCGCAATAGAGGGCTCACTTGGGCAAGAGCAGAAAAAAAAAGGCGAAGGACAGGCATTTGTGGAAAACCCTTGCGGAAGCCCCATGTGCCCTGAGCACTTAAGGTTCAGAGAGAGAGAGAGAGAGAGAGAGAGAGATATGATGTCATCCTATTCCATCAGTGGCGTTTATATTCATGCGATATAAATATAGACATAATTAAAATAAAACAGTACGGCCTTGTATCTATCGAAATCAAAAACTGTTAAACATTACAACATATACTGTAAATATTTGAGAAGAATTAGCCCACATACTCCTATTTGCGAGAGGCTGTATTTGCATTGTCTCCTTTAATTTTTCGGTTGAAATTTTAAGTTACAGTGCAGCAGTATGCAAGGTTATTTGTAACACTTTTTGTGCATGGTTGTTTTTTTTATATAGTACAGGTAATTATTATTGTGTATCGGACTATAAGAAACACTAGCTAATTTAAAATATGTAGGTGCAAGGTTTGTTTTTTTTCAACAAACACCAAACTGGAAGAGGGAGACGCACACTAGGAGTTTGAGCCTTGCAGAACAAAACATGACTGGAATCAGACAATCAGACATAACAGCAGCTGTATGGCAAGCAGACAACAGCTGACATCCATTTGCTTTGAAATATTTCTAAGACATATTTTCTTCAGTCATACGTGTGTTGTTAAAGATGGAAACATAACATATGAATGAAACAGACAAGACAAATGGAGCTGTTAATAGATTAGATTCTTCACATGGCTTAATTTTAACAAATGTATTGAGGAAATTTAAAATTATATCTACTAATAAACACCACAAACATTACAGGAAGCCACAAACATCACAACATGGTGACTGTCACATGCTAAACAGGAATGGGCAAGTCATCATTTTCTGCCTTAGAACAGAACACAACTGACTCCATTTCAAATGAACTAAGTTTAATGTTGAAAACTCCTCTGTTTCCATATGTGTTCAAGCATTTCAAAATGTGGAATACATCCTCCAAAACTGCAGCAGCTGTGAAACACTTAGACATAATTACTGGCCCGATGAAACTACCCAAGAAGCTAAGCTCTGCCGTTCTATAAAGGAACAACGGAAAATAACTGGATTTATCGAAAAGACAGAACCGCAGATATAGACAGTGAATGCATCCGAAGAAGAAGGAATTATCCGTTGATATCAAGAACAAGAAATCAACAAACAAACAACATAGGACTAAAGATCAACGTAGGAAAGACAAAGTTAATGAAGCAAAATATGAACAACAGAAATGTACTCAGAGTAGATAGCAAGTTAGTGGAGGAGGTCAACGAATTTGTATACCTTGGCAGTAGAGTAGTAGAAAATGGAGACAGCATAGAGGACATCAACAGCAGACTTACTAGAGCAAACCAGGCTTTTGCAGTGCAGCAGACTATATGGAAATTTAAAAAAAAACTAAGTATAAATACGAAAATCAGGATATTTAAGAGTAATGTTCTAAGTGTACTACTCTATAGAAGTGAATGCTGGAAAATCACCAAAACCATAGAAAACAAGTTGAATTCTTTCCAGACTAAATGTTTACGAAGAATTAGAAAAATATTTTGGCCAAACACCATAAGAAATAACATCTTGTTGGCAGAAATGCAGATGAAGCCACTGACAACAATTATTGAGGAAAGACGCTGGCGATAGTTGGGACATGTGCTCAGAATGACTGACAACTCACTACCAAAAATAGCACTAAGATGGACACCACAGGGGAACAGAAGTAAGGGTAGACCAAAAGAGACATGGAGAAGAACAACAGAAAGGATGTTGAGCAATAGAGGGTTCACCTGGGCAAGAAGCAGAAAAAAAAGGCGAAAGACAGGCATTTGTGGAAAACCCTTGCGGAAGCCCCATGTGCCCTGGGCACTTAAGGTTCAGAGAGAGAGAGAGAGAGAGAGAGAGAGATCAAGAACATGCTAAGAACAGCTCTCATTTACAATGGATTATGTGAAGTTTATTTCACTCTGTGTATAAAAAAAAACAGGGCGAATTAGCTGTTATATTAAACGATTTTAATTTAAAAGAGACATGTTGAAAAAAATAATAATAAAATGCTGATCTCCTTATGTCGTCCATTTTTTTTTCTCTGTCAACGCTGAAGTTACGCGCGAACTGATTCAGCGAAAAGGTTTTCCTACTGTGTTAAGTTTAGAGACGTAAGATATGACGTACTTTTGGAGATCTGTATAGCCACAACGGGAGGCTTACCCTAGTGCTGATATAGTGCTCATGTCAAGGACTACGCCATCGTCACAGATATCTTCGGTACAAACCACTTATTTAGTCTATTTCTGAGCAACCTCGGCCTCCACATCTGTGTTGTAAATCAACACATGTTAATTTCTCCTAGTTTATCTTGTTCATTTGATCCCCTTTTCCGTGTCTTTTGTTAATGGAGAATATATTTGATTCGCCTTTTTGATCTTGAAATATATTCTAGAGCAGTGTTTCTCAATCCTTTTTTTTTTCATCTGTGGCCCCCTTATGACCGTGCTTCCCCCCCCCCCCCCTTTCTTTCTGTGGCCCCCTCCTACTTTCTCCCCACCGACTTAATACTAGGTCAGTGTGACTTTGGAACTTGGTGAAGTAATGCACATTTTTTTAAGTGTCTGGTTCCAGAGAGTTAAGTATTAAACGAAGTCCACCTCTGCTCACTGTGTTCGGACATGTGTGCATTTATGGTAAAAAATAACTCACTCGACTGAAACCTGATTCTACCAAATAGGATGTGGGAAATGCCATGAAAAACAGTTTCCTCTCAAACTGCAATGTTTACTAAAAAAATAATGTCAGCAGCATGGATCACAAATGGATCCAGTATCCACGCCGGAATATCCATATCCAGCAAACACAGAAACGAACTTCCATATCATAATTGACCCACTTGAAACTTGCCGCAAGAGAAGACAACTGGGGAAGTTCCCAAAGTCCAATTTTGTTTTTGTACACTTTCAGTTTCCCCCAAAAATGCTACAATCTCTCTGCGTGATAAACTGGGTGATGTCGACATTTCTTTGCTGAGCTATCCATGGCTGATCTGAAAAGAAAGAAAACTAGTTTTCTAGAAAACATTCTTGGTGAATGATCTACTTTATTTTTCTTAACCAGGTTAATTTCAATAACTGCATACACGTGATTCAACTTAACAAATGTTTTAGTGTGGATAACAAAGACAAGAACGGGTGTCGGATACCTCATTGTGCGATCTGATGGCGCAACTCTACTACTACTACTACTACTACTACTACTACTACTACTACTACTACTACTACTACTGCTACTACTACTACTGCTACTACTACTACTACTTCCTCTTCAGTCTCCCTAGCACTGGGAGCTGGTGTTCTTTGCAGTCGATGCGCTGAAGGGATGTTGAGGCACAGCATCATATCGGCTTGGGAACGGATCATGGCAGTCTCTGCGTGCAGCTAAAAAGCAGGGGGTGCAACACTTCATTAGCAGACTCTGAGAGATGGTTTAAATGAAAATTTAGGGAAACAAATTAGCACACTCCACCACCATGAAAACTATGGCGACCCTTGCCCTCGTTAGCCTATTATTGGAGGACCAACGGAGAAGTGGGACAGGGTCTTGGTCAGCTGTGGTTCGCCATCCGTCACGATAGCATGTCAGCTATGGGTCGCCAAAACAGACAGCTTCTTCGCCCTGAACGCAGCGGTGAGGCAGACTCTAACTATAAATAGCTGAAGTTCTTCATGGTCAAACACTGGAAGCAACGGTGAAATGGTCTCTACAAAAGTTGGAACACGGCCAAAAGCGTGAATAGGAAAAAGGACACCGATCAGGATGAAACATTTGGGCTGTAGAAAAGTTGACGAAGCAAGGTCCCCTATCTCAGATACGGGCGGGGGAGAGTAGCAGCTACGTTCTCAGACATCAACAGGACAGCACTTACGATATAATACACTTTGATTTATCTGCGGCCTCCCCAATAAGTTCCGTGGCCATCCTGTTACAAGTTTTTCACCAGTGACCCCGTCCAATTATCCTGTGACCTCCGATTAAAAAACACTGGTCTGGAGCAGGGGTTCTCAGCCAGTGAGGAATTCTCCCCTCTTTCTCACTCCCTTCCCTCTTTTGGGAAATTTTAGGCTTATAAAGGAGGGGGAGCTGGGACAACAGATTAATATATTCAGAATATTAGAATATTATATTATTTGGAATGTACCTCTTTAGTCAGACAATCTTGGAGGGAAGAAGGGAAAGGGAAATGAAACATATAGTGACAAGGGTGCATTGGGGCAAAAAAGATCGAGAACCACTGGTCTAGAGTCTTGGCACTGTAGAACGACCACAAACTTCGTTGTTTTGCACAGACTATGTTCATATTAAACATAATCTACAAGTACAAAAGACAGCAAAAAACAAAAAGGCTAAATTTTGTAAAAAAAAAAAAAATCATCAAAATAAAGTTCATGTTATGTTTCCCTTCATATTTAAAGAGAAAACAGTTTTTTAGTCCAATAAATTTGACTTGTAAATGATATATGGTCCATATAGGCTTCTAACAGTTGGGTTGACTGTGCAGCGTTTGATGTGTTAGCATATATTCTTATATTCTTAATAGATAAAGAGTAAAGGTTTACGCTTTGATGTCAAGGCTGGGGAACAACATTTTCTCATTTTCGTAAAGGGTTTCGTGAAACTCGAAAATGTCGCAACAGGCTGACGAGCGAAAAAGGATCGTAGTGGCCCCCCTATTGTAGCTGAGCGTAGGAGACGCCAGATGTTGCAGTCAAATGAAACTGGAAGAAGCTATTTTCTTGTGCGCAGCCAAAGGTCTTAGGAAAGCCACAGCAGTTTGCAGCCATTATGAACGTTGCCATTATTCTTATTTTGCAGAAATGTAAATCACCCAGTTCCACGAACTCATTACAGAAGAAAATGGTAGTAAGGTTTACTACTACTACTACTACTACTACATCATCATCATCATGTGCCGTGCCGACTGGCGTTGGCTATTATGCTTCTCCAGAGTACACGATCCTTCATGCAGTCCATTAGCACTACATCTTGCCTGTTCGTAAACCTATGAACGTAGAGCCTCATTCTCCTCGTCTGTTTCATTTGCAGTTACCCGGAAACTTTCATTACTTTCGCTATTTTCGTTACTTTCATTGTCTCAGCGCGATATAAAAAGTATTTTATGTGAACAGTGGAGTCAGTATTAAATAACAGGTTCCGGTAATTTGCTCAGAAGCACACGGCTTTAGTCTCGGACCAAGACTCCGACGACTCCTACATGAATGTAGCCTGATGACTCCTACATGAATGTAGCCTGATGACTCCTACATGAACGTAGCCTGATGACTCCTGCATGAATGTAGCCTGATGACTCCTACATGAACGTAGCCTGATGGCTCCTACATGAATGTAGCCTGATGACTCCTACATGAACGTAGCCTGATGACTCCTGCATGAATGTAGCCTGATGACTCCTACATGAACGTAGCCTGATGGCTCCTACATGAATGTAGCCTGATGACTCCTACATGAATGTAGCCTGATGACTCCTACTTGAATGTAGCCTGATGTAGTAGCTCGTTTCTCAGAACCATTCAGGGTTAGTTTGAACCCAGTGGTAGCTGATACAGGGAAAGTTACATAAAAAAATTATTTGGTCAGTCATATCACGGTTGATCACATTCTCTTTCTCTCTCTCTCTCTCTCTCTCTCTCTCTCTCTCTCTCTCTCTCTCTCTCCCTCTCTCTCTAACATGTTTTATTTTATTTTATTTTATTTTATTTTATTTTATGTCTCTCAGCTTTCCAATGTTAGTTATGTTGGTTATACGAGCAGCATATTTGTAGAATGTCTGGAACAGAGTGAAAGTTCTATGATAAGGGGCAGAATGTCAGACGGGCCTGCGTGCCCAATTCTTACATCTTTAGAAAGAAAGATTAACCAGTCAATCAGATCAATCAATCAATCAGTCAGTCAGTCTCTCTCTCACACGCTCTCACACATTTTCTCTTACACACCCACTCTCTCTCTCTCTCTCACACTTTCTCACACGTCTTCATGCATGTCACTCAATGTCTTCATGATTATTATGCTCATTAACAAATGCTGAATGACTGTGACTGAGTGAAAGCTGTATGACGAAGAGCAGAATGTTAGACGGGTCTGTGTGCCCAATTCTTAACCTTTTGAAAATAAAATATGTTCGTTCGTTCGTTCGTTCTCTTCCCCCTTCCCAAATCGTTCAGTTGATGATTAGTTTACCAGTTCGACTTTCTGAGTAATGTTATATTTTGACTATGTGCTTCGTTGAATGGAATTTATTAAATGTTATACTTTTTCTGTTCCTAAATTAAGTATTCAGGAACCTTTCGAATCGCTCGCTCGCACGCGCGCGCGCGCACACACACACAAACACACACACACACACACACATATATGTCCTCGGTTTAGATGGTCTGCCATTACGGTATGCGTCAGACACTGAGCCTGTTTCGCGAAATTTGTCAGGAAGTTTATAAACTGCATTGCGATGAAGTAAGGGTATTCTTGAAAATGTTTCAACAGATTGGTCCCGCATTAAAACGGTGTATGTACTGCTTTCTCGAAATACGTGCTGAACAAGAAAAATACGCTCCTCCAGTGAAAGAACCATAGTGAATAAACTGATTCAAACGCTGCTTAATTAACAGCTGAATACACTAAGACAGACTGAATACAGTGAATAAAACAAACAACGCTGCTGAAATACAATCAATGAGGAAAAACTGGAAGAAGTGGAGAGTTTTGAATATCTTGGATCACTACTAACTAATAATGGAGATACAATGAGGGAAATTAAAAGGAGGACATCTATCGCTCTTCAGAAAGTAAAGCAACTAAAAAATTTGTGGAGAGGAACAGACAGAACTACAAAAATAAGATTTTTAAGAGCATGCATCTTTCCTATAGCAACATATGCCTGTGAGACCTGGACATTTAACAAAACAGCCGAGAAACACATGAATACTTCAAATATCATAGACACAAAAAAAGAACAAATTTATCCATACTACAATAACTTAATATTGAAGAAGGCTGGGTAGTAAAGAGGATTAAAGAGAGAAAACTTAGATATGTTGTACACATAATAAAATCATAATAATCTAGAGAAGACCATCTTGGAAGGGTACATATTGGGAAAAAGAAAGCGAGGAAGACCTAGGCTAAGATGGCTGCAGGACATCGTCGATGATCTGCAAATGGATTCATCAGCAGCAGGCCATCTTGCTCACAACTGAGAGGCCTACATGAGTGCTGTAAGGTAGGCAAAGTTCCGCAAGGGACATGCAAAATGAATGAATGGATGAATATAAAGATATTGTATATATCGCCGGCAATGTGTGCGATTAAGGCGTTAAAAATGTCTGAGATTAATTTTTTTATTTCAACTTAATATCTGAAAGCGTTAATTAATCTTGTTAATTTGACTGCACTTCTCACGTTGTTAAATTAATGAAGCAGCGCCGAATGAACCGAAGTCTATTAATAGTAGAATGGGTCACCGAGGTCAGCTTCTCTACACCGTTTCCTATTTTGTTTTTCTGTCTTTCCGTTCTCGGTCTTTGTTACGTTACAGAATTACTAGGGTGTTTGGTAGTTGGTGGCCCGGGGGGGGGTGCATTATGATTCCTGCTTAGTGATTCTTCCAACGATCTGCTACCTTGAATAATGATGACCCTCTCAGCATGGTATGTTTTGAAACAACCCAGTCTCGAATGATACAAAATGAACCTCTTAACTCTTTCATGGTTTGAAAACTGCGACTCCGCTGGACCGGCCGTTCAGAAATCTGAAATGTTTGCGATAAAGCAATAAGATTTGGCAAGAGCTGAGAGTTATACTGAAAAATTCTGACTAACTTAATAATAACGAACATTCATCAGAAAAACCACCCAAGGAAAAAAAAAATGTGAATACACAAACGTCTGAAAATGAGCCACAGATGTGTTGCTCATCATCCACGAAAGCATTTGTTGAGCCATACATTTTAATTTGTTAATCGATACCGACCTGGATGTATTACAATGGTGGAAGCTACATGATGACAAATACCAAGTTCTGGCTAAGTTAGCTAGAAAATATTTAGCATCTCCAGCCACTACAGTGTACAGTTCCTTGTGCATGTTTGTTTTCTGTATCTGGATAAGTCGTTATTTTAAAAAATCTCTTGAACGAATAAGTAATGTCATGGTCAGAGATTCAGTTTTTTTTGTTTGTTTGTGTCTTTATATCATTTTTTAAAAAAAAGAACAAATATATCCATACTACAAGAACTTAATAGTGAAGAAGGCTGGCTAGTAAGGAAGATTAAAAAGAGAAAACTTAAATATTTTGGACATATTAAACGTCATGATAATTTAGAGAAGACCGTCTTGGAAGGGTACATAATGGGAAAAAGAAAGAGGAAGACCAAGGCGAAGATGGTGTCAAGACATTATTGATGATCTGCGAATGGACGCATCAGCAGCAGGACATCTTGCTTACAACCGAGAGGTCAACAGGAGTGCTGTTAGAGAGGCAAAGTTCCGCAAAGAACATGCAAATGACTGACTGACTGACTGATATCATTTTAAAGACAGAATCATTGGGTGCTAGACTAATATGCTTTGTGATGTGGCTCAAAATAATTTTTTTTAAAGTTTCCTCTGGAAATGCAGAACAGAAATTAGGAACAGAATAGGCCAAGCAAAGACTGCTTTTCAGAGAATAAGAAACATATTATCCAACACATCCTTATCAATGAATGTTAGAAAACAGGTCCTAAAATGCTATATTGAACATATCTTGTTACATGGAAGTGAATCATGGACAATAGACAGGTGTGCACAGAAATCGCTGGAAGCAGCAGAAATGTGGTTTATTAGAAGAATGTTGCGAATCCCCTGGACAGCAAAAATGAGTAATGAAGAATGTATGAGAAGAGCTGGAGAGACAAAATAATTTTGTAAAAAAAAATAAGAGAGAGAGACAATGTACTTTCATAGGACATGCAATGACTTCAGGGGGCATTGAAAATATTATAACAACAGGAAAAATAGAGTGAAGAAGATCAAGAGGAAGACCAAGAGAAATGATACTGGACAGTCTAACGGGATGGTGTGAGAGGAGATCACCAATTTACCTGATGGACTGCATGAAAGAACGTGTACTCCGGAGAAGCATAATAGCCAACGCCAGCCGGCACGACACCTGATGATGATGGTGATGATGATGATTCCTTTAGGATGTTGACTGATGAATGCTTTTTAGGATGTTGACTGATGAATGCTTCACTGTGTATTCAGTTATTTATGTTATACAAAAAAACTGTTGTTCAACTAATTGGAATAATTTAGTATGCGCAGGCAAGCTGTTATCAAACTTAGTGGCCCTTGTCTTACTGAACAAAATTAATATGTTTGAAAGAAATACATGTACAATTTAGGTTAATTTGCGGTAAAAAAAATGTAATCCTGCGATACGAAAGAGAATGATCAAGTAACGGCAATTCTTTCAGTCAAGAAGACCAAGAAGTCATAATTCGTGAGCGAAGTTCATTTTTCGCGCTGCTAAACTTCCGTTCTGACTTCATATTGTAGTTCTAGGGAACGACGTCACACATTTAAGTGGCCAGGGATTTCTGCACTCCTGGAGCGGTCACGAGAAAACTGACTTGTACTGCCATACGTTTACTGAAGTTATTCGGAGTCTAGCCACCGTACTTTGCTGCGACTGATCCCACTTCCGTTTTAGAAAGTGCGTATGAATTCACTTAGCATAGTTACTGTGTGCTTGCCAGTGTTGAGCAGGCGTGTCTCTGTACGAACTGTCCAGCAGGACTTTAAACACGCGTGCTGAGTGTGAGAATGTGAGAGTGCGTGGTGATTAAACATTTTGACAATGGCGTGTTAATACATGCAATTTTGCGGGGGCTTGAAAGCAAATAAAAAGTGAAGTGAAACGCTGAGGTGGTTTTTTTCCCTCCCCCCCCCCCCCCCCCCCCCCGAGGTTGAGGAAATGCTGTGTACACTGGCATAAAATACAAAGAAAGAAAGAAAGATGAATAACTATACACGTAGACAGATACTCAGATAGACAGAAACTGGATATCCGAAGAAAAATTCATTTTGACAATGGTGATTCAGGATATCCTTCCTGAAATGTGAACCCCGTTTCTGGGCTGGGAACAGTTGAAGATCCTTCATTAAAAATAAAGCAATAAATTAAAACACAGATGATGCTAAGATTTCTTTTTAACAGAGTTCATCGGCGACCCCCCCCCCCCAAAAAAAAAAAAGCCTTTCCGTAGATCGCCTTGGGATCCAAGAACCCCATGTTAAGTATTAGCTCTAGTTGAATGTTGTCAACGTCAAAATCTTGTCAGTAATGGATGTCGCTCCTTCACACAGATTGTTTTTGGAATTTGTCGTTTTCGCTGAAACGGTAGACAAACAGAACCTTTGTGCATGACACGCGTCTTTAAGTTGACACAGATGCACAAATTATCATTGCAAACAATTCACGATGGCTAACAATACTAAAAATAGATCTATGACTTCGATGCGTGGAGCTATAGTTCAACAGATAGACGTAGCAAATAACATACAGTCATGCGCCATATAACGTCCATTCGGATAATGTCCACCAGCATATACATTTGTGTTCCCATAATGTTTTAACAGAGTTCAAATATCCCGATTGGAGTACAGAATGTAGGGGCCGTAAGCGGAAGTGACGACCACAGCAGCGTTTGCGCAATAGGCCTATAACGGTAACGTGCATAGTCCATGCAGGTGCACCATTTTGTTTCAGTTAGGTTTGCTAAATACATAATATAAGTGTTCGCATAACGTGAAGGTCACAGAACGTCCTGCTTCACAAGACGTGTCGTGGACGCTATGCAGCACCTGAATATATATATATATATATATATATATATATATATATATATATATATATATAATTGCGCGTCACTCTGTTGGGAGTATAGGCCACGAATAAAGTTCCTCAAGTCATCCATGTTCTTGGATTTGTTCTCTACTTCCCTCCATGTGTATCACTTGTTTCTGAGAACTTTCATAATTTCCTTTTTCCAAGTAGTTCTGGGAACGTTTGTGTGTGCGCGCGCACACACACGTTTAAGCAGTTTGTATTTATTGTTCACGCATAATTTCTGTTCACTGACACGGTACACTTTGATGTTGTTTCCACTTAGTGCATACTATACGCATTACATTTTGTTGTTTCCCATCACATGCATATATACATCAGTATACTTCGGTTTTCTAGAGATCTCATATTTTTCAGTATACATGTTAGTTAGTTGATCCTCTTGGGCCAAAGGCGGAGGACAAGGCTCTCCATGTCTGGCGATTCCTTGCTACTTGCTTTAGACTTCGGTGTTTCTGATGAGCATTGTTGAACGCTCCTTGGTGATAACTCTTCTTAGTGTGTTTTTGGGTCTTCCCCGTTTTCTTTTACCCTCTGGTGACCACGTAAATGATTGGTGTGGGAGTCGTTTTTCGTCCATTTTAAGTACGTGACCGATGTAGTTCTAGTGACATCTTCTGATAAAGTTTGATACGTAGTCTTGTTTATCTTTTTGTCTTATTGATATAACCGATCTGAAGTCGTGCCAACAGATATTTAGCAGTCTTCGAAGGCACTTATTTTCAAAAGCATCTAGTCTCTTTTCCATTGCTGGGAATGTTCTTCAACTCTCGCAACCATGGGTTAGTACTCGCACTACACAGGAGTTGAAGATCTTGAGTTTTGTGTGCCTACTGCGTTGTTTTGAATTTCAGATGTTAGTCAGCTTGTTGAAAGCGTTTAACGCTAAAGCAATTCGGGTCATAATTTCTGTTGATATGTCTCTGTTTATATGATAATCTAGAGAAAACCGTCTTTGAAGGGTACATAATGGGAAAAAGAAAGAGAGGAAGACCAAGGCGAAGATGGCTGCAAGACATCGTTAATGATCTGCAAATGGATTCATCAGCAGCAGGCCACCTTCCTCACAACCGAGAGGCCTAAAGGAGTGCTGTTAGGGAGGCAAAGTTCCGCAAGGGACATGCAAATGAATGAATAAGTGAATGAATGAATGAATGAATGTCTCCCGCGGGTGTTAACTTGCTTCCTAGGTATGTAAAACTAGTGACTTTTTCAAGAACATGGCCATTAAGTTTAATGTTGTCCAGTTTATTGGGGAGATCAAGAACTTTAGTTTTTGCTGAGTTGATTTCGAAACCAATTTGTTTAGAGATATTTTGGAGTCGGTTTGTTTTCTCTTGCGCATCAGCGTGGGTGGAGCTCAGAAGCGCTATATCGTCTGCGAAATCTAGGTCTTCCAGTGGTTTGTTATCAATCCATTTGATGCCCAGGGGTATATCATGGGTGCATCTGCGCATTACCCAATCAATTTCTAGCCCAAATAGCATAGGTAACATGATGCAACCATGTTTTACACCTGTTTCCACCGGGAACCAGTCAGAGTTGCCAGATTCTGTTCTTACACAACAACGTGAATCATCGTATAAGGCTTTTGTTATGTTTACACAGATTGTAAGAAGTTTCCATAATGTGGGTCAGTGGAGGCCGTCGAAGGCTTTTTGGAAGTCCACGAAGTTGATGATGAGATGGGACTGAAAGTCTAATTATTCCTCTATGATAGTTCTGAGTGGTATTATATGGTCCACGCTGGACCGGTTTGGTCTGACCCTTGCCTGTTCTTCTCTAAGTTTGACATCCAGTGATTTCCTGAGTCTTTCTATCAGCATACTGCAAAAGAGTTTTCCTGGTATTGATAGCAGGGTGATACCGCACCAGTTATTGCAGACAGACAAATCCCCTTTTTTAGGCAGTTTAAAAATAACACCTTCTCTCCATTCCTTTGGTACTGTATATCAAATTTCGGACAACGTATAGAGATGAATTATTTTCCTTGTGCTGTTACTCGTCAATTTCTCTTTCACAAAAAATACGAATGTACAATAAAGAGACAAAGTCAGTAAAAAGAGAAAAAGTAACAGAAACAAAAACAGAAACAACACACACAAGCAGTGGATAAGGGTTAAAACAGCTCGCATAAACATCTGTAACGGAACGTGAAAGACAACGATCACATTCACGTAATATTTACTATGAGCAGATCACAACATTCGTGTCCGGGTTTTCTGCGTTATTTGGACATTTTCTTATGACAAATGGAGTTGTCGGGGATTGTATTATGAGACAAAATAAATACATAAATACGAGGAGTGATTGATAAGTTTTCGGCATAAGGTACAAATACTTGAAACACAGGCAGTTGATATTAGGTGCATTTGTAGATCAGGTTAATGTAAAATTAAACACCAAGTTTCAAGAAATTAACTGCAACCAATTTTTTTACATGCTACTGGAGTGGTAAGGGGAGGCAGAAATTGAGAAAATGGATAAAATTTCTCATCGAGCACTCATTCGCTACCTCTGCATCAAGGGCTTATCATCGAAGGAGATCCATGAGGATATGGTGGAGACTCTAGGGGAGAGTGTCCCTTTTTACAGCACAGTGAAGAAATGGGCAGCTCAGTTCAAACATGGAAGAGAGAGAGAGTCTGGAAGATGATCCCCGTCCAGGAAGATCAAGAACGGTAACCACCGATGAAACCACCGACAGACTCCATGACATGATAATGGAGGATCGACGACTAACTGAGCGGTACATTGCTACTGAGTTGGACATCTCCCAGGAACGTGTTCGTGCCATTATTCACAATGATCTTCAAATGACAAAGGTCTCTGCTCGATGGGTCCTGAAACTTCTTGGAACTGATCACAAACGACAGTGTCTCAACATGTCAAAAGATAATCTTGGCCATTTTTCTGCAGATCCTGAAAAGTTTCTTCAGCAATTTGTGACTATGGATGAGACTTCGGTTCATCATTTTCAACTAGAAACCAAAGAACAGTCAAAGCAGTGGAAACATCATGGGTCCCCACTTCTAAAGAAAGCAAGGGTGGTTCTGTCTGCAGGCAAAGTGATGGCTTCCATCTTTTGGAATTCAGAATGTGTGCTATTGGTAGACTATCTTCAAAGGGACAGAACAGTCACCGGGGCCTATTACGCTAATTTTGTGAAGCAACTGTGGGTCAAATTGAAGGAAAAGCGTTGAGGGAAATTGACGAGGGGAGTCATCCTGCACCAAGACAATGCTCCAGTTCACAAGTCGGCGGTGGCAATGGCCCATTCATGAATGCGGCTTCCATCTTCTTGAACATCCTCCTTATTCCCCAGATTTGGCCCCTTCGGACTATTACCTGTTTACCGAACTAAAAAAGGAGCTCAGTGGTCGCAAATTTGCTTCAGATGATGACGTCACTCATGCTGTAGACCACTTTCTACTGGCACAAGATGCTGACTTTTACAAAGAAGGGATCCGTATGCTCCAGGATCGCTAGACTAAATGCATAAACTTGCAAGGGGACTATGTTGAGAAATAACTAAAAAAAATTGTCGACAAATAATCCATTGTACCTTATGCCGAGAACTTTTCAATTACCCCTCGTACAATTCTGCATCCCCCACGATTTTCAACAATTTAATTATTCATGCGCAACCATTGTTCTTTTACATTTTTCAATAAACGATATATTGTATGAAGGGAACTCTTTGCCGTTGTCGTCATGGGTTTGGGAACCACAGCTGGTCACGACCTTGACCTACCTTAGTGACACCCTAACAACAGTTACAGTTACAGTCCGAGTAAGAGCATATGAGTCAGCTTTTTCTCAGCAGTAGTGGAACCTGCATAGTCGATCCGCTGTGAGAAGTATGAAAAACCACGTTAACCCCTTACCCATCCATAAAAAAATCGAATGTTTCTTTCTCTTTTAGATCCTCGAACTGTTGCCGTGCAACATGGATGCGTCCGACCGAAAGACGCAGATATCGCATTCTAGCTGCAAACCTTGGCACAAAGCAATCGACGCCATTTTGAAAGCGAATGCAGAAGAATAACATGAAGAAAAGAGATCATTTACGAATAGCATCCACTTTTCCGCTATATGAATATACAATAGACTGAATCACTACGGTTTGTCGCCATCACTAAAATTTGTTAAAGCTTTTAATAGTTTCATTTCGTTTATGGTTATCCATTTCATTATTTTTTTGTCCCTCTCGTACCCGTAGGAAAAACAAAGTCTTGAGGATGCCTAACTGACATGGCTGATAATATTTAGTCATTCACGTTAACTCCCCCCCCCCCCCCAAACAAGCCTATTAAACATGACTGACATTTTTATTTTATTTTTATCCAGGTGAAAGCGGGTCAGGCAAGACTGAAGCGTCCAAGATAATAATGCGCTACATCGCTGCAGTGACCAATATCAGTGGTCAGCAAGAAGTAGAAAGGTACTTATCTGTAGTTATCCCACGTCCAAATCTTGCAAACCTGAAGTGGGAAAGTATTTTATTGGCAGGCCTAAACGGATAATTCTAAATTTATGGATATTGCTCCTTATGTAAAGTTTCTATTTTCCGACTGTTCTAGACTTCGAGGGTCATTATCGAAAGTCGTGAGCAAAATTTTTTAAAAATCAGAATCGATAGATTGAGAAAATATAAATGTATCACCTTAATCTGATTCCTTTGCTCTTCGTGTAGAGGTGACATAACGTCACCATCTTTATCACGTAACCACGCGGAGGAGAAACAAAATGGCGGATGCTGAAGTTTCGTTTCGTCAACGTGCTGTTATTGAGTTTCTCATTAAAGAGGAAATCCCAGCTGCTGAAATTCACCAAAGACTTCAACTTGCTTATGGAGACAGGTGTATGGGTGCTAGCAGTGTTAGGAGGTGGGTGAAACATTTCAAAGATGGAAACAGGAGCATCCAAGATATGCCTTGCAGCGGTCGCCTCCACTGAACGCAATGTGGAAAGGGTTGGCGACATTATTAAACAAGACTGTTACAGTATCTGAAATAACTGTAAATCTTGGAATAGGACATAATGCAGTACAGGAAATGATTGAGACCCTAGGCTATAGAAAAGTTTTTGCCCACTGAGTCCTACGTTTGATGACTGAAGATCACAAAGCTGTGAGAAAAAGTCTGCTCGCCGGACAACTGAGGAAATTCAGAAAATAGGTTGAGAAATTCCTCCACACTCTGCCTATAGCCCCGACCTGGCACTCAGTGATTACCATTTTTTCGGGTTTGTGAAAGAACAAATGCAAGGCCATTACTACAACACAGAAATCAGTGCGTCTGTGCCTTTGGTCAGCTGGAACAGAATTCTACCGGGAGGGTATTTTCAAACTTGCAGAGCGATGGGAAAAAATGTGTGCAGAGAAATGGAGATTATGTTGAAAAGTGAATAAAAGGATGCACATTAAGGTGATATATTTACATTTTCTCTATCTATAAATTCTGATTAAAAAAAATTTGGCTCACGACTTTCGGTACGATCCTCGTATAAACTAACTTGAGGTTCCATTTCTACTACACTGACCAGCATCTCTTAAAATGTATTTCTAAGCACTGTCTCTTAGCTGAAACAGAAGCTTTGGCCATCTGTTATGGCAATTTGACAAGTTCTGAGTTCTTCTCAGGTTCTACTCTGACATGGTTGTCAGCGTATTTCTCAGGTTTGACAAGAAAACTATCAATGTCAGTAACTTCTAAATTTTAATTTTATTTTAATAAAAGCGCGACTGGGCTGCCAAGAAAAATTTATGTAAATTTATGTAAAATAAATGTATATGTGTATGTGTGTGTGTGTGCGTGCGGGGGGAGGGCACCAATATGAACAGCCTTATACATGAGCCTGTAGTTATATTAGTATAGCCTGTAATTATTTAAATATATTAGTATATTTTGAGCGCACTATCACAAATCATGTGTACAGAAGTATATATGTATATATATATGATAATTTTTTATGTGTACGCATGTTTACATGCGAACTGGAAAAGCAATAGAAAAGCTCAGTTCATGAATTCTACTTATGAACCGTTGTATAGGTATCTACTTACAGCTTTGCTGCAGTGCTTCGTGTACAGTTATATACTTATACACTAATTATTGTGTTTACTTATGAACCGCGTTAGTCAATCTAGCTTATCTCCCCATGTTTTGATGAGGGAGATCCCAAAAAGAAATGGTCATTTAATCATATCTGACAAGTCCTTCGAAAGATTCTTTACTACACTCTCGAAGAGACTGACAGCCACACTACATTTTTCTGTCAAGTTTCATAATCGACTATGGTCAGAAAGCTGACATTTCGTACGCCTGACGTGGCGGTTCAGGGAGTTATTTAAAGCAGTGATTCTCAAGTTTTTGTTGTTGTTTTCTCAAATCATGGATCCCTGGAACCAATCATAATCTCCCTCTTTTTTTTTAAAATCCACTCACACACATACACGCACACGCTTCTATACGTACACACACACATGCACTGCTTTGTACTAAACTGAAACCCAGAATATTTGTGCTTTGAGAATTTATGGATTTGGGCTCTTTTAAATGTAAAATTTAAAACAAAAATTAACATCTAGACTTTCTACATAGATCCCCAAATGGCCCTTGCAGTCCCAGGTTGGGAACTGAATGTCCAGTTAAATTAATCCAACATTCAGAAATTTCTCTCTCTCTCTCTCTCTCTCTCTCTCTCTCTCTCTCTCTCTCGTCTAATATATTAATTGTATTAATTTAAACACGTGTGTGCAGGTAGTATGCCTGAAAGGTCAGAAGTCGTTTGTAGGGTGAGGAATGACAGAAGGGAAGGCATCTATGATTTAATGAGACACAATAAATCGAAATGTCCAGGTTTTTAGAAGACTTTTTTTTTCTTTCTCTGTGGAAGGAAAATTACTGAATAAATCTTTGCACCTCTCAATGCTTACTCATTCTGCAGTCCCCCACCCCCACCCCCCACATCTTATTATTAACTTGTCAGTGATAATGATAACAGAAACTTCTGATTACAGATTATTGCCTTTCTCATTTTGACATTTCATGTTACAGCAGATTTATAGACAAATAAGAACAAAGAAATATATTTCTATGCAGGTTCCACTTCAGTAAGGAACACATCGGTCTCAGTTGTACCAACATAGTTCTAATTTTCAACCCCCCCCCCTCCCTTTTTCTCATCAGTTTTGAAAGATAATTTAATTCCATTTAATTTTAATATAAGTGTTCATGGAGTTAGAAATGCAACTGAGTATGTGATGGAATTGTTCAGATTCCCTATTATCATATCCAGAACTGTATATTGTTTTTGTACCTCATTAATCATAAAAAAATCACTGCAGGGTCAAAGATGTTCTGATCAAGTCCAACAACATACTTGAGGCCTTTGGGAATGCCAAAACAAATCGTAATGACAACTCTAGCAGATTTGGAAAGTATATGGACATCAACTTTGACTTCAAGGGGGACCCAGTGGGTGGCCATATCAGCAACTACTTGCTGGAAAAGGTACAAATTTTGGGAAGTAAATTAAGGATCTCTGTATATATAAATCTACCTTGTAATTTACACACATCTCCTAGTTTAAGCTGAAAAATATATGGAATGTTTACTGATATAAGTCTGGTACTTCTTCAATGATGTGAATATTCTTTGTTCAGACAGAGTACTTGTGAACTTGTTACAACAAATTGCAGACCTCTGGGAGCCACAACCCATAGGAGCACACCTCCCTAAGAGTGTCTGAAGTTTAAACATTGGAGAATGGAGAGTTGCTTCTCTGATGATTGAGGAAATGCATAGTTCTTTTGCTGTGCATGACAGACAAAGAGTTTCTGCCTATAGTCTGGTTCATTTTATACCAAACTTTTTCAGGCAGTCTGATCATCTGACAAATAAAAGAATTTTCCTTTCTTTAATTTTTTTTTTAACTCTGTCTCATTTTTTTCACTATATTTTGCCTAAATATTGTTTGTTTTTTTTATTGACAGTAGTAATGAATTTTCTCAATTTCTTCTCCAGTCTTATCCTTATGTATATTGTAAAACTGTACTATAAATTACATAAGCTTTAGCTATAGTTTAGAGATTTAAATATTGTACAGATATATGGTGTAGAATCCTAGATAAAAGAATGACTAGTGTAGTATCCTTTCTTTATTTTATTTTCTCTATATTATCAAATTCAACTTAAATCTTGATTTGCCATTAAAGGACTAGGAAAGTCACTGAAACAAGACTACAGTCCATGGTCCTTAATCACAAAAGATAAAAAGAAATATACGACTGTGTTCCTGATTTTTTTTTTCAGAGCCGAGTTGTGTACCAGCAGCAAGGGGAGAGAAATTTTCACTCTTTTTATCAGGTAAGAGAAGATCATTTCTGTGCTGAATGGGTATAAATAGAATTCTTCAGCAGGAGAAATGTATTTTATATTATCATGTTTTTTTGGTACAGTGTGGCTTTTGTTGTAGGAAAACGCACAAGAACTGCATTTTTCATATAAAAAACTATAAGAGTGTGATCTCCAGAGACAAATAAAAATTTATACCTGTGCTTTATCAAAGTTGTTAACAGAGTTAGACATGAAAATATGATACATATGCTAGAAAAACATAATATAGATGGTAAAGAAATGAGAATTATTAAGAATATGTACTAGATCCAAAGAGCAGCAGTAACAATGAACAATGACAGGTGAGTATCAGGGTAAAAAAAAAAGTAAGACAAGGGTGCATATTGTCAACCGATCTATTCTCATTATACAGCGAAACATCTTGAGAAGCATTAAAAATATGAAAGGAATTAAATAGGAGTCTGTAATATCAAATAACTTGAGATATATGGATGACACCATTTTAATGGAATTTTTGGAAACGTGTGAAAAGATTATTGAAGAGAGCAATATAAAAAGGTTTAGAGGTAAACAGCAGCAAGAAAGAAACAATGACGATATCAAAAAGAGTAAATATACCAAAGTGCAACATCCTTACAAGTGTGAAGACACTGAAGGGAGTAAATAAATTACCTCAAACAACAGTAACAGCTGATGGCAAGTGCACATATGAAACAAAATCACAAATAGATAAGGCAAAACCTGATTTTTATAACATGAAAAAGATATTAACAAATAAGATGGCCCTAAAAAGGAGGAAAAAATGCTACATAGAACCAGTATTGCTATATGGTTGTGAAACTTGGACAGTTAGCAAAAAGATGACAAAGATATTGAACAACAGATATGGTTATGATGAAAGATTGAACAGATACTCAAGACAGACAGAAAAAACAAACAAAGAGATCCACAGAGAAGTTTTGGAATAACAAATAATAGTTAAAATTATAAGAAAAAGGCATAAAAATTTCTTGGACATGAAGGCAGAAGTTAGAGAACTTAGTAATGACTGGAAAAATACAAGGGGGAAGAGGAAGGCCAAGAGAAAACTATCTCAGGGACTGAATAAGTGACATAGAAAAAAAGCATTTGAATTGACTGGAAACACCAAGGACCACACAAGATGGAGAAGAATGATTGCCAACGGTATGCAGCATGACAATAACACAATTTTTTAGTGAAAAGATGTTGTGAAAGAGTATTTTAAGTGTGTGTAAACTGTATTTAAGTACACAAAATGTTATGTATAGGCATGCCAAATGTTATGTATGAGAAAGTGAAATACTATATGTAGATTTTAAAATTTTATATTTGAAAAGGTGAAATATTAAATTGTAGATAAAGAAATTGTATATATCAGAAGGTGAAAGTAGATTTAAAAAAAAAAATATATATATATATCTATGGGAAAGTGAAATATTACGTGGTGGATTAAGAAATGTTAAGTATGACCAGGTCAAATATTATGTGAAAGCTGCTTATTCCAATCAGTGGAGTAGACTATGATGAAGACTGGTAAAAATTGGTACTAGTAGAGTAGTTTTCATTCCATTTAGAACAGTTTCCCCAGAGCTTTTGTTGCCCGGACAATAAGTACTGGTACTCAAATAAATTTTGAATGAGTTATTTTAAGATTTTCATACACAATATTGTTCAAATTTAGCACATATTGTTACTTTCATGATAGACTGGATTGCTTGAAAGTCAGAATCTGTCAACAGCTTTGGTTCTAGTTTTTATTCATTGCAGTCTATGCTGACAGTTATTATGGATCATGTTCTCCAGGTCATTAATACTGTGCAAAAGAGTAATAATCTATAAAGCATTACTCAGTGCTACTGAGATCTGAACAACAATATACAGATGTTATAGAAACAGTAAGCAAATTGAAAGAAACAGGGATGTTTTAGAGAAACATGAAGCATATACTCTGGATTATCAAAGTAACACATAGAGTAATTCTTAGAGAAGCTGCAGACCAATGATAACTAATTAAAATTGTAATAGAAAGACAATCAAAAGTTCTTGAACATGCACTTAGAAAACATAAGTTAGAAAACCTGATAATCACTGGAAAACTCAAGAGAAAAGAAGAACTAATAGCAAAATATCTGAGACGTTGACCAAGAGGCATTAGAAAAAATATTGCAATTGAACTGAGTGGAAACAACAAATACTACACAAATTGGAGAATTATGATCTCCAGTGCATATCAGGACTGACATATAATGAGTGAATAGCCTGAAAATTCAGTACATATTTCTGCTACTGTTTATACTAACACTATGAACACTGTTTTCAATTCCTTAGGTTACATTATTTTGTCATTTAACATGTTTAATACATTCTATACTCATTTATTTTCAATAAGTAATATTATTTTCTTTATTCATAACTTCTTTGCTCAGTACTCTACATAAAATATTATTTTCTTTGATCACAGTTTTGTTGTTCAATACTCCATATTCTTTTATTTCCCCACAGCTTCTTTGTAAAATATTCCTTTGTTTAATTAATCACAGCTGCTCAGTGGTGCTCAGGACAGCATGCTGGATGAGTTCAAGCTGACAAGAGATCCAAAAAAGTATACTTTTATCAACCAGGGTGGAGATTCAAAGGTGAGAATATCTCATGAGAGTTGAAACATAACAAACAGTTATGTACTGACTTACAACCCACAGAGTTATGGCCGTTCATATTTATGGTAAAGGTCCCATGGGAAAAGTGGAAAAATGAGCAAATCCAGCCAGCCACTACAAGCCATCCATATTACACTTATCAATTATGGTAACAATACCAGCCTTACAATGCCATACTGTGCATATCTAAATTATAATATGAGGGGCGTTCAGAAAGTAATGCACCATATCATTTTTTTTTCAGCTAATAATGAAGATATAAGCATGAAATTTTGCACACTTTAAATATGGCATGTGCCAATTGTGTGAACCAAATTGCACTGCAACTGGCCAAAGAATATAGCTGCTTTAACTGTTGAAATGGAGCGTGTTAACAACTTGTGGTATAAGCAGCGAATTGTGATAGAATTTCTCTATTGAGAACATTCACAAGTATCTGTGTGATGTGTATGGAAATTTTGCAGTCGACAGGAGTACAGTCAGTCGCTGAGTTCAGAGAATCAAAGAATCAATTAGTGGAGATAAGGAGTTGCATGATCGGCCACAATGTGGACGTCCTGCCACAGCCACCAAATTGTTGAAATGTGCTGAAGGCATTACTCTTACTGAAAGACATATCACTACTTAACAATTTTCTAAGGTTTGTGCAAGATGGGTTCCTCGAAGTCTCACAAATGAACTTTGATTGCAAAGGAAAGGAGTTTCTTCTGAATTGTTGGAGTGTTTCAATGCTGATGGAGAGAACCTGGGCACATCATTTTGAACCTGAGGCAAAAAGACAATCATTGGAGTGGTATCATCCGCAATCACTACGAAGAAAGAAATTCAAGACAACTCCTTCAGCTGGAAAGGTGATGATCACTGTCTTTTGGGACACTGAAAGTGTGATTCTTGTGGATGTTATGCCAAGAGGAGAGACAATCAATTCACAAGCTTACATTAAGACATTGAAAAAAACTCAATTAACGTTTTCACAAAGTTCAGCCACACAAGAATCTAGCAGACCTGCTTCTCCTTCATGACAATACATGCCCTCACACAAGTCTGGCAACACAAGAAACAATCACTAAATTGGGTTGGACTGTACTACCCCATCCACCCTGTAGTCCCGATTTGGTACCCTCTGATTTCCATCTGTTTGGTCCACTTAAAGATGCACTCCGAGGGGTAAGATTTGAAGATGACGAAGGAGTGATTCATGCAGTGAAGAAATGGGTACATAATCAAGAGATAATCTGGTACTGGCTAGGAATACATGCACTTGTTTCACACAGGCATAAAGCTGATGGGGATTATGTTGAATAATACCGATGTTTACATGACATATCCTTGTATATTGTGTATAAATTTCATACTTTTTGAATAAACAGCTCCTGAGAAAAATGATGTAGATGCATTATTTTTTGAACGCCCCTTGTATATATATATATATATATATATATATATATATATATATATATATATATATATATATATATATATGAGACTTGGACATTTAACAGAATAGCTGAGAAATATGTAAGTGTCTTTGAATGTAAATGCTATAGAAGAGTTCTTCAAATATCATGGACACAAAGAAAAGAACAAATATGTCCACACTACAAGAATTGCAATGTTTGAAAAATTAAAATATTTTGGACATACTTGTATTAAACATCATGAAAGTTTGGAGAAGACAGTCTTGGAAGGGTACATAATAGTAAAAAGAAAGAGAGGAAGACCAAGGTGAAGATGGCAACAAGACATTGTCATTGATTTACTAATGGATGTATCAGCAGCAGGGGATCTTGCTTACAACTGAGAGGCCTTCAGAAGACCTGTTAGGGAGGCAAAGTTCCACAGAGGACATACAAATGAATGGAGGAATGTAGGGACTGTGTGAAAAAGTAGTTAAGTAAACTCACAAGTAAAATGTAAAGCATCATCATTCTTTTTTGTTTCACTTAGTTATGTGAATCCTTTTTTTTTAATTGAAATGAAGGCAGAAATTTTCAACTCATTTTTACATTTTCTGTTTCATCATGAGTACAGTAATTCATAACAAACTTTTCTTACATCAGTCCTTACTGTATGTCTCAAAATGTTAATAGCTGTAACACAGGGCCCCAGTAAACACATGTCCTTCTCTGACTACACATGTGTAGCCATGTATATGTTCCTTTAATTCCATGTAAGTGATCATATAGTAGAAAAAAGTACTGAGTAAAGTGCTTCTTTTGATTTGATCATGTGTGTGATAATTATATAAACACCCTTCATGCAGGACACTCAAAGGCAGGTAACAACACCCACTGTTCAGAAAATACAAAGTTATTTAATGCAGGGCAATAAAGAATGACAATGAGTAAGTTCTCACAAAACATGACAATACTGCAGTAATAGGCGATGATACTTCTCTCAGGCATCTCCTACTTGCATCACATAGAGAACTACACCCATCATCACAACAGCATACTCCAGTCAGCCATCTTCTAATGTCCATCTTCTGTTGTTAACTCTCCAAGTCCCTCACTCATCTGATTACTTTCTTAACTTTCCTCTATGTCCGGATCTTGAAACTATTCTCAAATGATGTAGTGAGTGATACTCTATTTTTTTTCCATCTTTCCTCATTTATTAAGTTTTGTAACCATCCTGCAAACCATACTGTTACATAGTCATCATATCATTACATATTATTTTTTTAATTTATCATGGAATAATTTGATATCTTATCTCAGGTGACATCAATCAATGACAGGCAAGGTTTTCGTGATGTGATGGATGCAATGAAAGCAACAGGGTTTACTCAGGATGAAATTTCAACAGCATGGAAACTGGTTGCATCAGTTATTCACCTGGTAACTGCTATGAAGCTGAAGTGAAGCATTAGAAATGTTCATAGCTAATCACATAAAAACTGAATTTCTGAAATAAAATTTGTAACATAAGAATATACACGTTATAAATTACTTGACATTAATGTGAATTTTTTATTTGGAAATGTTTTTGTTCATTGCTAAAGATTTCAGGGTAATTCAGAAAACTGGGTTGTCATTAGTGGAGCCATAAAGAAGATACAACTCAAAGAGGAAAACATTGGACCATCTTACATCCTTCTCGTGCTGTTAAACATCACATAGGGGTTGCATGGTACGCGCAGTTTGCCAAGTTTTCCTGTCTTGGGCAAGCTTTTTAACCTCATCAAGGGATGTTATGCCTACTAATTTGGCCTCTCTTAACAATGTCCTCTTTAGAGTTTCACATAGCTGATCTCTTTTTCTTCAGCCTGTTGTGTATCACTTGATAGCTTGTTTTGGGATTCTCAGAGTATTTTTTCTCAACACGTGACTGACATATGTCCATCTTCTTTTCCTGATCACCTATGAGACTGGTTGTTGTTCGCTCATTTGCCTTATCTGTGCATTGTTCTTGAATTTGTTCCACTTTATACCGAGTATTTTCCTTAGGCATTTGTTTTCAAAAGAGTCTAATTTGTTGTCTATTTCTTTAGTTGTTTTCCAGCTTTCACATGCATAAACGAGAGTGGATATTACATTTGAATTGAACAGTCTTAACTTGGTATTTGTGCTTATAACTTTTGAGTGCCATATGTTCTCAAGATTCTTGAAGGTCAGTGCTGCTTTTGCAATTCTAATACTAACTTCCTTTCTGGTGTCACCATCCTGGTCTTTGTAGCTGCCAAGGTATGCAAATTGGTTGACTTCTTCAACAGCTGTCCCTTCTATGTCCCTGTGTTGTTTGTTGTTGGAAACTCGCAACAAAACATTGGCCACTGATGACTCTTTTTTATTTTTAGATGAAATTTGGCTGAGACTTCTTTAAAGGGACACAGTATGACTTATAAATAAAAGAAGTATGTAAATGTTAACAGTGAAAATCTGCTGTGCCATGGATGTAAAGATACTTTACCCATCATGTTTTTGCCTGTGCAGTGCATTCTGTGACTTTCTGCATCATAGTATCAGCAGTGGGTGAATGAGAAATAAAGAAAAGCAACTCCAAAAAAATCAACTATTGATGACAACATGACATTTCAACATGTGGAAGATTTCAGCATGGGACCTGCCCTACTCCACTGAGACCTTTCATCAGAAATTTTATATTTGTTAACCTACTTCTGTCACAAGAGAGAGAGAGAGAGAGAGAAAGAGAGAGAGAATGAATAAATAAATGAATAAATGATCTTTATTTTTAAAGGGTAAAGAACTGGGCATGCAGGCCCATCTTACATTCTGCATTTCATCACTCCATCTTTTATTCTTCCCACACACTGGATTTAATACAAGTATACAAATTACATTAGAAAAAAAACATATCAAAAGAGTGTAAAATTAAACTGTTATATTCAAAGTAAAAGAGAAGAAGCAATTAACATAATAAAATACTCTCAGAGAGAGAGAGAGAGAGAGAGAGTGAGAGCAGTGGAGAAAGAATATTTTTACTGGACTTTGATTAAGATATATTGATCCACCCTGTCACCTGCAGAGAGTAGGAACCATTGTGTAAACTCAGTGAATGAAAATGCCCAGTATGAACTTGGCCCATTTCCTAGCTACAGAAGTGTCAGACTATGCTGTTTTGAGTAAGAACTGGTCTCTTCAAGTTTTAAGAGAGATTTATTAGCACATTAATTAGACTACACACATCTCATGAGAAAACTTAAATATTTTGGACACATTAAACGTCATGATAATTTAGAGAAGAATGTCTTGGAAGGGTACATAATGGGGAAAAGAAAGAAGGGGAGACCAAGGCGAAGATGGCTGCAAGACATCGTTGATGATCTGCAAATGGATGCATCAGAAACAGGCCATCTTGCTTACAACCAAGAGGCCTACAGGAGAGCTGTTAGGGAGGGAAAGTTCCGCAAGGGACATGCAAATGATTGACTGACATCTCATGACTAAGGTTGATGTTTGAATTTGGCCAGATAAGACCATCCTCCCTTATTCCTTAGTCACCCAGCTATAGACATAGGAATCATCTGAAACTGGGGAAGAAAAGATGGTCAAGTACAATGCTGACTATATGTACTGACAGGTCAAAGAAAATATGGTCATCAACACCATATCCCCTTGGGTGCCTCTATGGCATCATAGGGTTACATTATGGCCTTAGAGTCAGCTCTACCACCTCCTGATATCTCACACAAAGAAATATCCACTCAAGTGTGGGGTGTAGACTTGAGACTACATACATAGAGCACGATTAGTATTTGTAGGCCTATGAGTCAAGATATTGTCACATGGTCTAGATCTAATATAAGCTTAGAGTTGGCACCAGAACCTGAAAAAAAAGCTGTGGACTTCATCTTAGCAACAGGGTTCCAGATTTAACATGACTTAGCATACAGTGCTAAAGAAGAAAAATAAAACTGAGATGAAATGAGATAAGGGCTTGGGTTAAACAAAGTCAGCTTCTTGCATTATACAGGGTAACACTGAGTTTGTTGGTGAGGATCAAGCAGAAGTCAGCGAGGAAGGAGACACATCCATCATCGCCAGCCTCCTAGGAGTAGTGAAGGAAAATGTGGACAAGGCGCTTTGTTCTCGGATAATTGCTGCTGGGGGTGCTGTTGTTGACAAACATCTTAATGTTGCTGAAGCCCATTATGCCAGGAAAGCTTTTGCAAAAGTAAGTTGTAATTAAGATTTAGGATGCTTAGTTTTATAGGTTTATATTAATTCTGTTACTTCTGTTAGCAATTTGAAATTCATCCATTGGATTTTCTACATGTTAATGGCCGTTTTATTGAAGAAGGAATTTGCATTTACTGAAATAACAGATATCATTAAATATCCTCATGCAGGCCAGCAGGGAAGAAGATTTCAAGACACATTTAAAGTGGAATTTTTTGCTTAGGATGAAAGAGCTGGGAGTGAAATATTGCAATACTATATATATCATAATGTAATGGGAATAATGTAAATCAACATAGGGATCATGTTGTCAGTTATTATATGCTGAATACCATATGGAAGGGCAGGCAGTTTCTGAGTGTAAGTATATAAATCTATAAGTGTACACAAAGTCACTGCAGTAAAACTATGATAACAAAATATTAGACTATGTAAAAAATATAGGAACAACTTTATTAATTGTGTGTTTAATGAATAAAGCTATTTCTACTTTTTAAAAATATAGTCTAATGTAGAGGAGCAGAAAATATCAGTGGATTTTAACCAGAATGCAAAGATGACTATCCTGTGTAAATAAGAATGAAGTAATTCAGTCATAGCAGTATTACTTCAATATATAAAGATTTGTTAATAAAAATATCATTGAGCCCTTACCAAACCCATGAAGAAAAGACCTGGTCTGTTATTAAAATGTAATAATAATAATAATAGTTGAAAAGGTAGAATTCCTGTTTCCATGTCCATGCCATTAATGTATATTGGAGATAGGTGTTAGGCCTGTATTTCCATTACCTTCTGCACACAAAATGGTGCCACATTTACCTTCCCAGATTTCTCTGGTACACATTTTTAAGAGGCCGGGTTTTTATTTTTATTTTCTTATTTAATAATAATAGCTCAGTTAAATTTTAGAAACTTTTTACAAGAAGGCTGTAACAATCATAACATCAAAACAACTGCTATATATTTAAAATATCAAACATTTTAACATGAAAACCATTATTATTTAGTCATCTATGGGGTACCTCTGAATGAAGATTACTGATTTACTTATTTCATTACTTTATCATCCAGGCCATATATGACCGCCTGTTCACGTGGATTGTTGGACGTATAAATGATGCCATAGACCCAAGAAATGCCAAAGCTGGTGGTAAGAACACAGTCATTGGTGTACTGGACATTTATGGATTTGAGATATTTGATAACAACAGGTGAGTAATATAATGTAGTATAATAGGTGCCTTCCCTTTGTATTTAACAATACAGAATTTGTAGGTCAGTTATTTCAGTTTCTAAGGCATGAAGTATTCATTATTTTAAATATGAATATATTTGCTCTGTACTTATATAAAATTTTGTCCACAGTTCTTGTACCATGTGTATTCAGGTTTCTTATAATAACTTAAAGAATATGCCTGCAAGTGGTTACATATTTGAGTGGTACTGGTTAAACTGCTATTAGTACATCATCTCAGACTGAGGGCAGCATTTCTGTTTCAGTTCTGTCAGGGTTTTTGCTGATTCTACACCCTGTGCACCATGCTGAGATCCTCTTTCTAAGGGAAGAGGTTGGAGGACACATGGGTTTGTTCAGAGAGCAACGATAATGTTTTAATATCAATGAGATTGGACTAACTGCATATATATATTACACACTTCCCATTCTGTTAAACGTCACATCTTATCTCATATTCTTCCTGTGCCGTTAAACGTCACATAGGGCTCGCAAAGTAGTTCGCCAATTTTTCCTGTCTTCGGCGAGTCTTTCAACCTCATCAAATGATTTTATGCCTGTTAATTTGGCCTCTCTTAATAATGTCCTCTTTAGAGTTTCACGCGGTCTGCCTCTTTTTCTTCGGCCTGTTGTGTTCCACTTGATAGCTTGTTTTGGGATTCTCTGATCATTTCTTCTCATCAAGTGACCAACATCACATAGGGATCGCATAATTGTTTGCCAAGTTTTCCAGTTTTCAGTGAGTTTTTCAACTTCATCAAGGAATGTTATGCCCACTAAACTGGCTTCTCTTCACAATGTCCTCTTTAGAGTTTCACGTGGTCGACCTTTTTTTATTCTGCCTGTTGTGTTCCACTCAATAGGTTGTTTTGGTATTCTCTGATTGTTTCTTCTCATCACATGGCCTACATATATGCCCATCTTCTTTTTCTGATCACCCATGAGACAGGATGTTGTTTGCTCATCTGTCTTATCTCTGTGTTCTTAAATTCATTCCACTTTATATTAAGTATTTTACTGAAGCATTTGTTTTCAAACGAGTCTAATTTCTTGTCTGTTTATTTAGTTGATTTCCAGCTTTCGCATGCATAAATGAGGGTGGATATCACATTTGAATTGAATAGTCTTATCTTGATTTTTGTGCTTATAACTTTTTAATTCCATATGTTCTTAAGATTTTTGAAGGACAATGCTGCTTTTTCAATTCTAATTCTAACTTCCTTCCTGGTGCCACCATCCTGGTCTATGTAGCTGCCAAGGTATGCAAATTGTTTTACTTAATCAACAGCTGTTCTTTCTAAATATATTTTTCCTTCTTGATTAATGAGAAATTTCATAATTTTTGTTTTGATATATTGAATATATATATATATATATATATATATATATATATATATATTGCCTTCATTGTTCCTATACCATTTTTTCAGCCCCATCCAATTTTTTTATTTTAACAAATTGTAGAACCAGCAATAAACATAGAGTGAAAATTTAATTATTTTCATAGGTGTGATTTCAATTAAGTGTTTTATCATCTTGTATTCAGCTTTGAGCAGTTCTGCATAAACTACTGCAATGAGAAACTTCAGCAGCTATTCATAGAGCTAGTTCTAAAACAGGAGCAAGAAGAATATATGAGAGAAGGCATCCAGTGGCAACATGTAAGTGTTGAAATCTGATTATAGATTTTCATTTTTTGTTTGTTTACTTTTTTGTTATTGGAATTTTCTTGTATATGAAATATGGAGTTTATGCTTTTTAATACTTATGGTTATATTCTTCTGATTTTACCCTTCTGATTTTACCTCAACATTTAAGACTCTCTTGTCCTTGGTCACAAGAATTTCTTTGCTGTCAGATATGACTGGGCTTTTTTAAAATTATCTCTGCATTTTGCATCAAACATATGTCTTTCTTTGGTTTCGAAAAATTAGATATAAACAAGATTTATTATAGTGACACTACAACAGTTCTAAGCCTGCTCCTACCTTTTACAGTATTTACTTTCTACAGCTACACAGCAGTAATATTGTATATTTTCTTTCAAACTTCAAATATAAAACGCATATTATTCTATATATTTTTTTTTTCAAATAATAGTGCATTTTCCATTCCTATTGGAGACATTTTGTTGAATGTAATAGCTACCTATAGTTTAGATACACTTTCAATTTATGTTAGAACAATACAATTTTAAATGATTTAGTCAGCTTTTGTTCAGATTTTGTTGTTGTTGTTGTTTAATGATGAGTTATTGTGTACTGTTAGGTGGAGTACTTCAACAACAAGATCATTTGTGACCTGGTGGAGTTCCCCCACAAGGGAATCTTTGCTATACTTGATGAAGCTTGTCTGAATGTGGGCAGAGTCACTGATGAGGTGAGATAATGAGAGAGATAGAAGCAGCCAGACATTGCAGAATAAATAATTACATAAAATTAAATGTTTGCTAAATAAATCCATGCCTAAAATCAGGTATGTTCACTGAATAAATTGATACTTAAAATCTGGTATGTTACCATGAATCACTTCTTTTACTTTGTTTGAATGAATCATTTATGTTTAGAGGAATCAGTTTTGAAATGAATGTGCTGGCTCAAGTTTATATGAGATTAATTTGTTCTATCCTGTTAAAGATAATATACTTTTTTTTTATACTTAAATTAGGTTATGACTGAGTTTCTTACAAAATGTCTGCTTTATAAAATTTAAAGTTTCACTATATTTACACAGTTTTTTTTATAAATTGTGATATACAGCATATAACATGAAAAATTACTAGAATATAATCTGGAGAGCAGAAAATTTTCAAAAGTTGGGATATTTATTTTTAATCAAACAAATTTGTGTTCATATCTCAGTGTGTGGCTGTAATGAATTTTTATATTGTGGCAGATGTTCCTGGATGCAATGGCTGAGAAACTTGATAAACATGATCATTTCACTTGCAGAAAGGTATAGTATTGATGGCGAATTATATATACATATATTATACTAATGCTTGTATCATTTGAAAAATAATTTTATGAAATTCATTGTATAGTGTAAATAATGAAATACATACTCAGATGTGATGTTTATATATTTTTCAAGCAAAATAATTATATCTCCTGAACCATTTGAGAAAACATATGTTTATTTTCATTTAGAAACTTTCCTCAAAATTTTGGCAAGCATGAACTGTCACAATGCACACAAAGCTTCTGTATGATTTCTAACAGAATCCTGTCAGTCTTTTTTTCATATTTTAATATTATAATATTTATTGCTGTTTACCTTTGTGTTTTATTTATACATATTTCTATTTCTTCCTCTTTAGGTTTAGATATACACAACTCCTTACTCTTTGGTGTGTAGACATACTTTATTTCTCACTCTTTGGCATCCATCTTGAAAATGTTCTCTTCCTACCTTTTTTAAACCAATGCTTTCTTTTAAAAATTGGCATTGTGTTTACACTAGTCTGGCAAAATCTGTGCTTTGTTTCTCATATCGTATGGTACAGAATGAGATGAGTATAAACATACTTCCTTTTTGTTTTCCAGTTCCCATCTCCATTCAACAGTATATATGTGCAAGAATGGTTTGTTTGGTTGTAAAATGATCTAAATGGCCAATTTGTTGATAATGTTTTTCTTCTTTATAACTTTAATGGTCGAAATTTTCCTTTCCATATATTGCACTTTTGCCTTTAAAACATTTACAATCAGTAATTGCAGGGAAAAACTTTGAAATTTGCATGGTAATTTGCTCAAGAATTTAATTTTGTGAATGATACATACAGAACTGTGCATAACCATATTGGTATTTAGGTTACACCACTGCAGAAATACTTGAGAACTTAATGAAGAATATTGTTCTTAGGTTGTTATTATAAATTATCGCAGCCTTGACTTCTAAATTTTTCTATGTAGTTTATCTACATAGACGGTTCTAAGGACTGCAAACGCGCCACAAACAGCCTCTGGCAGTCAAGTCCAGCTCCTGGCCTTCCCGTGGCAGAACTGTTTAAACTGACAGGAGAAGGGGCGAGGGCGAATATCTGGCGCCTGAAAACCAGTTACTTAGGGTAGATGAGTGGCACGTTTGGTAGCTCATCTGCCGCTGTTGGCGAGATCTTCAGCTGCTGTGCGTGGAGCGGTGCTCCTCCCGGCCAATGAAGAAATTTGCAAATGAGGTTGCCGCGCAGCATCACTGCGGAAAAGGTGGTAGAAAGGATAAAGCAAAGCAAACAGTCAAATCACGGCACCTCTGGTCTGGAGGTCGGTCACGTCCGGAGTGCAGTCATATCGGGTGAAATGCATGAACTGACTTTTCCCAGAGGTTAAGACACTGCTGACGAGACTCCTCAAATGCCGCGCGTGGAGTGAAGCTCCTCCCGGTTAAGGAAGTAAATGCGGAAAAGAAATAAAGGTTGCTGTGCGGCGCCGATGGGAAAAGGTGGTGGAAAGTGAAGTTTAACCTGGTATGTCCAGTAGTATCGCTACGAGAGCTATACCACGGCACCTCTGCTCTAGAGGCCGCCCACGTCCGAAATACACCTACACTGGTGAAATATGCCTAAACCGGCACACACCAGGGATTTGATGGCTAGACATGTCATGCCACCTCCGCTCTAGAGGTCGGTAACGCCTGATAAACACCCATACTGGTGAATTTTGCCTAAACCGGCTCATACCAGGGGTGAATCTTGAAGGCTATGCATGTCACAGTAACTCTGCCCTAGAGGTCGGTCCCGTCCCAAACACGCCCATACTGGAGGATAATGCCTAAACCGGCTCAACCCAGGGGTAGAAGTCACTAGTGGCGAGGATTCGTCCTCCTGGACAAAAGCTCCATCCTGGTCACAACTAGGAAGGGCCGCAAAATGCTGAAGTCGGAGACACTGGACCAGGGAAGTCTAGATAGGCAACCACCTCTCACCCGGCGGGGATGTTTGCGTATCCTAATCACGCTGAGGTTTTCCGGTGAGAAAGTCCAACCCTGGACTTGATGGGCAACCACCTCTCACCCGGCGGTGATACACAGGTATCTCAAAACACGTCGAGGTTTTCCGGTGAGAAAGTCCAACTCTGGCCTGGGTGGGCTACTGCCTCTCACCCAGCGGGGATGCACTGATATCCTAAACACGTCGAGGTCTTCCGGTGAGAAAGTCCAACCCTAGACTAAACTGGTGCAATGAAAACCACGGTGTCACGCAATCCCGCTTCCGAGACCCACCAAGAATACAGGCTAAAGCACTGTGATACTCTGAACCCCTTGTGGTCCTCTCGTGGATCTGGTGTGGTCTATTCTGGACCACACAGGGGACCACGGGACCTAACAAGGACCACAGGCGTGAATTCATTAGGTTCACAGTGCGGTTTTTGGTGGTAGAAGTGAACGAAGAAGAAGAAGATCTACATAGACAAGAAACTAGACTCTTTTGAAAACAAATGCCTAAGGAAAATACTTGGCATAAAGTGGAATGAATTTAAGAACAATGCGGAGATAAGGCAGATGACTGAACAACAACCAGTCTCATGGGTGATCAGGAAAAGGAGATGGACATAAGTCGGTCACGTGATGAGAAGAAACAGTCAGAGAATCCCAAAACAAGCTGTCAAGCGCTGAAGAAAAAAAGGTCGACCACATGAAATTCTAAAGAGGGCATTGTTAAGAAAGGTCAGTTTAGTAGGCATAAAATCCCTTGATGAAAAGCTCACTGAAAACAGGAAAACTGGGCGAACTACCTTGCGAGCCCTATGTGATGTTTAATCGCACGCGAAGGATATAAGATAAGTTCATCTAGTTTGTTAATAAAATGATCAAACATTCCAAATGTCTATTTTTTTTTTTTTTATCAGCTTGAGCCTGCAGACAAATCTATGGAACATCATCGTGATTTCCGCATCAAACATTATGCTGGAGATGTAACATACAGTGTAAATGGCTTCATTGACAAAAACAAGGATACATTGTTTATGGATTTCAAGAGACTTCTGTTCAACAGGTAGGTAACATTTATGGTAAAAAGTTCTTTTAGTATAAAATAATCACCTGAAACTAAGTCTGAAGGCAATATATAACAGTAGGAGAGTCAAGACTTAAGCCATCAAAATATTATGAATCAACTTAATCTCAGTAACATAATCTTTATTGTCTAACTCAAAAGTTAGAAGCTTATTTCTGCAGCAGGTCTGAAGCCATGAGGGAACTTCTTCTGCCAAGAGAAGCCTGCATAATCAGCTTTTATCCAGTTAAATATATTTGAATATATGATTTGGAATTTATTAACTTTCATTGTTGAACTGAAAACTTCACAAATGAACTTACATAGATTTGTTGTAGAATGTAAACTTAACTGTTTTTTCACTCATTTTACTATAAACAAATGTTTTTCAAACAGTTCCAATGCTGTGATCAAATCCATGTGGCCAGAAGGAGCACAAAGTGTAACAGAGGTAGGATCTTTTCTGCTGCTGTTACTTTTTGTTTACTCTTTGTTATGAAAATGAATTGTCTGAGACAAAATTGTTCTTAGAACCACAGAAACTTTTAAGAAATAAACTAATTAAACCAATCACATTTGCATATTAGAAAGTAGTATAAGAGACATAATGAAGCAAAATGTGAAGAACAGAAATGTACTCAGAGTAGATAGCAAGTTAGTGGAGGAGGTCAATGAATTTGTATATCTTGGCAGTAGAGTAGTAGAAAATGGAGACAGCATGGAGGACATCAACAGCAGACTTACTAGAGCAAACCAGGGTTTTGCAATGCTGCAGACTATATGAAAATCTAAAAAAACTAAGCATGAATATGAAAATCAGGATATTTCAGAGTAATGTTCTAAGTGTACTACTCTATGGAAGTGAATGCTGGAAAATCACCAAAATCATAGAAAACAAGTTGAATTCTTTCCAGACTAAATGTTTACGAAGAATTAGAAAAATATTTTGGCCAAACACCATAAGAAGTAACATTTTTTTGGCAGAAATGCAGATGAAGCCACTGACAGCAATTATTGAGGAAAGATGCTGGCGATGGTTTAAATATGTGCTCAGAATGACTGACAACTCACTACCAAAAATAGCACTAAGATGGACACCACAGGGGAACAGAAGTAAGGGTAGACCAAAAGAGACATGGAGAAGAACAACAGAGAAGATGTTGAGCAATAGAGGGCTCACCTGGGCAAGAGCAGAAAAAAAGGTGAAGGACAGGCATTTGTGGAAAACCCTTGCTGAAGCCCCATTTGCCCTGGGCACTTAAGGTTCAGAGAGAAAGAGAGAGAGATAAGAGACATCAGTTCCCACCCCTGAAATATTGTGATGTGTACCACAAGAATTACAGGAGTTTAAGGCAATTTACAGCAAACATTAGCAGCAAGCATTAGCTGCTACATGTCACACTGCTTTTGTAAGTTCACTCATCTCAAGCCTGACCTCTGTTATGCATTCATATCATACACCATGATATCTGTCTGTCAAAGGGGCTCAGAAACAAGTGATTAGATTATTTTAAAAAGATAGAGACAGCTCTATTCATTAATGAGATACACATGTGTAACATTTCAGTCTTTGTCTTATTCATACAAAAACTTACAGGATGAAGAAATAGGAAAAGAAAAAAAAAAGTGAAATTTATATGTATGAGGTATAACAAAAAAAGAATAAAAACAAAGGAGTATTTGTCTTGTGATGTGTAGTGTGTTGAGAGTGTGTAGGAAATGTGAATGCTTACGTGAAGATCTGTGGATTGTGATTTCAGTCTGATTATTTGACAATAAGGAAGAGGTTGTAAAATGAGACAGGAAAGAGAGGGATATAAAAGCTGCCAAGGTGATATAAAGACAGCTGGAGTCTCTCTCTCATTAATTAATAATTAATGTTTTCTTCATATTAATCACATTTCTCTCTCTCTCTCTGAACCTTAAGTGCCCAGGGCACATGGGGCTTCCGCAAGGGTTTTCCACAAATGCCTGTCCTTCGCCTTTTTTTCTGCTCTTGCCCAGGTGAGCCCTCTATTGCTCAACATCCTTTCTGTTGTTCTTCTCCATGTCTCTTTTGGTCTACCTTTACTTCTGCTCCCCTGTGGTGTCCATCTTAGTGCTATTTTTGGTAGTGAGTTGTCAGTCATTCGGAGCACATGTCCCAACCATTGCCAGCGTCTTTCCTCAATAATTGTTGTCAGTGGTTTCATCTGCATTTCTGCTAATAAGATTAATCACATTTATGAGATGGTAATACATTTTTGTACATATTTACATTATTTTAAAATGTAACTAGTGAAACAGGCATGTATCAATCAACTGTTACTTCTTTCTGGTTCTTCACAGACTACCAAAAGGCCCATCACAGCTGGGACATCTTTTAAAAATTCAATGATTGCCCTTGTTGAAAATTTGACTAGCAAGGTAAGTTTCTGTCATTTAATTAGCATGTTCACCCCTTTTTTCTGCTTTAGGTTTCTCTTATCTTTTAAGATTTTGTTAATAAATCATATAAACTGTATAATTTTTGTGAATGTAAGGTTTGTGTGTTTTGGTTTATGTGCACAACCATGAGGATTGTGGGCAAGTACATAGTGCCTAATATGTGATAGTAGCAGTTATGTTGGACTTGAGACTTTTTTTCATCATCTTCTTTTAAATTAAATACATGTTTTCAGCTGAGGTTTAATTATTCAAAGTCTGACACAGAAGAAAGTCAAAGCTGTTCAGAATCAGTTTATATGCTTTTTTCTTTCTTCTTAAAAGAATTTCTGAAAATACTTCTTGAAATATCAGTATTATACAAAATAACAGTCATGATTTTATATGTATTCATTGTTTTAACTGTGATGTTAAGTGACTGGTTTTAATTTTACAAAAAAAAAAAAAAAAAATCAATCATGTTATTTCACTAGACACCATTTTATGTTCGGTGCATCAAACCAAATGAGATGAAATCTCCAGTCCTCTTTGATGACACCAGAACATGCCACCAGGTCATGTATTTGGGTCTGCTGGAGAATGTGAGGGTACGCAGAGCTGGCTTTGCTTTCCGGATGGCCTATGATCGTTTTTTGCACAGGTAAATCTTTTCATATCACCTCTGAATTTATAAGTAAGTTAACAAATGAGGCGTTGCACTTTGTTTTTCATGAAGATTTATGAAGACTGAACTACCCAGTACTAAATGAAAAAATTACCTTTTAGTATGAGACAGTTTAGAAAACAATTTAAAAAATTTTCCCACAGATACATACATGAAATTTTAAAAGATTTCTGTGCCTATAATTCTAACACATTGCTTTAGAAAATGTCACATATCAAAAGTTAAATGTCATGTGCTAGTAATGACATCATGGACAAGATCAGAATTATGTACAGTGAAACATAAGATTAGACTCAAGTGACTGCCTTTTCATGGATAACTGATTTCAGTTTATGATGCAGTTAATTCATCATCATTATCATCATGCTTATAAAGTATTTTAAGTTATTGTATTATTCTTTTAAACTGATATTTTCCATCAGCTCAAGTGATGATGCATGCCATTGTATGAGATTGCCCATGATCTTATTTCTCTACATCCTTTGCCTCTCATTGTGTTTATATTTCCTGTTTTTTTTAATGTTTCCAAGTCCTCCCCTTCTAATTACCTATTTAATGAATAATGGTTATAATTTTTTTTATTATAGTTTTAATTAGGTTTTTTTTTTAGTTGGTCTTTTTTTATTAAACAGTCCTTGTGACATCTTAACCTTCCAGGGCACCTTTAGCTTTTTTTTCCAGGAGACAACTTTTGCCATCAGTTGTCTGGAATAAAAATGAAAATCTTCTTTCACTAATACAATCCATGATTTGAGGAAGACATAAATGATAGGACCCTGCAGATTAGTCCTAGTATGCTCATTACTTTAATTATCAACATGTTAATTATTAGTCCAAAGGTTAAAAAAAAAGAACACGAAACAGTCCTACAGCTTGATAATATTTATATACTCATACATTAAGTAGAATTTGATCAAATAAAATATGAAAAGATGTCGATATAAGAAAAACACAATTAAAACAATCCACTAAAACTTCTATATCTGAACTCTACACATTTCATCTAAGCATTGGTTGTATTCTTTCAATATTAGATACAAGATCACCTGCAGTGACACCTGGCCTAATTATCATGGGCAAGTATCTGATGGTATTAAAGTCATCATAAACTCCCTTGGCTTCTCAGATGATGTAAAGTATGGCAAGTCAAAAATATTCATCCGTTCACCACAGACCTTGTTTTCATTAGAGCAGATACGGGATTCCAAAATACCCAACATAGTCATCTTTTTACAGAAAGTAAGCACTCTTGATTTTTTTTTTAGATAATTAATAATGACCACGGACAAGATTTTATGTCAGTGTGATTTTTGTTTAGATTAAAAACAAATTAATTATATAGCCAGCCAAGAATTTACTTCTAAAATGAAAACAGTTTTATGAAATACAGATCAAGAAAAATTTATATATGACCAAAAATATGAATGGTATGACAGTTTTAAAGACATAGTATGACAGTTTTAAAGATAGCAAAGTAAGATAATCAGTTTAATAATACTACTTCAGTGTCTTTTAACCCTTTCAGTCAGAAACTGACAGGCTATGTAGAAAATAATAGTAATGTGAGATCACATAAGCTAAAGCTGGTAAAAAAAACTGGTCTACCTCAACAGAGTTCTGCTGATAGCAAGATGTTGTCAACAGCTCTAATAAAATAGGAATGAAGGTGTTGTCACTGATGGCAGAATTTTCTAAAAAGCCTGCTGTTTACTAAAATGTCAGGATATAAGGGAAAATCACCCTGGCACACATTTCTTCAATATATTTCTTTTTATTGCAAATTTTAGCCATTTGTCATCTGCCAATAATATCCAATTATAATTGCAAGGAGATCCTGTTATAATGTCATGTTATAACAGGTAAGATAGGAAAAAAATGTGTGATAATTCGTGCTTCCAGTAGATAGTTAACCCTTTCAGGTCTTTCATCAATGCCTTCTTGGACAAATCAGTTTCAGTACTCCAATCAGTGTGAGAGTTTTCTTAAATAAGGTAGATAGAGGTGTATGGTGCAGTTTTACAAAGTGAGGGAGGAAGTGAACAAGGTGAGAAAAAAAACGAATATAAAGTATGAGAATGTATAAATGAAAAAAATACAACATCTGATATTTCGGCGTGAGCCTTATTCGAGGACACATACAAAACGAAATACAAACATATATAACTTATCTGAAGCGTCTTGCTCTCAGTAAAGCAGAAATGTGTGTGGAAGAAGGAGGAGGAGGAAAAAAAAACCAAAAAAACCACGCTGCCTACAGACAAAAGATTCCCGATATAGCCAATCATAGCGAAGAAGCGGAGAGAGAAGAGGAGAACAAGTGGGAGAAAGGGGTTGGGGGAAGGCAATAGAAACATGATAGCCGCTAGAGGTGTTGGGGGGGGAGGGGAGAGAAAAGAGGACGCGAGAGATAATGAATGAAGAACTTAAACACCTACAGGGAGGAAATGTGAAACTGGTGAATGGGACAAGACCAATATGTTGGCAGAGAAGGAAATAGGATGGTAGTAGGGAGGGATAGCATAGAGAAAGAAAGTAGAGTATAAAAAAGGCCAGTGGAAAAATAAAGAAGTTACAGAAAGCTGAAGACATTGTTAATTCCAGCTGGGTGGAGACAGCCAGTCTGGAAAATAAGGCGCTGTTCTAGGACCCTCCGAGATCGTACATCTGCGGAACAAGAGCGGATCGCACTAACCGAAATGTCCTGTTTGCCCCTGTGGTTGCCAAGGCAAAAATGTTTAGCCACAGGTGTCCAGGCCCTCTTAGAAATATCATTGAGATGCTGGCGAAATCGATCTCCTAACCATAAGCCAGTTTCCCCTATGTACTTCAAACCGCAATGTTTGCACATGATAACATAAATGACATTTCGTGAATCCATAACGTGGATTTAGGGAAAGAGATCTGGCTGGCCTTGACAACAAATGGACAAGTGTTACATCTACCGCGTCCACAACGTCTGGTACCATAAAAAGTGTCATCTGTCTTAAGATGACTACGAATTAAAAGGTCCCTGAGGTTCTTGTCCCGTCTGTAAGCCACCAATGGGGGTTCCCCAAAAAGTTCACGTGTCTCAGGCTCGGTCTGGAGGAGGTGGAGATGGCGAAACAGTATGTTTTTAACTGCTAAGCTATGAGAGTTTTCTTAGACTCATTTAAGAAATAAATTTGTCATTTTACAAGAAAAACAGTTCATTCAGGTTAGTTGTTTTTTCACATTTGAAATTTCATATAACAACTATGAAACAGAAACAGCTGAGAAAAGTGACTTCTAAATAATACACATTGTTACACATTATTTATATAAACATACTTACAAGCAGACTAGTTTTTACTGTAGGTCTTGCTTTATAAAAATGAGCTGGAAATAGTTAAGTTTTAGAAATATAGATTTTTGTGTAGCATTTTTTTTTTTGCATGATCTCAGTGAAATGCACTAAATTATTATGCGCTGTAACCACTTATTTTCAGCATGTACGTGGTGGTTTAGCCAGAAAAAGGGTTCGTCGCATACGTGCAGTTTACTTGATCATGACCTGCTACAAAAAGTACAAGTTGAGAACATATTTCCTTCAGTGTTCGGAGAAGTTTGGCAATGCTCGCAGAATGAAAGATTATGGGTTTAGTGTACAATGGCCCAAGCCACCAAACTCTATGATATCAACAGTTGAGCTGCTGAAGAGGGCTCATGCACGGTAACATTAATTCTGTCAGAAAATATTCCTTACGTCATACAGTAACTTTAGTTATGTGGCATGGACAAAAAATTAAGTCTTTTTTTTTACTTGTAGCTTTAAGCTACATAATGAAATCAGACCTGTTTATAAAATATAAATAAGCATTGAGGAGTCTTATGTGGATCTTAAATCTTAAATTTTAAATCTTAGAGTACAAAACCACACCAATGTCAGATGAGTTTTTTAAAAATCAGTTATCTCTGTTTTACTGAGAAATGATGCAATATCTATTTTAAACTTTTATGGCAGTTTAAAATTATGAACTTCAACTATGAAACAAAACCATGTGACTATAGTCTTTTAAAATGATTTATGTAAAATGACATGTAAATGAGGAGTTTTAAAGCATTTTTTTTCAACTTTTGCAAAAAGTGCTGCAGGAGGTAGATAGTTTTTTTCTTGTCTTGACTGTGGCAAGTGCTAAAAAGGAGACTGATATAAGAAATGTAAAATAGAATTATCAGTGCTGAACTAAAAGAGAAGACTGCATGAAATTTTTTTAAAAAGTTTAAACAGAAATGGCAATTGATGCTTCAGAAAATGCTAAAGAACAAATTATAACAATATATGTGACTATAAGTTAGATTCAAGTCCATCCAAGACCTACAGTGGGCGGCAGCGAGTCATCAGACATGGAAAGATATGATTTCCGCCCTATGAACCAATGTTGGCCCTAAAGGAATGTCAATCAATCAATAAGTCAGAAATGTAATCACACAAACTTCCAGGGACAGGTATTTTTCTTTTCTGCTGCTTATTTTTTGTTGGGTGGACTGTCAATGAGTTATGATCTTTCATTTCAGATGGAGAGCTTTTATGATCTTATCTAAGATTCAGGAAAATGACAGACCAGTAATGCGTTTAAAAGTAATGGCTGGAGATGTATTAGCTGGCAAACGAACAGACTGGGGAGTGAAACGGAACTGGGAGGGAAATTATCTGGCCTCAGTAAGAGAATATGCTTTTTCATAGTAATCATATTTGAGATAATGCTGTTTATGATATATATATATATATATATATATATATATATATATATATATAAAATAAATAAAAATATATAAAAATGATCAGAGAATCCCAAAACAAGCTATCAAGTGGAACACAACAGGCCGAAGAAAAAGGGGCAGACTGCGGGAAATTCTGAAGAGGACATTATTAAGAGAGGCCAAGTTAACAGGCATAAAATCCTTTGATGAGGTTGAAAGACTCGCCGAAGACAGGAAAAATTGGCGAACTACTTTGCGAGCCCTATGTGACGTTTAACGGCACGGGAAGGATATAAGATAAGATAAGATATATATATATATATATATATGTATTCAGGCAAATAATATAGAATCTTATTAGATTTAGTATATCTGTTGAAACAGTGTGATTTTATATTTTTTTCTTTAAGCTTTTTGTAGTTGTAAAGGCTTGTTTGATAGAACTGAAGATTTCTTTAACCATTTCAACTTTTTTTTCTCCATAACAGTTAATATTCATTGTAGAAATAGCATGCTTGAGTTGATGCTTGACAGAAATGCTTTCTGTTGTTCTGTTCTTCCAGCTCTTATTAACATACAATTTTATTTTCTCTCCCATTATTCAGCCAAAAGACAACAGCAGCACTGCTGACTTCATTGCACAAATAAACACTCTTAGGAACAAAGATGGATTTGGCAAAGTTTTATTTTCATCTTGTGTAAAGAAGGTAATACTATAGCATTGTTGTAACAATCTCAAACTTTGCATTAAAGTCATTATTAAATAGAAAGGGAAAAACCCTCAGATTTTTAATAGTTTTAACATTCAGATTTTTAAAGTTACAGTTTGTAAAAAAAAGTATTATGTCAGTCATTACACTGAGCCATCTATTTTGTGTAGGTTGACTGCACTGGCATACTTGCTATTCTTGAAAGTAGCAAAATTAATGAATGCATATGAGAATAACAGCAAACAGAATGACTGAAAGTACAATAAAATAGAAATATAGAGAGTTGATTCTACATAACATACAAAAGAAACTGACAACACCATAGTCAGTTGTTGGCAGGAATAAGTCACATGAGGATGTCCCTGTAGGTAAACTGCTACACTCTAGGCTTTCTAAGCAAAGTAAAAAAGTAACTTGACTGCTACACTCTAGACTTCCTAAGCAAAGTTAAAAAGTAACTTGACTGATACGCTCTAGACTTTCTAAGCAAGATTAAAAAGTAACTTGACTGCTATGCTCTAGACTTTCTAAGCAAGGTTAAAAGTAACCCATTATCTCATGCCATCTCCCAACAGAAGCCTGGCTGCAGTGAGTCTCCATTTTGTTCTGTCTATAGACTTAGTAGGGTGTTTGGCAAAAGCTGGTTTCTGTCCATCTCTTGATGTTGTCCACCAATTTATGTCATTGTCATCTTCTGTTTCTCTTCTTTTCGATCTTGCCCTCAAGTAGTGTCTTCAGTATAGTACTTTGCCTCTTAACATGCCAAAAATATCCAGAGAGTAATTATTTGAATACAATTTAGAATTAGGAGTTCATTTATTAAATGGCTTTGAAATGATCTACTAATTTGTGAATGTAGCATTTTTTCAGTTTCACATTACCTTTCTTCTGAAAATGACAAATCTACAAAACAAAAAAAAGTTAATGAAGAGTAAGAAGTAAATCTGAATATTAGTGGGATTATCATTAAGAAAGTTTATTGGAACACATGAAAGCTGATTCATATACAGCCTTGATCAGAGAAAACATAAAGAAGCACTCATAAACAGGAAAAATTAATTTTAAAAATGTGCCCATGGAGAACATAGGAGAATGGCATAAAAGTGCGGTAATAAATTGGAAGTGAGAAGAATGCATGACAAATTAGGAAATAACCAAAGGAACAGGGATTGAGAACATTACTAAAGAGGTCAAAAGATGAGGATGGAAATGGCTATGTCACACACTATGAATGGAAAGAACAAGACATCTGTATACTGCCTTGACTTGGACATCTCAAGAGAAATGAAAAGGGCAGGCCATTTGGCACATGGAAGCACACAATACAGGAAGAACTAAAGGAAGTAGGAAAGACATGGTTTAAGGTATCCCTAATTATTGATGCCTTATGCTCCATTGGGAGTACAGAGGAATGATGATGATGTGAAATGAGAAGAAAGCAGTGCAATATCTTTACGCAGGTACAGTCCTTTGGTAAACTCTGTTTTTAGGGTTATTATGACTTTTGGCATGATCTTGCTCTGTAGCCCTTCTTGTGATAACTGACTTATTTAACTTAACAAAACAGCTGAGAAACACATAAATGCCTTTGAATGTAAATGCTACAGAAGAGTTCTCCAAATATCGTGGACACATAAAAGAACAAATATATGTATATATATATATATATACTACAAGAGCTTAATATTGAAGAAGGCTGGCTAGTAAAGAGGATTAAAGAGAGAAAACTTAAATATTTTTGACACACTGAACGTCATGATAATTTAGAGAAGACTGTATTGGAAGGATTATATAATGGGAAAAAGAAAGAGAGGAAGACCAAAACGAAGATGGCTGCAAGACATCGTTGACGATCTGCAAATGGATGCAGCAGCGGCAGACCATCTTGCTCACAACTGAGAGGCCTACAGGAGTGCTGTTTGGGACGCAAAGTTCCGCAAGGGACATGCAAATGAATGAATGAGTTATTTCACAGTCATCAAATCTAGAGTTGTTTGCTGCAACTGTTTTCATCAGTTATGTGTTTTTTTTTTTTTGCTTCAGATTTTTTTCTTTTCACAAGTGTTTTATGGTCTTTCTTTTCACTCCTTGATATTCTAGACTTTTAATCTCTTGTCAAGCCAACATTTCTTACTGTACACAGACTCATCTTTTTTTTAAAACTTATTCTTATTTCATTTATGGAAGACTGCAATTGGACAGCGTGAATCTGCATGGTCATATAATATCATTTCAGCTAAAACTGAAGACAGAAAATAAAACTGTTAAGAGACTGGACCTTGCATCACAAAAATGGTTTGTTGTTGCTATGACCAATTATGCCAGTCAGATATTGCTAGATTCAAGGAAATTTTTGCTAGAAAGTTCAAATTTGAGAGAAACTACTGAGGATGTTCCATAAACTAGCTAACATCTAACCACTTCAAACAACCTTCTGTGATGAAAAGAACCATTATTTTAATTTTAAAAAATCAACTGTAATAAATTTCAACAGAATTCTTGTTGTTGTTTTAATCACAGACAAATAGGTATAACAAGACAGCAGAGAGAGGGATAGTTGTCACAGATAAGCTGATTTATAAACTGGATATCAAGAAAAAGTTCAAGCCAATGGCTAAAGGAGTACCCTTGACAGATGTAAGTCAGCAGTGAATTCAAACATAGTCTTTTCTATGTGTATGTATTTAGCAGCTTGTTGAAAATAGTCACATACATTATGAGGTTTATGTTGTTGGCATAAACTATTGATATTTGAGTAAGATTTCCTTTCAGCTGGCAATTAGAAGTTTCTGTAGCTTATATTTAGGAGAGATCTTGGAATTAAGACATCAGATTGGACAGAGAGTGGACTAGAATACATTTGTTTACTTCCTTTTTATTATATAAAAATCAGTACTTATAATTAAATAATTGGTTATTTTTTAAAAAATATTTGTGTAGAAAGTACATTTATGAAATATTAATATTTAAAAGCAGTGAATCAACTAAACAGACCACAGATTCAAATTAGACATGTCCAGCAGCACAAAAAACACTGCCATAATAGAAGAAATCATTGTGTTATTAATACTGCACTGATTGTTCTGTTTTCTTTCCTTGTAGAATCTTTAATAGTTAAAAAGAATTATGCAGTATCATAATAAATATGTAACCACTGTCTGCATATTGTACTGACAATAGATAAGATCACCATTTTTTTCTTTATACATTCCCTAGGTGACAGGTTTAAGTGTGACCCCAGGCAAAGACCAACTAATTATTATTCATCTCAATGGAGGAAATGATCTTGTACTCTGCCTACAGAGTCCAGGACATGAAGAACGAGTTGGAGAGCTGGTTGGTGTCTTGTGCTCACACTTGCATAAGTAGGTCTTATCAAAATTTTTTTTAAATGTCTTAAATCATGATTTTTTTTACACAACTTGATAAAATTTATAAAGTGTTTTATTCTAGCCTTTTATTCAGAAGTTATGCTTTGGAATATAGATAAAAGATGTCTGTAAAGGTGCTGGAAGATCAGAGCTAATGAAGTTTATATCCTACTGCTTTACAAAGCTCAAAGTAATAGGCCATGTGCTCTATAAGCCAGGCTAATGAAATAGCCTTGCCATGTTCCCAGTGGTGGCCATGTCTGCAAATACAGACCCATTTCTTGGGTTCACTCTGAGTTTTCAAACCAGCCACTATAATCCACTGACCTTTCTGCATAATCATCATGATATCAGCTGCAAAGAGCAAAGCTTTACAGTTTCAGAGAAATCAGAAGAAATTGTTCTGCTCTCTCCAGGAGGAAAGATATGTACTAACAACCACATGGTAGCAGTTTGATGTCTCTTGATCCTTTTTTCAATCATGCTTATTGTGATAGAGTCTGTCTCAGGAAGGGGAAGATAACAAAACAAAGAATCTTGAGTTACATTAGACTGGATAATTTTCTTAGCAAAATGCAAATGTCTAGATACCTCTTATCAAATATAGTGATAATTTAAACATTAATATCAATGTGTGTTTTAAAGTCGAATTTATATTAGATTCAATAGATTAAAAAAAACTTAATTACATATTCAGCTTTATAAATGAGTACAATTTTACATTACCATGCACAATTAAATATGTTACCATTAGATTTCAGAGTATCAAGGAAGTGACTTTTTTCATTTTGTTTATAAAGGATTTCCTCACTTGAGAATAAGAAATTACGGTATCTGTATTGAGGAGTCTTGCTCATGCTATAGAAACATATGAGGCAGGCTTTAAAACTGCCTTCTAAGACAAAGAAAGGCTAAAATCTTGATTTACTGACCACAGACTTAGCACCTAGAACTGAAACTTTTTTCTCTGCTTTCACTGTGATTTGAGTATGATTATTATTATTATTATTATTATTTGTTATATGCCCTCATTTGAAATTTTAAAAAGGATAAAGAAGAAACTATCATTTTCATGTATGAGAGAAAGAAAATTTTAAAAAGTAATTGAACAAGATAGAAAACCAAGGTTTTTCATTATCATGATTAGCATCATTATTTTTTAAAAAACTTTATTTCTCAGAATTTTCAAGAGGGATTTAAAAGTTAATATCACCAAAAACTTGAACTGCATGCTGGGTAACAAGCCTCGTACAATTTCTGTCCTGGAAACAGCTGTTAATGGTGGAGCAAGTTTCAAGAAAGAAGGAGATGGGTTAGTTCTCATGTGGCCAAGTGCCTAGGTCTGCTAGGATATGTACAGAAACTTATCAACCACGATATGCATTCCAACTACTTTTTTCATATGACAGAGATCAGCTTTATGGGTAATTTAATGGCAAGAATGTAAATAATATTAATATTAAGACTGTTATGATATATTCATGACATTCAGATATTTAATATGTAAAAATTCCATGATGTAGGACGTGATATAGTCTGAGATTTTTTTAACATTAACACTTGAGATACAATGTCATGGATTAGATATATATAACAACAACAGATTTGCTTAAAATGATATAGCAGATATATTAAGAGTGTGAAATCAATAATGTCATAGGACCTCTGAGAATTCTTTCAGGGCCAGCCATAATGTATTTTAAAACTTTATGAATTTAATTACTTATGTGATGTTTACCAGTGACTGGTTTATAATGATGTGGCAACTGTATTATAGTGATGTGAAAACTGTATGAAAGTGATGTGAAAACTGTATTATAGTGATGTGGCAACTGTATTATACAGTAGTGATGTGACAAAATAATAAAATGATTCATTCATTGGCATTTTGAAAGGAAGTTTTTTTTCTAACAGCAGTGCATTTATGAAATAGATGATTAAATTATAGCAGTTTTTTAGTGAAAATGATTGATAAATAATGTCTCTCTCTCTCTCTGAACTTTAAGTGCCCTGGGCACATGAGGCTTCCACAAGGGTTTTCCACAAATGCCTGTCCTTTGACTTTTTTTCTGCTCTTGCCCAGGTGTGCCCTCTGTTGTTCAACATCCTCTCTGTTGTTCTTCTCCATGTCTCTACCTTCACTTCTTTTCCCCTGTGGTGTCCATCCTAGTGCTGTTTTTGTTAGTGAGTTGTCAGTCATTAAGAGCACATGTCCCAACCATTGCCAACATCTGTCCTCAATAACTGCTGTCAGTGGTTTAATCTGGATTTCTGCCAACAAAAAACTGTACTGATAATATACTGGTAAATAATTTACACTAGTCAAACAAAGCAAATGGTGTTTCAAAATAGAACTTTGAAACCATGAAATTAAATTTTCAGATTAAAAAAAAACAACAACAAAAAACCTCATATCAGCAAGAATTTCAGACTAAATTCAGTGAAAATACTTTAGCTACATGAACAGTGTACATGAGGGTGTACATGAACCCTCTAGTTTACTGACAGGCAAGGAAAATATGGGCACTAAAACCATATCCCTATGTGCTTCTAAGGCATGACAGGATTATCTTTACTTTTTTTTACATGAACAGCAAAACTTATTAATAAAAGTTTGCCCACTAAAATCAGGAACCCAGGAAGAATTAGCAAGTTTAGGAGACTGTGGAGGAATTTACCAAAGAAGATTGGTTTTTTTGGATCCACTCCAAGTCTTCAAGCTGGGGACAATAACCCACTCCTAGTCTGATACCTGTGCTTCAACATCTTCAATGTTGAGAGCACCCTGCTCACAATTCCAGGAAATACAACAACAGCAACATAGTTTCATGATTCAAACATTACTACAGTGTGGATTAAGACTCCCACTACACCTGTTGTTATATAGTGTGATTTTTTTTTTAATGCTATATTTTTTTAATGTACCTGTTATGGATCTAGGACCTTGTTCTATTTTTGTTTGTTTGTTTGTTTGTTTGTTTCAGACTCTTTATAAGAGGAATAGAGGGTTCATTCACAGTACTTTATAGTTCAGTTTCTATAAAAAAAAAATCACACTACATATAAAAGTAGATGTAGTAGGACTTTTTGCCCAGCCCTGGTTTTTTTAAAAAATTAAACAGAAATGCTCACATATCAGAAACATTGAAATTTCAACGTATGGACTGTTTTGTTTTTTTTTTGCCAATTACACAGTGTCAGTCACTTGTGGCTTTGTATTTTTTTCCATATACATTCAGTAATGACAAATTAACTGACAGTGTTTAGATAATTGCTGCTTTGCTTTGGTTTGTTTGTGTATTACTGTGTACTGTGCAAATCTGTAGATCTGATGCTGATTTGTTTTTAGAAGAGACATAAACTGTATACTGCTCTTTACAGCATAGTTATTTTCCACTTGGTACTGGCATATCATTGTATAATGATGCATCTCAAATAAAATTTATTCTTTTTTTTTTGTTTTCACCTCAGCAAGATGTATTTCACAGTTGTTCTTTAAGTTAAAATTCAGATTTAGGTTACATTTGTAAGCTTTTATATTTTCTTGTAGATAACTACATACGTTTTTGAAAAGTGAAAATATAACATAGAGAAATATATAGTGATTCCTACTTAACATGCTTTCTTGTCTAGGTTGTTAAAGCTTTAGGTTTAAAAATTTACCATAAAGGCTAATATTTCTGTTTATACTATACGAAGATGGCTGCAAGACATTGTTGACGATCTGCAAATGGATGCAGCAGCAGCAGGCCATCTTGCTCACAACCAAGAGGCCAACAGGAGTGCTGTTTGGGAGGCAAAGTTCCGCAATATAATGAATGAATGAATACTATAATTCCCATTTGAGAAGTTTACAATTTATAATTCCTTAGAGTAAATATAGCTAAAGCATCTAAAAACCAAAGAAAATGAATTGTGATAACTCAAACCTCTTATGAGAGATTTTTTGTTGTTGTTGATGGTAAGATTATAACTGACAAATTATTATGGCTTTTCTTTTCTTGTCGCATAGCCTATTTTGGATATGTGTTAATGACTATCTGACAAACTGCAATACCAGACTTCTCAAGACTACCATGATAAAGGCCTAAGAAAGGGGAATAGTGTACAGTTATTATTTGATCATTATCACAGAAGTCACTCTCTCATGTGCTGAGCATGAACATGAAGCTAAATGAGATGTGGAGAAAGTAATAAAGACATGGAAAAGATGATCAAGAAGAACTGAATGATGAACATGATAATAACAGAGAATGAGCAGATGTAGTCATTAGTTTGTACCTAGTGAAAAAAAATAACATAAATATTATGTTATTATTAGATAAGATATAAGATATGTGATAATATATTTATAAGGTAATATAATGTTTTATTGCTTTAATGTCATTATATTTTGCCACAGTTTAACAATGAATAGGTATTTGATAATTATATGCCCCATGTAACAGTTAAAATAAAAGGCAAATAAAACACATAATCAACTGAAGCTAATTCTCTATGATTGTTTTCCCTTGTCTTTCCTTTCATGCTCTTTCCTTACCATTTTTTTTTGTTGCTAAGTTTTGAGCTGAGTGTAATACAGGGTCCGGCATAAAGCATAGCTGGATTTAACTGACGTAATGCGCAGAAACTGAATACTGTGAAAAAAAAACATGATGTCAGAGATGAAGCAGACAAACGGTCATTTTTAACAATGGCTTCTTTGCAAACACAGCGTTGTGCATTCACCATTGAAACTTATTTTAAAAGTGGAGAATCGTCTATTACTGTACAATGAAAGTTTCATCGCCATTTTGAGTTGCATCCCCCTGATAATGCTCCCATTCGGAGAACAAAATAATTTTGAGGTGGGTCAAAAAATTTAAGGAAACTGCTAATTGCCTTAATAACAAGTCTAGTGGTCGTCCAAGAACTCAACAGACACCTGAACGAATTCAAGAAGTCCGCAATGCATTGCTGAGTAGCCCTTAGCTATCAGCTGTTAGGAACACTTTGGTACCTAGAATCCTCTTACTGTTAATAGTGATTTAGGAATGCTTTGCACCTAGCATCCTCTTACTGTTAATAGTCATTTAGGAACGCTTTGGCACCTAGCATCCTCTTACTGTTAATAATGATATTTATGTGCAGATGCTAACTGAATACTTCATTCCAGACTTGGCCAATAGAAATAAGAGACTAAAATGGTTTCAACAAGATGGAGCAACTGCCCACACAGCTCATCAGTCCATGGCCACGCTGTGACAAGCATTTCCCAATCGTCTTATTTCCAGATTTGGGCCCGCAAGGTCACCGGATTTATCGGCTGCAGACTTCTTTTTGTGGGGATATCTCAAGAACACAGTGTATGCTAATCGACCACAGTCAATTGCAGACCTAAAAAATCAAATCTGACACTGCATTCAAAATATCCCTTTGAACATGTCAAATGGTGTTATGCAGGAATTTTCCAGACGCTTGGCTGAATGTATCAAATGTAATGGTGGTCATCTAACCAGCATAATTTTCAAAACCTAAATATGATTGTCAGTAATAATAAAAATACCCACTTTTCTGAGTTTCATTTTACTTTTTTTTTTAATCAAAAACACGTATAGTGCTTATTTATTTTCCATTTTTAAAATCCAGCTATGCTTTATGCCACACCCTGTATTAATAATATAGTAAAACAATTAATTCCAACTAGTACTAGAGTACCTGGAAGATGAGGAAGAAAGTAAATCAGAATAGAACAAACTCTTATTTCACACTGTGGCTTTCTTTAAACACATAAATGCCTTTGAATGTAAATGCTACAGAAGAGTCCTTCAAATATCATAGACACAATAAAGTACAAATATATCCATACTACTAAAACATAATATTGAGGAAGGTTGGCTAGTAAGGAAGATTAAATAGAAAACTTAAGTATTTTGGACATATTAAACGTCATAATTTAGAGAAGACAGCCTCGGAAGGGTACATAATGGGAAAAAGAAAGATAGGAAGACCCAGGCAAAGATGGCTGCAAGATATCACTGATGATCTGTGAATGGACGTATCAACAGTAAGGCATCTTGCTTACAGCTGAGAGGCATACAGGTGAGTTGTTAGAGGCAAAGTTCTGCAAGGGACATGCAAATGACTGATTGACTGGCTTTTAAAAAATATATTCAAGATTGCTCTGTAAAAATTCAAAGAATTTAATTTTACTGTGTGCCACTCAGGTGGTTTTAACACATTTTCTTGATTTTCTCCCAGTGCCTGTTATTCTAAATATCCAGAGATAAGAACATTTGAACAGGCATATTATTTAGCAATTGAAAACCTGCAGAAATAAACTGATAAATGAAATCTTAAAAGAAAAACATCATAAAAGATCCTAAAATAGAATCTCACAAACTGAGGAATAATGATTGTCAACATCTGCTTTCAGTCATGGCAGCTAATGAATGAAAGAATTAATATAGCCAAAGAAATGTAACATTATTTGCAGTGAAACTTTCTGCAGCCAGCTAAACTTGATAAAAATTCTGCAGAAAAACAAAGCTAACCAGGAGTGTAGTTTTGCATGAAATATCTGAGAGGTACCTTTATGTTCTTCTTGGTTAGTGCTGTTACAGCTACACATTTGAATTTGATAAAACTAGTTGATTTACATGGTTCCAGTTATATAATTACATATCTTACATCCTTCCTGTGCCGTTTAACATCACATAGGGCTCATATGGTAGTTTGCCAAATTTTCCTGTTTTTGATGAGCTTTTCAACCTCATCAAAGGATTTTATGCCTACTAATTTGGCCTCTCTTAACATTGTCCTCTTTAGAGTTTCACATGGTCAACCTCTTTTTCTTCACCCTGTTGTATTCCACTTGATAGCTTGTTTTGAGATTCTCTGACTGTTTCTTCTCATCTGTCCGTCTCCTTTTTCTAATCACCATGAGACAGGTTGTTATTCTCTTATCTGCCTTATCTCTGCACTGTTCTTGAATTCATTCCACTTTATATTGAATGTTTTCCTTAGGTATTTGTTCTCAAAAGTATCTAATTTGTTGTCTGTTTCTTTAGTTATTTTCCAGCTTTCACATGCATAAATGAGGGTGGATATTACATTTGAATTGAATAATCTTAGTTAGGGAGACTTACAGGAGAGCTGTTAGGAAGACAAAGTTCCATAAGGGAAATGCAAATGACTGGCTGACTGAACCTTAGCTTGGTTTTTGTGCTTATAACTTTTGAGTGCCATATGCACTCAAGATGCTTGAAAGTCAATGCTACTTTTGCAGTTCTAACTTCCTTTCTAGTGTCATCACCCTGGTCTATGTAGCTGCCAAGGTATGCAAATTGTTGTACTTCTTTAACAGCTGTTTCTTCATATTGTATGTGTGTGTGTGTGTGTGTGTGTGTGCTTTAAATTGCTGCTATTTTTACTTTCTTAAAAGTAAATTTAGTTGACTGTAAATTTTAAAAAAGTATTTGCAGTTCAGTTCGGTCTTTAATAGCACAATTACTTTTAGTTGTTCCATCTCCTGTTTAATGGCATCATTATCAAGTTTATCTACTACAGGGCTCTGAGAGTACTAGCTGTTCAAGGTTTCAAATTTCTTCCAAGAACTTCCGAGTAGTTTTCACTAATCTGTCCAGCGGCCTGTTTCTATCACTAAAAGGGTCACCATTTTCAGATTCTAAGAGAGTAAGTTTGGTGACGTTTGGTTGTAAAGCTATCTTAATGTTGCTATAAATTGCTTTGGTATCACAATGTTGACTTTTTGGATTGTAAAGCACAAGTTAGTTTAGTTCTTCTTCACACATGCCTTCACATAATTGAAGTGTTCTTTCGAACTCTGTGAAGTATTCTTTCTGTAATCTAACAAGCCCTACTTCATCTTTTCAATGAAAGGAGTGAGAGTAGTGTATATTTTTGTATCACTATATGTTGCCAGATGGTATCTATTATTGGTGGATTAAATAAATACACAATGTTTAACTAAGAGTTTGTATTTTAAATTTTCAATTCATAACATATGAACATCTAGGGTTGTCTTTAAAAACTACTCATAAAATTTGCTATCATAATAAAACAAATTGGCGCCAGTAAGGTGCAAAAAAGTGACCAGTGTCATATTGTGACAATATCGTCTCCCCTGACAGTGCTTGTAATACATTTTGACAAACTCTTCAAGAGCACTGAAAGCTGACTCCACATCTACCTGAAATAGAGCTATAAACTTTTTTTTTGGGGGGGGGGGAGGGGGAGGACTCTACGGGCTGGATGGATATTAATTTTGAAATTAAGATTTCTTTAGTAGGTCAGATTGCCTACCTGGTTTACCATCATTGCAGAAAACAGCGATGGTGATCCACTGCAGCCTACATCACCGTGAACGTGCCAACACATAATGCTGATTAAGAATTACAGAATTCTAGATAACATAAAAAGTACCGGTTGGACAGTGGAGCAAATTATATTTTAAAAGTTTATTGAATGGGATAAATGCTAATGGGCAACAATACATGGTCGTAAACATGGCTCAATTCAAGTGCCGTGCCGCCTGGCGTAGGTGATCACTTCTCTCCACAATTCCTGGTCTTTACACTTGATTATGAGATCCGTCGGTGACTTTCTTCTTAGCCACACTGACAGCACATCCAGTAACTTCTCTCTCTGTCTTTTCTTCCTTCAATTTTTCCAGTTGCCAAAGTGTGTTCCAATTTTCCTCTTCTCAGGAAATGTCCTACAGATCTCACTTGTCTGCCTCTGATCTTTGCTATAATTTGCTTTTCAACTCCAGGCTCTCTTAAGACTTCTTCGTTGGTTTTCTTGGCTGTCCATGGTACCTTCAACATCCTTTTTATAAACCATATCTCCATGGCTTCCATTTCTCGCTGTACTCTCTTATTCATGGACCATGCTTCACACCCATAAAACACAATTGGCTCAATGTAACATTTAAGTACTCGGAATCTTGTTTCCATTGATATGGATCTGTTCCACAAGATGTGTCTCATTGTCCAGAATGCTGACTTGGCCTGAACACGTCTGCTGTTTTATTTCGTTGTGACATTTCCCATCAATTGTTATAATAGTTCCTAAGTACTTGAATCTATCAACTTGTTTCAGATTTGTGCCATCAATGGTAATGTTACATTTTGGTGGTATACTTTTCTTTGAGATGACCATCACTTCAGCCTTCTTTTTGTTCAGGCTGAGACCTTTATTTTTACTTTCACGAACCACGAACATGGCTCAGCAGCCGTAAAAACGTTCTAAGGGCATATAAGAGAAGATGAAATGAGTCATCTATGTTTACGCACCTTCACTCGTTAATTTCTTCTTTCGTTTCTCTCTTTCTCTCTCTCGCTTTCTCTCTCTCTCTCTTTCAGACACATATACAGCGATATATATATAACGGTGGTGGAGCCTGCTAAAGAAGTAATGCACACCCCCCCTGCTTTTTAGCTGTACTCTGGGACTGAAAAAGTAGCCACCATAACCCGCTCCCATGCCAATACGATGCTGTGCCTCAACATCTCTACAGCATCAGCTGCAAAGAACAACAGCTCACAGTTACAGGGAGTTCGTACAAGTATAATATAAATGTGTACCACACCCTCACACATGACGTTAGAAACACGGTAACAGGGTTACTTCATTCATTCATTTGCATGTCCCTTGCAGGAACTTTGCCTCCCTAACAGCACTTCTGTAGGCCTTTCAATTGTGAGCAAGATGGCTTGCTGTTGATGCATCCATTTGCAGATCATCAACAATGTCTTGCAGCCATCTTCGCTCTGGTCTTCCTCTCTTTTTCTCATTATGTACCCTTCCAAGACGGTCTTCTCTAGATTATCATGACATTTAATGTGTCCAAAATATTTAAGTTTTCTCTGTTTAATCCTCTTTACTAGCCAGTCTTCTTCAATATTAAGTTCTTCTAGTATGGATATATATATAGTATGGATATATATATATATATATATATATATATATATATATTAGTATGAATTAGAAGAACAGAAAGATCTCTACTTATGCTTCATTGATTACACCAAGGCATTCGACAAGGTGAAACATAATGAAATTATTAAAATGCTTGAAGACATCAATATAGACGGCAAAGAAATCTATACTGGCACCAAGAAGCAGCAGTTCGAGTTGAAAATAGAATTGGAAAATATCAACCTTTAAAAAAAGAGGTGCGACAAAGATGTGTACTATCTCCAGACCTTTTTTCTCTGTATAGCGAGAATATTCTAAGAACGATCATCACAGAACCAGGCATAACAATTGGAGGATACAATATTAACAACCTTCGGTATGCTAACGACACAGTACTGATAGCTGAGAACCAACAAGACCTGCAAAATCTCTTGGATAAAGTCGCCGAAGAAAGTGAACAGAAAGGCCTTACTTTGAAAATAAAAAAGACAGAGACTATGGTTATATCTAAGAAGCAGAATCCACCATCATGCAGTATAAAATTAAATGGAACTATTCTAAAGCAGGTGCAGAAATTCAAATACCTTGGAGCAGTAATAACTTAAGATGGGAAATACAGAACAGAAATTAGGAACAGAATAGGCCAAGCAAAGACCGCATTTCAGAGAATGAGAAACACATTATGCAACATATCCTTATCAATGAATGTTAGAAAACGAGTCCTAAAATGCTGTATTGAACCTATCTTGTTATATGGAAGTGAATCATGGACAATAGGCAGATCTGCACAAAAATAAGTGGAAGCAGCAGAAATGTGGTTTAAATGTGGTCCCCTGGACAGCAAAAACTAACTAATGAAGAATGTATGAGAAAAGCTGGAGAGACAAAAAATCTTGTCAAAAAGATAAGAGAGAGACACTGTACTTTCATAGGATATGCAATGAGAAGAGGGGGCACTGAAAATATTATAACAACAGAAAAAATAGAAGGAAGAAGATCAAGAGGAAGACCAAGAGAAATGATACTGGACAGTCTGAGAGGAGATCATCAACTGAGCTGATGGCCTGCATGAAAGATCGTGTACTCTGGAGAAGCTTAATAACCAACGCCGGTCGGCACGGCACGGCACCTGATGATGATGATGAATATGGATATAATTTGTTCCTTTTTTTGTGTCCATGATATTTGAAGAACTCTTCTGTAGCATTTACACAGCATTTATATGTTTCTCAGCTGTTTTGTTAAGTGTCCAGGTCTCACAAGCATAATGCGACGGGAAAGATGCATGCCCTTAAAAATCTTATTTTTGTAGTTCTTCTGTTCCTCTCCACAGATTTTTTAGTTGTTTTACTTTTTGAAGAGCGATAGATGTCTTCCTTTTAATTCCCATCATAACAGGATTCTTTAAAATTGCGAAATGACGGAAAACTGTCACATTGAACTGAGCGGAAGAAAACAGTTGAGAGAGGCGTTTAGTTATAGTGTTGAAAACTGTTAAATATGAAAGTTCTAATCTGAACCCATAGGTTTAACACCTTGCACTGGAAAGAAACGAAGTGATTCTCTGATTAAACTGAAAAACAATGTAAGGCAAGTGAACGCCTGAGGAGTTAGTATTACTAACACTATACGGAAGTACGTACATGCCTTTCACCCGTGGTAAGTCTTGTCCTCTCTCCATCAGAATGGATATTTTTTATCACAACAAGTAGAAATTAGTACTGGAATATTTCCATTACAGTGCACGAGGATGATCGATATGAGGACCTTAATTTCTTGTAATCCATAAGTTATTGACGCAAAAATGTCATATAACTGCATCATTTTCCTGCATAGTTCTCCCAGCGCTTACAATGTGCATGGATTCCTGTATATAATCCTTTGGCCAGTCATACACTGCTTGTTACACATCTTCTTCTGACCTGAAAATCATTCTCCCATTGCCTCTTTGAGTGATCCAAAAATGTAATTACTCAAGACGAGGTCTGGTGAGTACAGTAAGATCCCATTGCTAACGGACACTCGGTAGTAACAAATCGGGCCCCCAGGTCTCGGCTGCACTCCTGCATATTTTTTTTTTAAATTCTGGATATAGCGGACTTTGGATATAGCAGATTAGTTGCCAGTCCCTTTGAAATCCGTTATAATGAGATTTTACTGTATAGTGGATGTGGAAGACACTCGAAGTGTTGATCTGTTGCACGGGCAGCATTGTCATGTTGCAGCTAGACACCTGTTCACAGAAGTTCATGTTATTTGGAATTGATTGCAGGTGCAATAACAAACATGAGTATCACTGTATTGAACTTTCATTCATTGGTGAATTTTAATAGGTTTCACACCTCCACTGTTTAAAAATACTGAATGACAGAACATTGTTCCACTTTTGTGCTTGTCTCTGGAAGAGCGACCATCTTTACACTGTTTCTATGACATCATGTAGCTCGTTGGCACTGTGCTGCCAATTACAGGATGCTCCTTACATCATTAGTAACAGTACTGTTAACTTACATGATAGTGGGACAATGCCTATAATTCCTATCGTAATTTTAAGCTTTTCATTTAGATCACTCTTATAGTTTTTAGTTAATGAAGAACTGGGTAAAAATGATCAGAGAAGCTCAGCCACAGCTTCCCTCATGGCATTCTCTGAAAAATAAAAAGACAGTAATCCTAGAGGCATTTAGAAATTCCTCCCATATTGCAGTAGGGATGAGATAGGAAATAGAGATGTACAGTAGGCCAGTTAGGATAGTTTTTTTTTTTTGGGATCACTGTCTTATGTGTCTGTGAGTGGGACAGGAACTGATACTGATGATTTAAAGTCCTTTTCATAATCAGAATAACAAATGCTGTATGCCAGTGGTTCCCAACTAGTAGTTCGCTGACCCCCTCCTCCCCCGGCATCAGTAGAACCTGCCTTGGGGGTCCATGACAAAAACTCAGCACCCCTTTTTTAAAAAAATTTTCACAGTGAAATATTTGGCAACCAATGTTTCAGGAATCCTGTGTGGAGGAAAGAACTTTTTTCCCATGTTCTTCTGATGTGTGAGGTTCTGCAGCCTCATTGATGGCATCCTTCAGTTGGACAATTGGACAGTTAAGAGAAGAACAAAGAGGGTGCTAGAAAGAATCTGATCTTTGATGTTACTGGAACCTGGATGATGTTTCGACAATGTTTCCAGAGTATGGGGGTCTGTCGCTTGGATTTTGAAGCAGCAGGGGGTCCACGGACTTTTGTTAATTGGAAACAACTACTGTATGGGATACGCTGAGAAGATGAGATGCAAATAGTTGAAGGAAACATTTATGAAACATTGAAAGAACATAACTGTAGAAAAATCCAGTGAGAGATTGTTTCTAAAAATAGAGAAATGTGAAGAAGGTCTTGGATTCTAAAGGAGGAAAGAAGAGTTTTATTTTTATTTATTTATTGTTTAAAAATCAATAAAGAGGGCATAAGAGTGGAAAATATATATTAACAGACAAAAACAAAGATAATGAAAAGTAATGCTGCAAGCAATAGCCTCATAGTAATCAAGGGAGTGCCAGTTGAGTAAGTGTGTTCCTCCATTATGAAATACGTGTTTCACATATTTAGGTAACATAGTGGATAAATACGGGGGAACGGAAAAGAATGTTAAAGCTAGAATAACCAAGGCCATGACAGGATTTATCCAACTTAACAAAATATGGTCATCTAAGAACATCAAAACAAGAACCAAACTTCAGCTTTTCAATACAAACGTAAAAACTGTCCTGCTATATGGTTCGGAGACATGAGTTATAACCAAGACAATACAACAGAGGATACAAACATTCAAGAACTATTGCTTGAGGAGGATTTTAAACATTATATTGCAGGACAAGATAGGAACGAGGAGGTCTGGGAAAGGGCAGGACAAGAACCTATCAACCTACAAATCATGTCTAGGAAATGGAAGTGGTTTGGCCACACTCTGAGAAAACCCAACGCCAGCAAAGCAAGACAGGCACTGACAAGGAATCTTCAAGGAAATAGAAAGTGGGGAAGACCTAGACTTACCTGGAGAAGAGAAATTATGACAGTGCTCTAGAGACAAGAGATACGCATGGAAGGAAGCAGAGAATAGTTTCAAGAACAGGGATGACTGGAGAGCCTTTATCCGTGGCTTATGCTGTCAAGGGAGTGAAAGGCGATGATTATGATGAAGAGTGGAAAATAAAAAAACTTTCTACATGGGAAAAAAATTAAAATTAAAATTTTGAAAAATTGGCAGAAATTTATGATTAATGTGCAGGAGTATGTTGATATATTAAAGATTTATGTTTCTTTTTCAGGATATTAATCATGCATTCAACAAAATTGTTTGAGGTACTATGCTTGATTTGGACACTTTATCCTCTGAGTGTGAGTACCAGCTGCAGTTCTGAATAAAACATATATTGGATATATAAAAGATATAATGGAGTCTTTTGTGCTTAGATTTCATTTATCCAGTAAATGCTTTTACCTGAGTTGTAAAATGATTTTAATAAAGATTAGGGGCTAAGAGAATGAATGAATGAATGAACAAACTTTATTTTCAAAGAATGAAGGATTAGGTATGCAAGACCATCTGACATTCTGCCCTTCATCTTTCAGCTTTCATTCAGACTCAGTCATTAAATATCAGCTCAGTACTAACATTACAAACATATAAAAAACAATACTAAATATGAATTGAAAACTTTAACATATATAACCTGTTACCCACACTTTCAGTAATATATGCAAATAGAATATATGATGGAGTTATATCAAGTTCTCACACATGAACTACAGCCAAATTGAAAAACAGATTGCATACAATAATTATTTCAGCTACTAAGTATTTATTAATGGCTAAGTCAGCAGAGCTATAATGAAAGTAGATCTCTTAAGGGGCCATGTAGTCAGAGTCAAGCAAGTATTTATAAAAGTTTGAAATTAAAAAAAGGAATATAACAGATTAGTTTTAGGTGTGATGGAAGAGTATTCCTTAGGTGAGTGGCAGAGTAACCAAGGCTCTTTTTTTTTTTTTTGTGCAAGTCAGTCTAGGTTTTGACTAGTTCTGAAAGAGAAAGAGAGAGAGGGAGGGAGGATGATTCACAGAATGAAAATTCACTGGTTTTATCCGCGAGTATATCTGCAGTGTTACTACCCTTGTAGATCTTATCATCACTCTGTACCATTTCCATAGGAAAGACTGATTGCAGTAGGTCTCCAGCTTTCCCTATGCACCTGGTCAGAGCGCGGTCCTGTCCATCTCTTGATGTTTTCAATGCCTCTGTATTATTGTCATCCACTTTTTTTGTCTTTCTGTTTTCATTTCAGTATGTTTCTCAATATACTTTTTTGTATTTTTATAACGTTAAGTTATGTTTATTGACCAGTTCTAATGTATATGTATTCTTGATGTCAGAATTGTGGTATAACAGTCAGAGAAGACAGCAAACATCATGACAGCGTGGGTAAGAAATTTGCCTTAAAGCTTTCATTATCAGAAGATCCAAGTTTGTTCTCATTACTTTGGGAAGACTTCCTGGAAAGAAATGGACAAGGCTCTCGCCAGAGTGACAATGTTACTGCAGTTGAAATCAGTAATGATTCAGTAAACCAGCATTCTGGGAGAGGGCAGCAAAGAATGGAGGAAGAATTTCAAAAGCTGAGACCGGGCTGCGAACCTAACAGCTATCTCACAAGGACAATGAAGTGTAGGTCTTGTCAAAAGTGTGGTCCAGATGAAGTTCTCCTATCTCCATGTGCTACATACAGAGATGCTGTCTGCATGCAGATGCCAGTGAAGCAACCATTTGGTGAGTTTTCACCTTGAATACATTTTTCACCCGTGTCATATTCTGTCTAAGATGTTTATTTCTTTAGCAAAGTGTTTCAGAAGCCTCAAAAATTTGTCCATTGTCTGGGGATTCTTTGTGGCTGAGTAGATAGTGCATTGTGATCTTGTGGCTGTTCAGTTCCTCATTCTGCTGTAGTCTGAGGTTCGGTTCAGTCTTTCATTTTTCTTTTTCTCACGTCTAAAATGCTTTGTCTACAAATTTCTTGGGCTAGTCCTACCTACTTCAGCTCATACATTTCCAGTACACAAGCTGTTGTTGTTTCCATTTATGCTGAAATTTCTCTTCATAATCGTCTTCATTGAGATTTCAAAATATTTTTGTGCAAAATGTGAAACATATTTTGAATTTTTGTTATTACACAAGTTTGCTAAGGTGTAAAGACATAGGGACATGCATCTTTCATGGAAATCCTCTTGACAGCAGAATCAATACTCAGAGATGACCTTGAACATTGCTTGTCACTTAAAGTGTCTAAATTATATTATCTGCTTAAGAAATATAAATTACACATGAATAATCAGCATTTGTGAAACAAAATGATTGATCATATTTTTATAAGCATGGTTCATTTGTTACAAACAGCTAGAAAGAAGGAGGGAAAAAAAGAATTGGTAATAGAAGAAACCTACCAGTAAGAAATAACTTTTAAATACTGTGACATTTATGGAGGAAACACAAAACAAATTTGAAAACATAAGATATAAGCCTAAAGAAATGGGAGCCTGCAGCATAAATTTGGTTCATCTCCGATTATCATTTGTCAATTATACCAATCAGATACTTGTAGAATCAATAATGAGAGAAGCTGATCAGCAAAAAGATGTTCAGCAAGTTCCACAAATACCTAACATTACCTGCTTCACAGCTTCCTTTTAAGATTGAAAGAACCATTACTATTAATAGTATTAAACTTTGTTCAGAGATACTTATTCAGTTTAACTGAGTACCAGTGGCAGACCATATGTCAGTTGTGTCTGGTGAGGCTGTAGGACAGAAGTCCTGTATTAGATTCTGAAGATGGACTTACAAAATTGCCACTTTATCTGGCATTGCCAAAAAGAACTGTAAATCCACATATAAGTTATATCATCTGTTGCTGTACACTGAGGAATGTATTAGAATGGAGATTGGAGTACAACTTGACTTGTCCAGAGCGCAGTGATGATGATCCTGTCCAAATGCTTTATGCCTTTGCCTTCACTGGTGCCCTTATTGAGCAGCATGATTTCATTACTCACCATTATGGCCTTGACTTAAGATAAACATTACTGTGCTTTATAGATGAATCAGGAGCTTATTCAAACTGCCATCAGATTATTGTATATATATATATATATATATATATATGTTTGCAATATTGCAGACTATATGGAAATCTAAAAAAACTAAGCATGAAGATGAAAATCAGGATATTTAAGAGTAATGTTCTAAGTGCACTACTCTATGGAAGTGAGTGCTGGAAAATCACCAAAACTATAGAAAACAAGCTGAATTCTTTCCGGACTAAATGTTTACGAAGAATTAGAAGAATATTTTGGCCAAATACCATAAGAAATAACTCTTGTTGGCAGAAATGCAGATGAAGTCACTGACAACAATTATTGAGGAAAGTTGCTGGTGATGGTTGGGACATGTGCACTGGATGACTGACAATTCACTACCAAAAATAGCACTAAGATGGACAGCACAGGGGAACAGAAGTAAGGGTAAATCAAAGGAGACATGGAGAAGAACAACAGAGAGTATGCTGAGCAATAGAGGGCTCACTTGGGCAAGAGCAGAAAAAAAAGTGAAGGACAGGGTTTTCCATATAAATGTCCTATGTGCCTTGGGCACTTAAGGTTCAGAGAGAGAGAGAGAGAGAAAGATCTATATGTTTTATTTGATATTGTAAATGGCTTTCAGTTTCTCATGCATGAACATTATATTTTTTTCACCTGTATCTGTATTCCAGCAGAGTGTGCTGACTTATTCAGAAGAAATCATAGCAAGCAGCTCCTGATAAAGTACTGGACCTTGCTTGAAAAGAAGATCGATCATCATCACCTTCACAGGTGCTTCAAGTACATGACTGATACATTGGTTCAGGTACATATCCTGCAGAGTGTCATGGGAGTTTTTTTAATGTGTGAAATTTATGTGGAGATTAACCCTGTATGGCACAGAGTATGCTCATCATCATCAGGTGCTGTGCTGACTGGCATTAGTTATTATGCTTCTTCACTGTACCCAATCCTTCATACGTGCCATCAGCTCAGATGGGGATCTCCTCTCCCACTATCTCATCAGATTACCCAGTATCATTTCTCTCAGCCTTCCCCTGGCTCTTCTTCTCTTGCAGTGAGAAGAGGGGGACATTGAAAATATTGTAACAGGAAAAATAGAGGAAGAAGACCCAGGCTAAGGATGAGAGAAATGATACTGGATAGTTTGACGAGATAGTGTGAGAGATCACCAGCTGAGCTGATGTCCTGTATGAAGGATCAGGTACTATTGACAGACATGATAGCCAATGCCAGTCGGCACAGCACCTGATGATGATGATGATGATGATGATGATGATGACTGCCCCATTAGCCAACTGGGCCTGTCACCAAGGATACCAGTGGAGAGGTGGGGCAGGGTCTGGATGGCTCAGGTGCTAGCATGTCAGCTGTGGGTCACAGACGGTCAGATTGGACAGTTATCTTTGCACCCAGATGGAAGGTTTTGAAAAGAATAAGATGAGGGTGGAAGTTTTTAACAAGGAATAAGGCATTGATGGAAGTTTTACAAAGAATAAGATGTAGATGGAGAGTTTCACAGGGAATAAGGAATAGATGGATTGTTTCACATGCTTGTATTTGATGGAGCTTCCAGTTAGTTAAATTTTCATACATTCTATTACAGTTTAAATATTTTAGAAGGCTTAGAATTCAGGTTTAGAAATTTAGAATTCAGCATATTTTTATTCCAGCAGTTACTGAAAGCACTGAAGACAGAGTAGTTTATGAATTCATCTTTAATTATTTTTAGTTAATTTTTTTTAAAATGACAGTTCAGTAAAATGACTGTAGAACAAGCCAAGACCGTTCACAGAAGAGCGGCAGACTCAGATGACCCAGATGAAAAAGAGAAAGAGCTTAAAAGTACAGAGAAGAGTCAAGATAGGGAAGACATTGCAAAAACAACTACTGAGGGTTATGAGGATCTTGTAGTTAAACAGTGAGTAATGCATTTTGAATGTTTGTTTCCCCATGGAGGTAATGTAGACAAAAACATGAACCTGATTCAGTTTAAAGTGAAAAAATTTATAACTTTTCTCATCTTTTTTTTTTTTTTTGAGCGGTCTTCTCACAGCAGAGTGCTTGGCTCACTACAGTACCATGATATCAGGCTGCACTGTCATATGCCCATTTTTTTTTTTTTTAGTGGGTGCATATTACATTTTTTTATTTTTATTTTTAGTAACTTTCTTTAATCATTTATGATATATTTTTTTTTTTCGTGTCCTGTATTTCAAAGAGTGGACTTCAACGGTTTCATCAGATAGGAATAATTTAACAGAGTGCTGTTTACTTTCACTGGCATAGAGGCATTTTATAACACTAGTTGCAGCTCATGAAAAATAATGGGTGAAGAAATGAAAATACAATTTTTTTATTTGTAACTATGCAGGCTTCATCAATTACTGAATTAATAATTTATAATAAAAAATAATAAAATATTTTAAAATGTTAAGGAGTAGACCAAGACAGAGATGGAAAGACAACGTAGAAGAGCATACAAAGGAAATTGGGTCACCAACTGGAGAGAGAAGATTAGGAGTAGAGAGGAATGGAGGCGAACTTTATCTACAGCAGTGAGCTTTAATGGCTCGAAAAGCTGAAGGAGAAGAAGAAGAAGGCTTTATGAAAAAAAAATTAAATAAAAAAATACCATACAATAATTATATTGAACATGCAACCTTTTGCTTCTAGCTCGCACAGTTTACCAGTACACCAGGTGCTTCAAAAACTAAGTTCATAAGACTAAATTCAAATCCAGAATTCTAAGAAGATATGAATCACTTAAAAGCTTGTCAAGTAAAAGAAAAACAAATGTATGAATCTGTTATTAGAAAATACAGTACCTACCATTTGATAAAGAGCAGTAAATGCAGTTTTAGAAAAATTGTGAATATGCTCATTTTAAAATTTTCATTTGACTACAGTTTGCTGAGGTAAGTGAAGATTGGCAACTTTATAATATATTGTTTATTATCAAGAAGGAATACTGTATACACATCTTTGACTGAGTCAAATTGGTTTAGTTTTTGGTGAAAAGCTGTTTAGTTTTTGTTTTTGACTTATGTTCTTTTTGTTGAATCACCCAGTTTAATTTATGATTTAAAAAATGTATATTTCATAGTGGAAAAGCAGGTCCAGTTGATTCCAATAAGCTGTCAAATCATGAATCAGATGATTCCAAAGGTAATATATGTTTATTAATTAGTTGTCTATATATCATTCCTTCATTCATTCTTTTGCATGTCCCTTGCGGAACTTTACCTCCCTAACAGCACTCCTGTAGGTCTCTCAGTTGTGAGCAAGATGGCTTGCTGCTGATGCATCCATTTGCAGATCATCAACGATGTCTTGCAGCCATCTTCGCCTTGGTCTTCCTCTCTTTCTTTTTCCCAGTATGTACCCTTCCAAGACGGTCTTCTCTAGATTATCATGATGTTTAATGTGTCCAAAATATTTCAGTTTTCTTTGTTTAATCCTCTTTACTAGCCAGCCTTCTTCAATATTAAGTTCTTGTAGTATGGATATATTTGTTCTTTTTTTGTGTCCATGATATTTGAAGAACTCTTCTGTAGCATTTACATTCAAATGTATTTATGTGTTTCTCAGCTGTTTTGTTAAGTGTCCAGGTCTCGCAGGCATATGTTGCGATGGGAAAGATGCATGCCCTTAAAAATCTTATTTTTTTGTAGTTCTGTCTGTTCCTCTCCACAGATTCTTTATTTGTTTTACTTTCTGAAGAGCGATAGATGTCCTGCTTTTAATTTCCCTCATTGTATCTCCATTATTAGTTAGTAGTGATCCAAGATATTCAAAACTCTCCACTTCTTCCAGTTTTTCCTTATTGACACATATTTCAGTTGCCTTGTTTGTTTTGTCATTTGTCATCAATTTAGTTTTCTTTGCATTAAAATAGAGGTTTTGCTCTTCGCTGTTCTTATGGACTGACATAATTAGTTTTTCCATTCCTTTTTGTGTTGTGGACAGTAATACTGTGTCATCAGCATATCTAATCTCTGCTATTTCATAACCTCCCAATTGTTATGACATCATAATATCCTTGGTCTACATCTTCTCTAACATTCCTCATTATATTTTCAGTATACAAGTCAAATAAGTAAGGCGACAATATGCACCCCTGATGAACCCCTTATTTTATGTCAAACCAAGTTGTTTCACCATTTATTCTTACTGCTGGCTGTTGGTTTAGATACAGCAGGTTAATTGTATCAAATTTGTTGGAAATACCATTCATTCATTCATTCATTCTGCATGTCCCTTGCAGAACTTTGCCTCCCAAACAGCTCTCCTGTAAGCTTCTGAGTAGTCTATAAAAGCTAAATATAGATTCACATGAAACTCTCTGCGTTTCTCTGTTATTAATCTTAGATTGAATATATGATCTCTTGATCCTCTTCCTTGCCTGAAACCAGCTTGGACCATATTGAATTCTTCTTCTATTTTCTGTCAAAGTCTACCCATTATGATTTTTAACATAATTTTACTGGCATGACTAATCAGGGCAACAGTTCTGTAGTTTGTGCATAATTTCAGGTTACTTTTTGGCAGTGATGTGAATGCAGTTCTTTTCCATTATTTTGGCCAAATACCTGAATGCCATATCTTTTTACATAGTGCATGATAGATTGGTGCACATTCCTTTCCTTCTGCTTTAATAAGTTCAGCTGTTATCACATCCTGGTGATTTACCTTTTTTCAGATTCTTTATTGCCCATAAAACTTCTTCTATTGTCAGTTCGGGTTCTTTCTCCTCCAATAATAATTCACACTGTTGATTTCTGTTTTAACAGTCAGTTGTTTCATACATTCCTCTGCAATAGTCCTTTGTCTTTCTAGAACTTCCTCTGTCTCTGTCAAGGTATTCTCCATCTTGTCACAAATTACATTTAGCTTAGGTGTGACATTTCTCGTCAATGTCTTCATTTCTTAAAACATTTTACTATCTCTTCCATACATCTGACGTCTTTCTATTCTTTCAAAACAATCTTGTATGTATTGTTTTTTTGTCGTTTCTTATGTTTCTTCATACTTCTTTTGTTAAAGATTTATGTTCATCTTTGATGTTGATTTGTCAAAGTAAAAAGCCGCTCCGTTCTTTCCTCCTAATTCTCCACCAGAATATATAAAGATATTATCATTCTCGCTCTTGAAGTGTAGTATCCCCATTCTTTTCGTCTCGTGGCTTATTATTTGATAATTTCCCTCATACATACTTCTTACATTCCATGTTCCTATTCTTATTTTTCTTTTTAGTTTGATGCAGGGATTTTCCTTAGTAACATCGTCAGGATTTTGTCCGTCATCACAATTACTAGTACTGACCTCTGTCTCACACTCTTCCCCAGTGTTAAAATTAGATCTATCTGGCCTGGGGGACTCACCACCAGATATTTTTCTTATCTGACTTTCCATGTTGCTGTTTGGGTTTCTTGGTATATTTCCAGAAGATAGTTTACCATTGCTTTCCTTCCTATATATAGTTAGTTAGTTAGTTGATCCTCTTGGGCCAAAGGCAGCGCATAGGGCGGAGGACAAGGCTTTCCATGTCTGGCGATTCCTTGCTACTTACTTTAGATCTTCGGTGTTTCTGATGAGCATTGTTGAACACTCCTTGGTGATAACTCTTCTTGGTGTGTCTTTGGGTCTTCCGCGCTTTCTTTTACCCTCTGGTGACCATGTAAATGCTTGGTGTGGGAGTTGTTTTTCGTCCATTCTAACTACGTGGCTGATGTAGTTCCAGCAACGTCTTCTGATAAAGTTTAATACGCTGTCTTGTTTAGTTTCTTGTCTTATTGATGTGACCGATCTGAAATCGTGCCAACAGATATTTAGCAGTCTTTGAAGGCACTTATTTTCAAAAGCGTCTAGTCTCTTTTCCATTGCTGGGGATGTTCTCCAACTCTCGCAACCATAGGTTAATACTGGCACTACACAGGTGTTGAAGATCTTGAATTTCGTGTGCCAACTGAGTTGTTTTGATTTCCAGATGTTAGTCAGCTTGTTGTTGTATATATATATATATATATATATATATATATTTAATACAAATTTAATAAAATATATAGAATTAAAACTGTTTGCAGCAGAATTCCCCTCTGTGTGTATGTGCCCAGGAACCTCAAACTGTGTAGCACTTCCTCCAAAACTGCACCAAAAAAACACTGATATGCACCAACTGGCTGAATGAAATGACCCAAGCAGCTAAACTATATGGTTTATCACTTCAAGCAATGATATAGGAAGTACAAAAAAATGGCCCAATTTATCTAGGCGACAAAACTTCTGATATAGACAGCAAATACATAAAAAATAGAAGATCATTTGTTTTGTTTATAGTTTATGCAACATGTAATTTTTTTCTGCTTTCCTGATTCTGGTTGGTTTGCTGAGTGAAATTTTGTGAGAAAAGTAATTTCAGACATGAATAAATAATTAGTGTGAATGAGTTATTATTTTCTGTATGGTTTTGGTAATTTTGTTTTCAGCTTGTCTAGCTTATGTGAGAACACTTTTAACACATGAATGCAAATTGGTTTGTTTGAAAAATGTGACAAAGGATAAAAGGCATTAAAGATATTATCCTAAAGTTTTTCCATTAAGCAGATAGTTCTTTCCTAGATCCCCTGTCTGAAGTCCTGAAAGTGTTTGCATTGTTAACTCTTGGACAACCATGAGCCATTTAAATGGCTTTTTAAAAAAGATTTTAAAAGAAGTAAATGCAGTCATATGGTATTGTTCCATATTTCTATCTATCTATCTATGCCTCTGACCCCTTGTGGAGCATAGGCCGCCAACAAGAGCTCGCCAGGCAGTTCGGTCCTGGGCCACTCTTTCCAACTGTCTCCATGTCTGGTTCATTATTTTGATGTCCGTGTCCAGACTTCGGCGCCAGGAGTTCCTTGGTCTCCCTCTCCTCCTTTTACCCTGTGGGTTCCATGTTAGGGCTTGCCTTGTAGTGCTGGATGTGGATTTCTGTAGGGTGTGTCCGATCCATTCCCATCTTCTTCGTAGGATGTCGTCTTCCACTGGTTGCTGGCCTGTTTGCTGCTGCAGTTCTTGGTTACTTATGGTATCTGGCCATCGTATTTGTAGAATCCTTCTAAGGCATGTGTTAATAAATGTCTGGATTCGTTTCATGACCGTAACAGGAGTTCTCCAAGTTTCTGAACCATATAGCAGAATGGGCTTTATCATGGTGTTAAATACTCTGATCTTCAATTTAGTTGACAAGGCTGAAGTTCCCCATATTTTCTTCATCTGATGGAATTTTACTCTTGCCTTGCCCATTCTTGCATTTACATCAGCTTCTGTTCCTCCCTGCTTGTCTATCACACTTCCCAGATAAGTAAACTTTTCCACCTCTTCCAGTTCCTCTCCTTCCAATATAATGGGCATTTCGTTGACCTCATTTACTCTAAGAACTTTACTCTTTCCCTTGTGGATGGTAAGGCCTAGTCTTGAAGAATTTTCTGATACTAATATGGTTTTCTCTTGCATCTGTTGCTTAGTCTGGGAGAGAAGTGCCAGGTCATCAGCAAAGTCTAGGTCGTCAAGTTGAGTCCAGAGCGTCCACTGAATACCATTTCTCCTATTTTCTGTTGATTTTCTCATAATCCAGTCTATGGCCAGGATAAATAGAAATGGTGACAACAGGCATCCCTGTCTCACTCCGGTGTTAACTTGAAAGGCATCTGTTAGTTGTTGTCCATGGATTACCCTACATGTCATCCCTTCATAGGAGTTTTTAATGATGGTGGTAATCTTCTCCGGTACTCCGTAGTGTCTCAACAGCTTCCATAGGGTCTGTCTGTCGACGCTGTCGAAAGCCTTCTCATAGTCAATGAAATTGACATAGAGAGGTGAGTTCCACTCCAGTGATTGTTCTACGATGATACGTAATGTTGCTATTTGGTCTGTACAGGATCTGTTCTTCCGGAATCCTGCTTGTTGGTCCCTGAGTTGTGGATCTACCGCGTCCTTTATCCTATTTAGAAGAACTCGGTTGAGTACCTTTCCTGGTATTGATAGCAGTGTTATGCCTCTGTAGTTGGAGCAGGAGCTCAAGTCACCTTTCTTTGGTAGCTTGACAAGGTAACCTTCTTTCCACTCTGTAGGCACTTGCTCCTCTTCCCAGATCTTCCTGAAGAGGGGGTGAAGAATGTCTACGCTTGTCTCAATATCTGTTTTCAGTGCTTCTGCTGGGATGTTATCAGGTCCTGCTGCCTTGCCATGCTTCAGCTGTTTTATGGCTTTACAAATCTCTTCCCTTGTTGGTATACCACAATCTATTCGTAGATCTCTATCGGCTGGTTCAATATTCGGTGGGTTATGAGGGGCTGGTCTATTCAACAATTCTTAAAAGTGCTGCATCCATCTGTCTCTCTGTCCCCAGTCATTGGGTATTGTTTTTCCGTTCTTGTCTTTCATTGGCCTCATCGGCACACTATAATTTCCAGTCATCTTCTTAATTGTGTGGTATAGATCCTGTATATTTCCCTGCCGTGCAGCTCCTTCTGCCTCTGTTGCCAGTGTTTCTATGTAGTTCCTTTTGTCTGTCCTGATGCTCCTCTTTGTTTTCCTACATGCTTCCTTATACTTTTCTTGTACAATAATTTTACTGGCTCTTGTGCAGCTGTTGTTGAGTGCTGCTTTTTTCCTCTTTCTCTCCTCTGTTCTCCTTATGGATTCTGCAGAGATCCACTCATTGTGGCACAGCTTCCTGGGGCCAAGCACTTCTTGGCATGATGAGGTAAATGCTTCTTTCACTCCTTGCCATCTCTTATCAATTGACTCTTCTTCTGGTAGATCTTGTAGAATCTGAAACTTATTGGCGAGTGCAATCTTAAATTCTTCCTGCTTAGTTCTGTCTTTTAGAACTGTGGTGTTGTATCTCTGGCGTTGTCTACTGTTGCCTCCTATCCCAGTCCTCTTTAGTTTTAACTTCAATCTGGCCACAATTAGATGGTGGTCTGATGCAACATCGGCTCCTCTTTTGCCCCTTACGTCCTGAAGAGATCTTCTGTATTTCTTCCTAATGCATATATGGTCAATCTGATTCTCTGTTACCTAATCCGGAGAAACCCATGAAACCTTGTGTATCCTTTTATGATGGAAGAAACTCCCTCCAATGACCAAATTGCTTGTGGCACAAAAGTCAGCAAATCTCTCTCCGTTGTCATTCATTACACCCAATCCTTGCTGCCCCATGTTATCTTCGTATCCCCTGTTGTCACTTCTGATCTTGGCATTGAAATCACTCATGGAGATAACCATGTTCCGCTCTGGACGACTCTGCACAATACCCAGCAGTCTCTCATAGAATTCCTCCTTAGTACCATCGCTGCTTTCATTTGTTGGTGCATAACACTGAATGACATCCATATTTATCCTTCTCTTTTGGGTTTTGAAGGTGGCTATAATAATCCGTGGGCCATGCGCCTCCCATCCAATTAGCGCTCCCTGAGCTGTCTTTGACAGCATCAGGGCCATCCCATACGTGTGTGGTGCGGTGTCCTCCTCGTGTCCTGAGTACAACAAAAGCACTCCCGTGCTAATCCTTGTTTGCCCAGTTCCAGTCCATCTTGTTTCGCAGATTCCCAGGATGGTGATGTTGTATTTCCTCATTTCCGCTGCAACCTGCATTGATTTCCCTGCTTCAAACATAGTTCTAACGTTCCATGATCCTATAATAATGGTGGTCCTGGTGGAGATGGCGGTTGTCGGTCTGACAGCTTCCTGGTTTCCCTGGGTTTCACTGTCCGGCTTCATGCTTCCTCCAGCTGGAGGCCCGTCCTCCCCCAGGGCCGAAATATCTCTTGAGTCTCTTTTTGGCGTTTCTGTAGCAAAGTTCTTTTTATAGGATAAGGTTGCTGGCCTTAAGGTTCCATATTTGGGACTTTGTAATTTTAAACTGTCATAAATGCTAACAACAGGTATTGCATCATTTCCAGGTAAAACATGGCACATGTGGTGAATGATAGCAAAAAATGTTTGTTTGTTGTGGGTTTTGCTCATTAGTCTTAAAAAAAAAGTAAAGGTGGATGGACGGAAGTGTATATTGATCATCAGCATTCATGTTTTTGAGAATTGTGGTGATGCCTTTAATATCGTATTGGTGTTCCCTATCATTATCTTTACATTTTAATGGTTATCCGCAGAACAGGATAAAATAATAAAAATTGGAAGAAAATGGAGGAAAGGAAGAAAGTCACCTAGATACATTCTGAAAACATAGAAGGAAAAGTTCTTTTTTTTTTTTTTCTGCTAGCAAGTAACTGGTTGTTTCTCTCACTGAGTATCAGTTTGATGTGTTTCTTTATAATTTGTTTTTTAAAGCGAGAGATTAGAGAATTGCAGCTGTGGTAAAACTGATTGTAGTAATAAAGGTAGATAGAAGTGTATACTTCACTTTTACAAAAAATATAGAAAGAGTGAGTAAACTTGACAGGAATGAGAGTGACAGAAAAATGAGCATCCAGTATTTTGGTGAATGCTAATCACTTTGATGCTTGTTAGTTACATCATAACAATTTTCTGTTTTATTCTGCATGATTAATATACTAAAGTAACTAATTTATTTATTCAATGAAAAAAATTTGTATAAATTCATTCATTCATTCATTTGCATGTCCCTTGCAGAACTTTTCCTCCCTAACATCACTCCTGTAGGCCTCTCGGTCGTGAGCAAGATGGCCTGCTGCTGATGTATCCATTTGCAGATCATCAGTGATGTCTTGCAGCCATCTTCGCCTTGGTCTTTCTCTCCTTTTTTTTTCCATTATGTACCCTTCAATATTAAATTCTTATATTATAGATATATTTGTTCTTTTTTATGTCCATGATATTTGAAGAACTCTTCTGTAGCATTTACGTTCAAAGGCATTTATGTGTTTCTCAGATATTTTGTTAAGTGTCCAGGTCTCACCTGGTATAAATTATAAGTTTAATATTTTTATATCTTTATAATTATAAGGAAAATACAGGCCTGATACTGTATCCCCAAATGCCTTAATGGCATGGAAACGGAAATTTTACCTTTACCTATAAATTATAAGCTAAAATTTATTGTAGAGTTAAAAGTTTTGGCCAGTCTGTACACATTTTTTTGTATTTTTTGTCATAGCCAAAGGCCTTGAACCCTGGGTTTTCATAGTCATTGGGATTGCAGTTGTCATTTTGATCGTTGTTCCCTTGGCTATTGGTCTTATCATCAGAAAGAGGAAGCTAGCCACACAACAGCAACCCGTCAACAAAAAACAGGTTCTACCTTCTGACCCAACAGGATCTGTGTAAGTTTCTGTAAAGACATCTGTCAAAGCTTTATAGATTTTGATATCTAAATGCTTTATCATATTTAAGGAAAGATTAAAGTATGATTTTATTTCTGATAAGTCTGTCCTCCTTTCAGTGTCCATTACCTCTAAAATTCTTTCCTTTAAACAGTTTTATTGACACGTTCATTTCTGGTCTTGTTCCTGTTTCAAATTATTTTACAGGACCAGCAGTTAGGCATGAGCTTATTTTCCCTGTAGTTATACTGCCCTAGCCCAGAATTAATGAGTTACTTTTAGAACTTTTTTTTTTTTTTTAGTTGTCATTTTACTAACTACCAAGGTATGAGTGACATAGTCTAGGGAATATATCTTGAAAGAGACTGGAGTGAAAAAAAAAAAACAGATAACATTAATAAAAATAAGATGAGATCATTTTTTGAGGGACATTTCCTATCATAGGAGTAATGTGAATATTTCAAAACCACACTTTAAATCAATGAAAGACATTACATAAATTAATGGATAGAAGCAATACTGAACAGTTTGACAGTACATCTGGCTGAAAGAGAGTGGTTATCTAACAGAGCATGATTTCTCAATGGGGTCCTAGGGGGTAGTGCAGTATTGGGATGGTGGGGGGGGGGGGAACCACAGCCGAAAGCAACATAAAAGCATTTTCCTATAATAGCAGGAGGGATAGGCCTGTGCTAAAATACTGTATGATGGGGATGCACAAACAGAAAAAGTTGAGAAACACTGTAATAAAGAATACCAAGGACAGGAAGATTTAAAAGAACTTAATCACATGTGGTAGTGAAGCAAGTTAGCAATAATGATTTGAAATAGCGTAAAATATTGAACATTAAAACATTCCTAGGTATGACACTCAACGGTCCAGGTCCACAGACAAAGGAACAGAAAGATCCAGGTCAACAGTTTCAACGTACCTCAGCAGAGATTCTCGGGACACAGCAGGGAGTTATGAGTACATTCCATTACAGGCAATTCACAACAGAGAAAAATCGTCAGTCATTGAAATGTTTGAAGGTATAAATATATAGCTTGTTTTTCTGCTAAGTCATTGGTACATATGTACAAAATGAAAAGTTCTCTCTCTCAGATACCACACATACTTTAGTGACTGAAGGCCTTCAGGAAGTCCATCTTGCTCTTCCTCAGAAAAAAAGTTAGATAATGTTACCTTTTATATTTAAAACTAAAATTCACTCATATATTCACATATGTGCATGAGTGGGTGCTGAAAAATTATCAACCCAACCCATGTCCCAAAATCTGAGCATAATTTTTTAAAGCAGCTGGAAATAGTGCTGTTTTATAAAGTGCCAGTTTGCAGGATTGTAATGCTGATTTTTTACTTTTTTTTTTTTTTTTCAAATCAATGACAGAACTATGTCAGTGCAAGGCATGGAATTTTCAAGTGTGAAACTCACTATTGATGAAATATGGTTACATCACCACGATCCTTAGAGCAAACAGCAGTCCTTGCAGTGGCAGCAATTGGTTTTTTTATGGCCGAAGAAATTCAAGATCCAGAAGTCAACAGGAAAGGTCATGGCCACTGTTTGTTTGAGACAAGGAAGGTATTTTGATGATTGACTATCTTTTGAAAGGTCAGTCAGTGCAGAATACTACTCTTAACTTTCTGTGCCAGTTAAAGGGTGAATTGAAAGAAAAACAGTGAGGGAAGCTACAGAAGTGACATTATGTATGCAAACAAGGCTCACAGGATGTTAACAATTTGAAGAATTTGGAATAAGAGCATAGATCATCCATCCTACACACATCTTACTCCATCTGTTTCCTGTTTCCCAATCTTAATAAATGTTTGAAAGGAAGGAAATTTTCATATGATACCAAGGTGACAGCAGCAGCAGAACAGTATTTCAGTGACCAGATATCACATTTTTTTTTGAAGGTTAAAGAAACTTTAGAAATGATGTTCCACTCATGTTGAAGTTTGGTGTGAATATGTGGAATAACATGTAAGTTTCATGGCTGTAGGTCGTTTCCTTCTTGTTTGGGCCGATAACTTTTCAGCACCCCATTGTATTTTACACACACTCAGAAGAATACGGAAAGTGAATAAACAAGAAAAGAGTATAACAGTTATTATTATTTGTTATAAAAGGATTTTTCATCTTAAAAGATGGCTTTGAAGCAAGCAAATTAACATATGATGCTTCACCTGGACAATTGGCATGGAGAAAGTGCATCATCCATGTTTCACTTTCTCCTTCTCTGCTTTGCTAATCAATTCCAAAGGAAGAATATGGTCCATACATTTGAAAGTCTAAAAGTTGCTGCGGGTGCCAGAAGGTAGATAGGCTAAAGAACTTCTCTACTAACTGCCCAAGGATCCTTCCCTTTGGATCTTTCTTTCAGGGTTTACTCTTATAGTTTTGATGCTCTTGAGTCACCCACAAAGTAATGGGTTTGACAGGAACTGGTAGTGCATATAGTAGCTGTCATACAGTAGCTGTCATACAGTAGCTGTCATACAGTAACAAGCAAATCTGACAGCACAAAAAAAACCCCTAATATTCAAGAAGAAAAAAAAATGCCATAATATTTGATTTCATAATGTTTAATGTTCAAATAGTGTATGGATCATAGAAGATTTAAAAGACACCTGTACAGTAAATGTTGAATTAATAACAGTAATCTTATACTGCAGGAGTTCTCAGCTCATGACAGTTGAAAACAAAAACCCATGTAACAGTTACAAATGCCATTTCAGAACAGGCCATGTAGAGATATAGAAAATTAAAAAAGCAAGCGTTTTTATTCCCGATATCCATATTGATGCCGAAGCTGAAAGCAAAGAGAAAGAAGAAAAGAAAAGCAGACGATGTCTTTTGTTTCATCAGTTATGCATAGTTTTTAGCAGGTGACATATGAGGATGTGATGAATATGAGAGTATGAGAATATGTGTTTACAGAATAGTTCTGCATATATTCTGTATCATACATGTAGTTGATGTTTATACAGGGAAGTATGCTGTCACAGATTATAATGTGTTAAAGTTTTGATGTAGTTTGTGCACTTGTTGCTCATGTAGATCACTGAGTATATCACTCCAGCCTGAGAGGCTTTGTTCAGCCCAGTAATAAAAGTGAATGCCTTGTTCTCCGTATAGCTTGTGACCAGACTTAATAGTGACAATGTCACCCATAATTCTGACTGTAAAAGAAAATACAGAGATTAACACCATATCCCCAGTGTGTCCCAACAACATTGAGCAGGGCTGTTTTTCCTTCTTATAATCTTCTTCTTCAGCTTTCTGTTCTTGTTCTCAAAGACCTGCAATTGTTGTTCATCTTTCTTTGTTGTACTCCACGTTTCTGATCCATACATGATGGCTGGTCTTATTATAGTTTTGTAGATTGTTATTTTGATGTTTTGGGACAGGATTTAGGATTTAGCAGGTATTGCAAGGCAAAGTGTATTTTATTATATCTATATATAATAAAGGTATATAGATATTTACATGATGGACTTTTAAATATCTCTTTCATATCTATGGTTGAAACATGCAGATGTTTATTTTTTTCAGAACAAGATGAAGACTTACGAGCATGCCGTGAATACATACCCTCCTCTCCGCACTTTCAAAAAGTAATTAACACATCACGTTCTGTGCCCACTCAACCACAACCTATGGATTATGCAAGAGAGAGCAGAGATATGAGATTCGGACGGATTCTTGGTACATCCACAGAACGTTTTCTTAATACAGAGAGGAGTGAAGAAAATAGATTGCGAGGAGGCAGTAGAAGCTCTGACAGAAGGTGGGTTAATTTTATCTTAATTTGGTTAAATTAATTATACATATTAGACAATAATTTGCAACAGAGTTGTTATTTACTGTTGCTGCAGCATACTATGCCTGTCAGACAAAGGTTCATCAGAACATCCTTAAGCAATTTCAGATAATAACTTTTATGGTTTATGGTTTCAGATCTCCCTGCAGCTGATAGTACTCGTCCTGTGTTGGTTGACAAACTTGTGTGTCCAGTGTGTCTCTCGTTTCTGGCCATGCCAGTCTGTACTCCCAGCTCTCTCAGTCTAAGCAGTGGATGTGGATTCACTGCATTCAGAGTCCTCCACTCTGCCTGTCTCTCTTCATTAACACTATCAGCTGGATCCAGTGGTTGTCCATCTGCGATGATGGCAGAGCCAGCCAACCTATCAGCTCTCTCATTTCCCTGTATGCCTACATGCCCAGGGACATACAAGTATATGAGGGTGACTTTGCAGATTGTTGATTTCTGCAATGACTCAAACCTCTACCTGAACAGAACCTGCCTCTAATAACTAATAAACTAATACATTTATGTTGTGTTTGAAAAGAAAATCATCTGTAAAATATTTTAGTAAAATAATTTATTAAGTTTCAGGGTGCTAAAGTTCTGAATAGTTGAGTATCAGCATGTCAGCTGATGCAAGAACATGATTCTCGTGTCTTATAAATGCCATGCACTCTCTGGTTTTTTTTGTGATGCTGTTAAAACACAAGAAATTAGACTCTTTTGAAAATAAATGCCTACGGAAAATACTCTGCATAAAGTGGAAGTTCTTCTTCTTCTTCTTCTTCGTTCGCATTGTCTGTCTATATCTGCAGTCCTGTCTCTTGGATAAATTTCACTGTTTTTTGTAACTCATGTATGGAACCGTAGAGCTTATCTTCTTTAGTGGTTTCACTGGGCCAGTAATTATTTCTCAGTGTCTCGTAGTTGATGCAGTTCTGGAGGATATGTTCTACAGTTTGGGGCACCTGGGCACATGTACATAGATTAGTAGTACCAACCTTAAACTTTGTATACATATGACTTCGGAGTCGGCTGTGTCCTGTTCGGAGACGGAAGATGGTGACTTGTTCCTTTCTGTTTACCATGTGATAGTCATCATGTGGTGGTGTTTGTGGCTTCCTGTAGGTTTTTATCATGCTTTTCTTCTGATTATAGGTGATTGGTATGTCTGGTTGCTCCATTTCAGTGCCCTCTTTGGCCAGATGGTCAGCTTTCTCATTACCTGGTATCCCACAGTGGGAGGGAATCCAATGCAAAGTGACTCCATGTTGTAAGCCAATTTTTGACAAGGCATCTTTAAGGTCTGGTAGTTTGTTGCACTGAAGAGCTTCCAGTACTGATCTTGCATCTGTGAGAATTACTACAGGACATGTATCAATTCTGGAGTCTGATAGTTTTTCAACTGCAGCAATAATTGCCCTAACTTCTGCATCAAAGTTGTTGCAGTATTTTCCAGTGGGTATGGAAATCTTGTCAGTGGTGTTGTTTGGATATTCAATATATGCTCCTGCCCCTCCATTCTTTATGGCATTATGTGCAGATCCGTCTGTATACACACGTATCCAGGTGTCACATGGATATCTGTCATCTAGAACACTAAGTGTGGCTGTTGATCTTACAAGACTGCTCTGCATCTCACCATTCTGCACACCTTTCACTTCAGTCTGAATAGTTATTTGTGTATAATCTGCTTCTTTCCATGGTGTATGCTCTGGTACAGATGATAATGGAGCGACTACAGTTGGAAGGTCAGGTATCAGCTTACGCATACGCTTGGCCTGATGAATGAAGCTGCTTCTTTTAAGCCGTCCTAATGCCAAGTTATTGAATCTCTCCTTCAGGGGATGGCTTACAGAGCTAAGGAATTTTTCTCCCATGGTCATGACCTTTGTGTCTCTACGTTCCTTTAGCGCTTGAACACCAACTATTTTCTGCATTTCTACTGTTGGTGTGGACCTCATGGCACCTGTGATAATCCGTAGTGACTGATTTTGAACCTTGTCTAGATTATGCAGCGTAGTGTTTGATGCTGTGCACCAAGATGTTGAGCCATATTCTAAATGTGGTAGAATACTTTGTTGATATACATTCTTGAGGATTCTTTCACTAGCTCCCCATGTGGTTCCACTCAATTTTCTTAATATGGCTAGTTTTCTTCTGGCTTTTGCTTCTGCACTGTTGATGTGTTGCTTCCACGTCAGTTTTGAGTCAAGAGTCACTCCTAAGTAAGTGGGTTGGTTGTCCATCCTTAAGGGTATTTCATTTACAAAGATCTTACCTGCTTTCTGTTTAGATGAGAGGGTGAACAGAGTGGTACTTGATTTCTCTGTGTTGATACTTACACACCATTTGTTTGTCCATGATGTCAAGATGTCTGCTGCTCTTTGGAGTCTCTGTGTAGCAACTGTCGCATATTCATCTGTACACCACATGACCAGATCATCTGCATACAGTGCTGCTTTGATTCCATAGGGAAGTTCCTTGACCAGGTCATTAATGAATACAAGGAATAGCGTAGGCGAAAGGACTCCTCCTTGTGGTACACTGTGTTGCAGAAGTACTTTCTGGCTTTTGTGTCCATCCATTACTACTCTAGCTCTTCTAGTGTGTAAATAGGACTTTATCCAGTTGTACAGGTCTTCCATTCACATTGCAGTTTCTTAGTTTCCACAGCAGACCTTTTTTCCATACTTTATCAAAGGCTTTCTTCAGGTCTATCCACGCTGCTAGTACAAGATTTTTCTCTTGGAATGCATCCTCAATCTCTTGAGAAAGATAGGTCACTTGATCTTCCGTACTGTAGTACTGCCTAAATCCTGCTTGTTGTGGAACGAGAAGGTTTTCACTTTCTAGGTACCATTTTAGCCTCAGGTCAATGATGTGTTCCATCGTTTTGCATAGGCAGCTAGTGAGACTGATTGGCCTGTAGCTGGAGGCATTATCACTGTTTTTCCCTGGTTTTAGCAGTGGTACCATGCTTGCTTCCTTCCAGATTTGAGGTAACTTACCTGTGCTCCAGCACATATTGAAAATATCCAACAGCTTTCCCATTGCTGCCATTCCCAGGTTCTTGATCATTTCATTGGACACTCCATCTGGTCCTGGTGATTTCCTTGGTTTCAGTTTACTAACTGCTAGGTCTACTCACTGCGTGTGATTGGTGCATCCATGACCTCCACTTTTCTGACTTGTTCCTCCTCTTTATGTGGCTCGATGCGCACTGTATGCTCCTTCTCTGGATGGATATCAATGTTGCAGTCCTGTGCAAAAATGCGAGCAAAGTGATCTGCTACCTGCTTACCTGTAAGAGTTTTCCCATCCTCTATTAGTGTAACCTTTGTACTTCTTCCAGTACTCTCATCATTTAACTGTTTGATTAGTTTCCACAGTTTCCTTCCATCCTTTTCAAAGTTTAGGGACTCTGTTTTCTCTCTCCAACTTTCCCGTCTGGCTTGCAGCTTTGCTCTCTGAAATTTGGCCTTAGAATGTTGGTAATTATTGTGGTGTTCTTGGCATGGTCTATTTTCTGCTTGCTTTCGAGCTGCTTCCACATCCTCATGGAGTTCTCCCAGCTCACTAGACCAGTATGGTTTATAGTCCCTGCGAGCTCCTCTGGGAATGGTTTCACGAGCGGCCTGAAGGATACAAGCATTGAATTCCTTCACTATGCTGTTAATATCCTTACCTTCTATGGACAGCTGTCCCACCAGGATACCTGTACGATGTCTGTACATTGTCCAGTTTGCTTTTTTATAGTTCCATCTGGGGAGAGGGCTACTGGTGTTAAGGAGTTCATTTTCTATTGTCAGGAAGACTGGTCGATGGTCGCTACCTCCAAGTTGTTTTCCAACTTCACGTGTAATGTTCCACTTCAGATCTGGAGAGTGGAATGCCAGATCTGGTGTTGATTTTGTACGCCAAGCCCTTGAGTAAAATGTTGGGGGATCCATTGGCTGATTGATCAGGAGAAGTCCATTATCATCCTGCCAGCTCTCAGCTTCCTCTCCTCTCTTGTCTATGTGGTCATAGCCCCAGCTCTGGGAATGGCTGTTAAAATCACCACAGACCATCAGTCTCTCTTTGTGTGGGATTGTTTCTAAAGCAAGTGGGCGGTCATTAGGACAGTAATAGTTAAGGAGGTGGAAATCTGTATTACTACTTTTTAGATGGATCATCTGGTATTCGGCTCCTTCCATGTACACTCCCACCTGACATGCGCTGGTGTTATTCTTAACAAGTGTGAGTACTCCTTTTCTTTTGTCCTGTCGGTCTGATCTAAAACACTGGTAGCCTCTGTTTTTAAAGGCGGCATCTTTGGTTAGGTGTGTCTCCTGTATGCAGCATATACTTACCTGCTCTGCAAAAAGTATGTTCTCTAGTTCAACCTTTTTGCTATAGCCATCTCTAACACTGCTGACACCTTCAGCATTCCACTGCATTATTTTAAGTTCTTGCTTTTTGGCTGTTTTCTTCTGTTGTATTTTTTGGCCAGTAGCTCTACTCTCATGTCTCCTGACTCCACAAGACAAACTGAGAGGACCTCCAGTAGCATTGGGTGGACCCTTTCGAGGCAGGGGGCCCGGCACTCCACCTGCCTGGTTAGTCTATAAAGTGGAACAAATTCAAGAACAATGCAGAGATAAGGCAGATGAGTGAACAACAACCTGTCTCATGGGTGATCAGGAAAAGGAGATGGACATATGTCAGTCACGTGATAAGAAGAAACAGTCAGAGAATCCCAAAACAAGCTATCAAGTGGAACACAACGGGCTGAAGAAAAAGAGGTCAACCATGTGAAACTCTAAAGAGGACATTGTTAAGAGAGGCCAGTTTAGTGGGCATAGCATCCCTTGATGAGGTTGAAAAGCACACCGAAAGCAGGAAAACTTGCCAAACTACCATGAGCCCTATGTGATGTTTAACGGCACGAGGTGGATGGACGGATGTTAAACACAATAATTAACCTGGTCCAGAGATCATTTAAAGAGTGAAGTGTTGTTGAATGAAGAACAGTTTTAGACAGCTGTAAAAGCATCAGTGGGGACAAATCTATGATCGTGATGGCCATACTTTGATCCATAATTTTTTATTCCAATATTATGAATTCATCACACGAAGGTTGATTCTCTTTAAAACAAGATAAAAAATAAGAATTACAATAAATCAGCCACTTTTATTAAAAATGACAACTAAATACGTTACCATTCTGAATAATTTGACAGGTTGTCCCTGTCTCTTATAGAATAGAAATTATTAATATTTTTAATAGCCCTGGGACTTTGCAGTGACCTAATATTGGTAGAACCATCCATGGGAGATAATGCCTCCATAAATAACAGATATAATATTGCCATCAGTACTGTCCTCTGGAATGAAAAGAGCCATTATTATGTAATAATAGAATGAAGTAATAATTAATAATTGAGGGGGAACCTAAACTGCCATCATCTTGCATGAAATTCAGCCTAACAAAGATGATTCATAACAGTTTGGAAGCTTATGTTCCAGTGGCGGCTTGGCAGTTGTACAGAAGAATTTGTGCAATTATAAATTCAAGTGCCATGCCGCGTGGCGTAGGCGATCATTTCTCTCCACAATTCCCTCTCTTTAGACTTGATTATGAGATCTGCCGCTGACTTTCTTCCTAGCCACACTGATAGCCATCCAGTAACTTCTCTCTCTGTCTTCCTCTGTCTCTTCTTCCTTCAATTTTTCCAGTTGCCACAGTGTGTTCCAGTTTTCATCTTCTCAGGAAATGTCCTATAAATCTCACTTGTCTGCCTCTGATCTTTGCTATAATTTGCTGTTTTTAACTCCAGCCTCTCTTAAGACTTCTTCTTATGTTTTCTTGCCTGTCCATGGTACCTTCAACATCCTTCTTATAAACATCTCCATGGCCTCCATTTCTCGCTGTACTGTCTTATTCATAGACCATGCTTCACACCCATAAAACAAAATTGGCTTGATGTAACATTTAAGCACTCAGAATCTTGTTTCCATCGATATGGATCTGTTGCACAAGATGCTGACTTGGCTTGAGCATGTCTGCTTTTTTATTTCATTATGACATTTCTCATCAGTTGTTATAATCGTTATTAAGTACTTGAATCTATTATAAATCACTGACTTAATGTGGAAAGGTGCAGGAAACTGCATTTTCTCAGGGTTGTAACATGTGGCTGATTATTTCATGGGAAAAATAAAGTACTGCCAAGTTCCTCATACAGTCAGGAAGGCTCCGTGGATAATGATTCTCTGTGAAATCCTAGCCTTCAGTTTTCCAGTGGCATGGGCAACTTCCTGTTTAGTCAAATAACATGAGACATCTTTTAATGCTTGTTCATTAACAATAAAGAGATATAAACAGTTGTTTAAATTAACCAACATGTTACTTCTAATCTGTGTCTGGCAAATGAGTAAAAAGATACTGTAACCCAGTTCTAGAGTTAATTTTGCATTTTGTGCAAGCAGATAAAAAATTTACTTCAGCCAAATATATTTCACAAAAGAGCATATTTTTGTATATGGGAAAAATGTTTTACATTTGATTATGATAAAATAAATATCTTATGTTGCTTAAATTTTTGTGATTAATTTTCTCCTGTATAATGCTAAACCAATTTTTGTGTACATACAGAGTAAATCTATTTTTGTCCTGAGGTTGTGTCAGTGAAATTTCTTTGTGTAACTACATCGGTTTGCACAGACACTAACAGCAGTTTAAATGCCCACAGGCAAGTTGAAAATTTCCCTGAAAGTGAGAGGGAATTTGTGTCACCTGGCCTTGACCTGGAACAGAGCTGTCAGTCCACTGAATACAGACCTCCTCAGGAGCAAGGCAGGAAGAAGAGTAAATCGAGCTCATCAACACGCAGCTACATAAGGTGTTTAACCCTCCAGTTCATTCATTTTTGGTTTTTTGTTTTTTTTTTAATGGCAGCTTTTGTGAGGTAACTCTTATAATAGAAAGTTTAAAAAGCCACAGAGGTACCCAGAGTATTAGAGAGAAAGCATCACCTGTCCTCCATAGCTGAATTTTCAGTCACTTAACTGTAGAAGAATGCTGTTCATTTTTACAGTGATGTTATTAGCTTTTAGTAATATTAATCTAGTGAGCACTTACGGCATTTCCTCACCGAGCCTGACACAGGGCTCCTTTTCTTTCATCTAACACCATAATTTACCTAGTTTGTTGGACTGTGGCCTTTGCAGCATCATTGACTGATAGAATGGGGGAATGTTGACACCAGTGACCATTTAGATTGTTTTCTTTCATTGCCCAGGCTTAAGTTTACATCATCATCAGGTGCCGTGCCGACTGGCGTTGGCTATTATGTTTACAGAGTATAGAAAAATGTTAGTTCTAGTGAGTAGAAGTCATAAACGTGTCATGAGATGAGGTTTTCAACAGCAAAAATTAACTCATGTGTCATTGTTTGAGATTGTAGCTGCTGTTCTCAGGGCTGGTAAAAATTAATTAGGAAATGTAGCAAATTGAAGTAAATATCATATTTTCATTTGTTCTGCCATCATTTTTAAAAATATATATTACCCCCCCCCTCTCTCAAACACATTTAGACTATTGGTCAACAATCTGGGATGGTTGCTCAGTGTCAAATACAAAGAGGCTTTGCTCACTCCAAAAGTGTGCAGTAAAGCTTATTAGTGACAAAGATCAAGCACAAACAACTAACCAGCACAAACGTATCAAAATACTGCCTCTTAAGAACAGGTTCCTCTTCAACAAAGCCAAGTTAGTACATCAAATTCTTTCATGGCATGCCCCACCTTATCTATGGAACCTGTTTAAGTTTAGCCCAAAGTGCAGCCAACGCTTGAACAACACATGTCTTCCAAAACCTAGACTTGATCTTTACAAGAAAAGCTTTAGTTATTCTGCTGCTCATCTTTGGAATACCCTCCCATCCTGTATAAAAAATATAATTATACTCCTTCCTGCAACTACAAACTTTTCCAATATCTATTTGATGTCAACTACATGCCTCCATGAATCATACAATTAATTGTTTATTCTGAATAGTCCCGAAATTTTTGTTTAGTAGATAGTCATTTATATATGTATGTAGTTACTTCTATACTGAGTGAATGTTTAAGAGTGAAACATAAATGTTGTATTTTATATTATGTCTCTCAGTTTCAATGTTAATTATGTTTGTTACATGAACAGCATATTTGTAGAATGTCTGGAATAGAGTGAAAGATGTATGATAAAGGGCAGAATGTCAGACGGGCATGCGTGCCTAATTCTTAACCCTTTTGAAATAAAGATCAGTCAATCAATCAGTCTCTGTCTCTGTCTGTATCAGTCTCTCTCAGCATTCACACCCACACAGAAATAGAGATAAAACATTAGAAATAACCATATTTCAGTAACTTCTGTTATTTGGTGGATTTTTTTGTCATTATGTATCATCATAAGATAGCTTAACTGTGTAGTTACCATCTCTGTTTGTTTATATTATTATGTAGCATGTCATCAGGAAACACTCTGTTGTGGCTGTTGGTACATTATTATGTTATGAGGATGTTTGCTCCAGCTGATGCTAAATAATTGTACCATTTTAACTCTACTGGGGGATTTTACATCAAATGACCAAGGGGATAAATTTCATAAAGTAGAATGGGATGGTTGTCACATTTAAAAGGATCACAAAGGCATAGTCTGATTTGCAGTATGACATATTATACATTAGTTTAAACAGGAGGAGCTGCATATTGTTTTTCTAATAAAATTGTTAGTATGTTTTTAGCATAGAACAGAAAAAAAATAGCTAAGAATTGAAACAATGGAAAATTATGATGAAATATTTTCTCACTTATCCTTCACTGTGCTGGGTCCAATATATCCAAAATGAATAACATTTTACACAAACACCATTTCCTCACAGGAAAATATACACTAATTATTTATTTTATTTATTTACAATTAATTTACAATCTACAATAAACTGAAAACATGAAAACACAAGTGGGCGTTGGGTTATAGGCTTAGAAAAAACTTAAAAACAGTTAAATTTTAACACAAATTGGCTCTGAATTCAACCTCATGCATGCCTCGTGTCTACTTTTTTTATACTGGGAGGAAGTAATGCTACAAGTTTTGCCAGATTTTTTTAGTTAGGATAAATTCAAAATTAGAGACCAACATGTACCAGTGCACTACAAGTGGGTAGGTGAGCTGATGAGGACCCTATCCACTCAAGGCACATCAAACGGGACACACAGAGTTAAACAGTGATATTCATTTCAGCATTCCACCCACTTCGCCATCAGAAAACTACATTGAGGCAGGAGCAGATTACACATTTGTTCCATCTGATCACAACATGCCGCAGTTTGAAATGACATGGCTGACAAAAAATTTGAAAGGTGATGCTAAAAATGAGCTGAGCAACTACCAGGCAAGTTCAGGAACACAAACTGATGGGAGTAGCGATGTTACAGCACCTAACAGCAAGACAGGTATGTGTACCGCACCATTTTTTTTTTTTAAGTTCTAGCATTTTGTGGTCATTATCATGTGTCACTTCTGGAGTTCATCACTTGTAAATCTTGCTCCCACTTCCTATATTTTCAGATTATTGTGGCCTTTTAGATTACCGGGCCTTGTTCTTTCCATAATCCTCCTAGCTTATCCCTACCATCGTCTTATGGCATCTTAACAAATGTCTTGGCATTATTGAACAGATTCCTTTAGTATGTGATCATGGAATGTGTCCTCTTTAAATGGGAAGCAGACATGTAGTATTTCTTATATGTTGTTTTAATCAATATCTTTAAAGTCAGTGAATGAGAACACATCTTAATTTTTGGCCCACATGGAAGAGGACCAGATGTCATTAAAATATATCATATTGCCATGCAAGTAATGCTGGACAGTTTACATAGGTTTAACTTTGTCTAGCACCATAGGGCTGAGGAGTTAATCAGAGTTTAACAGACATTTCATTATTTGAATTAATGTAAATTGAAGTATAAATATTTGAATGAATTATTTAAATCAATTTTTAATACAGGGTTAATTCTTTCTAACAGTTGTCAGGAATTTCAAAGAGACAGCACTTGAATTGAATTTAATTTAATACAGGTGCCATGTTAAAAATAAATTTTGTTATTAATTAAATATAATGCAAAAATCATTTTGATTTGGTATTATTTCATGTATTAATCTTGTTCACTTGTTATATGATATTCACAGTGTGAAAGATCTGGATAAAACAGTATATGCATTTAGAAATATAAATAGATTGGATTTGACAGGAAATCTTCAATTTTTAAAAATAAATTTGAAAGAATTTAGCCTTAAGCCAATGGCTGATTTTTAAAAATTTGTTGATATTTCAGCCAATCTAATTTTTGACACACAGCATTTAGAACTATATCAAGCATAAAATCATTTTTGGTTTACATTGCTTATTTTTCAGTGTTTGGCACTCCGTGGCAATTTGGAGGTACTTTTACAAGTAGGGGAGGAGTGATGCAGGCCAAAGATTCCGATGTCTGTTTGATGGTGGTTCCTAATGCCGTACATAAAGGAGAATATGTTCATATTTATGGTGCCATATTTACTGACACAACAGAAATCAGGAAAAAAGTGGGTTCTGGATTTTTATTTTTTTTCATTTCTTGTGCTTGCGCTGATGTAGCAGTAATTTTATTTGCCATAAAACATTTCGTATACACAAATCAAACAATCTTTTATTTTCTTGTAGATAAAAATGTAAAATTCCAGTTTCCATGACATTAAGGCATATTGGGGATTTGGTATTTGGCCCGTATTTTCATGACCTTCGGCACATGAAAGTGTGATGTGGTGATTATCACACCTGGCCACATTTACCTTCCCAGATTTCTCTGGTACTCATTTTTAGAGGTTGGGTGAACACCAGGGCCTTTTTTTTTTTTTTTAACTAGAAAAAATCCCACTGCTGAGACTTGAACTTGGTACCACTGGATTAGTAAACCAAGCATTTAACCACTCGGCTAACCAGGCTGCCTTTATTTTATTTGACACAGTAAATTAACTTTTGTTCTAAACTAGTGTATAGATGACCTTTTAAAAAAAAATTAAAAATGAAATAAGTGCTTCTAATTTTGTTGTTGTTGTTGTGTATCTGGGAATTTTACACTTCTAAAAATAGGAATTGTGCTATTCGCTGGGAAAATAATCTGTGTTGGTTGATTACAAAAATGTATATGTCTTAGGTGTTGTTTGCTTGGGGGCTTGCATTAAAGAAACATCAAATTGGTTGTCATTATTCACAAAATTTAATCATTCTTGAGCACAGCTGAAAGTGAAGATTAAAATTTTAAATTAAAGAGACATTTTATAAAGTTACTAAGAAATGGAAATGTATGTGCTTCAGATTTAGTGAGATATAAACACTAGAAGCCATAACCAGTTAAAAAAAAAAAAAGATTGACAGGGAAAGAAATGAAAATTCAGCTATTAAAGTTTTTGTCATTTCCCTAAGAACAACATCATTACTCTGACCAAAAGTAGTGCACTGCAAGTAATAATTGCTTCTAGAAATCTTGTGACACTTTTTTTTTTTTTTTTAAACTCTGTTCTGCCATGACAGTTTAATTCTGGACAGCAAAATAATGTGGTCTACCAACAATTCACCGGCTTTTTTTTTACCTGGATGTAAAGGAGACTGCAGTCAGTGACAAAGCAGCTTAGAATTTCATGTTGTTAGGTTTTCTTGGTTTAGATGGTCACCTCTAACACATATGGCACAAAGTATGATAAATTAGATTTATGTTTCTTGTTGCAGTCAATACAGTGTTTCTCAAGCTATAGTATGTATACATATATCAGGCATGAGTGGTTATAATTGGCCACTGTGAGAGTAGTACCTGCAGTTAATAGTGACACCCCTGTATCATTGGGACAGAAAAGAATGACAGTACTGATATAACAGAGTGTACAGTTATTTAAGTAAGAGCATATATGACTTACAGCACATTTCATTTATGTGAAGAATGAAGCAGCTAAGTGATCCACTGATCATGAATGTGATAATCTACAGCTAGTCTTCTCTGACAAAGAAAGTTTGATCACTCCAGTTGTTGAATACACTGCGGTCCCAGTAAACACTTTCTGTAGACAAGTCTGTGTACAGCTGCCCCATGCTTTACAAGAATTTGATGTCAACCTGATCAGGGTAAGTGGTAGCTAACATATTCAGTTTATTTTGTCATCTTTTTCTTTCCTCCCTTTAGCCGTAATCTGATAGTTCTTTGGCAGTTAATGCTATGCTAAAAATTTAGAAGAGAGACATCATTTCTTACAGGGAAGTGACATAGCGACTTTACTTGCATATCAAACCAAGAAGCTTTTACCTTTTCCAGGAAGTACTGATCCCAGTCTCATTGGCCAGACTCTAATACTTCAGACCTGTGTTGCTATGAGAATTTCCCAAGTATTTAATTAAAAGTTGAGATGCATGGAGAAGCATGATAAAGCATGTCACTAGCAAATTGTGCCTGTTAAAGTGGAATTGCATAAGAAACATCATTTATAAACAGTGATAGAAACAGATAGGTCATCTCTTAGGATGAAACTTCACCAGTCATGATGTTTTCTCTTCACAAGTGCATGAATCAGTATGTTAAATCCTGGAGTAAGATGTCATAGGGAGTTGTCAGTGCCCGGTTCATTTGCATAGCACTTGAATAAGATGCCAGACATTTTTTTTTATGGAATAATATTTGTAACAGTACACTATATTATATATAATAACTAGACTATATCATCTTCAATACTACAGGTGTATACATTTACAGTGGATGAGCAAAATAAAGTCTCATTACATAGTGTGCCGTTCTCCAGCAAAACAAATATTGATAGAGACAGTGAAACATCTTGGGAGAGAGGCCCTGATGGGTGCACCATTCACATCAACACATCTCATTTCAGGTAGGCCAGTTCTTGCCAGAGATTAAATTCATTAGTCATCACAGACTCAGTTTCAAACTTTTAAGATTCAATATTTAATACAGCATGGTCTATGAATAAGAGAGTACAGCGAGAAATGGAGGCCATGGAGATGTGGTTTATAAGAAGGATGTTGAAGGTACCATGGACAGCCAGTAAAACCAGTGAAGAAGTCTTAAGAGAGGCCAGAGTTAAAAGCAAATTATAGCAAAGATCAGAGGCAGACAAGCGAAATTTATAGGACATTTCCTGAGAAGAGGAAAATTGGAACACACTGTGGCAACTTGAAAAACTGAAGACAGAGAAGTTACTGGATGGGCTGTCAGTGTGGCTAGGAGAAAGTCACCAGCGGATCTCATAATCAAGTCTAAAAACAGGGAATTGTGGAGAGAAGTGATCACCTACACCACGTGGCCCGGCACTTGAATTGAATTTAATTTAATACAGGTGTCATGTATAAAATGGAATTTAAAAAAAAAATTTTTCAGAGCTGAACATTCCAAAAGTTAAATGAGGTCTTTAGAAATGAGCATCTCTTTATTTCTCTCTCTTGATTTTGGCACTGTGGCATTCCAGTTTTTTTAAACAGGATGTTAGCTGTAATATTTTTGGGTAATGGGATTTGTTGTATTCACCTTTTGTCATTCACCTAAGTATAGACAGATCACCAGAAACTTTCACCTAAGTTGTTTTCTCTGTATCGAAGCAGCCTTATTTTATAGTATTCTTTGATGATATAAATCATAAATTTTGAATAAACACATTAGCATTGCAATGTAAACTAGTTTTGGTCTGATTCTGAAGTCAGTAAGAACCAGAATGAAGTTCTGCAAAATTTTTAGATTAGAAAACATAACCCTGGGAACCTAATCAATTTTTAACCTAATTCTTATCCCATTATCCAGACTGAAGTATTACATGTTGGTCCCTACTACACTGGCCAGGTTGAAGTAGCACAACACATTAATCTGCAACTCATGGACCAGGTTGAGTTAATACATTAGCTCTTATCCCATTGGTCAGGCTAAACAATGCATCATGTTAATTCATACCATATTAGCTAGACTGAAGTAACACAATACTTACCAGGTTGACCAGGCTGATGTAATACATGTTAATTTATACTTCATTCACCAGACTGAGGTTGCACAGTAGCTTCTCTATAGAGTGGGAAGCAAAGATAGAGCTTTGGCCAACTCTGTATGAATTCTGGGTGGCTAGACATAATAATTGTGTCACTCTTCTAACATATTTCTGAATATAAGTATACTCTGATGTATGACGTGTTACGAAGTTTGATTTATTGTCCGTTCTTTCCTCAGTGGCTACTTCTGTACTCTGTGTGATACCTCTAGTCTACCATCTATATGCACCATGGTTTTTGGATCTCATGTTCAGATAACTCAATCTCGTAGGGAGGTTAGAGTTATCCTGTATATCTGGGATCGCCGGCTCACCATTAAAGATTATCTTGAGGTTGGTGTAACTTACTTCCTTAGAAGCTATATCCATTCTGGACTACTTTATGGAGCAAAAACCTGAACTGTAAGTAAAAAAAGTCAAAGAGAGGGATAAATGCAGCAAAAATGTGGATCTACAGGAAATTAAGTCATATATTATGGAAAATGAAAAGCGTGGATGAACAAATAGTAGAACAACTACAATTGCAACACAAACTTTTCAAGAAAAAAATAAGGATGAAGAAAACAAAATGCTTTGGCCACATCACAAGACATAATAATATACTAAAACCAGAATCTCTCTCTCTCTCTGAACCTTAAGTGCCCAGGGCACATGAGGCTTCTGCAAGGGTTATCCACAAATGCCTGTCCTTTGCCTTTTTTTTCTGCTCTTGCCCAGGTGAGCCCTCTATTGCTCAACATCCTCTCTGTTGTTCTTCTCCATGTCTCTTTTGGTCTACCCTTACTTATGTTCCCCTGTGGTGTCCATCTTAGTGCTGTTTTTGGTAGTGAGTTCTCAGTCATTCGGAACACATGTCCCAACCATCGCCAGTGTCTTTCCTCAATAATTGCTGTCAGTGGCTTCATCTGCATCTCTGCCAACAAGATGTTATTTCTTATAGTGTTTGGCCAAAATATTTTTCTAATTCTTCGTAAACATTTAGTCTGGAAAGAATTCAACTTGTTTTCTATGGTTTTGGTGATTTTCCAGCATTCACTTCCATAGAGTAGTAACTTAGAACATTACTCTTAAATATCCTGATTTTCGTATTCATGTTTAGTTTTTTAGATTTCCATATAGTCTGCAGTACTGCAAAAGCCTGGTTTGCTCTAGTAAGTCTGCTGTTGATGTCCTCTGTGCTGTCTACATTTTCTACTACTTTACTGCCAAGGTATACAAATTCATTGATTTCCTCCACTAACTTGCTATCTACTCTCAGTATATTTCTATTGTTCACATTTTGCTTCATTAACTTTGTCTTTCCTACGTTGATCTTTAGTCCTATGTTGTTTGCATTCTGAGTTAGCTTGTTTATTTTATCTAGCATTTCTTTGTGGCTGCTTGACAGTAGACAAATGTTGTCCGCAAAGTCAAGGTCCTCCAGCACTGTGTTGAGGGTCCATTGTAATCCTCTGCGTTTGTCTGATGTTGCCAAAACCAGAATGCTAGAAGGAAAAGTAGAAGAAAAAAAAATCTAGAGGTAGACAGAGATGTAGATGGGAAGATAACATCTGAGAATTGACAGGATACAACCTGAGCACATCTTCAAGGCAAGAGAGTGAGGAAACCGGAGATTCGTTACCACCAACCTTCAAACCAGAGGCGATGTACGTTGATGATGACTTCCTTAGAACCACATTTTGCAGAATTCTACAGCATAAGGCATTTTTTTTTTCATAATCTGTTAGAAAATATGTGGTAGAATTGTTTTTCTCTCTAACTGGAAACTAATGTTTCCTTTTTTAGAAGCATGCCTTACAAAATTTTTATACAAGCGGAGAATTTTATAATGGGATCTATCTTTTGTGAAATACTTGTAAAAGTTAATGTAAAAGGATTGTATAAATGTAAAATCATGAGAAATCAGCAGAAGTAAAAATACATTTCAAAGTATAGGAAAAAAATTTTGTTTTGTTTAGTTCACTGTTGTCAAAATAATCTTGACGTCTGCTCTGCTCAGAGATTCTGCAAGCAGGAATCAAATGTCGATCGTCAGTTGTTGACAGACATGCAGATACCCTTGCTGGACTCGGCATCCTCAGAGAGTCGACTGGTCATGTGCATGGAGGTGATGGGTGAGGATGATGACCGTCGGTCATGGAGGCACATTTTAAGGTCTGATGGCTCAAGGCCACTTTTTAAACCTTTACAGGTGAGATGTTTAAGTGTGCCAAGGGAAGATTTTGTAGCTAGAATAAGAAAGTAAAAAAGCAGGACAAAATAAAATGTGTTCAGTCACACCATCTCAGCATCATAACATCATTGATCAGTCAGAGTTAATAGCGTTACTGTTAGTTCTGACAAAAATATGACTTTTTTTTCTTGTTTTGTTCAGTTGTGAATCTTCAGTTCCAAGTTTTGTTGTTACTCCTTATTGTAACTTATCTACCTGTTGTAACATGCAGGCCATTAGCTCAGTTGGTAATCTCCTCTCACACCATCTCATCAGACTGTCCAGTATCATTTCTCTTGGTCTTCCCCTGGCTCTTCTTCCCTCTATTTTTCCTGTTGTCATATTTTCAATGCCCCCTCTTCTCACTGCATGTCCTATGAAAGTACATTGTCTCTCTCTTATTTTTTTTGACAAGATTTTTTTGTCTCTCCAGCTCTTCTCATACATTCTTCATTAGTTATTTTTGCTGTCCAGGGAATTCACAACATTTTTCTAATAAACCACATTTCTGCTGCCTCCAATGATTTTTGTGCAGACCTGCCTATTGTCCATGATTCACTTCCATATATATATACTCTATGTGTGTGTGTCACACACGCATGACGGCTGCATTTTTAAATGAGTTTAAAATAATTATATGTACGCTTTGAATGTGTGTGACTTGCTTCTGTGATTTCGACACAAAGTAAACGTTGAGATCTAAGCTGCTAGATAGAGTAATGTACCCTGGTAAAGATTCTCCTACTTTTATTTATTTATTTTTTAAATCACTAAGTTTTATGTTTGATGAGCTTATGAAGCTACATATCACTCAAGAAAATGGAGGTGGATTGGCCACATACTTAGGAAACCAGGCATTAGCGTAACAAGATAGGCACTGACATGGAACCCTCAGGGATAACAAGATAGCCACTGACATGGAACCCTCAGGGATAACAAGATAGGCACTGACATGGAACCCTCAGGGATAACAAGATAGGCACTGACATGGAACCCTCAGGGATAACAAGATAGGCACTGACATGGAACCCTCAGGGTTAACAAGATAGGCACTGACATGGAACCCTCAGGGTTAACAAGATAGGCACTGACATGGAACCCTCAGGGATAACAAGATAGGCACTGACATGGAACCCTCAGGGTTAACAAGATAGGCACTGACATGGAACCCTCAGGGTTAACAAGATAGGCACTGACATGGAACCCTCAGGGATAACAAGATAGCCACTGACATGGAACCCTCAGGGAAATAGAAATCAAGGAAGGCCTAGAACAACTTGGAAATGGGAAATTATGAAATTTCTCAGAGACAAGGAATACATGGAGGGAAGCAGAAAATAAATCCAAGACCAGGGATACTAGAGAAACTGCATCAGTGGGCTGTACCCTCAAGAGTGTGACAGGTAATGATAATGATGAGTACACTTAGTGAAAATGAGTTATAGATACATGTGAGGTTTTACTCATTGTATCCTGAGTAGGTTTCATCTTATAGATACATGTGAGGTTTTACTCATTGTATCTTGAGTAGGTTTCATCTTATAAATACATGTGAGGTTTTACTCATTGTATCTTGAGTAGGTTTCATCTTATAGATACATGTGAGGTTTTACTCATTGTATCTTTAGTGGATTTCATCTTATAGATACATGTGAGGTTTTACTCATTGTATCTTTAGTGGATTTCATCTTATAGATATATGTGAGGTTCTACTCATTGTATCTTTAGTAGATTTCATCTTATGGATACATGTGAGGTTCTACTCATTGTATCTTTAGCAGATTTCATCTCTGTAACAGGTGAGAAAGTTGAGTGAGATAGTTCACTGCTGCCGCCAGACTGATCCCATACGTGTAGAGTGGGCTCTGGAGAATGTCCCTAACCAGATCCCTAGTGCTGTCTTCCAGTGCTGCATCGACGTCATGCATGTGCATGAGTCTACTAGTGACTACGAGACAGCCATGAGGGAAGGTAGTGATGACCTTATGAGGACATTCTATGTCAGAGATCTCAAGGTCATGACAAATTCAGCTCAGGTAATGGCATTTCTTTAGCATGTAGGAGTCTCTGTTGCTGCTGTGAAAAAAGTTCTTGTTCAGACTGAGAGCCATTGGTCACTGCATAACAGATTTCAGTGACTTTAGTGATAGTGGTATGCTCACTGCTTCTCTTTGACTGGTAAATCTTTTTAACACTTATCACGTGTTCTTTTGTTGGCATAAATTACAATGAGGAACTGATCATTTCTGTTAATAGAATTTGTGACCTGTTACAGCCAGAAGAAAATGTAGACGGTAGCAAACAATTTACAGCTTAAAACAATAATTAATAGTTTTATGAAGTCACTGTTGCACATTTAGAAACTCTTAGAATACCATAAATATTTTATATGATTTGTAACAAGGAAATTCCCCTGGGAACAACTGTGTTAAGAGCACACTTATCTTAACATAGTGTTTGTGAGACAGGGAACATAGATCTGTTTGCTTAAAAACTCTGACCTACCTCTGTAGCCCAGAAACTTGTAGCAATCAACACTAATTGTAATTGTAATTGTTATTTTTGCAAAATGTAATGTCAGGTTGGTGGACGGATGGGGACATGGAGATCTCTGGCGGGGATGAGGGAAGTCTGGTGTGAAACCAGTGAATCCAGGACGTGACAAGCCTATGGGTCTTTACAACAATGGCTATCAGAATGATGTAAACAAAACAGAGCCAGTAGACTATAGGTGGCGGGGAATGGATATCGTTGAAGCACTCATCAGGTTCCTCATCTCAGAGTCAGAGTGTCTTTGTGGAACTGTCTCAAAACCATCTGACATGGAGAAGGGGCTTAAGTACAGCCACCAGAGGCTGGAAAACAAAGTTTTGGCCAGGCCAGCCACACTGTCTTCATGGCAGTCCGAGCAAGACCACAGTCTGCCCTAGCAAGGAAAGGTGCTGAAGTCGGAGTTACCCAGCCAAAAGGCGCATCGCAAAAATCAGAGTAACACGCATTATCGCTAATGAAATGTCTATATCTACAGTTTTCAAACATGGTGCTCGCCCTGTGAAGACTAACCAGGCAGGTGCAGTGCCGGGCCCCCTGCCTCGAAAGGGTCCACCCAATGCTACTGGAGGTCCTCTCAGTTTGTCTTGTGGAGTCAGGAGACATGAGAGTAGAGCTACTGGCCAAAAAATACAACAGAAGAAAACAGCCAAAAAGCAAGAACTTAAAATAATGCAGTGGAATGCTGAGGGTGTCAGCAGTGTTAGAGATGGCTATAGCAAAAAGGTTGAACTAGAGAACATACTTTTTGCAGAGCAGGTAAGTATATGCTGCATACAGAAGACACACCTAACCAAAGATGCCGCCTTTAAAATCAGAGGCTACCAGTGTTTTAGATCAGACCGACAGGACAGAAGAAAAGGAGGAGTACTCACACTTGTTAAGAATAACATCAGCGCATGTCAGGTGGGAGTGTACATGGAAGGAGCCGAATACCAGATGATCCATCTAAAAAGTAGTAATACAGATTTCCACCTCCTTAACTATTACTGTCCTAATGACCGCCCACTTGCTTTAGGAACAATCCCACACAAAGAGAGACTGATGGTCTGTGGTGATTTTAACAGTCATTCCCAGAGCTGGGGCTATGACCACATAGACAAGAGAGGAGAGGAAGTTGAGAGCTGGCAGGATGATAATGGACTTCTCCTGATCAACCAGCCAATGGATGCCCCAACATTTTACTCAAGGGCTTGGCGTACAAAATCAACACCAGATCTGGCATTCCACTCTCCAGATCTGAGGTGGAACATTACACGTGAAGTTGGAAAACAACTTGGAGGTAGCGACCATCGACCAGTCTTCCTGACAATAGAAAATGAACTCCTTAACACCAGTAACCCTCTCCCCAGATGGAACTATAAAAAAGCAAACTGGACAATGTACAGACATCGTACAGGTATCCTGGTGGGACAGCTGTCCATAGAAGGTAAGGATATTAACAGCATAGTGAAGGAATTCAATGCTTGTATCCTTCAGGCCGCTCGTGAAACCATTCCCAGAGGAGCTCGCAGGGACTATAAACCATACTGGTCTAGTGAGCTGGGAAAACTCCATGATGACGTGGAAGCAGCTCGAAAGCAAGCAGAAAATAGACCATGCCAAGAACACCACAATAATTACCAACATTCTAAGGCCAAATTTCAGAGAGCAAAGCTGCAAGCCAGACGGGAAAGTTGGAGAGAGAAAACAGAGTCCCTAAACTTTGAAAAGGATGGAAGGAAACTGTGGAAACTAATCAAACAGTTAAATGATGAGAGTACTGGAAGAAGTACAAAGATTACACTAATAGAGGATGGGAAAACTCTTACAGGTAAGCAGGTAGCAGATCACTTTGCTCGCATGTTTGCACAGGACTGCAACATTGATATCCATCCAGAGAAGGAGCGTACAGTGCGCATCGAGCCACAGAAAGAGGAGGAACAAGTCAGAAAAGTGGAGGTCATGGATGCACCAATCACACGCAGTGAGTTAGACCTAGCAGTTAGTAAACTGAAACCAAGGAAATCACCAGGACCAGATGGAGTGTCCAATGAAATGATCAAGAACCTGGGAATGGCAGCAATGGGAAAGCTGTTGGATATTTTCAATATGTGCTGGAGCACAGGTAAGTTACCTCAAATCTGGAAGGAAGCAAGCATGGTACCACTGCTAAAACCAGGGAAAAACAGTGATACTGCCTCCAGCTACAGGCCAATCAGTCTCACTAGCTGCCTATGCAAAACGATGGAACGCATCATTGACCTGAGGCTAAAATGGTACCTAGAAAGTGAAAACCTTCTCGTTCCACAACAAGCAGGATTTAGGCAGTACTACAGTACGGAAGATCAAGTGACCTATCTCTCTCAAGAGATTGAGGATGCATTCCAAGAGAAAAACCTTGTACTAGCAGCGTGGATAGACCTGAAGAAAGCCTTTGATAAAGTATGGAAAAAAGGTCTGTTGTGGAAACTAAGAAACTGCAATGTGAATGGAAGACTGTACAACTGGATAAAGTCCTATTTGCACAATAGAAGAGCTAGAGTAGTAATGGATGGACACAAAAGCCAGAAAGTACTTCTGCGACACGGTGTACCACAAGGAGGAGTCCTTTCGCCTACACTATTCCTTGTATTCATTAATGACCTGGTCAAGGAACTTCCCTATGGAATCAAAGCAGCACTGTATGCAGATGATCTGGTCATGTGGTGTACAGATGAATATGCGACAGTTGCTACACAGAGACTCCAAAGAGCAGCAGACATCTTGACATCATGGACAAACAAATGGTGTGTAAGTATCAACACAGAGAAATCAAGCACCACTCTGTTCACCCTCTCATCTAAACAGAAAGCAGGTAAGATCTTCGTAAATGAAATACCCTTAAGGATGGACAACCAACCCACTTACTTAGGAGTGACTCTTGACTCAAAACTGACTTGGAAGCAACACATCAACAGTGCAGAAGCAAAAGCCAGAAGAAAACTAGCCATATTAAGAAAATTGAGTGGGACTACATGGGGAGCTAGTGAAAGAATCCTCAAGAACGTATATCAGCAAAGTATTCTACCACATTTAGAATATGGCTCAACATCTTGGTGCACAGCATCAAACACTACGATGCATAATCTAGACAAGGTTCAAAATCAGTCACTACGGATTATCACAGGTGCCATGAGGTCCACACCAATAGTAGAAATGCAGAAAATAGTTGGTGTTCAAGCGCTAAAGGAACGTAGAGACACAAAGGTCATGACCATGGGAGAAAAATTCCTTAGCTCTGTAAGCCATCCCCTGAAGGAGAGATTCAATAACTTGGCATTAGGACGGCTTAAAAGAAGCAGCTTCATTCATCAGGCCAAGCGTATGCGTAAGCTGATACCTGACCTTCCAACTGTAGTCACTCCATTATCATCTGTACCAGAGCATACACCATGGAAAGAAGCAGATTATACACAAATAACTATTCAGACTGAAGTGAAAGGTGTGCAGAATGGTGAGATGCAGAGCAGTCTTGTAAGATCAACAGCCACACTTAGTGTTCTAGATGACAAATATCCATGTGACACCTGGATACGTGTGTATACAGATGGATCTGCACATAATGCCATAAAGAATGGAGGGGCAGGAGCATATATTGAATATCCAAACAACACCATTGACAAGATTTCCATACCCACTGGTAAATACTGCAACAACTTTGATGCAGAAGTTAGGGCAATTATTGCTGCAGTTGAAAAACTATCAGACTCCAGAATTGATACGTGTCCTGTAGTAATTCTCACAGATGCAAGATCAGTACTGGAGGCTCTTCAGTGCAACAAACTACCAGACCTTAAGGATGCCTTGTCAAAAATTGGCTTACAACATGGAGTCACTTTGCAATGGATTCCCTCCCACTGTGGGATACCAGGCAATGAGAAAGCTGACCATCTGGCCAAAGAGGGCACTGAAATGGAGCAACCAGACATACCAGTCACCTATAATCAGAAGAAAAGCATGATAAAAACCTACAGGAAGCCACAAACACCACCACATGATGACTATCACATGCTAAACAGAAAGGAGCAAGTCACCATCTTCCGTCTCCGAACAGGACACAGCCGACTCCGAAGTCATATGTATACAAAGTTTAAGGTTGGTACTACTAATCTATGTACATGTGCCCAGGTGCCCCAAACCGTGGAACATATCCTCCAGAACTGCATCAACTACGAGACACTGAGAAATAATTACTGGCCCAGTGAAACCACTAAAGAAGATAAGCTCTATGGTTCCATACATGAGTTACAAAAAACAGTGAAATTTATCCAAGAGACAGGACTGCAGATATAGACAGACAGTGCGAACGAAGAAGAAGAAGAAGAAGAAGAAGTAACAAGGAAAGCCTCTGTTATGCATAAAAATTGTTCTGTTGTTGAGAATTTGTAATTTTAAAGTACAGAAAAAGCTAAAAATAAGCATTGCATAATTTTCTAATAAAACTGTAGGAGATGTTGTCTTTGTGAAATGAAAAATGTGGGAGTTTTTTTTTTTTTAATGGATCCAGCTGTAAGCTCGGAGTTGAACACAAAAACAACATGTCCATAATGCTTTTCTTGACGTTATGCCATCTCAGAAAGGGAAGGCTACCTGCACTGGATGTCCGGGATGTTCTGAGTTTTTCCTGTGGATGCCCCTGTCCAAGTTGCATCCTTTTCGTCTCATGATATAGTTCACCCACATGTATTATCATCTGCTTGCTCTCTTATTTTCAAATTTTCTTTGTGGTATTTTGAAAACCTTTATGAAAACCTATATCATGGCCAGATTATTTTAGTTGTTTTGTTATAATTTTTCTCATACTCTCTTCATTCAATTTTAGTTCTCATTTTTTTTCTCAGGTTTCACATTTCTGCTGTATGTTTTTTTTTTAAAATGTTCCTCAGTTTCAATACTTTGTTTAACAACTGAAATATTACCGTGTTTTTTGTTTTTTTTTAAAATACCGATTTTCTTTTTAAACAAGTAAATTAATTAACTTAATTAGAGAAAGTCTGTCTTTGCGAATCAATGTCTTCAGGTGTTCAAAACATCATATACAAATTTCTTTCCCCAGGAAGCAAAGCCAGGTAATGATTTCAGGCGTGTTGATCTCAAGCGGATGTTGTCAGAAAACATGGACATAAGACAGACTGAAAAGCTGTGCCAGGAATTTGGCATTACCGTGAAAGATATTGGCAACTTTAGGAAGAAGTAAGTGTTGAAGGTTGTCATGATGAAAGATAAGTTGTCAGTTTTTCTGAAGTAGGGGATAAATATATCGCCCATCATTTTCATCATCATTCTTTATCTTGTTTTAGAGGCACAGAAGCCAAAAAACTCATTCCAGTCTGACATTGGCTCCATCTTTCTATGTCAGTCATGTATTTCTTGCACTTTGGAGTGTTGTCTGAAGGTTGAACTGCAGCTGGGTATTCATTGTTCTTTATTTTCTCCTTATATAATCGGGCACAATGCCTCTCATGGCTTTTTTTTCTCCATGCACAGCATGTGACTATTAGGTATCAGGCCTAGCCTGCTTTTATCTGTGTTTACAAGTTTAGTTTGCATTGACTGTTATATACACATTTGGTTATATAATTTGTGTTTACAAGTTTAGTTTGCATTGACTGTTATATACACATTTGGTTATATCAGTTGCAGTATTCCAGTCTTTTCATTTTATGTAATTTTTCATTCTGTCATAATAGTCTCTTTTTTTTTTTATTGTAGAGATGAAAGGAAATGTATAAATTGTGATAGTTTATGCATAATGGACTACACTTTAACAGCTGGCAGGTATTATTGGATGATCACATCCTGTAATGGTTTACCATATCTTTTCAGATATTCATCAGCTGAAGAATTTCAAGTGGGGCTTGTGGAAGAATGTATGAGAAGACATGGATTGGATAGATTTTTTGATCAGTTGCCAGTTGTTTTGGAAAGACTACATTTAACAAAAGTCCTAACAGCACTAGAGGACAAGAAGATTTTTATGAAAGACCTGAAAGATCTTACTGCTGTGGCTAAAGCTAAGACTACTCAGGAAAGTGTTGTTCCTGGACCAGCTTACAATTTTGCCAGTGATAGAGATAGTACCAGACAAAAGTCTCCTTACAGGAGATCGCCCTCACCAGGTATAAAAAACAAGTCAAGTTCACCACCTGTTGGAAGGAAGAGCTGGGAGGGCCAGAGAGGAAATCATAGGAGACCTATACAACAACAAACATCAGAAAAGAGTGATGATGTGTTTGTCCACAGTGGGGCACATCAAATGCAACCACATCCAGATAACTCATACAGCACTGACTGGAAAAATGGGAGAAAGAGTGGGCATTCAGAGAGAAATAGCAGGCAGCAGTCACCACCTTATCACCCAAGCAGTGATCATAGAGGCAGCTATGCAAACAGTCAAAATACAGAATATGCTGTGAGCAAATATACACACCAGAATAATGAAGAAAGGCAAGGAGTTAAAAATCAGAAGTCTTCAGGCAGTAGTGACTCTGTTTTAGACACTAGATCAGAGCAATCAACGAACAATGCTTCCTCATATTTATCAAACCATCCAGATTTAAGAACCAGCATGTTTGCCCATGCTGATCCCAATGACTTCAAAGAGCAATATCCTGAGGAGTTTCTAGATGATTGTTTAAAGCAAACCTATAAGAAAGAACTTCTTGCCAGTAAACAGTTGCACGGTCTTCCCTCATCTGAGTATACACCTTATCTGTATGCCAGGAATGAGCTTAATTTTTCTGACAGTGGTCCCAGGGCTATACCTCCACAGTCAAGACAAGAGATCTCCTCATCTGTTTCTGATCCAGTGCCTCCTTATCGAAAGTTACCAAACCCTCAGGGGTTGTATGAAGAGCCACATTCATCTGATAAAGATCAGACGTCGAAGAAAGAGCTGTATGGTATACATACTTTAGTGTGAAGAGGCTGTATGGTGTACATACTTTAGTGTGTAGAGGTTGTGTGGTATGTATAGTATGCAGATGTTTTATAGTATACATATTTTTCCGTAAAGAGGCCACATGACATATATACCTTAATGTTAAGAGACTTTAGCTTTAAGAGATTATTTGATATACATAAATTAGTGTGAAAAGGCTGTATGGTACACATGCTTTGATGTGAAAATACTGTGTGGTATGCACACCCTGGTATAAAGGGGCTGTATGGTGTGCATAGCTTAGTGTAAAGGGATTGAATGGTGTACATACTTTATTGTGAAGTGATATATGGTATACAGATCATAATGTGAAAAAGCCATATGTTAAATATACCATAATGTGAAGAGACTTGACAGGATCTTAGTGTGAAGGGGATATGTAATATGCATACCATGGTGTGAAAATGTTGCATGTTATACATACCTTCGTGTGAGGGGACAGTTTGTTCTATGTCCTCCAGTCCTATTTTCATGTGGTGTGTGGAAAACTAAACACTTGTGAAGCAAATAATCAATTATTAGATAAGTTAATTGTGAAAATGTTATCCTGTTGTTTTGGTTTGGGTACTGTGAGGAACTTTATTTTCATGTTACTGTGAAAATACAGGGTGGGCAAAAAGTCACACCCATGGCATACAGAAATCATTTTACACATAGCAACAGGTGCAGTGGGATTGTTTGCTCTCCCTGTATAACAAAATCTACCTTTATAAAAGAGTGCTATAAATAATTTTACCTTTATAAAGTGGTGCTGGGGATTTATCTTCTGTTTTTATTATGAGTCTCTTACAATGTTTGAACGCTGCAGGTATATAGCAGTCAGTACTTAATATGTATTTAACCCAGCAAAATGTTTAAGAGCAAAATTTATTAAATCAAAAGTCATATTTTTTTGTTACTTTGGTTTTAAATTTGTTCTCCTTCGTGTATACTGCTAAATACTTTATGCTTGTATGAAGGTTCTGTGAGCATATATGTCAGGCCAGATACTTTCAGGTGAAAATGTATAATACAGACTAGTAATATATGATTTTTGATAAATGTATATGATTTATTCAAGACAGACATATGTGCTTGAATAAATCTGAAATGTTATATTGGGGATTGTTAAATTGAAGATTTGCTGTAGTTGATTTGAAGACTTTGCGGTAACATTTTTGTGAAGAGAACTGGAGACAGGACAGTATTTGTTAATGGAATTCATTGTAGAACACAATATTTGGTACTGGAATTCATTGAAGAACACAATATTTGGTAGTGGAATTTCAATGAAGGACACAATATTTTTTAATGGATTTTCAGTGAAGAATACAATGTTTGTTGATGGAGTTTCAGTAAAGCAGCATTAGTTTTTTATTTTTTTTTATTATTATTATTTTTTTAATTACTGTAATCAGCAGGTTAATACATTTGATTTTTAAATTACAGCCATCATTTGTTGAGGTGGACAGACAGTTTTCAGTCACCATAAGTGGCTTGTCTGCGTGTTTTTGTGAAGTTGTTATGAACAGCAAAAATCAGAATTTTAAGTTTATTACTCGCTGGCATAACAACTGGCAGAATACAGACCTAATGCACAATAAGAAAAGGATGAAAACCAAACAAGTTGGAGATTTTTACTTTTTAAACCTATCAGCAGATGGCAAGACAAGGTCCGCATGAAGTAAATGTGTGATATGATGTCACCAGAATTTCTAGCATTAGGTAAAACAGTGTAATCCTTCAAACCAGCTTTTTACAATCCGCCCTCTCTCTTTTCTGTTCTCCCTAATATTTTTGAATGAGCACTGTTTGTATAGATGTTCATTGTTTATTGTTGCTTAATGTTGCTTTTCGATATTGATTATATGACCATTGACAGATTTTAACTTTAATGTCTCCTACCTGTGAGAGCTATATATAAGTTTTCCCACAGAAACATACAACATTTGAAAGCTATAGATAATATTTAAAAGATGTGAATATTGCTGGTGTTTTCATTTATATGCTATGTTAAATTCATCTTTTATATAAATTGAGTACAACTATGTCCACTGATCTATGCAAAGGGAATAAAAGTCAGCTTTGTAGCATGCACTATCTGTTGTGAGATGCAAGTTGTGCATTAAAAGTTTATGTACTGATAGAGAGTATTAGACTATACATTTTAAAAATTATTTTGTGGAGATTTCATTCTGTACCATCAGCTGTACACTGAGAGGAAGCGTGTGATATTGCCCATTCTGTTTTAGAAGTTTAACATTTATTTGTTTAGTGAATTTTTAGTGAATTAGTGAATTTCCAGGAAGTTATCAGTTTATTCTGTTAAATGTGTCTTGAAGTATTACCTGTGTCTTACTGTTGATGTATTTTAGAAATTTACCTTACACTGCTGCAGGTAATTTTTAGAAGTTTATTATGGGCTAGCACTGGTCGTGTTTTAAAATTTAGTGTTTTCCCATAGGCAAATGCAGAGAAATCTGGCATGCATTTAGATGAGTTGTATGTTTTGGAAATTCACATTCTGGATGTGTTTTAGAAGTTTATTTTTGCTATTGCTGCTGTTTGGGTTTTTTAAATTTACTACATACAGTTTATAAATTGCAATGTTTTAGCTGTTGGATATATTTTCTAAAAGAAGGATAATACTTTTATAAAATAAAGACCTTTTTGTTTGCCTTATGTTTATGCTGGATGTGATTTAGAAGTTTATCATACATTGTTGCTATGTTTTAGAAATTTATTATACAGTGCTGCTGGATATGTTTTAAAGCTTTTATATGTGTGCACATGCATGTGGTGCATGACTATTTATATCTCTTACATCCTTCCTGTGCCGTTAAACGTCACATTGGGGCTCACATGGTAGCTTGCCAAGTTTTCCTGTTTTCAGCGAGTTTTTCAACCTCATCAAGGGATGTTATGCCCTCTAAACTGGCCTCTCTTAACAATGTCCTCCTTAGAGTTTCATGTGGTCAACCTAATTTTCTTCGGCCTGTTGTGTTTCACTTGATAGCTTGTTTTGGGATTATCAGATTGTTTCTTCTCATCATGTGACTGACATATACCCAACTCCTCTTTCTGATCACTAATGAGACAAATTGTTGTTTGCTCATCTATCTTATCTCTGCCTTGTTCTTGAATTCATTCCTCTTTATACCAAGTATTTTCCTTAGGCATTTGTTTCCACCTTTAGCATGAATTTATTGTAATTATCCTGAGCCTAACTATCATGTTTTTCACACCACAAGTCAAATACTTGAAGCCACGTTATATTGATTCAACTTATATAAAGGATTGATTTATGTAAGAGCTTTTAACAGCATGAACTTCATGGATATCATTAGAATGCATAAAAATGAAAAGTATATTCATGAGTATTTTTCATATTGTAAGCAAATTCCATGGTCATTTGTCCCATGAGAATATACACTTATCTTATATATCTTATATCCTTCCCTTGCCGTTAAACATCACATAGGGCTCGCAAGGTAGTTCGCCAATTTTCCTGTCTTCGGTGAGTCTTTCAAACTCATCAAGGGATTTTATGCCTGTTAATTTGTCCTCTCTTAACAATGTCCTCTTCAGAGTTTCACGCGGTCTGCCTCTTTTTCTTTGGCCTGTTGTGTTCCATTTGATAGCTTGTTTTGGGATTCTCTGATCATTTCGTCTCATCACATGACCAACATATGTCCATCTCCTTTTCCTGATCACCCATGAGACTGGGTGTTGTTTGCTCATCTGTCTTATCTCTGCATTGTTCTCGAATTTATTCCACTTGATGCCGAGTATTTCCTTAAGCATTTGTTTTCAAAAGAGTCTAATTTCTTGTCTGTTTCTTTAGTTGTTTTCCAGCTTTCGCATGCATAAACTCTCAGAGATATACACTGATGGTATATAAAAATGCACCAACAGTCAGTAGTAGGGCTTCATATTTCACATATAGAAGTAAAAGTGCTACCATCTGCCATATCTAGAAGTTGTAAATAGCAGTTAAGCTGAAAGTTACTAACTTGTATTCTAAATATAACAGTGTAAGGGCAGAAAAAGAAGTCAGAAAAAAGCCTGGGTGAGATTGCCAGAAGTCAAAAGACTCAGTTCTTGTAGTGAAAACAACTAATAAAAAGTCAAATTATCTGAAGCAACAAAGCTGGATAGCCTGAATTAGAGTTTGTGTTTGTCAGTGCATCAAACTGCTGTAAGAGCACAAGTAAAGTTCATCTGAATGCCCAAGCAGTGTCCTTTTAAATGGGTTAAGCTTTTTCTCATGATGTGGTCTTTCTCAGGTTCTTCCTAAACCTTGTGGTTGATATAAAAATCTCACATAGATGCTTCACAAATATTGTCTCAGCTTTGTTCGCATATTCATACGGACTCTCAACTGACAGCATCTGCTTTAGTCATCCATTCTTGTGGCATACCCCAGACATCTTATTCTGTGACTGAGTGTTGTCATCGTAGATGGAAGCTGAACGAGACATAGTGCCTCAGAGTTAGTTATTGTCAGAAGACATTTCATGACCACTGTCAGTCTGAGAATTGTGGTTTTCATACCTTTCTTGGAGGCATGAAAACAATATAGTGTGAAAGCAGAACTGTGACTGGTGTGGTCCCTGGCATGTTGTTGTAACAGTTCCATTTATTTGTGACTGGATTGGAATTGTTTTACGTGAATCTATCTATCTGGTGCCCTGCCAACTGCCATTGACTGTCATACTTTTCCACAGTTCCCTATTCCAGTGTTGATTATAAGCTGTTCTTTGTCCGTGCCGTCTAGTTAATCCATCCAGCATTTTCTCTCTGTCTACCTCGGTCTCATTTGGCTTTTATCTTTTCTGGTTGTCACAATGTATTTTAGCTTGCCTCACCGTAAAATGAGCCCTAAGAATCTGGATTGTCTTTTTCTGACTTTTGTTATTGCTTGCCTCATCTCTCCAGTCTCTCTCAGAACTTTGATTTCTTTACTATCCATGGTATACTTAGCATTCTTGTAAGGAACCACATTTCAGTGGCTTTCAGTTAGTGATGTACTTCATTAGTGACTGACCATGCTTTGCATCCGTAAAATAAAATTGGCTCACTGTAGCACTGAAGTACTCTTTTCCACACTCCCAGCAACAGTGATTTATTACACAGAATGCTGTTCATTTTGGCTTGCATTGTTCTGCTCTTTATCTCAGTTAGGGCATCTTCCATCTGAGATCAGTAGTGTCCTCAAATATCTAAACTTGTCCACCTGTTTCAGCACCGTGCCGTTTACTTTTATTTTACATTTAGGAATCACTTTTTTCTTTGAGATGACCATAACTTCCGTTTTCTTCTTGTTCAAGGTAAGGCCCCTGTTTTGACTTTCTTCTACTACATTGTTCAGCAATTCTTCTAGTTGTTTTTCATTCTTTGCTATTAATACCATATCATCTGCATATCTCAAGTAGTATCTGCCCACTGATATTCCAGGTAGTTTATCTGTATGATGCATGATATCCTCATTGTATAGGGAACAAAAAATCAGGTGATAACACACATCCTTGGCGCACTCCAGTTTTATTTTCTTGATATTTGCCAATTTCTTGTTCTACCTTTGTTGCTGCTGATTGCTGCCAATATTTGTTTTTAATAATTCTCAGCTCCTTTCTGTCTGTGTTTAATTTTTCTAACATTTCCATTACCAGATTGTGGCTTACTTTGTCAAAGGCTTTGCAGTAGTCTGTATAACACAAATATATTTCTCAGTTTTAACTTCTGTGACTCTTTCTGCGAGCATTCTTAACATATAGCATCACTTGAACCCTTCCATTTGACAGATCCACATTGTTCTTCTCCAGTCTCTGGTTTTATTTTAGCTTGTACTTGTTGCATGATTATGTGGAGCAGAATTTTGATGACGAGGCAGATAAGACTGATCATTCTGCTGTGCCTGGTTTCTTTGGTATAGTAATAAATACTGATTTCGTTAGATCATATTGGAATATATCCAGTCGTGGATGTCATTCAAAAGTTATTTATTACTTCTACTCAGTATTACTCAAGTGCTTCCAACTCTTCTTTGGTTATGTTGTCTGGACCTGGTGCTTTATTATTCTTCATTTGGTGGATGGCTTCTGTGACTTGTGCTGCTGTTATAGGAGGTCCCTCACTGTTATTTTCTGGGTTTGGATAAGTTCTTTCATCACTATCTAGGTCTTTGATGTATTCATTCCACCTATCTGTTATTTCTTCTCTTCCCATTATAATTTCTCCCTCCTTTGATTTAGGACATCTGGTTTTGTGATATGTCTTTCTGCCCGTTAATTCATCTATGTTTTTGTACATTTCTCTTGTGTTACCTTGGTGGTAATGTTCTATTTCTTTGCATTTTGCATTTAGCCTCACTTCTTTTGCATTGCTGCATCTATTCTTTATTTCCTGGTTTAATTCTTTATATTTTTATTTGTTATATTTCACAGCGTTGCTTGTGTTATCGTTGATCAGTCATTCTTGTGTAGTCTCCACTTATCCATTACGTTTAGAATTTTGTCCGTGAATCCTGCTACTTAATTTTACTGTGATATTTTCAGTGACTTCCAAGTTTTTCAGTTTTTGTATTTTTATGATTTTATGATTGGAGATTTGTAGTAAGATATGCCATTGTTTTTGTAAATAAAATATTTTTAGAAGAAATATGTTTTTGTAATTGAAATAAAAGAGTCCCTACAGTAGTGGAGCATATTGGAAAGCCAAGCCTTACAGCTGACTACAGAGACTTCCAATTTATGATCCTTGTACTAGTAGGTCATGCAGATTTTTAAAAAAAGTTTTTGTGACAATCTCACCAGCATTTCTAGCATGGTTCCAGCGGTCGATATGATTCTGACATGGACTATAGAGACAGGACATAAGGGTTGATCACTTGGTCCCATAGCATTACTAGACTGTAGAGACTGAACATAAGGGTTGATCACTTGGTCCTATAGCATTACTAGACTGTAGAGACTGAACATAAGGGTTAATCATAGCATTACTAGACTGTAGAGACTGAACATAAGGGTTGATCACTTGGTCCCATAGCATTACTAGACTGTAGAGACTGAACATAAGGGTTGATCACTTTGTCCTATAGCATTACTAGACTGTAGAGACTGAACATAAGGGTTGATCACTTGGTCCCATAGCATTACTAGACTGTAGAGACTGAACATAAGGGTTGATCACTTGGTCCTATAGCATTACTAGACTGTAGAGACTGAACATAAGGGTTGATCACTTGGTCCCATAGCATTACTAGACTGTAGAGACTGAACATAAAGGTTGATCACTTGGTCCTATAGCATTACTAGACTGTAGAGACTGAACATAAGGGTTGATCACTTGGTCCTATAGCATTACTAGACTGTAGAGACTGAACATAAGGGTTTATCACTTGGTCCTATAGCATTACTAGACTGTAGAGACTGAACATAAGGGTTTATCACTTGGTCCTATAGCATTACTAGACTGTAGAGACTGAACATAAGGGTTGATCACTTGGTCCTATAGCATTACTAGACTGTAGAGACTGAACATAAGGGTTGATATCTTGGTCCCATAATATTATTGGACTATCTTCTTCTTACATCTTCTTACATCCTTCCCGTGCCATAGGACTCACATGGTAGTTCGCCAAATTTTCCTGTTTTTGGCTGGCTTTTCAACCTCATCAAGGGATTTTGTCTCTCTTAACATTAGTTTCATGTGTCGACCTATTTTTCTTCGGCCTGTTGTATTCCACTTGATATCTTGTTTTGGGGGTCTCTGATTGTTTATTCTCATCATGTGACCAACATAATGTCCATCTCCTTTTTCTGATCACCAATGAGACAGGTTATTGTTCACTCATCTGCCTTTTCTCTGCATTGTTCTTGAATTCATTCCACTTTATACCAAGTATTTTCCTTAGGCATTTGTTTTCAAAAAGAGTCTAATTTCTTGTCTATTTCTTTAGTTGTTTTCCAGCTTTTGCATGCATAAATGAGGGTGGATATTTCATTTGAAATGAATAAACTCAACTTGGTTTTTGTGCTTATAACTTTTGAGTGTCATATGTTCTCAGGATTCTTGAAGGTCAATGCTGCTTTTGCAAATCTATTTCTAACTTCCTTTTTGGTGTCACCATCCTCATTTCTGTAGCTGCAAAGGTAAGCAAATTGGTTTACTTCTTCAATAACTGTTCCTTCCACATATATTTTTCCTTCTTGATTAATCTTACATCCTTCCCATGCCGTTAAATGTCACATAGGGCTCGCATAGTTGTTTGCCAAGTTTTCCTGTTGTCAGCTAGTCTTTAAACTTCATCAAGGGATGTTATGCCCACTAAGCCAGCTTCTCTTAACAATGTCCTCTTTAGAATTTCATGTGGTCAACCTCTTTTTCTTTGGCCTGTTGCGCTCCACTTGATAGTTTGTTTTGGTATTCTCTGATCGTTTCTTCTCATCACATGGCTACATATGTCCATCTTCTTTTTCTGATCACCCATGAGACAGGTTGTTGTTTGCTCATGTGTCTTATCTCTGTGTTGTTCTTGAATTCATTCCACTTTATACCAAGTATTTTCCTTAGGCATTTGTTTTCAAAAGTCAGATTTCTTGTCTATTTATTCAGTTGATTTCCTACTTTTGCATGCATAAATGAGAGTGGATATCACATTTGAGTTGAGTAATCTTAACTTGGTTTTTGTGCTTATAACTTTTGAATCCCATATGTTCTCAAGATTTTTTAAGGAATGCCACTTTTGCAGTTCTAATTCTAACTTCCTCCCTGGTGTCACCATCCTGGTCTATGTAGCTGCCAAGGTATGCAAATTGGTTTACTTAATCAACAACTGTTCCTTCTACATATATTTTTTCTTCTTGATTAGTGAGAAGTTTCCTTATTTTTGTTTTGTCTTTGTTAATTTCAAGACCTATTTTGCTAGCCAAGGAAGACAGGAAATCTTTTTTCCTGGATTGATTTCACATTGTCACTTATAAGAGTTATGTCATCTGCAAAATCAAGATATTCTATTTTGGTCCATGTACCCAGTCAGTGCCAGTTTTACCTGTACAGCATCTTTTCATTATAAAGTCTTTGGCAATTCCAAAAAGCAGTGGAGATAATATACATCCTTGTTTCACGCCTGTTTCAATCTGAAACCATTCACTCATTCCTTCTTCTGTCTTGACTGCACAAACATATCTGTTGTAGAGATCTCTAATGATGTTGACAGTTTTAGATGGTTTCTTGATTAATTGGAAGTATCATTATTTTTGTTTTTTCCTTGTTAATTTCAAATCCTATTTTGCTAGCCAGTGAAGACAGGGTATCTTACATCCTTACCATTCCATTAAATGTCACATAGAACTCGCATGGTATTTTGCCAAGTTTTCCTGTTTTCGGTGAGCTTTTCAACCTCATCAAAGGATTTTATGCCCACTAAACTGGCCTCTCTTAACAATGTCTTTAGAGTTTCATGTGGTCAGCCTATTTTTCTTTGTTCCACTTGATAGCTTGTTATGGGATTCTCTGTTTCTTCTCATCACGTGACTGACATATGTCCATCTTCTTTTTCTGATCACTCATGAGACAGGTTGTTGTTTGCTCATCTGTCTCATCTCGGCATTTTTCTTGAATTTATTCCACTTTATACAGTAGTATTTTCCTTAAGCATTTGTTTTCAAAAGAGTCTAATTTGATAAGAGTTATGTCATTTGCAAAATCAAGATCTTCTAGTTGGGTCTTAATAGACAATAGAGAAAATATAAAGGGTTGATCATTGGTCCCATAGTATTAAACAGAGCAGAACAGAACTTTAATAAAAACTCTTTTTGTCATAAAAGTTCTTACAATGAATTGTTAAATAATGTATTATTTACCTCAGTGTTATGTCATATATGAACATACAATGAAAATGTCTGATTATTACATTTGAAAAATGTTACTTTGTTACCCTTGTTTGGATGAAGATTGGCTGAATTCTGCAGTATTTCATATACAGCATTTCTGTTTTCTTCTCGTGGGTAGAAAATTGCCATAAAATTTTGAACATTATAATTATTCATAAATTTGTGGTTTAAGACAAACTTTTGCAGTGGTTGCAGTTGTAGTTGCAGATTATCTGTATACATTGTGTAAATGGTGGTAGTTGTTTTTCTAGAGACGTATTCCAAGATTTGACAGCATGATATGAGAAGTACGCCAAGAAAGTACATTGTGTACTGCATTTACATTCATGTATTCTGACAATCATTCTTACATTTTAGATGTCGTATACCAGTTGTTAATTAACATCTTTGAGATTCATTCATTTGCATGTCCCTTGCGGAACTTGCCTCCCTAACACACTCCTGTAGGCCTCTCGGTTGTGAGCAAAATGGCCTGCTGGTGATGCATCCATTTGCAGATCATCAACAATGTCTTGCAGCCATCTTTGCCATGGTCTTCCTCTCTTTCTTTTTCCCATTATGTACCCTTCCAAGACAGTCTTCTAGATTAATCATGACGTTTAATATGTCCAAAATATTTAAGTTTTCTCACTTTAATCCTCTTTATTAGCCAGCCTTCTTCAATATTACGTTCTTGTAATATGGATATATTTGTTTTTTTTTGTGTCCATGATATTTGAAGAACTTTTCTGTAGCACTTACATTCAAAGGCATTTATGTGCTTCTCAGCTGTTTTGTTAAGTGTCCAGGTCTCCCAGGCATATGTTGCGATGAGAAAGATGCATGCCCTTAAAAATCTTATTTTTGTGGTTCTGTATGTTCCTCTCCACAGATCCTTTAGTTGTTTTACTGTCTGAGAGCGATAGATGTCCTCCTTTTAACACAGTATATAAATATGGCTATATTTCATTAGAATATTTCAGAAGAACTAGATGTTGGCTAATGTTCTGGTCAACTGTCGTGTGCTTCTTGAATCCAAATTATTCGTTGCTCTCAAAGATTTCCAAATTTTAAATTTAAAAAATGTTCTTTTTTTCTTAAATGAACCCAAAATTTACTCAGAACCTACAAGCGCATGCGTTCATCTGTTTGTGCTTGGTTTTTTTGTTTTATTTTCATGTTATTCTCATATATACTTATATCTGCTCTTCTCTGTTTTGGATGACCATGCTTTCTTAGAATAACCTATTATGTCAGTTTTCACGTTCTTCATAATTTATTTAGTATGGTCTGATAGTGATTCTCAAACAGGTACCTGCCAGACATGTCCAGGATTTTTGAAAGAATTCATGAAATTTAAAAAAAAAATTTTATGGAATCATGAAATTGATCCAGTAAATGCTGTTAATACTTGTTTTGATGTGTCAAACAATGTTGTAGATGTTTCGTTCATATTATTTTTAATTATTCAGATTCCAGCAAAGTTCAATCTTCATAGCAAAATTCAGGATACAGATAAATTATTCCAGCAAAATACTTTGCCCATTATTTGTATTTAAAAAAAAATATGCTGGGTGAAGTAAATGTGACCAGTTAGGACAGGGGTCAGTGACGTGAAAATAAAACGGGACATAATTATTGATTGTTTTTTTTCTTTAGATAGGAGTGACTTGATCATCAACATTTTCCTTTTTACAAAAAATAAAATAAATAAATATAAGAAAAGGAAGGAAAGATGAGAAACTGCAGTTAACACATTTGTAACCAAATCTTTTTACATTTGCAAACCTTGCCATCTTCTGCTCATTAATGTCAGCCTTACACCAATCATCATCATCATCATCATCACGATTATCTGTCAGTATTTCTACAGTTTGAGTGAATTAAATAAATTATACTTGTTTATGTAGATTTTTTATTTTAAATGGTGAATTTTAGCAATAGAATAATTGTATTAAATTACATGATGACTTGTGTAACAGAGTTCAGTGATGTTACTGTAAGGACTGCTTATGACACTTAATAAGTGTCATTATTTTTATTTTTTTTTACACTGGTATCTGTGATCAGTTTGATAAGCTATATATTTCTAAAACAGTCCTATTTTTAAAAAAAATTGATGCAGATGTTCATTTGTTCAACCGTTGATTCTGTAATGATCTCCCTTGTTTTAGAAGGCGGTCCCATTAAACATTGTTTTGTTAAAATAGTTTTGCATAATTTTAATTAAGCAGAGTTTTGTGATGCGTTTTAATTTGTACTCAAGTATCTGCTGATCATCCCCAGGTGGATTTGCTGATATAACAACTAATATTGTTGAAGCATATTCAGAAAAATTATTCATGAGTAAATTATGTCAGAGTGGGTTCAAGGATATGAATTCAAATTCTGAATGTTCATTTTAAAAAAAAAAAAAACCTAACATTCTCACATGCACAAAAACAGACACATTCAGTGAATTCTTTGGAAAAATAAACAACTGTTTTAATCATCATCGTCATCATCATGTGCCATCTCCACCTTCTAACTCTCTGGAAATATGAGCTGGTGTTCTGGTGCAGTGAAGGCATTGAGACATTGCATCATGTGGGATTGGGAGCAGGTTACGGCAGTTAATTTTTCAGTCCCTCATTGGAGCTAAACAGAAGAGAGTGTGCAGTACTTCTTTAGCAGACTCCACCACCTGTTATCCACATTGGGTCTATTACTGTGGTGCCAGCAGAGAGGTGGGACAGGATCTTGGCCAATTTATGGTTCACCAAGCCAGACACCAGCATGCCAGCTGTGGGTTGCTGTTTGCCAAATCAGACAGCATCTTCAACCCGCACCCACCACAGTGGAGTCTGGCTGCAGGAATCTCAGACTTCTGTATTTCAAACCACAATGGTAACCTTAGCCAAATGTATTATCTTCCATATCTTGATATTATCCAACTGTCTGTACTACTGTTATCCTCCTGGTTTGTTTGATACAGAATTTTTCATTCAGAATACTTTTTTATTAATTTATTTGTGCTTTTTGATATGACCATTTTATTTGAATTGTCAGGATCTGTTTCTCGTTATCTTTCTTTTCTTTTCATGTTCTGTTTTTCATTATCTTTCTTTTCAGTTTCCTGTTTCTGTTTTGTATTTCCTTTCTGTCTTTTGAAATTTGCTGCATTCCTCTTTACATCCATATTTACAGGAGCTCAGTTTTCTTTTTCTTTTTAAAAATTATTTTGCCTTTGCAACTAACTTAACCAGCTTTTGATCCGGTCATCCTTTCACCATTACTTTGCTTAATGAAAATCTCGCTTTTTTTTTTTTTTTGGTTTGCAGTTCAGGCGCAGCCCCAAAAACCTGGCCCACAAATTGTGCTATAATGTCCATGGCGGGAAGATGTTTGACACACAGGCATACATACCGCTAGGAGAAAAAAGTGTCTCATACACAGCATGAATAGTAGGAAATGATTGTTTTTATCATGCGTACAACTTTGAATAGCACTGGCAGAACGCGTTTCATTTAATCACGCTTTTATGTTCGGATGGGGATAGGGATTTTGTTAGACACATTACGGAGAAATATTTACAAGGTGTCCCCCAAAAAATGTATATAAACTCTGGATGTTCGTATCTTACATGTCAAAAGTGATAAAAGTAATTTGTGTTGAGAGCTGTTATGGGTTTAGGTGAAGCTTTTTATGCGTGGGATTAAGTTTAGTATGATACATCATTTCCCGTTGCTTCACTGGCACCAGTAAATCCATTTTGCGACAATTCTCAATGGAATGGCGCATGTTTTGTATTGTTGGAGAAGATCGGATTGTTAGATCAAGGGAGACGACCGCTAGTATCTCTGGAAGACAGCGAGCGACGAAAGAAAGAGGCTACTATTGCCTTAGGTTTATAATATAACTTTCTCTCAAGGGACTGCTGATATTACGAGGTTTTTTTTTCCCCTCTCTGATTCTCCCCTTCCAAGTAACATTTGTTGTTTCTGTAGTAATACTCGATTTGTCGTTTTCTATGCGGTAAAATTATTCCATCTACATTGGGCTCTGACACCTTCTGAAATTCTATCGTCAAGTGAAAAAGTTGTCATTACGCAGTAACTATCTTCTCTCACCGCTTTTAACGACGCACATAAAATACTGTCATGCTATAAATCATTTGTACCTGAATCGTAAGAGTGGACCTCTTTTGGGACACCCTGCTGGTCAGAAATGTGTGATACAGGAAACGATCGACGTGTGCGCAGCTATTTATTTATATATATATTTTTTGTTTGTAAAGAAAAATTTTTGCTGGTAGAAATATATACCCTTTATCATCAAAACAAACAGCATGAAAAACAGCAGCCTTCTGAATTTAATATGGTGGGAAGACATAGAGTACATTTAGACACACCAGCTCAACTTTATGTATGAAAAGAACAATATGGAACGCGGTACTGGTTCACGTGAAAGGCATCGATGGATTACGACGACACAAGCAAACACAAAGAGATGTGCACAAGTACACACTGCCCCCTTTATAAAGGAAAGATACATCGCAGCCTAATGTGATTTGGCCATGTGGAAACAACAGATCTGGACAAATACAGGAAATATATAATGATATAAAGTATGGAAAATGCAAGACCAAAGGAGACGACCGTCAGAAGGGCTGGCCAGACAGTGGGCGACTGAGCGAAAGAGGCATCTCTTACAGCGAAAAACGGGCTCATTATATGCAATACAAATAAGAACAATGATTGTTAAGGAGCAACAAAATGAAAAGTTCACAATATTAACAGACATAACTGTAAATTGTGGCCTCCACTTCTCCTTTTATATCAAATTTAGCAGATAACACGACGAAACTGGGCCAAATAGAATAGCACAACACCACGGCAATAATCTGTTTTAGCACTGTCCATTCTTCTCCTTGCTTCTCGGTGAATGAAACTTGCATTGAGACCTGCGCTCGCGGGAGATCAAACGTTCCACGGAAAATTATAGTTCCTTTCAAATCTTGTAACCTCAGCCTAACATTGTGTAAATAGCATTTTGCTAAACAATAACTTACAAGATGTCACAAAATTCTGGTGAGAAAATACACCACAATCACATTCTATGCAGTCCAAAAATGGCGGGAAAAAATCTGATTGACGATGCATATTTAGCCAGCAACAGACTCTTTGTGTCATTTTGTGATATATTTTATGCCCATGGCTGTAAAGCTGTCCGTTCTAATGGCGAAGGAATACATGAGCTGGGTGGCATTCCAGTGTTACTCGCATTTGCATTGGCTCGGGTAACAGAAGTAACGTGAACTAAATCAAAAGATAGGGGACATTTTTTATGTTAAAAAAAAAGTCCAACAACAGCACAATTCCAAAAATTTCATCAATGTACGGTGTTAAAACATAAAGAAAGAGTAAAATGAAACGAAAAGAATGTGTGGTTACTCTGTGCATTATGGGAAAGTTTCGAAAAAGTTAATACATTTTCATGTCAATCTTTGTGTTAAAAGGCATTAGTCGAAAAGTCGGACTGTGCAGTGATAGTAGGTTTTAAAAAAATATTTTACTTTTTCTTTCATCGAAAAACTCTCTGGTTCCTTTAGACTGAAACTGCCAGGAAGAAAAAGCTGTTTTCTTAAAGGTCTTTGTTAATGTGGAAAAAGTGAATCTTGTCTGACAAGGATAATATCTACATGGTCTGAGTTGAAATTATAGGCATTCTTCTATCCGTGTTTTACTACGCACTGACTTCACATTTCTTGACCACATACATGCCATAAAGTGTTCAGTTATTCTATCTTACGTGTGAAGATCTATGAACATAAAGTGTGTACTATGTGCGTTCTATAATTCGCATATAAAAAAAAAACAATTGCTTTCCCACCTGCATATCAAAGATGCAACTTTCTGCCGGAAGTTACCCCACGGAATGTCTCATTATGACGAATTAAGACAATGCATGCAGCTTTTGAATTAAACGCTGCGGTTTAGCTTTCTTTTTTTTTTTTAAACAAAATAATATTTGACGCTTCACTTTTTGGAAATGTTTACAAAATGCTCACCATCTTTGCTCACAAGGTGACACTGACGCTAAGGGCAAAGTGGCATCACTCTGCCACACCTGTAACTCTCGGCACGTGACATAGATACTACATATTCGTGACTGAACACAGCGACCGCTATGGGATTAATAATAGACACACGGAAGTCGGGCCACACAGGGCTTGGAAGTGCATTACACCAAACGAGGACCATCTTAAGAGTAACATCAGGAAGAACATAATTTCCATCATTATCTTTGTATTTTTTCGTGACCTCAGGTGTACGGAATCACATATAGAGGTGGGGGGTTCTTTAGGTGGTCTATATAAGATCGTACTGCATCTGGGATTGTGTTTAGATAAACTTAGCACATCCATTTTTTTTCTTACAGGATTGTTATAAGATCCAACATATTACGCTTGATAGCTCTAGAGAGAAAAATCAGCCGATTTTCTGGATCTTGTAGGAGGAATTAGGTCAAGCAATGTCTCTCATTTGTGCGTAGTAGCCTGGTAGGATTAGGGCTAAAGTGATGCCAGTAGTGAAGACGACGAAGATGACAAGAAGAAGTCTGTCGATGACTAAAGCCAGTTGCTGCCACTCGTTTTTGATGGCGTCTTTCCTGTCTTGGTCCTCTAGCCTCATCTCATTCTTCTCGATGGTCTGGTATACCTGTTGATCGCGAAATGAGAGACAGAAATCTTTAACTTTTAACGTTCTTGGAGACAAAAATGATCTCAAAATAATGTTCATCTGTGTGACATAATACCATTGTTCTATTTTATCCATCCATCCATCCATCCATCCATCCATCCATCCATCCATCCATCCATCCATCCATCCATCCATCCATCCATCCGTCCGTCCGTCCGTCCGTCCGTCCGTCCGTCCGTTCATACATACACAATAATAATCACTTGGCGGATCGATCTTGACAGCCATTAGTTGCTGCTTTTTTACTATTCGGTCAGAGTGCTCCCCTTCCCTCTTTTCCAAATGTAATTCATCAACAGACCGTGTAGGTCACACATAAGAGTATATTGATTAAGGAAAAAAAAACACATGACATTAAATGTTGAATTTTGGACATGATTTAAAAAAAAAACTTTATATGAAACCCACAATTTCCATAATTTATGAGAGAAAGAGAAGTTTTTATTATAATATTAACTTTCAGTAGGTTTGAATATATATCCAGACAAGACTAAGATCATGAGAATCAATGAAAAATATAAGGAAAGTATCTCAGTTGGGACAAGAGAAGTTGAAGAAGTACAACACTTTAAGTATCTTGGAAACCTCATTTCTGCAGACAACAATACTGAAAAGGAAATATCCACAAGAATTGGACAAGCATCTCAAGCCTTTAACAAATTAGCAAACATATGGAAATCTCCTGTTCTTTATACGAGCTTCAAGCTCAGAATCTATCAATCCAATGTTCGTCCCATTTTATTATTTGCAACCGAAACACGGAGAACCAATCACAGAATTGAGAGTAGACTGAGAGGATTTGAAGGAAGATGTCTCAGAAAAAAAATTTTAAGAATACACTGGGAAGAACACGTGACAAGTGGGGAAATAACCAAACGAACAGGCATTGAGAAATTGCTGAAGAGGACAAAAGACGAAGATGGAAATGACTAGGCTACATACTACGAATGGGAAGAACAAAACACCTATATACTACCTTGACTTGGACACCTCAAGGGAAAAGAATGATTGACTGAATTATTGATTGATCTTTATTTCAAAAGGGTTAAGAATTGGGCACGCAGGCCCGTCTGACATTCTGTCCTTTATCATACAACTTTCACTCTGTTCCAGACATTCTACAAATATGCTGCTCATATAACAAACATAATTAACAATAAAGTAACTACATACACATAAAAATGACTAAGTACATACACATGACAATCTACCAAACAAAAATTCCATTACTATTCAGAATAATGAGTTCGATGTCTGTAAGAGCAGTCTAAAATAACTTTTTTAAGTTGTACGATTCATGGAGGCATGTAGCCGACATCAAATAGATATTAGAAAAGTTTGTAATTGTAGGAGGGAGTATAGTTTATAATTTTTATACAGGATGGGAGGGTATTCCAAAGATGAGCAGCAGAGTAAGTAAAGCTTTTCTTGCAAAGGTCAAGTCTAGGTTTTGGAAGACTCATGTTGTTCAAGCGTCGTCTGCACTTTGGGCTAAATTTAAACAAGTTCCATAGATAAGGCGAGGCATGCCGTGAAAGAATTTAATGTACCAACCTGGCTTTGTTGAAGAGGAACCTGTTCTTAAGAGGCAGTATTTTGATACGTTTGTGCTGGTTAGTTGTTTGTGCTTGATCTTTGTCACTAATAAGCTTTACTGCTCGCTTTTGAAGTGAGTATAGCCTCTTTGTATTTGACACTGAGCAATCATCCCAGATTGTTGAGCAATAGTCTAAATGTGTTCGAATATTTGATATGTAGTATATCTTCCTTGTGTCTTAATCGATTAAGTGCTTGATTTTGGCTAACTGGTATACTTTTTGCTCCATGAGTTTTTTTAGACCTTGCATATAAGAGTTCCAGGTCAGATATTGGTCAGTAATAAGACCTAGTGTTTTGTGCTCGCTAACCTTTTCTATCTGTGATCTTTCAGTACAGAGCCGAAGTGTTGTTTTTGTCGCGTTTTGTAGTTTCTGTCTTGTTGTTATGAGCATTGATTTTGTTTTATAAGTCATTTTATCATGCCATTGTTGTTGCTCCATCTAATTAGATTGTTTAACTCGACCTGAAGAGTAGATTCAATGTTAATACAGTCGCAGTCACTGGTGTAGACTGTGCAATCATCGGCAAAAACGTCACAAGAAGAGTGTTTAAGATGAAGTGGAAGATCACTGATATAGATAGCAAAAAGTAACGGGCCTAGAACAGAACCTTGCGGAACACCGGTGTCAACTGTAACAGAATTTGATAGAGAATTGTTGAAGAATACTACCTGTTGTCTGTCTGAAAGAAATTATGCAATTAATTTTATTAGGTCAGGATGCAGTCTATAAGTTTCTTTTTTTTTACAAGAATATCACGGTCAATCATATCAAATGCCTTTTTGAAGTCGACAAAGAAAAAAGGGCAGGCCATTGATGACATAGACTGGGGGTGGTGGATGGGGAACCGGGGAGGGGAGAGAGAGTGACGCACTACTGGCCTAGCTAGGAGAAATTGAAACAGGTGATTGGGGAAGAGGGGTTGCAGAGAAGAGGGGTTGCAGAGAAAATAGCGGGGTTGCAGAGTGATGCTGTGAGGAAGTTTGAAAAGTAAGAAGGGGTGGATTTAGTGGAGAGGTACTATAATGATTGAATAAGATGATGTTACGTGTAAACTCTGCAACCCCTCTTCTCTGCAACCCCTCTTCCCCAATCACCTGTTTCAATTTCTCCTAGCTAGGCCAGTAGTGCGTCACTCTCTCTCCCCTCCCCGGTTCCCCATCCACCACCCCCCTTATAACCCACCGACCACATGTCACAGGTCTCTATTTAAACAATCTCCACGTCCTACCAGATCCACTCCTGACACACACCGCCGGACAAGCCACATCTTGCAATTTACAGCTAAGTACGCCTTAAAAAAAATTTTTTTTTAAACAGTATTCATGTGAATCTATACTTTATCTCCTCTCTCTATTTCTTCGTCCTGTATGTTTTTGTATGATTAAGGCTCACGCCGAAACGTCACAACTTTGTAATCGTTAAGTAATAAAGCTGCTCCTACTTTTTTCCGATTTTATACATTCTGGTATCACAGCTTTACTGCAGTGCTTAGTGTATAGTTGTATACTTATACACCAATTATTGTGTTGTTGACACCTTATGCTCCACTGACAGTACATAGGACTGATGATGAACTTTCTTGTTTCTTCCTAGCACCTCAGTTCTTTGCTATCGGGAACATCTGTGCTGTATCTTGCCAAAACATTATTTTCCACACAAGCTGACCAAACAAAACGCGAATTTTCCCCTATCGTCTATTGAACTGAACCAATGATCTAAAACAGCGGTTCTTAACTTTTTTTGGTTGTGAACCCTTTTCCCGACCTAAGAAAAGTCTCATTTACAATAAAGCAATAAATATAACAACACAGATGATGCTATTATTTCTTCTTCTTTTTTTAAAATTTGGTTGAGTTTGCTGGTTCGTGGACTCCCGAAAAACCTTCCGTGGACCCCACTGGGGTCCATCAACCCTGGTTAAGAACCACTTATCTAATCTAATGCAACACACCTTAACATTTGAGAATAAGCCAAAAAGCCTTAGTTTTTTTTAAATCTAGCTATCATTGTTTCCTCACTCGAAAGTTCTACTGTCGCTTCTATATAATAATTACACTGACCAACACACATTTTGGTGTCTCAAATGTTAGACCTGTTTCTGGGTATATTTGACCTGCTGATTAAAAAAAAATGGCACAAGTTTTCCCCTATCGGCTCTAGTTTTTTTACATACAGAACATATGCCATACACCACTCTTCATTCTGCTCCCCCATAACAAATCAGGATATTTTAACGTAGTGTTTAAATTAATATATTTTAAGCATGAAGGAAACATTAAAAATTAAAAGAAAAGTGTACTACATGAGAATCTCCTCATTTCATACCAAAAGCACAAGTTTATGATACAAACTTTCCACTCAATCGACACATAAGAAGCTATTTTTGTAAGACTTCTGAGAGTGGGATCTGTCAGAACAATCCTGCATAAGATTCCAACAATAGTCTTCCATCATGTGTGCATCCCATCTTCCTTGGTATCTGGCTTCCAGTGTTTTTATGTCTTGGTGAAATCTTTCACCTTGCTCTTCGCTTAAGAAGTCACCAGGGTTCTCTGGAAAGCGACCTAAATGAATGTGCAGATAAGGAATTTTAACACTCATGTTGAAATAAAAAGCATATCCTCTACTAATTGTGGGTAGTTGTCTGCCTTCTTGTTGCCAAAACAGCTTTTCACAACAAGAACAAATGAAGAGCAGCCACATGATTTGATTTCATTCACTGATGCTATGAAATGTGGGTCATTCATAAGGTGTCTGATCTGTGGACCATCGAAAATTCCTGCTTTTAATTTTTCCATGGTAAATACAGGTAAGGCATGCACTATGTATTCAATGCACGAACCATATTTATTCAAAGCCGTTACAAATTATTTCATCAGACCTTGGTTTATATCTAGTGGTGACAGTATGATTCTATCTTGAGATACTAAAGGTTCACTGATTACACGTTGTCCTCCAGTCACTATATATTCCCTTGGAGGCTAGTCATTTCTTGCCCTATGTTCATGTTTGGCTCTACTATCCCAAAGGCATAAAAAGCAAGGATACTTTGTGTAGCCACTTTGTTGACCAAGAAGAAAATTAACCATCCTGAAGTCTACACAAATCACCCATTAATGTTTTTGGTAATTTATCTTTTCCAAGATTAAAGAGATGGCCTTGTACTCTTCGTTCATCCTGGTTGAATGACCGATTAGAATAGACCCATATTTGTTGCCGTTATTTAAAAGACACATTTCAAACTACGTTTTGAATTGTCGATGAAAAGACGCCACTCACTTGAGTTATACTCTGAAAGACCAATTTTCTTCACTAGGCTTCCGACGTCATTACAGAATACTAAGTTGCTGCCTTCAGTAAAGAATGGCAGCAAATCCTTTTCTCTCCTTCGATAAAATGTCATTTTTGTTCCAGGCTAAAGTATGTTCTTTTCCTTTAGTATGGAGGCAAGCGGTTCAGAAGGCTCCTTGGAAAGATTGAAGTCCCTGATCAAATCACTCAATTCATTCTGATCAAAACGATCACTATCTGAAGTTGTTTGGAGTTCACTGTCACTGTTCCCTACTTTCTTTACCTTGTGCGATATCAGACATGCAAGACTCATCCTCTGAGAGCTGTGGTAGTTCAAGGAAAGGTGGAACGGGTACAAGATCATAGAAAAGTTTCGGCGACAAACACGTCTTTGCAGCGCATCCCAAAGGTGTTCGATCGAATTCATGTCTGGAGACAGGGATAGCCAAGGAAGGGTGGGAATGTTGTTGGCAGTTAGGAACTGTGGTGAACTGTGCAGAATGGGGTCTGGCGTTGTCCTGTTGAAACAAAGCTTTGCGCAGCCAAAAATGGAAGGACATGGGGTCGAAGAATTTCACTGACGCATCGTTGCGCATTCAAGCCTCCTTCAATCTGCACCAGTGGACTCTTTCCATTGAAATTGATCATTCCCCATACCATTACACCTCCACCACCGTGCGGCGGAGTTTCATCAACGCAATTTTGGGCAAAACGTTCATTTGGCCTGCGGTAGACCCTTCTCCGTATATCATAGCGATGCAACAAAAAGGAAGATTCGCCACTAAATCAGACAAATCTCCATTGATTTTCAGTTGTCCAGGGCCGATGCTGGTTGGCCCAAACAAGCCGATTTTGGCGATGGCGTCTCGTTAAGACAGGACCTCGGTGAGGCCGTCGTGCCACTTGTCCAGCTTCATGCAGTCTATTCCGGACAGTTTGATCAGACACACGACGTCCTGCAAGCAATGACTGGGCACTTGAGGAAGAACCTCCATTTTCTTTGATTAATATTTAACCCCTGTTTCTGAGGTGATGAACCAGAATAAAGCGATCAACAGCTGCTGTTGTCACCCTGGGTCTTCCACTGCGGTGCCGGTCTTCAGCTGAGCCAGTGGCTTGGAAACGGTGCAAAAGTCGACGATGGTACTCTGCTACACGTTTAAAATGCTGACAAACTGACTTTGAATTTCGCCTGCTTGCAGGCGACCAATAGCAATGTTTCCTAAACTTTGCGGTAGACGCGCCATAATTGTCTGCTTGAAAATTAACTGAATTTGTTTGTGTAACCTCATCCTTTTATAGGGTTTCATTTGCGTGAGAAGTGAGTTGTGCTCACCATAAAAATCACTACTTTTCCATAAACGCAACGTGAGTTATAGTAAAAAAAAAATGCGTGATTAGCAAGGGCAGCTACTGCATTCTGACTATACATGAGAATAGCAAAATTCACCCTAAATCATGGACCTGATATATTGGTGACAATTTTTTATTTGGTTTGAGATAGCCGGGATAAAAGGTTTTGTCATAGCATATAAAAAATGAAACTTATATAAGCTATGCGTTTCTTTTTTTTTTTTTTTTTTGGACAGTATATTAACAATACAAAAATAACAGTCATCGATGTGATTTTTCGGTTCCCTCCACATTGTTGGTACTCCAAATTTCAGGCAGCTTCTCTTTCACTTCTCCATTGGCGCAAGAGCTTCGTACAAGTTTTGCGCACAGTATGTGGTGGAGTCCAGGGCTAATCTTGATCTCCAAGCTTGACAACAAAAGAACCTACTTATGCTCTTTTTACAAACTCAGAAATAGTTTTCCTACTTGCTTTCAGTGTGTACTCCCCACAAATATAGCAAAATACGTGGGAATGATTCAAACAGCTCCTTCTTGAAGTAGTCATAACCTCTCCGGTGTTCGATTTGCAAAAATGAAATGACGAGTGAGAATATACACACACACCTTTACACTATCATAACTATTATACAGTGTAAATGTTTTAAATAGATCAGGTTCAGAAACCTTTGAAATACATATTTATGTAGTCTACGAAAACCATGATTTACCATCTTAATTTTTTGCACATAATTATGTAATAAAACAGAACAAAAAGCGATTTTGTCATTTGAGCTATACAATTTTATGCCATTGTGCATTACAGGATAGGAAGTAGACGAACAGTTGTGAAACAAAGTTCATTATACACAAAAATATGGGTAAATTAAATACATACATTTTCCACTCAAATAAGACAGCTTGTTATGACATCCCAATTCTGCAGAAGAGATTTGTTAAAGAACGGAATAAAATTTTTATAAATTCAACCATATGTAAGACACTAGAGCTGATGCCAACCATATCTAAGAAACTAGACCTGATGCCTACCATATCAAGAAACTAGAGCTGATGCCAACCATATCTAGAAACTAGAGCTGATGCCAACCATATCTAAGAAACTAGGGCTGATGCCAACCATATCTAAGAAACTAGAGCTGATGCCTACCATATCTAAGAAACTAGAACTGATGCCAACCATATCTAAGAAACTAGAGCTGATGCCAACCATATCTAAGAAACTAGAGCTGATGCCAACCATATCTAAGAAACTAGAGCTAATGCCAACCATATATAAAAAACTAGAGCTGATGTCAACCATATCTAAGAAACTAGAGCTGATGTCAACCATATCTAAGAAACTAGAGCTGATGTCAACCATATCTAAGAAACTAGAGCTGATGTTGTGCGAACGAAGAAGAAGAAGAGCTGATGTCAACCATATCTAAGAAACTAGAGCTAATGCCAACCATATCTAAGAAACTATAGCTGATGTTGTCTATCCAATGCAATTTTCTGAATCAGAGCCCGCAAATAACCCCAGGAACAGGCCTAAAAACCAGGCTACCAATAAAAAAAAATTGTTGGGCTGTGTTATATTTTTGTAATGGATTTGTCGCTTCAAAGAAAAATACAAAAGATGAGAGCATTTTGTTTTGTATATTATAGAACACAGAAAATAAAAAATAAAAAATAATATAAGATTTCTTTCTTCCAACTTTAAAACTCAATGATGTTTCTTTCAAACGTTTTAAAAATAGCTCCACTCCAACGGCATGCGTCTCAAACAGCCTCTGGCAGTCAAGTCCAGCTCCTGGCCTTCCTGTGGCAGAACTGTTTAAACTGACTGGAGAAGGGGCGAGGGCGAATATCTGGCGCCTGAAAACCAGATCCTTAGGGTAGATGAGTGGCACGTTTGGTAGCTCATCTGCCGCTGTTGGCAAGATTCTTCAGCTGCCGTGCGTAGAGCGGTGCTCCTCCCGGCCAATGAAGAAAGGTGCAAATGGGGTTGCCGCGCAGCATCACTGCGGAAAAGGTGGTAGAAAGGATAAAGCAAAGCAAACAGTCAAATCACGGCACCTCTGGTCTGAAGGTCGGCCACGTCCTGAGTGCAGTCATATCGGGTGAAATGCATGAACCGGCTTACCCCAGAGGTTAAGACACTGCTGGCGAGACTCTTTGAATGCCACGCGTGGAGTGAAGCTCCTCCTGGTCAAGGAAGAAAATGTGGAAAAGAAATAAAGGTTGCTGTGCGGTGCCCATGTGAAAAGGTGGTGGAAAGGATAAAGTGAAGTTTAATCGGTATGTCCAGTAGTATCACTGCGAGAGCTATACATACCACGGCACCTCTGCTCTAGAGGTCGGCCACGTCCGAAATACACCTACACTGGTGAAATATGCCTAAACCGGCACACACCAGGGGTGGAACTTGATGGCTAGAAATGTCATGCCACCTCCGCTCTAGAGGTCGGTCACGCCTGATATACGCCCATATTGGTGAACTTTGCCTAAACCGGCTCACACCAGGGGTGAATCTTGAAGGCTATGCATGTCACAGTACCTCTGCTCTAGAGGTCGGTCACGTCCCAAACACGCCCATACTGTGATAATATGCCTACACCGGCTCAACCCAGGGGTGGAAGTCACTAGTGGCGAGGATTCGTCCTCCTGGACAAAAGCTCTATCCTGGTCACAACTAGGAAGGGTAGGGGCCACGACCGTAAAATGCTGAAGTCGGAGACACTGGACCAGGGCAGTCTAGACAAGCAACCACGTCTCACCCGGCAGGGATGTTTGCGTATCCTAATCACGCTGAGGTTTTCCGGTGAGAAAGTCCAACTCTGGACTGGATGGGCAACCACCTCTCACCCGGCGGTGATACACATGTATCTCAAATCACGTCGAGGTCTTCCGGTGAGAAAGTCCAACTCTAGACTAAACTGGTGCAACGAAAACCACAGTGTCACGCAGTCCGCTTCAGAGACCCACCAAGAATACAGGCTAAAGCCCTGCGATACTCTGAACCCCTTGTAGTCCTCCCGTGGATCTCGTGTGTGGACCACACAGGGGACCACGGGACCTAACGAGGACCACAGGCGTAAATTCAGTAGGATCACAGTGCGGTTTTGGTGGTAGAAGCGAACGAAGAAGAAGAAGCGCTACAAATAGGCACCATGAACAGAAGAGTGGTTTCCCTTCCCAGTCAACCGCTCTGTGTTTAGTCCATCTATGGCAGCCATGATGTATCATGAAGATAAACTGGGCGAAGCTTTCTGTCAAGAGCTCATTCCATCCATACTGACACCTTTGTCGCATTACATTGTCTCTTCTCCGTATGTTTTTCAGCTAGCTCTTTTCTTTGTCACCGCTCATATATATATATATATATACTTTATAAAATTGTCAGCCAGTATGAATCTTCTAGTCCTCTATGACGTTATATATATATATATATAATGCCTGGAAAGTTTCCTCTTAATTCCCCCACGACGATTCCCTTTCCTTCTCCACTGTGGTCGATCTGACACCGTATTTAGATGCTGCAGCAGCGTCGACCTCAGTGCACGAACTCTGCTGCTCCGGCGACGGCTCTGTAGATTAAGAGATAAAGCCAATGCAGTATTGTACTAAAGGAAAAGAACTAAACTGTCACTCCGACAAAGCCCTCATACCAGAGAAGAGGCTTAACTAGCCGCCCGATGCCGCCCCACTCGCACCAGAGCGCCTCGAGGTTAGGAACTGCATTTCGTGCAGCCATTCAGTCACTCAGCACGCCGAGAACACTTTGGACTTGGGTTAGAGTTTTATTCTTTCCGGTTTGAGGTATGGGTTGAAGGCAGCTGCGCTACCAATGATCTGGAGTTTTGCTGGCATTCACAAAGTCATTTATTAAGCTTCCCAGTTTTGGCCCGCGATACTTGGCGCTTCTACAGTTCCAGTAGCTGATATGGTTAATTCTCCCCGCCTTTCCACCTTAGATCATGTTTCTTGTGTTCTTGCTCTTCTGATTCTTCTTTTGCTTGGGGAGTTTTTTTTTCTCCGTATTTGTCCCGTATTTCTCTCCCTATAAGGGGGACATTGCTAGACCTGTGCTGGACAGACTGCGGGAAAATGAAGAGCGGGAATGGACGAACAATGTAGCTGTGAGGAGACTGCTGGAGCTAGGACACATTAAATGTGCTGGCGGGAAATCCGAACTGTATGAGAGAAAACGCGTCGTAAACAACCAACATTTGACAGGAACTATTAGCAAACATACTCTTGGGTGGATTTGCGGCATGAGGTGGAGTATATATTGTGTCCCAAATGCAGTGAAGCCGGAGTCTGAATTTTGAACTTTGAACTTTTGTTTGGAGAGTTTGCCTCTGTCTACTGCGCCTTGAGATGTGACAAGAAATGATTATGATGATGATAATGATGACGATTATTATTATACAGGCAAAAGTAAAGGTAAAATCCCCGTTTCCATGTCAACAAGGCATACTGGAAATACGGTGTTAGGCCTGTATCCATCGCCACATACAAGTTATGATGATGATGACAATGATAATTACTATAATTACGATGACGATTATGATGGTAATGATTCTTTCTTGTTCTCTCAAGATAATACTTTATAGCAAGATGGCGAAAGATACCTCGACGGCTTCATGATAAAAAAAATAAATCATTGAAAGACTTAGATAAAACAATATTTGAATTAACTACAAAACGAAAATGATGAAATGAAACTCTGGAGGAATTTTAAAACTCCTAAATCTTTTATAAGATTTTCGTGAAAGATAACACGGGGACTTACCTTTGTAGAAGCAATATAAAAAGTTAACTGGAAAATGAAACAGAAATGAACAGAAACGGAAACTGGCAGAGCGCCACGTGTATAATATTTTAATGGTGTGTGCACTATCATATTATTGATGAAGTCGAAGTTCTTTGTTCTTTGATGGAACAAATAGAGGTTTTGACGAACATTTCCACTTCACTAATCAGAGCAGAGCAAGTCCGATGAAATATTCTGTATATAATTCATTTAATTCTCACAAATAAGTTCAAGATGTATTGTGATAACATCACTTGGATTGAATCACTTAATCATTTGTTCACAATATCAAACTCTATCATATTCTGCATGCTGCAAGTTTTCAGCTTCAAAACACCCTGCACATGATACGAGGACAATTCTAAACTCTGTACTGTATTCTATCTGAAATACGTGGTCAACTAGTTTCTCGTATAAAATCACTGTTTCAAAAGTGTCAATTCTTCTTAATCACTTGAAACACATGAATCATATCTTAAGTCTACCCTAAAACTGCTTCTTCAAAACTGCTTTTCCTGAGTATCTATTGCTCTAATTGTCCACCTATTCCAACTGTCCTCATCTACGTCTTATTTCTCTCTCGTGTCTTCTCTGGTGTGTGTGTGTTCTCCTTCTGCCGTTCTTCTCTGGAGTGTGTCCTTCTCTTCTTCTCTTGTCTTGACCGGTCTCAGTTCACTGACCGTCCTTGTTCCTCCGTCTTCGGGGCTCCGTCCTCTGTCTCCTCTCTCTTCTACTTCTTCTTCCTTCTTGGTTCTCCTCCTCTACTTCTTCCTTCTTGGTTCCCCTCCAGTCTCTCCGCTCGCCTTTTTATCTTCAAGTCCAGGTTCACGAATTAACCAATAAGTATTTTGGCTCCACCCTTCAGATGTCCACTGGTTCCCATGAGCGTTCTGATTGTCTGTCATTCAAACTGCCCCGAGATTTACCTCTCGTTAGTCAATTGTCCAATAGGGCACGCCTCTAAATATTTAATTGGTCAGCTGGCCGAGTTGGTCACTCCTTTATTTAAAAACCGTGTGCAATCGCGTCCTAATGCGAGTCACCTAACAGGTGTCAAAGTGTCAACTCAGTCTATACAATTGTTATTTACCTAAGTCCGGTTATTGCTCTTTCATGTCGGAGGTTTTATTGTGTCTTCGCTTTTCATTGTGTCTGACTTTTCTGCTCGTCTTTTCTATTGTTTACACATGTCAACGTCCAGTCACCGCTTTGTTATCACTAGACCATCCTACTTTCTGGCGTCCTTCCTTTGTATTACCTACATCTCAGCGTCACTGAGTCTCATCTTTTTCTATTCCCTGTTTCCACTGTTTACTTTTGTCTGCGTCTTATTCTCATCTTTTTCTATTCCCTGTTTTCACTGTTTACTTGTGTCCGCATCTTATTCTAGTGTCATGGAAGTTTTGTACCTTTCTCTTCCTTTTTCCTACATTTCTCTGTCGCTATTCGATGTTACTATTTTCTTTACAGTATATTTTCATAATCATATTCATTAATAATAATAATCATCATAACAACAATAATCATTACTTACAAGGCCTTGCTACACGTGCTGTGAAAGTCTGGGTCGGTTTCAAATAAATCTTCATGAATTCTGTTAACATGTTTGATTCTATCTGTTGTGGTTTTCATTTTCTGCTCAAAATATTTTGTTTGTTTCAAACGCAGAATGCAGAGTCAGAATAAAAGAACGAGAGAGAGAGAGAGAGAGAGAGAGAGAGAGAGATAGATAGATAGATAGATAGATAGATAGATAGATAGATAGATAGATAGATAGATAGATAGATAGATAGATAGATAGATAGATAGATAGAGAGAGAGAGAGAGTTCAGATCATTCTAAAATTTAATCAATAGGGTCAACTCAACTTTAAGCATGGGACGAGAAAGTGTAATAGCCAAACATTTGGTGAGTAAGTACTAACAGCCAAACAGTGTTGCGCAAGCACTCTTCACAAACTCCCGGTGGTTGCTATATAACATGGACATCTTCGTATCGTAACGTGTGCATCATCACGTGTTCCTCTAACTCTCTTGAGGGCAGGAATTCACATCTGTTGACTTCAAACACTCCACTGTGGTTATCTGCTTTTGTTCTTTTATTTGTATTTCCCCATCCCCTGTACTGGCTGTTTCAGATATCCTCTCTCTCTCTCTCTCTCTCTCTCTCTCTCTCTCTCACACACACACGTGCGCACAGAGTACTAGATGAAACATTTATCGATTATTGTCTTTTCGTCTTGGTGTAAATAACTATACTCCAGGATGAAACAGCTTTCAAACAAATTAGAAACATCTTATGTAATACACCTCTGTCACTGAACACCAGGAAAGAAATTCTAAAATGCTACACACAGCCTATACTGCTCTATGGAAGTGAGTCATGGACAATGACCAGACTGATGTGAAGATCACCAGAGGGAATAGAGATATGGTTAGTTAAACGGATGTTAAAATATCACGGACAGCTAAAATGACAAACCTGTAATGTCTATGAAAACAAATGAAGAAAGGTACCTGCTTAATCCATAAGAAAATGACAATCATCATTCCCTGAATATACCGTACAATGAGAAGGGGAGGGCTTGGAAACATCACAACAACAGAGAAGATAAATGAGAAGATATGCGGGGGACGACCAAGAGGGAAAAAAAGTCATGGACCGTCTAAAGCGACGGCTAAAGAACTGATGGAAGGTCAAGGATCGAGGTCTGTGAAGAAACATGATCGCTAACGTCTGCCAGCACGCACCTGGTGATGGAAAAACTTATTTCTCTCACTTCCCTTCCCACACCTTTTCTTCATCTGCATTTGCTTCGTTCATACTATCATGTTCCGTGTGATATTAACATATCTGAATAAACAAAATATTAAAAATATCTTTAGAATTTGTTTATGTATTTGTGAATTTCTGAACATTCCTGACAGTAGTTCCGGTTGCTAGCTGAGAAACGTGCCGAAACTAGCATCAATGCATTCTTGGAAATGGCAATTGCAGCTTAACAGTGGCTGTTTTTTTAAAATTTTTAACTACTTTTTATGATATATCAGGCATTATATCGTATAACACAAGCATCAAATCGTATAACACAAATCAGACAGTCATTTGCATGTCCCTTGTGGAACATTGCCTCCCTAACAGCACTCCTGTAGGCCTCTCGGTAAGCAAGATACCCTGCTGCTGATGCATCCATTTGCAGATCATCAACAATGTCTTGTAGCCATCTTCGCCTTGGTCTTCCTTTCCCCATTATGTACCCTTCCAAGACGATTTTCTCTGAATTATCATGACGTTTAATGTGTCCAAAATAAATAAGTTTTCTTTGTTTAATCCTCTTTACTAGCCATCCTTCTTCAATATTACGTTCTTGTAGTATGGATATATTTGTTCTTTTTTGTATTCACGATATTTGAAGAACTTTTCTGTAACATTTACCTTCAAAGGCATTTATGTGTTTCTCAGTTGTTTTGTTAAGTGTCCACGTCTCACAGGCATATGTTGCGATGGGAAAGATGCATGACCTTAAAAATCTTATTTCTGTGGTTCTGTCTGTTCCTCTCTACAGCTTCTTAAGTTGTTTTACTTTCTTAAGAGTGATAGATGTCATCCTTTTAATTTCCCTCATTGTATCTCCATTATTAGTTAGTAATGATCCAAGATATTCAAACCTCTTCACCTCTTCTAATTTTTCCTCATTGATATATATATTTCACCTCCCTTATTTGTTTTGTCAGTTGTCATCAATTTAGTTTTCTTCGCATTAAGATATAGGTTTTGCTATTCACTATTCTTACGGACTGACATAATTAGTTTTTCCATTCCTTTTTGTGTTGTGGATAGTAACACTATGTCATCAGCATATCTAATCTCTGGTATTTCATAACCTCCAATTGTTATGGCATCGTAATATTCTTTGTCTACATCTTCTCTAACATTCCTCTTTATATTTTCAGTATACAAGTTAAATAAGTAAGGTGACAATATTCACTCCTGACGGACCCCTTGTTTTATGTCAAACCAAGTTGTTGTTTCACCATTTATTCTTACTGCTGCTTGTTGGTCTAGATACAGCAGTGATGTTAATTGTATCAAATATGTTGGAAATCCCATTTTTTCCATTATTTCCCCAAGTTTCTGGTGTTGTACACAATCAAATTCTTTTGATTAATCAATAAAAGATAAATACAGACTCACATTAAATTCTCTGCATTTCTCTATTATTAATCTTACATTGAATACACGATCTCTTGTTCCTCTTCCTTGTCTAAAACCAACTTGAACCATATTGATTTCTCCTATTTTCTTATGAAGTCTACACATTATGATTTTTAATAGAATTTTACTTGCATGATTTGATCAATCAAGGGCGACAATTCCTGATAATTTCAAGTTACTATTTTTTCGGTAGTAGTATGAATATAGTTCTTTTCCACTCTTTTGGCCAAATACCTGAATGCCATATCTTTTTATATAGTGCATGATAGATTGTAGCACATTCCTTTCCTCTTGCTTTAATAAGTTCAGCTGTTATCTCATCACACCCTAGTGATTTACCATTTTTTCAGATTCTTTATTGCCCATAAAACTTCTTCTATTGTCGGTTTGGGTTCTTTCTCCTCCAATAATAACAACACAAGTATGACGGGATATATTACGAGTGTCACATTGTATAACACAAGTATGACGTCGTATATTAAACTACATCGTATAACACAAATGTGATAACATATATTACAAGTATCACAGTGTACAACAGATATATCGTGTAACACAAATATGGCGTCGTATATTACAAGTATCACTTCGTATAACACAGAGCGTCATAATGTATAACACAAGTACGACGGTGAATATGTATGTCAAAATGGAACTCTTTACTATGCTTAATGAGGGCATTTGCAGTGGACGGGTAGACAGGGCATTGAAAAGTCCATGTTCGCTTGTGTCATTTATTACTATTGACTCACAAAGCATCTGAAAGCCGAACTAACGTGGAGAACGTATGAATTCCAGGAATTACTTTTTTTCAATATTCACTTATCAAAACACGGTATGATTACATATAAGTTCATATTGCCCTGTTTGCTTTACATTTTCTGTTTTTTTAAACACACTGTGTTACTGTAAAGAACACCCCCACCTCAAAAAAGGCCACATACAACACACCCATACGGTGGTGGCATCTCGTAAGCGCAGAAAACATTCATTTCTGCCGCTGTTCTATCATGCTTCGCCACTCCCTGTTTTGTGCTACTCCTGTGAAGTCCAACACGAGCTCACTTGTTTCATTTGGCCAGTGGCCGGAACATGTGTTTGTATAGACACAGATGCAATGTTTAATCTTTCTTTGCTGCAGAATCCAACCCCTCAATAGCTCACAGATCCGACTACACGAGAACGCCGCTGTTTTCTCTCACTTCATCTATTATCATTTCTTACTAGATATGAAAATCACTATACGCATCCTCTTGCGACATTTTCTTCCTAAATAGCAACGGCTCTCAATATACAGGCCACGGAGCACCAAAGGCACAAAAGCTCACATCAACGCTATCTACGAGGTTTCGCAACCTTTTTCTGCTCGTGACACCCCTTTTCATTTTTGGTGCAAAAATTTTCTTTGTGGCCACTTCCATCTCGTTGTAAACAGAAATATTATTTATATCTACCAGTCATGGATCACAAGGATTTGGGCACTGCCCTAGACTGAGAAATCCTTGTCTGTGGTGTGTAATCCGCCAGAAAGCCTAGTAATTATTGCAGCTTTTAGTGGCTACAGGTAGTCGGCCAGACAGACAGACAGACAAACGGACAGGCAGACAGGCTGTAAAAAGAACAGACAGGCAGACAGACACAGACATGACAAACAGACAAGTAGAAGGACAGGCTATAAAAAGGACCAGCAGAAATACAGACACAGGCAGACAGGCTGTAAGACAGACAGACAGACACAGGCAGACAGGCTGTAAGACAGACAGACAGACAGACGATGTAAATAAATACATTAAATAACACCACAGGAATTCTCGTTTGTGAAAGCCTCTTTGATGCCTCTGTATAAAATTAATTTAGTTTCTAAATAAGAAAATTGTAAATTGTAATTTTTTAAATTTAATTTGAAATACAGAAAATTGTAATTTTTTTAATTTAATTTGAAATACAGAAAAAGTTTAATAAGGAAAATGTAATAGTTTGTCACGTGAAATTGGAAACAAAGCCGGGACTTCTTTTTACTTCTAACGAAATTCTCTCAGTCGTATTTGGACAACCATTTCTTCATGATATCCATGATTAGTGGAAATATCGTCAGATATTAGAAGTCATAATCACTGAAAGCACGTTTTATAAACGTTTTTGATACTAACCTGGAAATAGCGGCCTTTACAAAATATGCTTCTGTCCCCAGTCAAATTACTTCCGGAATCACACACGGTAGCTCAGTGCAAGGTGAAAGGTACAGTCTATAGATTTTACATAAATTATGCTATCTGTCGCTGGGCAATTGCTTGAATATTCGTTCTCATGATGACTAGTCGATTTTTTTTTTTACAAATATTTTTTCTCATTAAAGGCAACGTATCTTTCGGAATAATGTGTTCCTTTGCCCCAGATCACATGTTAATTTTGCTGCCTCCTCCCGAACTCAATGTCCCTCTCCATAACAATCACTTATTAACCACCCTGCTCAATTTGCCAAGCCTCCAGACATTTATTTCGTCACTTACCATAGTTCATCTGTCTTGGAGTCTTCCTCCATTTGGTGTTTTTATTATCAAACTTTTTACCAGTTCACCTAGTTTCGGTGAAACAAAAAAAAATCGCTTTCCATAGCATGTTGTCCTGATTCATTGATTCGTTCCCATCGTTGATAAAACATAACTCTGTCACTACCATAAGGCATTTAATGGCTTTATAAAAAAAATTACAAAAAGCAACTGAATCTATCAGATGCTCCTTTCTTTGAGGATCAATATTAAAAGTACTATACCAGCTAAATATATGCGAGGGGTGATTGATAAGTTCTCGGCATAAGGTACAACAGATTATTTGTGGACAACTTTTTTGGGCTATTTTTCAGCATAGTCCCCTTGCAAGTTTATGCACTTAGTCCAGCGATCCTGGCGCATACGGATCCCTTCTTTGTAAAAGTGAGCATCTTGTGCCAGTAGAAAGTGGTCTACAGCATGAATGACGTCATCATCTGAAGCAAATTTGCGACCACTGAGCTCTCTTTTTGAATTTGATAAACAGGTAATAGTCTAAAGGGGCCAAATATAAGGAATAAGGGGGATGTTCAAGAAGCTGGAAGCCACATTCATGAATGGCAGCCATTGCCACCACCAACATGTGAACTGGAGCACTGTCTTGATGAAAGATGACTTCTCTCGTCAATTTCCCTCAACGCCTTTCCTTCGATTTGACTCGCAGTTGCTTCACAAGATTAGCGTAATAGGCCCCGGTGACCGTTCTGCCCTTTAGAAGATAGTATACCAATAGCACACATTCTGAATTCCAAAAGATGGAAGCCATCACTTTGCCTACAGACCCTTGCTTTCTTTGGAGGTGGGGATCCATGATGTTTACACTTCTTTGACTATTCTTTGGTTTCTGGTTGAAAATGATGAACTAAAGTCTCATCCATAGTCACAAATTGCTGAAGAAACTTTTCAGGATCTGCAGAAGAATGGTGAAAATTGTCTCCTGACATGTTGAGACACTGTCGTTTGTGATCAGCTCCAAGAAGTTTCGGGACCCATCGAGCACAGACTTTTGTCATTTGAAGATCATTGTGAATAATGGAATGAACAAGTCCTTGGGAGATGTTCAACTCAGTAGCAATGTACCGCTAAGTTAATCGTCGATCCTCCATTATCATGTTATGGATTCTGCCGGTGGTTTCATCGGTGGTTACCGTTCTTGGTCTTCCTGGACGGTGATCATCTTCCAGATTCTCCCTTCCTTGTCTGAAGTAAGCTGCCCATTTCTTCACTGTGCTGTAAGAAGGGGCACTCTCCTCTAGAGTCTCTACCATATCCTCATGGATCTCCTTCGATGGTAAGCCCTTGATGCAGAGGTAGCGAATGACTGCTCGATGAGAAATGTTATCCATTTTTTCAATTTCTGCCACCCTTTACCACTTCAGTAGCCTGTAAAAAAATTGGCTGCAGTTAATTTCTGTAAACGTGGTGTTTAATATTACATTAACCTGATCTACAAATGCACCTAATATCAACTGTGCGTTTCAAGTACTTAGGCTGAGAACTTATCAGTCACGCCTGGTATGTACTGTGTCATGGGCTTGTAGAAACATACCTGCTGTATTTATTATAAATTTTTGATGTTTTGAATTTTTTCTTTCGTTTATTTCTTTTTGATAACTAAACAGTTAAAAACTAGCCTTACCTTCTGCAAAACCCGTAGAAACTGTCGCTCGGTGTTGTCTGCGCTAGGCGACGACTGGTTTGGCGTGAACTTGCGAGTAAACCTCGGAGAGATGCCACCGTTCTCTGGATGCTTGTCTATGTCGTACCTGGCATAGTATTCGTTCTGTGGTACTGGTTGCTGTCACAGATAAACTTACGACTTGAACATAAATTTTTAAATAAAACAGTAACTTAAAGTATTGAGTATGGAGTAAAACCGTGATTTAGAATAGCAACTACGAAAACAGTGATTTAGAATAAAAATTCTGAAATAAAACAATGAGTTAGAAGAAAGATAGGAGAAAAAAACCCATAAATTACCATTAAAAAAAAGGAATTAAAACCACGACTTAGAATAAATGAAAAACTAAATGGATAACTTAGAACGTAAATTAGGAAATTGTGAAATAAAATAGTAGCTTAGAGTATAAATTTATGAAATTTAGCTTAGAGTATAAATTTATGAAATTAAGTTATCAGAATACAAATTATGGAACAAAACTACGGCTTAGAACATAAATTATACAAATAATATGTAAGATAACTGTGAAACATACAGCCGACCTAAACGGATGATCAGCTAGTGCAAGAAATACAGGTCTTTATCAAAGAAAGTTATATAAACGAACGAAATTTTAGCTGAGAAACCAGGGTGGGGTGTCGACTTTGTAGAACCCACTAAGGCATAATGGATATTGACTGGTGAAGCGGTCAGAATCAATGAGCAGGGATAAAAGAGTGAGATGGTTTGAAAAATTACCTAAATACAAAACGACATTTTGGCTAGTGTTGTATAATAATGTGGCCTACCATGAGATTACTCAGGCCAGACTGGCCTGCTGAGGCGTTCCATATTTGATCTGGCTTGTAGTGTGGCCGGAGGCAAAGAGTTAATGTGTGAGCAGAAAAGAAAAATGGAGAGGCGGACAAAAGACAGACCGGAAAATCTCCATGACAAGAGAAATAAGAAGTGAAAAGACACAGCTTCATCATCATCATCATCATCATCGTCGTCGTCGTCATCATCATCATCATCATCATCATCATCATCAGTGATTTGGTGACCTACACGACATCATCAGATCGGTAACGCTGTCCGTTATTGTTTCTCTCCTTACAAACGTCGCTGACTGTCTAAAAATTACATTATCTGTTTGTCTCCTTTTGTTTTATTTGTTGTATAATATCCCTGTGCTACGCTTTTATCGCGTGTTTTTCTTCTCATTATAATTTTTATTACGTCTTTATTTCATGATTATATTTACTGAAAAAAATGCTTTTCCCGCCTATATTTCTTAAGTAAACCTCATCAGGTATATTTCTATGTATTTTCACAAAACAGTTTGTTTACTCTTTAAACTTTATTTAAAGACACAAAAAAAAAAAAAACCACCCACCGTTTCAACTCCTTTGAATGTGAGAGAGCGCGCACGCACTTGTGCTATATGTACAGAAATCATTCTCTGGTGAAATGTGGCATGAGCAAAGATGAGAAATTTTATCGTGTGAATTAGATTGTTTTGTAGGGGAAAACACAAAAGTGTCCAGCCTTTTGAAATTCCGTGAAACATAATCTAAAATGCGCAACTTTGAACTCAGGAATAAGTCAAGTGGCATTGTTAAAAATTTATCCCCCGGATACGTTTTGGGCAATAAAGATAAAACGCAAAGTAATTTAATGTAACATTTGCTGAAGTGTAATTTCTTTGAAATCGCATCCCGTAATACTTGATAAAGTAGTCTGAAGTAGCTGCAAAAATATTTTCAGTTCCCAAATAGGAACTTTGTATAAGAATTTGTCTGTAATTGCTTATATAAATTTATCCTTGCACGTTTTCAGTTACAAAATATAAATATAAAAGAAGACATCAAATTTAACTATAGTTTTCAAGTTTATACTTAGTTATTATCATGACAGATGCTGTGTCGGCACACGTTGCCAGTCATGCTCTTCTCCGTAGATCTCGATCCTTGGTATTTTCCGTTGGCTCACCTGGTGACTTTAACGTTCCTTCCAATGACTGCGATAGAAGTTTTTGAAACCGGTACAACTTGCATGAAGTGCTTGCTGAAATACCGTTTTTTTTTTCAATACAAAATGCGGTACTTTATAAGTTTTTTTTTAAATTTAAAATTAAACACACTTTACAAACATCAGAAGGAAATTTTGCTATTATCTTATCTCGGACGAGATCTTTACAAAATGCTCACATGCTAAGCCAAAGTCAAAGCTGGCTTGCTCTCCATGCAAATTCGGCATCATCAACCTACAGGCCTGACTTTCCTCCGACCGATTTCGATGACTGCTTTTTACTAAGTATGTGATAATATAAACCGGCTGTAGTATCCAACCACCTTCAAAAGTTTAGGCTTTCTCTTTTCTTAATCAGTAACTTACAGCTAATTGCCGGTTACGTGATCACTGAGTGCCATCACGTTAGACCAGCGGTTCTCAGACCCTTTTGCTGCACGGCCCACATTTAAAAGTCAAACATGTTGTGCGGCCCACTAATAAAGTGCTTTTTGTGCAAGGTATAAATCTAATTTTATAAAGTATTATGTAATATTTTCTCTTCATGTTTAACTGTATATTCACTGCTACACAAAGGAAGTCAGAAAGACGCCAGTGTTGCACTTCAGAAGCAATGCTGTCTTTTTATGTACGTCATATTTCTGTTTGATGCTGGAAGAATAGCCGTCTGGACTATCCTTTCTCCAATAGCCGCATTGCGGACATACTAATAGTGACCTACAATTCTGCGGCTTGCATCCGCGCAGTATGCCCCTATGCATTGCGTGAAAAATGCGGAATATTTTTTTTTTATTGTATCTACTGCTTTGAGACTTAAGCGTGGCCTACAATACTCCCTGTCACTGCCCACCTTTGGGCCGCGGCCCATGGGTTGAGAACCACTGCGTTAGACGCTCCATGATTTTTTTTTAATTTTCCTTTTGTCTTCCCATTTATTTTTCATCTTATTGTGATGTCTTCAAACTCTCTCCTTCTCATTATACGTTCGATGAATGGTGACTATGGAATTATAGGTTCTTTTCTTAATTTGCTTTTGTTAGACATTCCCTGTTTGCCATTTTAACTATCCGACATATTCATTTATCGTTTTTTTAAAACATTTTTATTCTGCGTAATCACTTTCAGTAAAGTGGAATAAAGGGTGGTGTAACAGCTAATGCATGGTTTTGCAATGCGACTGGAAAAATGGAATGTAGCTTTAAAAACAAGCGACCTTCCCAATATTGACAGTAATGGACACAGATAATTAGTGAAAAAGTGGAAGGTTATCATAGACTGGTAGCCATCATGTTGCGGCAATCGAGTACATCCGTACAGAGCACAGTTTAATCTCTAAGTTCCAGACTACCTTTCAGACATCGGTTGTACTTCTGACTTACCATTCCTTTTACGACTTTGGTGCTGTGACTCGTCTCAGAGCTCGGATGAGCGTTGTTGTCCAGGTCGAGTGTTATGAAAAAGATCCTCGCCACGCCGTCGAAGAAGATCTTTTTTAGAAGTTTGGGGACCTCCCGCCCCCGTGAGCCTTTGTGGTGGACATTCAGTACAAATACGGTCATGCCCGTGGCGAAGGACACAATGGTCATTGTTATGCCATAGTACAAACCTGCGGAGAGTTGGAATAACTCAAGGCTAATGGAGACACGACAGATTCAACCAACTGCTACGTGGGAATTAGCTCTCAAATTTGACAATAAGAATATTATAATCAAACGCACTTGTTTGTGGGAGCTTGTTATCTTTTAGATTACTTGCATTCTTCTTCCTTTGCCAGTGACGCAGTGTCGACGTTATTTGAATTTCTCAGACACCAGCTAAGCTGGGTTGCCAGCTTCTTTACTTGGTATTCTACAAGAGCATGGCCGGACTGCCTTGTTCCTTAATAAGTACTTATCAACTTAGGTCTGAAGCGATGTGTTCAGATGCAGACGCGTAGATATGCAAACGTTTTAATATTACCTTCATGAGTGTGTCATTCATTCATTCATTTGCATGTCCTTTGCGGAACTTTGCCTCCCTAACAGCACTCCTGTAGGCCTCTCGGTTGTGAGCAAGATGGCCTGCTGCTGCTGCATCCATTTGCAGATCGTCAACGATTTCTTGCAGCCATCTTCGTTTTGGTCTTCCTCTCTTTCTTTTTCCCATTATGTATCCTTCCAATATGGTCTTCTCTAAATTATCATGGCGTTTAATGTGTCCAAAATATTTAAGTTTTCTCTCTTTAATCCTCTTTACTAGCCAGCCTTCTTCAATATTAAGCTCTTGTAGTATAGATATATTTGTTCTTTTTTGTGTCCACGATATTTGGAGAACTCTTCTGTAGCATTTACATTCAAAGACATTTATGTGTTTCTCAGCTGTTTTGTTAAGTGTCCACGTCTCACAGGCATATGTTGTGATGGGAAAGATGCATGACCTTAAAAATCTTATTTTTGTAGTTCTGTCTGCTCCTCTCCACAGATTCTTTATTTGTTTTATTTTCTGAAGAGCAATAGATGTCCTCCTTTTAATTTCCCTCATTGTATCTCCATTATTAGCAGTGATCCAAGATATTCAAACCTCTCCACTTCTTCCAATTTTTCCTCATTGATATATATTTCAGCTGCCTTATTTGTTTTGTCAGTTGTCATCAATTTAGTTTTCTTTGCATTAAGATAGAGGTTCTGCTCTTCGCTGTTCTTACGGACTGACATAATTAGTTTTTCCATTCCTTTTTGTGTTGTGGATAGTAACACTGTGTCATCAGCATATCTAATCTCTGGTATTTCATAACCTCCAATTGTTATGGCATCGTAATATTCTTTGTCTACATCTTCTCTAACATTCCTCATTATATTTTCAGTATACAAGTTAAATAAGTAAGGTGACAATATGCACCCCTGACGGACACCTTGCTTTATGTCAAACCAAGTTGTTGTTTCACCATATATTCTTACTGCTGCTTTTTGGTCTAGATACAGCAGTGATGTTAATTGTATCAAATGTATTGGAAATCCCATTTTTTCCATTATTTCCCAAAGTTTATGGTGTTGTACACAATCAAGTGCCTTTCTATAAAGGATAAATATAGATTCACATTAAACTCTCTGCATTTCTCTATTATTAATCTTAGATTGAATATATGATCTCTTGGTGTGTATGTTAGTAATATTCAACGTTTGCATATGAACACTTTCATGAGTGTGTATGTTAGTAATATTAAACGTTTGCATATGAATACCTTCATGAGTGTGTATGTTAGTAATATTCAACGTTTGCATATGAACACCTTCATGAATTAGGCCAAGCAAACACTGCATTTCAGAGAATGAGAAACATATTATCCAACGCATCCTTATCAATGAATGTTAGAAAACGAGTCCTAAAATGCTATATTGAACCTATATTGTTCTATGGAAGTGAACCATGGACAATAGGCAAGTCTGCACAAAAATCATTGGAAGCAGCAGAAATGTGGTTTATTAGAAGAATGTTGCGAATCTACTGGACAACAAAAATAACTAATGAAGAATGTATGAGAAGAGCTGGACAGATAAAAAAATCTTGTAAAAAATATAAGAGAGAGAGAGAGAGAGAGAGAGAGAGAGAGAGAGACAATGTACTTTCATAGGACATGCAATGAGAAGAGGGGACATAGAAAATATTATAACAACAGGAAAAATAGAAGGAAGAAGATCAAGAGGAAGACCAAAAGAAATGATACTGGACAGTCTGACGGGATGATGTGAGAGGAGATCACCAATTGAGTTGATGGCCTGCATGTGTACTCTGGAGAAGCATAATAGCCAACGCCAGTCGGCGCGGCACCTGATAATGATGATGACCTTCATGAGTTATTAATCCCTTCCAGACATACCCACCTACAAGAGGAAGATCTTCTGAGGTTGGCGGCATTTTGTCGGCCACGATCATCAAGAATACGGTCATGGACAGGAGAGTTGTGATTCCCATAGCTATCTTCTCTCCAGAATCTGGAATGTTCATGCAGACACATGACTGCGATGTACTGATATATGACTGGATGATAGAATTTCACATGGCTTAGTGATAGAATAACATAGGCAGGGACAAAGAGACATGACTGGGTGACAGACTGGCATATGACAGAGTGACAGACTGACAGAGGGAGAAAAAGAGAAACACATAACTCATTGATAGGCTAACACATGACTGAGTGATAGACTGACATAAGGAGTGAACTGACAAGAAATAGCAGACAAGTGACTAGTAATCAACTGACAGAAGGGACAGACAAATCTCACAGAGTAATAGACACTAGAAGAGGCAGATACAAATAGAAATACAGACAAACAGATAAATACACAGACAGACAGACAGACAGACAAATAGATTTTCAGTGAAATCATTATATAAAACTTTGTCAGTGAAGTAACATAAAGTATGAACTAATGACTCAGTGAATAAATGGATTATTTAAAACGAATAAGACTACATTCATTTGTTTATCTTATGTGAGAAATATTTCTGTTGGCGAATAATGTAAGAAATTAAACAATATTGGGTGAAAAAATATTAAATTAATGCAATGCCACTCCGACGAATAATGTTCAAATAATGGAAGTCTACTTTCACTACTTTTGTCTGCTCACCTGAAGGCATATAGAACCCAAGAAGGGCAACCAGTGTTATCAATATACACGGGAAAACCATGTTGAAAACGTAGAACAATGGACGCCTTTTAATTTGTATGTGGGTCTTGATGAACACGTAAGGTACGTCACAGCAGGAGAACTTCACGACCTGTAGGAGGCAATGAAGACCTTTCTCCATACGTAGGAACGTGCGTGCAGTACAAGTGAAAAGATAACAAGTTGTTGCTGTAGTATGAAGGACAGTGGGTGGAAAAGAGGATTTATGAAGACAACAAAAATTGATACAGATGATTGTTTTTGTTAAAATACAGAAACATTTCAAAGTCTGGATGGCTAAGACTAACACTAAAATGAACAAGCACTTAGTTATTTATGTTGCAGAGGGGGGTGTGGGTGGGAGAGAAGAGGTTAAAAACTTATGACGAACATAAAGTTAAGTATTTATGTCAAAGGAACAAACAGTTAAGTGTTTATATTAAGGCGAATAAGCAGTTAAGCATTTATGCTAAGGCGAAGAAATAGTTGAGTATTTATGTTAAGGAGAACAAACAGTTACGTGTTTCCTTTACAACATGCAAACGATTTATCAGAAGAGTAATTCAGGTATTTAATGTAATACTAAGGTGTGATTTTAGAGAGAAAGAAAACAAAATACAAAAGTAATACAAAATAAAGTTTTAAAGATTTCAATGTGCAGTAAAATGCCTTAGAAGGCGGCATTCGTTTTTTTCCATATGTAGCTGCAAAGAAGTCCAAACTGAAATCAATCATCGCATAGCACATACATTTTATTTCCATAACATACGAGTCCAGTACGAACCTGTCTTTCTTGCCTGAAACTAACCAGTTCCCACTCCGTGCTATTCTTGTAGTTTGTTAAGTCACCAGCATCACCGCCCATGGTGATTAGGTTTAAACCCTCGGCATCGTACGTCCAGGACGCAAACTCGAGTATACAGTGCTGCGAACATTAAACAGTACTGAAAACATTGCAGTATACAGTGCTGCGAACATTACAGATTACAACGCTACAGAACATTGCAGTATATAATGCTGGGAACATTATGGCGAAGAGTGCTGGGAATATCATATTTAACATTAAAACAGAGAGCCATCAGGCGTTAAATATGTTGTCTACCACCTGCTGGTGCAGAAATATCGACTTCTTGCTTCACTGAACGCACAAAAAGTGGAGGCAACTTGATCTAAAATATAGAAATATGGAAGAGTGAAAGGAATAAACAAATACTAATGTTATTATTATTTACTACTTTAGCAGATTATAATATATTTATGCCTTCACATTCATACATTCACTCATATAATATAGTATTTTATACAGGATGTCCACACAAGGTGTATACAGTTTTTATACTAATAAATTGTGTGTACTTATGAGTTTATTAACTTCAATTTTTAATGTTTCAAATGTAAAGTATTCTGAAGGTCTCATTTAAAAAGCTTTGAAAACTTCAGAATGTTAATATGAGATAACACCATCCACAGTGTCTGTGGGTGTTTTGACACCCTGAAGTGTCTCAAAAAGTGTAATTTGAAGATTTGGTGGATTTCAGCCTTTCTCTCCTTTTTTATAAAATGTTCCATACATAATTTACTCATTGTAAACCACATTAGCAAACAAAATCCAATATTCCTCGAATGTCATTTACCCTTAACCTACTTTTCTTATCGTGGACATTCGTCTTCTTCTTAGTCTGAAGAGACGCTACAGAAAGTGCTTAAAATTCCTTTTAAAAAATCTTTTAATGGCCTCCTTCCATTTAACTCCTCGTTCTCCGTAGGAACATGGTACTGTCCTCCTAATGGGATCATTATGAGATATAAATCTTTGATTCCCAGCCTATCTTTGTTATTGCTGTCCTTTGATCTTTGGCCATCTACTTCCTATCAGTTACGTTATATCATTATATCCCTTGAGTTGATAAAAAAAAAATATTAATTATGTGATTATCGTGATTTTCATTATTTCCTGCTTCATTTACGTTATTACTCGTGGATTTTTGTTTCAATATGTCATTAATAACGCTCCACTCTTCTCTATATTCGCTTTTTAAGGGCATCAACTTTCTTTTGAAATTTCTTTTTTAGAGCATCAACTTTCTTTTGAAATTTCTTTTTTAGGGCATCAACTTTCTTTTGAAATTTCTTTTTTAGGGCATCAACTTTATTTGGAAATTTCTTTTTTAGGGCATCAACTTTCTTTGGAAATTTCTCTTTTTAGGGTATCAACTTTCTTTGGAAATTTCTTTTTTAGGGCATCAACTTTCTTTTGAAATTTCTTTTTTAGGGCATCGACTTTCTTTTGAAATTTCTTTTTTAGGGCATCGACTTTCTTTGGAAATTTCCTTTTTAGGGCATCAACTTTCTTTGGAAATTTCTTTTTTCTTGTCAACCATCTGCAGCACAGATGATTGTGGACAACACCTGGTTGTTAAATCAACATCAGAGCTTTCTTACTTTAAGAAACGTGTTAAATAAACCATATAGTCATGAAACAGGAATTGAAAAAAAAAACTAATCTTCTTTGAATAATTTAGTTAGTGACCGTTACCTATACAATCACATTTTACGATATTCTATTGAAATATGTACTTCCTGTGGTTTGCATGAACTAGTGTTAGTTAAACACGGAAATTGTTTACTTGATTTATTCGAACATTTTTTTTTTTTAATGAAACTTTCTCAGTGGCAGTATTAATGTACACCCGCCTCAAGCAAAATAAGACCAGGGTTAACGTTCTTGGAAGGAAGAGGAGTGACGCCGTTAGCTACGCAGAATCGTGCTGATGGCGACACTGATCGGCAGTATTTGGTCAAATGCTGTCTAGGCAGCAGAGCTCTTATGGTTTGACCGTGTGCAGTGACGATTGGTTCACAAGTCATTCCTTTACTTTTAGTATTAATATACTGTATTAACAAAGGCCGCTCAGTGAGTTTAGCGCTTATGTCAAAAAATTATTTCAATAATAATTGGAACTTCTATTACAAACTCACTTCACGTGAATGGTTTACTGAATGCCATACTAGAGCATTCATGTTGGATATACTCCGCGTCTAATTCTAAGATTTCTGTACCAGTATATGGGTTACTAGGGGTGCCCTGGACGTTCTGGTCTTAGTGAAGCACAATTTTAAGCAAGTAACGATGTGAATGTTGATAATTTGGTGATGTGACTGAGATGTTATTGAACTTGGTCACTAGATAGGGCTCTGGCTGGACATCTGGAAGAGAACAGTTGTGTGGAAGCTGCAAGATGGACCCATAGAAGTATGCGAGGTATTTATCTGTTTACATGAGCGCTGAGAAGTGATTAAACATGAAGTATATATGGGGATAGACCAAAAGAGACATGGAGAAGAACAACAGAGAGGATGCTGAGCAACAGAGGGCCCACCTGGGCAAGAGCAGAAAAAAAGGCAAAGGACAGGCATTTGTGGAAAACCCTTGCGGAAGCCCCATGTGCCCTGGGCACTTAAGGTTCAGAGTGAGAGAGATATATGGGGAATCTTGAAGTTGGGCTTATGCTTGGACGTGTTCTCCAATGTAGAGGTCATTCCCGAATCGCGATCGAAGTCAACGTGGAATGTTCGTTTGTTTGTATGTTATTGTATGCTGCACTGTCATTACTTACATCAGTCATCACACAAACATTCATCCATCACTTGGTCCAGCTGTACACGTATCAGAGGCAGACATGCACACCTCGAAACAAGTGCTCACTGGAAAACTGATGTGATCCCACTTTTATGCGCAATGAAACAATGAGAAGTGATATTTTTAGTATAAACATCAGGACTTCCTTTACTTACATAATACACAACCGACACATTAGTGTTTTCTTGCTATGGAGGACCTCGAAATATACGTATTTAACGACACCAGCAGATGTCACCAAGATTTTTATAAATGTTTCATTAAGACAGAGAAAACTGAAACAAGATCTACAAACAACTAGCCAACAGTAAAATATAATTTGGGCATCTTCAGCTGTGGTTCAAATAACTGAAATCAGGAGCATGTAAGATGTCTGAACTTTTTAGTCTAAATCATCATGTCTCAGAGTCGAAAAATCATATACACGTGAAAAAAAAAGATCATCGAGACAGAGAATAATAAATATAATCTGTACCTGCATACGAAGGCTACGTAGAGCTTCTTCAGATCCTGGGGTAAATTGTCACCAGCCCCTCTATCTAAACATAGAAAGTAACTCTCTTATAAACATCTGATGGGGAAAATAGCGGGAAAATAGGGCCATCCAGAACCCATCAAAAGCCAGAGTCCCAGAGGTGCAATCCCCAAACCCCGAGACTGTACAAAACCAAATAGTTTGTTCCCTTCAGAAGTTTGTCAAACTTTGTTAAAGATCAAATATTTATTGATAAGATTCAAGCTCTTTGAAGAGAAATGCAAAAAAAATGATGCCACGTACCTGTGTATCAAACGGGAAGAACTTTACGTCAATATCGCAGGAGCTTTTGAAGATGACCATGGCCAGCCACATGACCTCTCCATGAGCTGCTAGAATGACGTTTGTACTCACAGACTCGGAAGTGATGTGTGCGCTGGAAGAGAAAGATGTACTCCTTGAGCGAGTGAAAAGCAACATGACGTCATTGTTGGAGGAGCGGTGATGATGGAAGCTGATGCTGAATCTGCTGTTGTGGTTTAGGTATGTAAGTGATGTTTGGAATGAGATGAAACTGAAAGTGAAGATGGCTGTAGGTAATACTGAATTTGGTAAGCTTGTTTTACTTTTGTGCTAGCATTAATAGGCACTGTACTTATGATGGAGATGGTAAAACTGGGATATTTCGTAGCTGTCCATGTCGCTCCTTTCTGGCCTTTTTGATACCTTTTTTATAATGCTCGAGGAACAAAAATAAAACTAATAAAACTGTTTATATAATAATGATTTTGAGGCAGTTAGGAACGAAAACAGTAATTTAGCAGACAGACTGCAACATAAAGGTTAGCGCCGCCATTAGAACAAATAGGCAATAACCTTTAGAAGCCAGCAGTACTCGACCTTGTGGGGAACAGTTTTATAAATAGCCTCGTAGTCTTGCCTATGGCGCAAAATGGTTGGCGTTGGTCATATATTAAGAGCTGGTCGCCAACGTTGTGTCAGGACTAAATGGTCATATGAAAACTTGTTGATTTGTTAACAGGGCTAGTTACATCTGAAGTAGCTGTGGAACAAATACTGGACCCTACGCTAGCATCCTCATGGAGCTGACAGGACAGCGGAATTTGACATATGTTGTAGAATGTTATTGTTCTTTAGGATGTATGTGAGAGATAGAAATAACGTATAACAAGAGAATTTTAAAACGATATGGAATACCATCTAAAATTGTCAACATCATTAAGAGATCTCTACAACGGATACGTTTGTGCAGTCAAGACAGAAGAAGGAATGAGGGAATGGTTTCAGATTGAAACAGGCGAGAAACAAGGATGTATATTATCTTCCTTGCTTTTTGGAATTGCCATAGACTTTATAATGAAAAGATGCTGTACAGGTAAAACCGGCACTGATTGGGTACATTGGACCCAAACCGAAGATCTTGATTCTGCAGATGACATAACTCTTATCAGTGACAATGTGAAATCGATGCAGGAAAATATAAATTCCCTATCTTCCTTGGCTAGCAAAATAGGTCTTGAAATTAACAAAGACAAAACAAAAATAATGAAACTTCTCATTAATCAAGAAGGAAAAATATACATAGAAGGAACAGTTGTTGATTAAGTAAACCAATCTGCATACCTTGACAGCTACATAAACCAGGATGGTGACACCAGGAAGGAAGTTAGAATCAGAATTGCAAAAATAGCATTGTCCTTTAAAAATCTTGAGAACATATGGAATTAAAAAGTTATAAGCACAAAAACCAAGTTAAAATTGTTCAATTCAAATATGATAACCACCCTCATATATGCATGTGAAAGCTGGAAATCAACTAAAGACATAGACAAGAAATTAGACTCTTTTGAAAACAATTGCCTAAGGAAAATACTTGGTATAAAATGGAACGAATTCAAGAACAACGAAGAGATAAGACTGATGAGCAAACAACAACCTGTCTCATGGGTGATCAGAAAAAGAAGATGGACATATGTAGGCCATGTGATGAGAAGAAACAATCAGAGAATACCAAAACAAGCTATCAAGTGGAGCACAACAAGCGGAAGAAAAAGAAGTCGATCACGTGAAACTCTAATGAGGACATTGTTAAGAGAAGCCAGTTTAGTGGGCACAACATCCTGTGATGAAGTTGAAAGACTCTCCGACAACAGGCAAACTTGGCAAACAACCATGCCAGCCCTATGTGACGTTAAACGCCACGAGGATGATGTAAGAAGAAGAAGAATACAAGGCTCCAAAGTCAAATTAAAGGCACAAAAAATTATCTGAAAATCAACATAGAACTGATGCTATTAGTCACTATATGCTGAGACATATTATAGAAATGATTGGAGCATCCATTGACTACTATTTAGTGGAAGGTCGATGTTTTTCAATAAGTAATTAATGAATCATTTGCTCGGTAATTTATCTCTATAGAATCTTACCTGTTGTAGAGTACAACATCAGGGAGCCATACAGTATCGTATGGCACATTCACCTTTGATATATTTCCATATTTCATAGGTTCCCATCGCAGTTTGGGATCTATCCAGATCTGTTTTGTGTTCAAAATGTCACAGTTATTTTCTACAGATAGTATTTTTATATTTAATTTAGTATAATAATAATTCATGATGATACACATATATGATATTCATATATTCTTTATAAGATTAATAACAGAGAAATGGAGAGAATTTAATGTGAGTCTGTATTTATCTTTTATATTCAAAGGCATTTGATTGTGTACAATACCAGAAACTTGGGGAAATAATGGAAAAAATGGGATTTCCAACATATCTGATACAATTAATATCACTGCTGTATCTAGATCAACAGGCAGCAGTAAGAATAAATGATGAAACAACAACTTAGTTTGACATAAAACAAAGGGTCTGTCAGGTGTGCAATATTGTCGCCTTACTTATTTAACTTGTATACTGAAAATATGAGGAATGTAAGAGAAGATGTAGATAAAGAATATTGCGATGCCATACAAATTGGAAGTTATGAAATACCGGAGATTAGATATGCTGATGACACAGTATTACTGTACACAACACAAAAAGGAATGGACAAACTAATTATGTCAGTCAGTAAGAATAGTGAAGAGCAAAACCTCTATCTTAATGCGAAGAAAACTATATTGATGACAACTGATAAAACAAATAAGGCAGTTGAAATATATATTAATGAGGAAAAATTGGGAGAAGTGGAGAGTTTTTAATATCTTGGATCATTTCGATCTAATAATGGAGATACAAAGATGGAAATTAAAAGGAGGACATCTATCGCTCTTCAAAAGTAAAACAACTAAAGAAGCGTGGAGAGGAATAGACAGAACTACGAAAATCAGATTTTTAAGGACTTGCATATTTCACATCGTTACATATGCTTGTGAGATCTGGACACTTAACAAAACAGCTGAGAAACACATAAATGCCTTTGAATGTAAATGCTACAGAAGAGTTCTCGAAATATCGTGGATACAAAAAAGAACAAATATATCTATAGTACAAGAACTTAATATTGAAGAAGGCTCGCTAGTAAAGAGGATTAAATAGAGAAAACTTAAATATTTTGGACACATTAAATTTCATGAGAATTTAGAGAAGACAGTTTTGGAAGGGTAAATAATGGGAAAAAGAAAGAGAGGAAGACTAAGGCCAAGATGGCTGCAAGACATCGTTGATAATTTGCAAATGGATGCATCAGCAGCAGGGCATCCTGCTTACAACCGAGATGCCTACAGGAGAGCTGTAAATGAGGCAAAGTTTCGCAAAGGACATGCAAATGACTGACTGACTGATAATACACGCTGGAAAGTTTTGGGTAAGTAACTTTACGTCATAGTATTTTCAAAATGAGGATGGTTTTTTAACATGTTTCATTATTCATATAAGTAAGATTAGATACGAGTAACTTCCTCTCTTGCTTCCTTGAACTGATGAATGAGACATGCTATTTTTTAACAATGGCCGTTAAACTTCTTCCTAGTTAACATTTGAAGCTAACACTCTATTATATGTACAGATAATGGCATTTTATACACAAATTATTCACATGAACTAATGACCTGGAAAGTTGCTGAATGTTCGAAGAAGAAGAAGAAGAAGAAGTAGTAGTAGTAGTAGTAGTAGTAATAGTAGTAATAGTAATAGTAGTAGTAGTAGTAGTAATAGTAGTAGTAGTAGTCGTAGTAGTAGTAGTAGTAGTAGTAGTAGTAGTAGTAGTAGTAGTAGTAGTAGTAGTAGTAGCAATAGTAGATCTCAAAATGGGGTTCGTGAAAGGCCACGCGAGTATACCAACTATCAAGTATAGAAAATGTAGAATACTAGAAATTTGTTTAAAAATTTATTAGCAAGTGTGAGAAAGTGGCCAGTCATCATCAACATCAGGAGTCCATGACCTGAACAAGATTGTCAAGCATTCATGGTAGAGTATTATGAGGTTGTTCTACATATGAAAGTAGATGTAGATTATCTACAAAACTCTACTCCCATAAAACTTAACATATTTTTTCCCCTCGAAATAGGGTAGATTTACAGATCTTCATCATGTTTCACTGGTTTTCATGACACGATCACAAGACTGTGACCTGATTCTTATTTTTTGGACCATATCGTGGGTTCGGGGTTTCACAAGAAGCTCCAGCAACGAATGAAAGATAAAAGGTAAAAAAGATAAGTTTTATAAATTTATAAAATAATTACTTATCATTATTAGTTTATTAACTCATGAACTATCTTAAGCCATTTAAACGACTTTTAATAATATTCTTAAAAAAATAACTTCAGTCATAAAACGATTTTGTTTCACTGTTGTGAGTTTGCAAAATTAAACTGCAGTAAATGTTGATAATAGGCGCTGCATTATTTCAATATAAAACATGTTGGTCATGATGAATGACATCATAAAATGTTCGTGTGTCGTGAATTTCATCCATTTCTTTGAATATTCTATGGTTCAAGAGCTATAACATAGAAATATTTCACTATCGTTAAGCTATTTACTTGTTTGCATTTTCAAGCTGTTTTAACTTATTATAAATGTTTTCGTTGGTTGTAGCTCTTCTCAGAGTCCTCTGTTACCTGATTGATCCAGCAGTTGGTTGTAATAATCTGGTTTTTCTCATCCTGAAAGAGAAAACAATGAAACATCTCGGTCAGTCAGTGTGAAACATCAAGAGACATGAGTCAGAGAGAACTAAAAATGATGCGAAAGCTGAAGATACACGAAACCGAGTGAGATAAATTTATATGATAAATATCTGGCACTTGAGTACAGTTCTCAGCACGGCCTCGTGTGTTCGCTCTAGGGAATCAAGCGATCTGATGCTGGAGTGATGTTGAAACTTACGCCAGACGATAAACAGATGAAGTAGCTGTATAAGACATAGCATGTAGCACTGCAATTTACAGGTATACGAGAGGTAGCCCTTTCACACTGATTATAACACGAGGCTTCAAACCTTTTACAGAATTGACTTTCTACCATTCATCCAATCATTCTCCAATTTTCTACCATTATCCGTGGCCTGTACTCTCAAAGGGAGTGAATTATGATGATGATGATTCTCCAATCATGCTGTTTGATGAAGGGAAGAATGTTAGACGGACCTGCGTACCCAATTCTTAACCCTTTGAAAATAAAGTATGTTCGTTCTTTCGTTCAACCATATAAAGTATACTTTACTATAGCCAGCAATATCAGCAGCTATGAAATGTACGTAGTAGGAATTTCTTTGATTTTCACACGATCGTTTCAGACATGTCTTTCACGATGTATGTTGTGACCACCGTTTTGATATACCCTTCGCCCCAGTAATCTCATTTTAGGATAATTATCAGTCAGTTCAAAGCCCTTGTTCAGTGCCTTCTCTTGTCATTTTTCTTTCTCTCATGTTTCTCTCGAGTGCTTTGTTTACGATTTTTTTCTAGGTCTGACCACACAATACTTTGTTCTGTTATTTTACTGTGTGTAAACGTTGTTTCGTATTTGTGAAAGTTTCATATTATCGCACGTCTTGTGAGAGTTAACTCCATTTTATATTGTTTGCGTGAAACACTGTTGTATGGCCAACAGTGAAGAACGTTTGAGCAAATCAGTACCGAGATTTAGCATCTGTGCGCGGCACAACCTAATGTACACTGGCAATGATGTGGCAGTGGTAGCAGCGCATTATTTACAAATAAACAAAAACGAAAACGAGGCTCTCTGTACAAAAACTGTATGGTTAATATTTTTAGGATGACCCATAATTCAAATTTGGCCGGAAAAACTAGACTCGAATATCTGATAAAAACGCACTTCGGATTTTTCGAGAATCAGAACACATGAGGAAATTAGATTGAATTTGGACTGAATCAGATTCATGCCTTCAAATATTCAGTTTTTGAGGCCCAGGATCCAAATTCCAGCTTTGAAATGTTCAGTTTTTGGGATTTTTTTCCCCTGTAAAATCGTATGTTTATTTTCTGCGGGGCAGTTAGCCATGTAAATGCCCCGGACATAAATTTGCTTCAAGTTTTTATCCTGTGATAAAAAAAAAAAACAAAAACCGCCATCTTGAGTGAAGGCTGTCTGGAATATTCACAATAATTGTGATAATTCAGAGTGTGAAGGACAAAATAAGAGAGGATAATAAAAAATGAGAAGGAGGGAAAGGTTTGGGATGAAAGTGACAGAAAGAAAGACTGAATAAGAAAAAAAGAGTGAAAGAAAGAGACAGGCAAAAAAAAGATGAAAATAAACATGAGAAATACAAACACAAAAATATGGCATAAGAGATACATCACCTCAGAAAAGAATAAACTGAACAAAAACATGTTAACAGTCAGGTTTTGACAAAAACACAAAGAAATAAAGATACAGATAAAATGAAGAAACTGGTGAAGGGAAAGAGTAACAGAGGACGGAGAAAGAGACGGAAATGTAACAGAGAGAAAACTGAGAAAGAAGAATAAGACAGGGGAGATAAAAAAAGTGAGAATGAATGATGGCGTTTCTTCTTGCCTGTGTCCTTGAAAACCTAAACAGGCGGAGTATAGAGTGAGAGAATAAAACGTCTTTTTGATTAGAGAAGACAGTAGGCCACTGAGGGGAGGTAAACATATGCTGTACTTTTGTGCAGGGCTTCTGAGAGAAGTTTTCTAAAGCTCTCTTCTCGCTCCTCCTCTCTTTCCTTCGCCTCTCCTCCTCTCCCCCCTGCCTTTTTTTCCATTTCAGGCTTTCCGGAGCTTTCTGGGCCCATCTTTAAAAAAAAAAAAAACAGGAAAAATTCAGAGCACTGGAGGAATGCACCGGGTGGACCCGAACCCCCCTCCAAACCATCCATAGGGACGACTTTTGTGAGAAGAATGAATTACGATAGGGACAACGTCATTTTGAGGCGGGAAACAAAGAATAGTAAGTAACAGAGGGACTTTAGAGGCCAACAGGAAAGCTGTTAGGGAGGCAAAGTTCCACAAGGGACATGCAAATGACTGACTGACTGAACAGAGAGACTTACTTTATCTTCAGTCTTCTTTATGTACAAGGTATAGGGCAAGTAAAAGCAGAGGGACGTACTTTAGCTTCAGTCTTCTGTATGTACAATGTACAGGGCAAGTAAAAGCAGAGGGACGTACTTTAGCTTCAGTCTTCTTTATGTATAAGGTACAGGGCAAGTAAAAGCAGGGGGATGTACTTTAGCTTCAGTCTTCTGTATGTACAATGTACAGGGCAAGTAAAAGCAGAGGGACGTACTTTAGCTTCAGTCTTCTTTATGTATAAGGTACAGGGCAAGTAAAAGCAGGGGGATGTACTTTAGCTTCAGTCTTCTTTATGTACAATGTACAGGGCAAGTAAAAGCAGAGGGACGTAATTTATCTTCAGTCTTCTTTATGTACAAGGTATAAGGTAAGTAAAAGGAAACTGTGTAATTACCGCTTGTTTGATTTTTGTTAACGAGATAGCCGTTATCTGTAGATGAATTACAAGGAAGGCGGTGACTGAATCATTTAACATTTAACGTTCCTCGTTTCCAGGTACAGTCTTTAAAATCTACAATACACTTTCAGTTTTGCTTTCCTGTGCCATCTCTCTCGCTCTGTGTGTGTGTATGTATTTGCTTATATGAAAAGTGTGTATATATATTTATATATATATAATTTAAAGTATGATTTGACTGTTGTATTTATTATACTGCTTTTCTATAAATTTGTTAGTTTAGAATGAATATGATATTGTAATTAATTTTATTTCATGTAGTAACATAAATCTGAGTGTGGAGTGTATGGACAAGAGACAGTTTATTATTTATTTATTTATTTATTTATGTATTTATTTGATTGCTTCTTCGTGCTTATTATGCTCATTAACAAAGGCTGAATGACTGTGACTGAGTGAAAGCTGTATGATGACACTGAATGACTGTGACTGAGTGAAAGCTGTATGATGACACTGAATGACTGTGACTGAGTGAAAGCTGTATGCTGACACTGAATGACTGTGACTGAGTGAAAGCTGTATGATGAAAGGAAGAATGTTAGACGGGTCTTCATGCCCAATTCTTAACTCTTTGAAAATAAAGTATGTTCTCTCTCTCTCTCTCTCTCTCTCTCTCTCTCTCTCTCTCTCAAGGTCCCTGCAGGAGTAGGATATCATGTCCTTCCATAACCCTCGATCCTTTATGCTTCTCAACAGGTTTGTCAGAGATCATTTCCCGTGCCAGGATGCCAAACCATCAAACATCTTTTCCCTCTGTCTTCCTTTGTCTCTTATACCTTCGATCTTTTCTGTTGCTGTTAGGTGCTCTACCTCATTTTTCAGCTGGGATAAAAATATATACTACGACGCAGTTGCCAACTGAAACTGATATTTTGTTTTGAAATTTTCGGTTGACAATTCCTCTACACAGCCTGTATTAAAACAAATAATAATTCTATACTTCTTTTTGACTTGTTCGGCATACTGTCAATTACTCACAGCTACTGATATCCTCCAAACAGTGCTTATTCGTTTCTTTATTCCTTTTTTGATAGTTAACAGAATACCTTTACTTTATCATAAAAATTTTGAATAAGTTCATAGCTCTTAATGCATCAGATTTTGGGAAGATAATGCAGTAATTCAGTATTTATTTTTATGTTATTTGTATTTTTCCATTGACCATAAATTAAATTGCTTTTTGAAGATCTTTTTTTCTAAAGCAGGAACTATAGATTTCTGTATACAAATACAACTTTTATACAGATGTGTAATTTCTATATATACAAGTATAACTTTTATATACACATGCAACTTCTATAGACAAATATAACTTGTATATACACACATAACTTCTATATACAAGTATACCTTTTATATACACATGTAACTTCTATATACAAATATAACTTTTTTATACAAATATAACTTTTATATACACACATAACTTCTATATACAAGTATAACTTTATATACACATGCAACTTCTATATATAAATATGACTTTTATATGCACATATGACTTCTATATACAAATATAACGAAAGTTATTAGGTTTTTTAGCAAATGAAAATGGAAATAGTGCCATAAATCTACTATATAATTACAAGAATTTGTTGTAGTATACCACAGGTCTACTATAATGACATTCTGCTGAATGTGACAAGCAGATTATGAGAAACTATCCCCACCCTCCCATTTGCCACATAATTTTATGGGACCTTTTGCTTCACTGACGCATCAGGGCGTTTGGGCACACATGTCTATGACTTCCTATGGACCACACGAACAGAGCCTCCATACATAAAGTATCCATAAATTACTGCTCAGTGTTGTGCACTAGGGAACTCCGCAGGGAAATCAGAAGTTTCAGGACGCTTCGCGGATTCCCCATCCATCCTGTGGCATAAGACTTGTCCCTTACGATTTTCATTTCCCTTTTTTTTTTACCGTGGCTAATTCCAAAAGTCAAAGAACTTCGTCTGAATTTAAGAAATCAGATAAAGGAGACAATGGTATTCCTTACACAGGAAACTTGGCAGAAATAAACAACGCATTATACAAAAAGCCTTTTCATTGTACAAATTACTTTGTTGCAGTACAATGTCTGTCTCTTGGTGTAGACATACCCTTAAGCGAAGTAATCCCAGAGGAGACATTTGTCAAAGGGTGATGTTCGAGCTTAATGTGTGGTGTCTTGTACAAACTGGGGATGGCTACCTTCAATCGCGCATAGATCTGGTTACATGACGAGAATGCGATACCTAATACATGAACTCTTATTTACTGTACTTTCATATTTCATGTATGGAGCAAATATGTCAAGGGGGGGGGGGCGATGGACTGGAGAAGAAGTTTTTTTTAGAACCCTACCCCACATGTCAGTAGTGCATATGACCTTTGCACTCACCCACCCTGTTTACCGGAGTAGGGCTCGACGAACTTTCCAGGTGGAACAGTCTATAGAGCGTAATGCTTTTATTTATTCCGGGATCTCCAACAAATAACTATATCCCAGCATTTATTGTTGTTGTTGTTGTTGTTGTTATCGTTGTTATTATTTTTGTCGCTGCTGTTGCTGTTCCATCTCCTTGAAATAGAGACCATGGTGCATTTAGTAGCCGAAGTTGTGAAGGCGATGAAGCAAAAGCATCATAGAACTGAGAGCTGGCTACAGTGGTTAGCTTGAAAACTTGAGAGCTGGCCACAGTGGTTAGCTTGAAAACTTGAGAGCTGGCTACAGTGGTTAGCTTGAAAACTTGAGAGCTGGCTACAGTGGTTAGCTTGAAAACTTGAGAGTTGGCTACAGTGGTTAGCTTGAAAACTTGAGAGCTGGCTACAGTGGTTAGCTCGAAATCTTGAGAGCTGGCTACAGTGGTTAGCTTGAAAACTTGAGAGCTGGCTACAGTGGTTAGCTTGAAAACTTGAGAGCTGGCTACAGTGGTTAGCTTGAAAACTTGAGAGCTGGCTACAGTGGTTAGCTTGAAAACTTGAGAGCTGGCTACAGTGGTTAGCTTGAAAACTTGAGAGCTGGCTACAGTGGTTAGCTTGAAAACTTGAGAGCTAGCTACAGCGGTTAGCTTGAAAACTTGGAGATAAAACTGAGAGCTGGCTACAGTAGTTAGCTTGAAAACTTGAGAGCTGGCTACAGTGGTTAGCTTGAAAACTTGAGAGCTAGCTACAGCGGTTAGCTTGAAAACTTGGAGATAAAACTGAGAGCTGGCTACAGTAGTTAGCTCGAAAACTTGAGAGCTGGCTACAGTGGTTAGCTCGAAAACTTGGAGTGCCCCTCCCCCTCCCCCCCCCCTGCAAAAAAAAACGTATGCAGACTCTACGATATAGGCCTCACGGTGAAGAGACCAGTAACAGCTCTTATTAATGTTCTCTAAACAATGTAAGAGACAATTAACAGCTCCAATTAGTGTGCAATAAGCAATGTAAAAGACAAGAAACAGCTCTAATTAGTGTGCAATAAACAACGTAAGAGACAAGAAACAGCTCTAATTATTGTGCAATAAACAACGTAAGAGACAATTAACAGCTCTAATTAGTGTGCAATAAGCAACGTAAGAGACAATTAACAGCTCTAATTAGTGTGCAATAAGCAACGTAAGAGACAAGAAACAGCTCTAATTATTGTGCAATAAGCAACGTAAGAGACAAAAAACAGCTCTAATTAGTGTGCACTAAGCAACGTAAGAGACAAGAAACAGCTCTAATTAGTGTGCACTAAGCAATGTAAGAGACAACTAAAAGCTCTTATTAATCTACACTACAAAAAGTAAGAGATAGTGTAACACTAATTTGCACTAAACAACGTAATAGACGACTAGCAACATTTATTAATGTACACTAAACAACGTAAGAGACAGGTAACAGTGTTTATTAATGTGCACTAAACGTAAAAGACAAGTAACAAAATTTCTGAATGTACACTAAACAACGTAAGAGACAAGTAACAGCTCTTTTAAGTGTGCACTAAACAACGTAAGAGACAAGTAACAGCTCTTTTAAGTGTACACTAAACAACGTAAGAGACAAGTAACAGCTCTTTTAAGTGTGCACTAAACAACGTAAGAGACAAGAAACAACTGTAATTAGTGTGCACTGAATAACGTAAGAGACAACTAACAGCTCTTATTTATATACACTACAAAAAGTAAGAGACAAGTAACATTAATGTATACTAAACAACGTAAGAGACAAGTAACAGCGTTTATGAATGCGCACTCAACGTAAAAAGACAAGAAACAGCTCTTATTAACCTGCCGTACAAGCACACAAACTGCTCTGAGAATCTTTGCTTACTTCTGTGAGCACAGTTTGTTTTGGCATAGACACAATGTCTGTGACCATATGAACCCAATACATGGCTTCTCTGTTACTGAACAGTTAGGGTATTGTTGGAGAGCAAATATATAACAATTATTATCTCTTTTTTTCTCCAGAGCTTTAGAGGACTTGATAACGATTACGTTCCGGCGATATGGAATGAGGTTAACAGTGCACATGCAACGTGTGGGCCGCATTTGGGAGCTATAATTCAAGTGGAAGGCCCCAGAATATAACAGGCAGTTTTGTTATTAAAAAAAAAAATACTTAATAACTGATATAACATAGCTCTCGTGGATGATCTAGTTAGCTCCCCTTGTACGGCTCTCTTCCGTATAGAGTCGACAATGTAAGCTAAAGGCTTCGAAAGCATTGAAGAGACAAATGCAGCAAAATTTATGTATTAGAATTTTATACAGAGTAATGAATTTTATGAGCACAAGTAGCGTATGTTCGTGTTTACATATTCTTAGAAGTGTAGGAGTTGTGGAATCTAAAGTAAACAATTTCCTTAGATGGAAGATGAGAGTTGGAGATTCGCTGCCAGGATATGCTGTCATCATCATCATCATCATCTAGAAAATGGTCATCACGTTTCTCTGTTTTGTGCATCTTTAGTGGCAATACTCAGGTCTGACAGATTCATTTTCCAGTTTTACCTGGTCTACTAGTCCAGTTAGTTTTTCTTTACGGCCTCTGTTAACCTTGAACTTTTCAGTGATGGCCGTATTCTCTGAATTACGACTTTTTTTTATGACGATCAAAGAATTTTGGTTGTTTTTTTTTTCTTTTGATTTTTAGTCTTCTGAAGTTTTGTAACTTTTTTTTGTTGTTGTTTAGGGTTTTCTCAATTGTTTTCTGGCTGCCTTTGGTATATGGTGATCTTTCTCCAAAATCACTTCGTCACTGCATCAGATTCTTTTTTCTTAAAATCTGTACATTGTCAAAATTCCTCAGTAAAGGATTTAGGTCTATTCTGGAATTGTAATACTCTCTGAGTTGCTGTCCAGGAATTTTTCTTTGTTAGTATCTTATGCATGTAGTAAAAAAAAAAATTGCTTTTCCCGTTCTTGATTACATTTACTGTATTTTTCTGCTCCACCTGACGGAATTTTATTTATTTCTGCCAATATATTTCTGTTTGCTTCTGTTCTGTACTGTGGTTTTTGTTTTGTTTTGTTTTTTAAGTGCTGCGGTGGCGTAGTGTTTAGCACACTCGCCTGGCGATCAGGAGGTCCCCGGGTCAATTTCGCACGGGTTAAACTTTTCAGGTCGACTGGCACAGGGGCCAGCCTGAAGAAATACTACCCAGGTTTTTCAAAGAAAAACGTAGCGAGGACAGGTGCTGGCGTCCATGCCTGCAGTGCCAACTACTGTAGTCACCTAGAAATGTGAAGGCACAAACACTTCACACCCTGCATCGTGGAAGTGTCACGGGACATGGATCTTCCCTCTGTATTGATACTACCTTTGTTCTGTGTTCTTGTTGTTTAGCTCTAATGCTCTTACATCGACAGCGTCTTTAACTTAAAAAAAAAGAGATTTCCAGTTTGATATCAGCGCTATGCCAGCTGTATGTCTTATGGACACTGCAGGGGAACAGAAATAAAGGTAAAGTAAGAGAACAAATATTGTAGGATTAAACCTCGAAAAAATCGTAGACAAAGCACTTTAGTGAGACGTGAGAGAAAGAAAAATCACAAGAGAATTACCTGGGATTCGAACACGGACTCCGGTAGGACGAGCAGCCGTCTAGCCACGAGAGAACAGCGTACTTAGCCAAGTCGGATGCTAGTTGGCTAAGTCGATAGTACGCTGTTCTCTCGTGGCTAGACGGCTGCTCGTCCTACCGGAGTCCGTGTTCGAATCCCAGGTAATTCTCTTGTGATTTTTCTTTCTCTCACGTCTCACTAAAGTGCTTTGTCTACGATTTTTTCGAGGTTTAATCCTACAATATTTGTTCTCTTACTTTACCGTACCAAAACCTCGTAGTTTCCTATTTATAAAAAATTGTTCCTTAGAAATAAAGGTAGACCAAATTGAGACATGGAGAAGAACAACAGAGAGGATGTTGAGCAGTAGAGGGCTCACCTGGGCAAGAGCGGAAAAAAGGGCAAAAGACAAGGGTTTATGGAAAACCTTTGCGGTAGCCCCATGTGCCTTGGGTACCTAAGGTTCAGAGAGAGAAAGAGAGAGAGAGAGAGAGAGAGAGAGAGAGAGAGAGAGAGAGAGATCTTAAACGTTTTTGCATCGTGACCGTATTTTAAAAAATCCCTTTTACATTTTTATACGCTTTAGCAGACTAAACGATAAAAATGATGACCTGACTCTTAAGGAAAACGTATCTGATAACAGGAATATCTGTTTACAGAAAAAGCCATCTTATTTCTCTTCTTTCCGTGGCACCGAAACCATTCTGTTCTTGTCAATGTGTTTTCTTCTTTATAAAATTGGGATTTCTTTTTGTCTGTATTTTGTCCCCCCCCCCCCCCTAATCTTGACCTATCATATTACACCTTGTTTTGTTATTTCATGACCGTTCTTGCTGTACTATAGAGAATATCCATATTTTTCCCCATTGTGTTCTGACTATTCAAAATTCTTATCATTCAGATAAAGTCCGTGTGTTACATAATGGGTTACTTTGAATATTATTTCACCTTCAGCATTTCACTTTTGTGTGGTTTAATTTCAACACATAAATGCAATAAGTAACATTAAACAGTTTCAGAATGTAGAACTTGATGTATGTCATAATGTCACCATATGAACCATCATAATAAAATCTCAGTAGCAGTAATGTATGTTTCATGGTTTTTAATGAACTAATGGAAGTGAAAAAAGACACTTTCTAGTGGCTAGAAATTAATAGACTGGTGTCCGTATAGGTCTGGCCCATGTTAACAACAGCTTTATGAAGATCTTTTCAACGTTTACATTGGAAAATATACAGAGATCTTGGTGTTTTTTTTAATGTTGTGGTTTTCTTCTTGTTCTGTAGTAATGACTCTTGTTTGGGCTACTTGTTCTATAATGATGACACGGGTTTGAGCCATTTGCTCTGAAATGATGACATGGGTTTGAGTTATTTGTTCTGTAGTGATGACATGGGTTTGAGCTATCTGTTCTGTAGTGATGACATGGGTTTGAGCTATTGTAGTGATATCACAGATTAGAAATATTTGTTCTATAGTGATGACACAGGGTTTAGCTGTTTGTTCTGTAGTGATGACACGGGTCTGAGTTGTTTGTTCTGTTGTGATGATAGGGGACTGAGGTATTAGTTCTGTAGTGATGACACGGGTTTGAACTATTTGTTCTGTACAGATGACACAGGTTTGAGCTATCTGTTCTGTAGTGATGACACAGGTTTGAGCTATTTGTTCTGTACAGATGACACAGGTTTGAGTTATTTGTTCTGTACAGATGACACAGGTTTGAGCTATTTGTTCTGTAGTGATGACACAGGTTTGAGCTATTTGTTCTGTACAGATGACACAGGTTTGAGTTATTTGTTCTGTAGTGATGACACAGGTTTGAGCTATTTGTTCTGTAGTGATGACACAGGTTTGAGTTATTTGTTCTGTACAGATGACACAGGTTTGAGCTATTTGTTCTGTAGTGATGGCACGGCTTTGAGTTGTTTGTTCTGTAGTGATGACACGAATCTGAGCTGTTTGTTCTATAGTAATGACACGGACGTGAAATGTTTGTTTTTAGGTGCAACCTCTAATCTCCGTACTAGACGTGAAAGACGAGTTATGTGAGAGAAGAGTTTGCTTCTATACCTGGTCGGAGAGGTTGAGGCGAGGAAAATCATGGGTTGTCTCTCTTTTTTTCCCCCGTGTTTAACGGCTTATGGAGACTACCATATGACTGATGCCCGCCGGTCACGCGCAAAGTAAACTTCACCATGTCAACGACTTGCATATGTAGAGAACAGTGGTTACCAACTTTTTTAGGCTGCCGCCCTTTGGTCCCCAGACTACATCCCTAACGCCTCTAAAAATTATTTTCGCTTAATTGGTTCTACTGTCCTTATCGACCTCCTGGATGTTCTCATTGCCCCCTCCCCTTCCCCCGCCCCAACCCCAAAGAGAGGCAATACTCCGAACCTTGAGAAGCACATACATATAAGAACTTTCATACAAGAAGAAAGCTTACCAGATCTATTATTTGGGCCAGGGCTACTGAGTATGTGACGTTCAGAGGCTGGTTATTGGCCAGAGTGGGACGGACTTGTTTGTTGTAGCTCTTCATGAGGTCACGCACCAGCCGGTATTCATCTTCCGTGCCGTAGTAAGTGCTGCCATGGCAACAACCTGGTAACAAACACCTGAGTAAGTTTATGTGTTGCATGTGTGACACGCTTTGATTTGCACTGAAGATGTTATGAATATAAGTAAAGGGAAAGCACCAGACAGTGCATCTGCTTCAGAGCTGTAGTAAGAGTTATCAACATCATCAGGTGCCGTGCCGACTGGCGTTGGCTATTATGCTTATCCAGAGTACACGATCCTTCATGCAGGCCATCAGCTCAGTTGGTGATCTCCTCGCATACCATCTCGTCAGACTGTTCAGTATAATTTCTCTTGGTCTTCCCTTGGCTCTTCTTCCCTCTATTTTTCCTGTTGTAATATTTTCAGTGCCCCTTCTTCTCATTGCATTTCACATGAAAGTACATTGTGTGTCTCTCTCTCTCTCTCTCTCTCTCTCTCTCGCTCTTATTTTTTTTATACGATTTTTTGTATATACAGCTCTTCTCAAACATTCTCCATTAGTTATTTTTGCTGTCCAGGAAATTCGCAACATTCTTCTAATAAACCACATTTCTGCTGCTTCCAACGACTTTTGTGCAGACCTGCATATTGTCCATGATTCACTTACATATAAAAAGATGGGTTCAATATAGCATTTTAGGACTCGTTTTCTAACATTCATTGGAGATAACAGTAAGACTTAGAGACTACCGTAAACATTCTGCTTGTTTCCAAATTTAGAAAAGCTGTCTTCAGATTTACGTATTTCGGGACGAGCTAACTTCGCTCAACCAGTGATCGCGTTAACCGGCTATTACCTGTAAATTACAGATTTTAAAAACAAAAGAGGAAAAATTGAAAGTTTAGGAGGTAATCTGTTATCGCAACCGATCTGTATTATCAAAACTCTGGTTAAAATAAAACACACACACAGAGAAAACGCTTGGACAATAATCAGGACAGTATGTATGGTAACCCTGTCATGCCTTAGAGGCACATAGGGATATGGTGTTAGTGCCCATATTTTCCTTGACCTGTCAGCACACTAGAGGGTGATATGGTCAGTATCACGCCTGGCTGCCTTTCCTTCCCCAACTCCAGAAGAAGTCGGGTACCCATTTCTACAGCTGGGTGACTGGGGTGCCACCGGCCGGATTCGAACTCCCGACCTTCGCCATGAGAGACAAGTGCACTAACCACTTCGCCACTCAGACACCCTAATCAGGACAGTAGGTTGATGAAAATGCTCAATTTACATAGAAGAGAACCAAGCAGTTTTGACTTCGGTTCAGCATGTTAACATTTTGTAAGACTATATCTTGCCGAAAATAAAAAGAAAAAAAAAATCAAACTTTTCGCTGATATTTGTAAAGTGTGTTTAAAACAGTATAAGGTAGCGAATGTTGTATTGAGAAAAAGAGGTATTTCAGAAAGTACTTCATGGAAGATGAAGGACAGCTATAACTGCGCCGGTTTAAAAAAAAAAAATCCTTGCGCGATTTCCGCGCTTAATAGGAAACCATGTAAAAATTCTCTTAGTATGTTTTTATTTGTAATAGCGTATGACAGAAAGATGTAAGATTGCGATCAATGTGAACCTTAATTAAAGCTTATTTCGAGTTTATGAATCAGATTATTATTATTTAAAAAACCCAGGCTTATGAATGATGAACATATCAATGAAAATATTACTACTCCCACATTCTTTAAAATTTCTCTGTTTAATTCTATTAGTTTTGGACCGTTATTTTCTCATCCCATTTTTCAAAGTATTCATGCACATAGCGCATATATTTGTCATTAGTTATCTTCGCTACGTTAAAAGCTACAGTCATCAAACTCGGTATGTTAAAGCAGTTAAATTGTATGTTCTTGCAGAAAGGACGATGTGGCCTAAGATAATTTCATGTTTAGCAGATTAGGGTAAAAGATATTTGAGTTTTACTAAAGTTGGCAGATAACCTGAATTTATCTAGATGAACCTGTGGATAGTTTTGGTTTACCTGGATTAAGACAATTTAATTTTGTCTAAATTAATCTAAGGATAAGTTGTTTTTTTTAGGCTGAAGCAAGGATAACTTAATCTTATCTAGGTTAAGCTAAGAGTACCTCATACCGGCCCATGTCATTGTTCACTTTTGTTATTTTAGTGAACAATGACTTAGGTATTAGGATGTAAAACAAAGCGTAAGATAAGGGTGCTTATTATCACCTGATCTATTCTCATTGCGCAGTGAAAACACCATGAGAGGCATTAAAAATGTGAAAGGAATTAAAATAGAAGGTGATAATATCAATAACCTGAGATATGCGGATGAAATTGTTCTAATAGAAAAAAATGAAAGCAATTTGCAGAAACTCGTGAATAAGATTACTGAAGAGAGTAGTTAAAAAAAAGCCTAGAGCTAAACAGCAAAAAGCAGAAACAATGATAATATTGAAAAGAATAAACGTACCGAAGTGCAACATCTTTTCAAACGGGAAGACGATAACAGTAAATAAGGTTAATTACCTTGAAACAATAATAACAGCTGATGGCAAGTGCTCAAATTAAATAAAATGACAAATAGGTGAGACAAAGACAGCTTTCTCATGACATGAAGAAGATACCAACAAACAAGAAAATATTGATAAAAACTGAACAGGAAAGTGTTACATGCTGTATAGAGCCAATACGGTGTTTGAACCCTGGAGAGTCAGCAAAAAAAATGACAAGGAAACTGGAAGCAATACAGATGATGTGGTTTTGAAGAAAGATGCAACAAATACCCCGAAAAGACAGGAGAACAAACGAAGAAGTCCTCAAAGAAGTTGAAGTTTCAGAACAGCGAAAACTACTTCAAGGATAAGAAAAAAGACAGTCAAAATTTCTTGAAAATGTCTTGAGAAGACAGAAGTTTCAGAACAGCGAAAACTACTTCAAGGATAAGAAAAAAGACAGTCAAAATTTCTTGGAAATGTCTTGAGAAGACAGAAATTGCAGAACCTAATAATGGCTGGAAAAGTCAAGAGAAAAAGAGAGGAAGGTCAAGAGAAAAATATTTCAGTGGACAGACCAAGTGGCATGGCGGTAAATAAAAGGATCTGAATTAATCTGAAACACCAAGGACCGTGCAAGATGGAGAGGCATGATCGCCGACGCTATCCTGCGCGGTAAATAATATTCCAGCAACTACTTTTAGCATTTACTAGTATAAAGTTTACTCCTTACTTTTAGCATTTACTAGTATAATGTTTACTCCTTACTTTTAGCATTTACTAGTATAAAGCTTACTCTTTACTTTTAGCATTTACTAGTATAAAGCTTACTCTTTACTTTTAGTATTTATTAGTATAAAGTTTACTCTTTACTTTTAGCATTTACTAGTATAAAGTTTACTCCTTAATATAATAATGATTATGAAGCAAACGAGGACAATGATACAAATATTTCTGGTGACAGTGAATATAATTTTTAAATTAAATACGTTATTTTGCCATTTTGAAACAGAAAAGTGTTATACAAATATGGACGACTTTACCTGAAAGGGTGCCAAGGATAAAACAGAACACAATCCGTGACGCCATCCTTAACTGAAGGTAAAACATCCGTCTTCGTCAGAGCAGGTGGCTCGGCCGGGTTAGAGTTAAAGGTTAAACGTTCTTTTGCCTGACTCGTGTTCTCATACCTGTCAGTCTTCCTGTCCTTCTTCACCTTTCACTGTGAGATTTGTTCTCTGAATGTCCATCATTTTTTTAAAGTAAGAACATAACAGTACTTATTTGTTAGAATCTGCTTTGAAACTTTTTGACGTGTCATATTTTACATGGTCCTTTAAATGCTTTTATTTGACAGTTTTGTAAATGAAGAAGCGTGTTAAATTTAACGCCCAGTTGCTGTTTTCCAACACGGTACTGTTTATTTTCATTCCAGTACGGAAGACGGTTAAAACAATTTTTTCCAATCTTATATTTCACTCTAAAACAATTGTTGTGTAACTACTTCTCCACTTATTTATCCATGTTCTGTCAACAGATTGGAGATCACAGAAACTGATATCTGGGAAATCCAAAAATAGTTTCACAGTACAACAACAGTGCTCTCTCCAAATATTTGTAATGCAAATAGCATTCAAGCTAGTTTGCCCGAAGACACAGTAAAATATTCATCGAGTCTCAAAACAGTTGGAAAAATATCCATAATATTCAGGCACTTCTCCAAAAAGTTGCTTTTGAGACAGCAATACTCACGTTTTACCATATGTACCAATCACAGCACACAAATAATTCAAACTGAAAAAAAAATGGTGTAAAGAAAAGTATATATTACTAAACTTGAAGTTCAAAGTCTATATTCTATTCATTGTTAGAATCAATAGTCAGTATACAGAGCCAGTCTAGATCAATATTCATTCTGCATCAACGTGTCTGACAATGCTGAAGTTGCCCTTCCAGGGTAGTTCATATCGGTCCCAAGTCAGAAAAATCTGTTGAGTAGATAACAAGAATCAGTGATAAGCATGTGAAGAAAATAACTTTATAACATACACAAGGAAATTTATATCAAGAAAATTGCTCATTCGACCTCATGCAGAAAGGAGGCAGTTTTTCCACAGACTTTGCAATGTAGTCTAGTATTTTTAAATGACGTGTTTGAGATACGACGGTGGTGTGACAACCTGGAAGAAGCTCTAGGAGTGGACAATTGGTAGGAGAAGATCAAGGACATAGAGGAAGGGAGACAAGTCTTGTATGCAGCAGTGAGTCGCAATGGCTCGGAAAGCTGAGTGAATCAATGAATGAAGTGTCTGAGACAATAAAATTCTCTCAAATGCAAGTTGTTTTATGAAAGCGTTAATACTGGCACAACATGAAAGTATATCTTTGGTAGCTGGTGCATGTAAAGTGCCTAGTTTCTTGCAGAATCCTTTCATTTCATTACTAGCTGCTGTATTTTCTTTCCTGCTTTGCTTATTTGCACACCCATCATTAGGTCTCTCAAAAATTTCCACAAAATGTGCAAACAATATGCATAAAAAATGATTCTCTAAAATCTTAACAGAATTAGTTTAGCTTTCTTCCTAAAAAAAAATCAGAGTTCATCTTTTTCTTTCAATCCTCACTGCAGGTTTTTTCACATTTGAAGGCCACTTTATATTAATGTGAACCAAAACAGATTTTTAAAAGTTTGTGTTCGGCTCCCACTGATTCGCAGAGTTTCAGTTTTTATGTATTTTATCATGGCAATGTTTGCGGGTAGTCTCTGTTCTGGTCAGGAAAAAACATGTACATTCGGAACCATCGACACTTCACACTGTTAAAACCAATGGGTCATCATGGCAGTAGAGATTGCCTCCTTCGTGGTTGACAGAAAACCTTTGTCCCTCTTGAATGACAGAAAATCTTTGTCCTTCTCTTGAATGACATAACATCTTTGCCTCTCTCTTGAATGACAGAAAACCTTTGCCTCTCTCTTGAATGACATAAAACCTTTGTCTCTCTCGTGAATGGCAGAAAACCTTTGTCTCTCTCGTGCATGACAGAAAACATTTGTCCTTCTCTTGAATGACAGAAAACCCTTGATTCGTCCTGTCACATCTCCTAATCCGGCAGTTCCAACAGAAAAACACAGTTTCCTCTACTATACCCCTTGTTCAGTACAGAACTTTTTGTCATCTAAAATACCTCCTTCTTCTAATATTATTTTCAGTTCCATGTGAAACATAAATTTCTTTTACAAAATCGGATTTTTTCCTGGAACTTGTAAATTTTTTAGCAGAATCAGTGTTTGCGTTTATCAGCTTCTGTATCCTGACAAATCTTGTATTTTGTGGCTGATGTTGTCATTTGCTAATGTAATTTACAGTACGCATCTTCGTGGAATCACCAGACTTAATTTTCAGAGTTTTGGGGGTTTTTTTTGTTCTAAAGAGACTCGAATAGATCTCCACAATTTGGATAATTAAAATGTAACCACCAGGGCTTAGTAACAAATAAAAAGCCAGACGTTTCAAAACAATTACAAAGGGACATTACTTAGGCATGATTAGTGTTTACGGTAAGCTACATTTCACGTTTTTATATGTTAAGGAAAAATGAATCGTTATGTGCCGTTATTAAAAGGATAGCATCTGCGATCATGCTTCTCATTCTTGTGCTGTCATAGATTTGTGAAGCATGATTTGACAAGGGAATGATGGTATGGCGACGAGTTCCCTCTGCCTTCCGCCGGGTTTGTATATGGTTTTCTCTGCTAGCCTTTGTCTAGAGAGACTGACCAGCAGGACATCAGGGCACCTGTTTTTTTTGGTTTGCTGTTGTTTATTCAGATATTCACAACCCGCCAACCGGTAGACACGCCTGGTGGGATCACAGCCTTCTCTCCACAGAAGAATGACAATGGTTAATTTTTAAACAGCGCCGCAAAAGTGCACTTTGTACTGCTTGGTTGTGGGAACAGGCAGAACTACAAAAATAAGATTTTTAAGGACATGCATCATTCCCATCGCCACATACGTCTGTGAGACCTGGACACTTAACAAAATAGCAGAGAAACAGATCAATGCCTTTGAATGTAAATGCTACAGAAAAGTTCTTCAAATGTCACGGACACAAAAAAAAGAACAAATGTATCCATACTACAAGAACTTAATATTGAAGAAGGTTGGCTAGTAAAGAGGGTTAAACAGAGAAAACATATATTTTGGACAAATTAAACGTCATGAGAATTCAGAGAAGACAGTCATGGAAGGGTACATAATGAGAAAAAGAAAGAGAGGAAGACCAATGCGAAGATAGCTGCAAGACATCGCTGATAATCTGGAAATGGATGCATCAGCAGCATGGGCATCTTGCTTATTGCCGAGAGGCCTACAGGAGAGCTTTTAGGGAAGCAAAGTTCCGCAAGGGACATTCAAATGATTGACTGATTGTGAGAGTGCAGCATAACGTTACTTTATACATTTTCACAATAGCACACTAGTCTTCTTGAAAGTTAATGAAATAATTTGAATCTACACAGAAAAGAACGTCACTGAACTCTGAATTTGAAAAGGTAATGCGGAAAGTCGTGAGCAAAATGTTTTTTTTTAAATCAGAATTTATAGATATAGAAAATATAAATGTATAACATTAAACTGCATCCTTTGCACTTCATGTAGAGGTCACATGACATCACCATCATGTGTCATGTGACCACGTGAAGCAGAAACAGAAAGGGCGGTTGCTGAAATTTCGTTTCGTCAACGTGCTGTTATTGAGCTCCTCGTTAAAGATGAAATCCCCGCTGCTGAAATTCACCAAAGACTTCAACTTGCTTATGGAGATGTGTGTATGGGTGCTAGCAGTGTTAGGAGGTGGGTGAAACATTTCAAAGATGGAAATACGAGCATCCAAGATATGCCTCGCAGCGGTCGCCCTCGAACTGCCTCCACTGAACGCAACGTGGAATGGGTTGATGACATCATTAAAGAAGACAGACGTGTCATAGTATCTGAAATTGGTGTAAGTCTTGGAATAGGAGACAATGCAGTACAGGAAATGATTGAAACCCGAGGCTATAAAAAAAAGTTTGTGCCCGCTGGGTTTCACAGGAGAGAACGTCCAGAAAGCAGTGGGTCTATGCCGTCGGTCAGCTGGAACGGAATTCTACCGGGACAGTATTTTCAAACTTGCAGAGCGACGGGAAAAATGTGTGCAGAGAAAATGGAGATTATGTTAAAAAGTGAAGAAAAGGATGCAGATTAAGGTGACACATTTATATTTTCTCTCTATATAAATTCTGATTAAAAATTTTTTTTGCTCACGACTTTTTGTATCACCCTCGTATTTTTTAAAAATAAGCAGTAGCAAAAACACCTCATTACCTTATGTGACGTTTTTATACTAATCTGTCTGTCCTGTCTGTCTGCCTGCCTGCCTGTCTGTAGAATATGTAAAAAATTAAAGTTTATACACCTCTGATCAGTAATTAGTTACTGCAAATACGAAACATTGTTACTGATTCATGCTATCTCAGCTGAGCTTTTGAGTGGGTGAGTAAACCACCAATGAATGCAAAACAGAATTTGTCCGAAGTCATAAACAAAGAGTAACCTCGCTTTTCCCTATTTTGTTCCACTCCCAGTTGTGTCCTCTTTAGTCCAGCTCTGCAGAGGTTTTGATTCACTAATGTGTGTTCTATCTGTTTTCAACAAAGACGGTGGCACTCCCGGAATCACATTATTCCATTGAAATGTAGATACGCCCAACACAAGGATGCTCTGTTTAAAGTATGTTTGAAAAAGTGGGTTATTATCATGAGAAAGTGGATGTTTATGCACGATTTATCATTCTGTGATGAACCTTGAAGGGATGGTGATAACCAGTGAGAAATCGATTGCTCATGCCCAATATTGTGATATTCTAAGTTACTATAGTAATTCTATCACCTTTGAAGATTTAGACAGGCAGAATTTTAGAGAGGAAAAAAAGAAGGAATGCTGTAGGAAAATGTCAATGGAAAATATTTGGTAACCTCGATACGTTCATGAGAGAATCCTTTTGATTGAGTCTTGCGGCTGAAAGATTGTGAAACAAAATGATTTCCATTGGGAATGGAGAAGTCGGACTTTCGAATGACAGCAGTCAGACAATCTCATTCTGATGACAGAAATTTCATGACCCCCCGAAAATCGCCTTATTTACTGTTGCTCATCTTTGGAGTAAAATGGATTAAATTCAAGACTTAGCTTCACCCAAACTATTTTAATTGCATCCACCCCCACCTTTTCAAGATATACTGTAGCTTTACAATACCCCTTCCAGCTCTTTCTCCTCTCCCTTCCAACTTCTCCATAGAAACATTTCATCCATTTGCCTTCTTCCTGTTACCTTGTCCAATTTATAAACTTCGCATCTTCACATATGTTACTGCCCTTTTTTTTGGCCTAACAATTAATATAACCTTTTCTTTCTTTCCCTTCTTTCTTGAGTTCTGTATATTTTTATTTGAATAGGACACAAGTCTAAATATTACCGCTATATGTAATGAGGGAAATTAAAAGGAGGACATCTATCGCTCTTCAGAAAGTAAAACAACTAAGGAATCTGTGGAGAGGAACAGGCAGAACTACAAAAATAAGATTTTCAAGGGCATGCATTTTTCCCATCACAATATATGCCTGTGAGACCTGGACACTTAACAAAACAGCTGAGAAACACATAAATGCCTTTGAATGTAAATGCTACAGAAGAGTTCTTCAAATATCATGGACACAAAAAAGAACAAATATATCCATACTACAAGAACTTAATATTGAAGAAGGCTGGCTAGTAAAGAGTATTAAACAGAGGAAACTAAATATTTTGGACACATTAAACGTCATGATAATCTAAAGAAGACCGCCTTGGAAGGGTACATAATGGGAAAAAGAAAGAGAGGAAGACTAAGGCGAAGATGGCTGCAAGACATCGTTTATAATCTGCAAATGGATGCATCAGCAGCAGGCCATCTTGCTCACAGCCGAGAGGCCTACAGGAGAGCTGTTAGGGAGGCAAAGTTTCACAAGGGACATGCAAATGTATGAATGAATTAATGTTTCATTACTGTGTGAAGATGTTGCAGTCTGCCTTTAAAATAAATGTGCTTGGTATCGTATCTTTCTGGCAGTGGCCTCTTGTATTCAGTTACTGGTCTTGATTAACTCGGGTATAGTAAAACAGAATGATTTGTATCCTCGAGTAGGAAATGTTGTGAAGTTAGTAGGATAAAAGTTCATAATTTATGGTGTCCCCCCCCCTCCTCGTTATTCTTAGGTTCATATTAGTCGGATAAAATTTAGATATTTTCCCCTCATCATTTTATGACGTTTCACGTATAGTAAACACATATGGATATGTGCTAAGGCATAATTCAATCACAAACCGGTATGTGACCACTACTTGGACGTCCTAATAGCAACTCTTCCATTCAAGATAGCAAAAGACTGCTATTGACCGCTCACGTGACCCTGCTTGACCAAACTGTCTCAGAGTGAGACAGAGAGGAACAGGGTAAGGTCATAGTTCAAAATGGTCAAGGATAGTAAAAAATATGGCCTCCGCTCTCTGCCCCTGTATACTCAATGGAACTCTGGTGGTGGAGGCATCCTGATCAGTCGTCATCGCTGAATCTATCAATTCGTTTAGTGGAGGCTGACTTTTAATTAAGCTGCGGTATCTAAGAACAGCTCGCCGTATATTTGATTCTCTGCTTTTTATAGTATATGCAAATAATGAAAACGGATGGAGAGACTACAGGAATACAAATAACATAGTCAAGAGAGAAAGAAAAATTAAAGTCAGAGTTGGACGACTTCAGACTCCAGCTGAGTCACACCATGAACAACTGTCTAACCACCCACTGGACACACTGGACAGCACACTAAGAACTCTGCCTATAATACTCCTTTAAAAAATATGCACGCAGAGCCCAGTAGATTGTGCAGTTATTTTATCCTGTGATACTTGGAACTAATAATGGACATATAATGAGGGAAACTAAAAGGAGGGCATCTATCGCTCTTCGAAAAGTAAAACAACCAAAGAAGCTGTGGAGAGGAACATGCAGAACTACAAAAATAAGATTTTTAAAGGCGTGCATCTTTCCCATCGCAACATTTGCCTGTGAGACCTAGACACTTAACAAAACAGCTGAGAAACACATAGATGCATTTGAATGTAAATGGTACAGAAGAGTTCTTCAAATATTATGGACACAAAAAAGAACAAATATATCCATACTACAAGAACTTAATATTGAAGAAGGCTGACTAATAAGGAAGATTAAACAGAGAAAAACTTAAATATTTTGGACATATTAAATGTTATGAGAATTTAGAGATGACCGTCTTGGAAGGATACATAACAGGAAAAAGAAAGAGAGGAAGACCAAGGCGAAGATGGCTGCAAGACATCGATTATAATCTGTAAATGGATGCATCACCAGTAGGGTATCGTGCTTACAGCCGGGAGGCCTACAGGAGAGCTGTTATGTAGGCAAAGTTCCGCAAAGGACATGCAAATGAATGACTGACATGGAACTGAAATGATTCTACACATATTCTGAATTTTTGTCAAGAGAAATCAGCCTTCTGCACTATCCGAAACACTGAAATGCGTATATGTTTCTTAATTTCATACTTTACTTCGGAATATCATAAAAAATTCCAACCACTTATTTCTATATTGGCTACTTAAGCCAAGAGGTTTATCCAACTGTGATTTTAGCTTCTCTTTATATAAAAACTTGGCTTGAATTATATTTATTGTTTAAATTTTGGAAAGAATATAATCTTATTTCGCAGTTACAAGTTCCAAGGCCGCTCTACGGTCTTATTCAATCGTTTCATATGAGAAGCGACACCACTAGTTCACTCCAAAATTCACAGTTCCAAAGTTCTAATATTATCACGATGCATTGTTCCAAATTAGTTAATTTTACTGTTAAATTCCTTCATATTTTACACTTTTGGATAAAACCATTATTTTATTTCACACGCTCAAATCCTAGTATCATATCAGTATTCCATTTCGTAATTATAAATTATGGAACTCAGCTTTATATATATTCTTTCACGCCATCAAATTCCGTAACTCTGCCTCTGTTTTGTTTTATAGTATGGAAATCTGGAGTCCAACCATTACTTTCATTTACTATAAACGAATGAGAGTTTTCTTCCATCGTTTCATATTAATAAACTAACACTGCTATTTTCCTCCACAATTTAATTCTTGAACACCCCCCCCCCCTCCCACCTCTCACCCCCGCCAACCTCCCACCCATGTTTTGAAATTCTGGGAACTCTAATATTATTTCGTTGCACGTTTCCAACTCCGAGAATGTCACACATCATTTCACTCCACAATTCAATATTCTGGAGCCTGTTCACAGATTGTTGCTACTATGAAAGAAGTGGGAGTATTTTTCCCCTTCCGAAATTGTTTCTCCGGTGCCAAGTGAAGAAAAATTTAATAGCATAGAGTAACTCACAGCTACAATAGATCTCGTATAGCATTATACTGTTGAGCCGAACAGCGTGAAACCTGTCTGCTATGATCAGTGTTTTCCATAAAGTCTATGACAGAACATTATCTCGGGTTTCCGATTATGATAGATGTGTTCTATTGCTATCTCCGTCGAAATTCTAGACTCTTGTTCCTTGATTTTGATTAAACGTCATGAGAATTTAGAGACATGTTAAACGTCATGAGAATTTAGAGAAAACAGTCTTGGAAGGTTATATAATGGGAAAAAGAAAGAGAGGAAGACCAAGGCGAAGATGGCTGCAAGAGATCGTTGATGATCTGCGAATGGACGCATCAGCAGCAGGGTATCTTGTTTACAACCGAGAGGCCTACAGGAGAGCTGTTAGGGAGGCAAATTTCCTGCAAAATCTGTGATGTTAACTAACTGCAAACGTAATTTTGAAACTGTAGGGTACGTTTTCAAATAAATGGAAAGAAAAACAAATGACAGTGTCAAAGCAATGGAAAACAAATTTCAATGAAATAAAGTACACTTAACCACAATTTCGGCCAAAAATCTTATTCAGGGACAGCAGGAATACAGAAACAGGGGAACAAACAGAAATGACAAGAATGCAAAATAAAGTGTAAAAAAATATCTTATATCTGTTAGGAGATCACACTGAAGTCTAACAAGAAATGACTCCATAAAACGTTCAAATGTGTGATGTATGAATTAAATTCAAATTTTTAAAAATTAAAGCAAAATTAAAATTATATATATATATATATATTCATTTAACTTTAATTTTGGTCTAAAAAAAAACCTAAATCGAGCAGAAAATAGTTGTATTATAGACATGTTATGCCATCCATCTCTTGATACATGTCTCGGAGGCACATCGGCCATTTTGTAAATGTGACGTCTGTAGACCAGATCAAAAACGGCCGCTCCGGTGGAATTCGATTCTTGGGTGTCTGATATTTTACAGCCGAAGGAGATGGCATTCTACAACATATAGTCGCTGGGGATGAATGCTGGATACATCTCCCAGCCAGAGACAAAGTGAATCAGCAGCTAGGAGTGGCGATATTCTTCCTCACCGAAACCAGAGAAGTTTCGTACAATTCCGTCAGCCGGAAAATTGATGTTCATCCTCTTGTGGGATTACAAAGGCCAAGCCTGGAACATTACAATGACAAGATGAACCACTATCAACAGCGAATCATACAGTGACCTGCTCGAGAACCACATGCACGAAACCTGCAATCAGGTCAAAACGTCTCGATTTGCTGAGTTTTGGTGTACTATTACAACTTGATAACAAGCGGCCTAACATAACACGTACAATAGCTCGGTAAATTAAGAATCTGCGCTATGAGTGTCTTCCACATCCTGGATATTCAACCGACCTGGTACAATGTTATTATCATGTGTTAATACCCCTCAAGAAGACGCTAAGTTGGAAGAAGTTCAACACGGACAAAGAGATTAAAGAGGCATTGCATAGTTGTCTAAAGAGTCAGTTAGAATTTTGTTGTTGTTGTTGTTGTTGTTTCTTAAGGAATCCAGGCATGAGCGAGGCAATGGCAGACCTGCATTGAACGTTGTGGTTTTATGCTGAAAAATTATAAGGCGTTTTCAACCATATTTGTATATTTTATTCACTGTCCACGGATTATGTATGATTTTTATTTAAATTTGGGCTAACTTTTTAAAACTAAAACAAAACAGAAGAATTTTTTTAACTTACACTGCTTAGGATGGAACGTGTAATCTATTGTTCCTTAACCACATACTTTACCACTACATCCAGCGCTTCCTTAAAAGTCATTTAAAGTGTTCTAAGCGAAAACAAATGTTTGAATCTGTTATCAGATAATACAGATTACACTGTTAGATGAAGAGCATTCAATGAGATTTTACAAACTGTGATTACAGTAACTGGGGGTAATATATGTATGTAAATGCGACGTTTGGTTGTAATGTATGTATGTATTGTATGTATGTATGTATGTATGTATGTATGTATGTATGTATGTATGTATGTATGTATGAATGTATGTAATTGCGACGTTTAGTCGTAATATATGCATGTAACTGCGACGTTTGGTGATAATGTATTCAAGTAACTGCGACGTTTGGTGATAATGTATCCATGTAACTGCGACGTTCGGTGATAACGTATTCATGTAACTGCGACGTTCGGTGATAATGTATTCATGTAACTGCGACGTTGGGTAGCAAGTGTACGCAATTTAACTGAGCTCGGTGTAGCTGTCTTCTTTTATTGTTGTAAGACGTGAATGTTTGCTTATGGATTTATCTGTTAATTCTCTTGTGCGTAGGCTCATTTATCTTCTTCTTCTTCTTCTTCGTTCGCTTCTACCACCAAGACCGCACTGTGATCCTACTGAATTTACGCCTGTGGTCCTCGTTAGGTCCCGTGGTCTCCTGTGTGGTCCCCGAGAGGACCACAAGAGGTTCAGAGTATCGCAGGGCTTTAGCCTGTATTCTTGGTGGGTCTCAGAAGCGGGATTGCGTGACACCGTGGTTTTCGTTGCACCAGTTTAGTCTAGAGTTGGACTTTCTCACCGGAAGACCTCGGCGTGTTTAGGATATCAGTGCATCCCCGCTGGGCGAGAGGTGGTAGCCCACCCAGGCCAGAGTTGGACTTTCTCACCGGAAAACCTCGACGTCTTTTGAGATACCTGTGTATCACCGCCGGGTGAGAGGTGGTTGCCCATCCAGTCTAGAGTTGGACTTTCTCACCGGAAAACCTCAGCGTGATTAGGATACGCAGACATCCACGCCAGGTGAGAGGTGGTTGCCTATCTAGACTGCCCTGGTCCAGTGTCTCCGACTTCAGCATTTTGTGGTCGTGGCCGCTACCCTTCCTAGTTGTGACCAGGATGGAGCTTTTGTCCAGGAGGACGAATCCTCACCACTAGTGACTTCCACCCCTGGGTTGAGCCGGTTTAGGCATATTAACCCAGTATGGGCGTGTTTGGGACGTGACCGACCTCTAGAGCAGAGGTACTGTGACATGCGTAGACTTCAAGATTCACCCCTGGTGTGAGCCGGTTTAGGCATAATTCACCAGTATGGGTGTATATCAGGCATGACCGACCTCTAGAGCGGAGGTGGCATGACATTTCTAGCCATCAAGTTCCACCTCTGGTGTGTCCTGGTTTAGGCAAATTTCACCAGTGTAGGTGTATTTCGGACGTGGCAGGCCTCTAGAGCAGAGGCGCGGTGGTATGTGTAGCTCTCGCAGCGATACTACTGGACATACCGATTGCATTCACTTTATCCTTTCTTTCACCTTTTCACATCGGCGCCGCACAGCAACCTTTATTTCTTTTCCGCATTTTCTTCCTTGACCGGGAAGAGCTTCACTCCACGCGCGGCATTCGAAGAGTCTCACCAGCAGTGTCTTAACCTCTGGGACAAGCCGGTTCATGCTTTTCACCCGATATGACTGCACTCAGGACGTGGCCGACCTCCAGACCAGAGGTGCCATAATTTGACTGTTTGCTTCGCTTTATCATTTCTACCACCTTTTCCGCAGTGGTGCTGCGCGGCAACCCCATTTGCATCTTTCTTCATTGGCCGGGAGGAGCACCGCTCCACGCACGGCAGCTGAAGAATCTCGCCAACAGCGGGCTCATTCATCAATGAGTACAGTTAATAACACTGGAAGCCAATAGTGGAGGGATTTGTTTGTAAAATAAAAACATCGAAATGAGGTCACAGAAATCCATGGGGTATGAGAAAAACCGGCTTGAAACTGATGGACTCCATGACAGAAGCATAGCCTTCCAAAGGAATGATTTTATACGTTGGTACAAAACTCTTTCTCCTCCCATCACATTACATCACGCTCCTCAGACTCCACCTCCCCGACACCCCTACCCCAACCACATTTTTCGCTTAATTTCTTTCATCCACTGTCGGGCCCCCAAAGCCCCCGGTCTCACCCTTAGAACAGGAACTGCCCTGGTCCCCGAAACGATATACCAGCTAAATCCTCGCCACTGCTGCATTCTTTAAATAACTGTTTTCAAGAAAAAGAGAAAATCAAATTTCAGTAACAATGTCTGTATAAATTGATAACAACGATTATCCGAAACGAGGAAACGAAAAGACAACTCAAAAACCTCTGACTTAAATCTAAACTACAGCCCCTGCTGAGAGAGCAGGGATCCAGACTTGATTTGCTAAAAGATAACACATCATGCGTAAAAAATAGTGGTTTCTAATCTCTTTTTTCTTTGAGTACGACCCTAAGCCACTATATGAAGGGGTTCTGCTACCGTGGATCAGCTATGGCTGGTGATTTGTGATTCTAAAAATGAAATTGGTTTGTGATATGTGACCCTAGAAAACAATGTTAGGTAACCCACGACCCATGAGAAAGATGTTTTAAATATTTAAATTGAACAAAATTAACTAATACTATTTTAGTGCCTTTAACATGACGTACATTTCCGAAGTCACTAAAATTATGTATGCATTTCACTTTGTGACAGCCCAACATGTATCATAATATCTTCCAGTCACTCTACCTCAGACTTTCCAATACCCTATATCAGACTTCTCTCGACCTTAACTCAGCCTTCCCATGATATTATCTCAGGCTTCATGCGACCCTAACTCAGCCTTCCCATAACACTAACTCAGGCTTCATGCGACCCGAACTCAGCCTTTCCCATGGCACTATCTCAGGCTTCATGCGACCCTAACTCAACCTTTCCCATGGCACTATCTCAGGCTTCATGCGACCCTAACTCAGCCTTTCCCATGGCACTATCTCAGGCTTCATGCGATCCTAACTCAGCCTTCCCATAACACTATCTCAGGCTTTATGCGACCTTAACTCAGCCTTCCCATAACACTATCTCAGGCTTCATGCGACCCGAACTCAGCCTTTCCCATGGCACTATCTCAGGCTTCATGCGACCTTAACTCAGCCTTCCCATAACACTATCTCAGGCTTTATGCGACTCTAACTCAGCCTTCCCATAACACTATCTCAGGCTTTATGCGACTCTAACTCAGCCTTCCCATAACACTATCTCAGGCTTCATGCGACCCGAACTCAGCCTTTCCCATGGCACTATCTCAGGCTTCATGCGACCCTAACTCAGCCTTCCCATAACACTATCTCAGGCTTCATGCGACCCTAACTCAGCCTTTCCCATGGCACTATCTCAGGCTTCATGCGACCTTAACTCAGCCTTCCCATAACACTATCTCAGGCTTCATGCGACCTTAACTCAGCCTTCCCATAACACTATCTCAGGCTTTATGCGACTCTAACTCAGCCTTCCCATAACACTATCTCAGGCTTCATGCGACCTTAACTCAGCCTTTCCCATTACACTATCTCAGGCTTCATGCGACCTTAACTCAGCCTTCCCATAACACTATCTCAGGCTTCATGCGACCTTAACTCAGCCTTTCCCATTACACTATCTCAGGCTTCATGCGACCTTAACTCAGCCTTCCCATAACACTATCTCAGGCTTTATGCGACTCTAACTCAGCCTTTCCCATTACACTATCTCAGGCTTCATGCGACCTTAACTCAGCCTTCCCATAACACTATCTCAGGCTTCATGCGACCTTAACTCAGCCTTTCCCATTACACTATCTCAGGCTTCATGCGACCTTAACTCAGCCTTCCCATAACACTATCTCAGGCTTTATGCGACTCTAACTCAGCCTTTCCCATTACACTATCTCAAGCTTCATGCGACCTTAACTCAGCCTTCCCATAACACTATCTCAGGCTTCATGCGACCCGAACTCAGCCTTTCCCATGGCACTATCTCAGGCTTCATGCGACCTTAACTCAGCCTTCCCATAACACTATCTCAGGCTTTATGCGACTCTAACTCAGCCTTCCCATAACACTATCTCAGGCTTTATGCGACTCTAACTCAGCCTTCCCATAACACTATCTCAGGCTTCATGCGACCCGAACTCAGCCTTTCCCATGGCACTATCTCAGGCTTCATGCGACCCTAACTCAGCCTTTCCCATGGCACTATCTCAGGCTTCATGCGACCTTAACTCAGCCTTCCCATAACACTATCTCAGGCTTCATGCGACCTTAACTCAGCCTTCCCATAACACTATCTCAGGCTTTATGCGACTCTAACTCAGCCTTCCCATAACACTATCTCAGGCTTCATGCGACCTTAACTCAGCCTTTCCCATTACACTATCTCAGGCTTCATGCGACCTTAACTCAGCCTTCCCATAACACTATCTCAGGCTTCATGCGACCTTAACTCAGCCTTTCCCATTACACTATCTCAGGCTTCATGCGACCTTAACTCAGCCTTCCCATAACACTATCTCAGGCTTTATGCGACTCTAACTCAGCCTTTCCCATTACACTATCTCAAGCTTCATGCGACCTTAACTCAGCCTTCCCATAACACTATCTCAGGCTTTATGCGACCCTAACTCAGCCTTCCCATAACACTATCTCAGGCTTTATGCGACCCTAACTCAGCCTTCCCATAACACTATCTCAGGCTTTATGCGACCCTAACTCAGACTTCCTACTACCCTCTCAGAGTTTCCACCACCTTACCTCAGACTTCACGCGATTCTACCTCAAAGTTCTTACGACTCTACCTTATACTTCCAGCGACCCTAATTAGAGTCGCGACCTCAGTTTTGGAACCACTGTTCTAAAGAAAGAGATATCGGAATGAAAAGTTAAGCACTTACAACTCTGCTTAAAAAAAATAGATTGAATTATCTTTCAAAGAACAGTTCTGATTATTCAAGCATTATTTTCCTCAATATTTATTTATCTCTCTCTCTCTCTGAACCTTAAGTGCCCAGGGCACATGGGGCTTCCGCAAGGGTTTTCCACAAATGCCTGTCTTTCGCCTTTTTTTCTGCTCTTGCCCAGGTGAGCCCTCTATTGCTCAACATCCTTTCTGTTGTTCTTCTCCATGTCTCTTTTGGTCTACCCTTACTTCTGCTCCCCTGTGGTGTCCATCTTAGTGCTATTTTTGGTAGTGAGTTGTCAGTCATTCGGAGCACATGTCCCAACCATCGCCAGCGTCTTTCCTCAATAATTGTTGTCAGTGGTTTCATCTGCATTTCTGCCAATAAGATGTTATTTCTTATGGTGTTTGGCCAAAATATTTTTTTAATTCTACGTAAACATTTAGTCTGGAAAGAATTCAACTTGTTTTCTATGGTTTTGGTGATTTTCCAGCACTCACTTCCATAGAGTAGTACACTTAGAACATTACTCTTAAATATCCTGATTTTCATATTTGTGCTTAGTTTATTTGATTACCATATATTCTGTAGCATTGCAAAAGCCTGGTTTGCTCTAGTAAGTCTGCTGTTGATGTCCTCTGTGCTGTCTCCATTTTCTACTACTCTGCTGCCAAGGTATACAAATTCGTTGACCTCCTCCACTAACTTGTTATCTACTCTGAGTACATTTCTGTTGTTCACATTTTGCTTCATTAACTTTGTCTTTCCTACGTTGATCTTTAGTCCTATGTTGTTTGCATTCTGGGTTAACTTGTTTATTTTATTTTGCATATCTTTGTGACTGCTTGATAATAGACAAATGTCGTCCGCAAAGTCAAGGTCCTCCAGCACTGTGTTCCTACTACCCTCTCAGAGTTTCCACCACCTTACCTCAGACTTCACGCGATTCTACCTCAAAGTTCTTACGACTCTACCTTATACTTCCAGCGACCCTAATTAGAGTCGCGACCTCAGTTTTGGAACCACTGTTCTAAAGAAAGAGATATCGGAATGAAAAGTTAAGCACTTACAACTCTGCTTAAAAAAAATAGATTGAATTATCTTTCAAAGAACAGTTCTGATTATTCAAGCATTATTTTCCTCAATATTTATTTATACATACACTTTTTTATAGCCATCACCAACTGTTATCTTTGGCTTGGTTCCATATTCAAGAGACTTATCTCTTTGTAAGAAAATCAAATTTTATATTCATGTGAGAACAGAGAGATGTTAGAAGATTTGCATTCTTCGTTTATTTTTCAGTGGCATTTCCCTTATCACAGCCACATTGGGTACCATTATTTTCGCATTCTGTAAAAATAAATCATTTTGAAGAACGCGTAAACAGGCTCCACTCCACAGTTCTTACATGCAAAGAAAGAAATACAAGGTTTTGTCAGATGGGCCAGCTGATTGCTCTAGATTTGAACAGAAAACTTTAAAAGACGGTAACTTGTAACCCCCAACGGTGTCAGACAATAATTCAAAGCACAATCGATCCGTAAGATCATTCTCGGAACTTATTTGACAGATCTTGCTATCTTGGAGCCAACCGACAAACGAACAAGTTCTCAGAGGTTACAGAACAAGAAAAACTAGTTAAAACAATACAAAAAAAACAAAAACGTATCTTAGGACATGAGACAAAAGGTAAGAAATGACAGAGACTTGTAAACACAGGAAAACTCAAAAGAGAAAAGAAAGAAAAGAAGACCAAAAACAGAATTTATCTTAACGGGCTGATACTAGACAAGGCAGACAAACATAGATATAGACAGACAGACAGATAAATATATAGGTAGGTGGTTAGGCAGGCAGACAGGTACGTCGGTAGACAGATAGATAGATAGATAGATAGATAGATAGATAGATAGATAGATAGATAGATAGATAGATAGATAGATAGATAGATAGATAGATAGATAGATAGATAGATAGATAGATAGATAGATAGATAGATAGATAGATAGATAGATAGATAGATTAGAAACAAATTTGTTAGAAATAGCAAGGACAGTTTGTTTAAAATGGGTATTATATATATATATTTAAACAGTCTCCACGTCCCACTAGATCCATTCCTGACACACACCGCCGGACAAGCCACACCTTGCAATTTATAACTAAGTACTGTTTAAAAAAAAATTTTTTTTTTTAGTATTCATGTGAATCTATACTTTATCTCCTCTCTCTATTTCTTCGTCCTGTATGTTTTTGTATGATTAAGGCTCACGCCGAAACGTCACAACTTTGTAATCGTTAAGTAATAAAGCTGCTCCTACTTTTTTCCTATTTTATACATTCTAGTGAACTCACAGGAAGGAAGACAAAATATACCATAGGATGCCTGAAATCAAAAGAAGGTAAAATGTTAAAGGGAAAAGAAGACATTGTGGACAGGTGGACAGAGTGCATTGGTGAGCTATATGGAGGAGAAAAACCAGAATTAACACCAGATACTGAAAACTGTGATGGACCTCCAATATTTGAAGATGAAATCATAGATGCCATCAAACACATGAAGAAAGGAAAAGCGACTGGGCCTGATAACATAACATTAGAAGAAATAGAGACGCTAGAAGAGATAGGAATAAAAATAATAACCAAGTTACTGAATGATATTTACGACAGTGGTTATATGCCCGGCGACCTGCTTAAATCCACATTTATAGCACTATCAAAGAAACCAGGTGCAAAGGAATGTGATTACGACCGGACTATCAGCCTCTCATGTCACATAACGAAGCTACTTCTGAGAATTATTGTGAGAAAAACAAGGAAAAAGATGAAATGGCAGATGAACAGTTTGGATTTGTTGAAGGAAAAGGAACACACAATGGCATTCATCCTTTACGAACAATAACAGGAAGAACTTTAGAAATACAGAAATATCTGTCAGCACGTATAACTTAACATCTTATATAAATCACGTAGCAGATAGTATGCAAGCGAACTGTCAGATTTGTATTTCATCCTGCTAAAAAAATTTTAAAAGATATAGAATTATTCCGTTCCCAGATATGGCCATAAAGTGTACACAAAAACTCTGAGCATGGACACGTGTAATTGATCAACACAAACTGCCGTATTCTGTATAACGAAAATCAGCAGAACTATCACAAATGGAACATTTTCGGGGGCGTCCTGAGGTTAACTGGCATCAGGAAATGTAAAAGATTTTTTAAAAAATCACTTTAACACTGGAGGAGTACACAAATTTGTAGATAGATAAATAGATTAGACTAAAATGAATCGGCAATATATATATATATATATATATATATATATATATATATATATATATGCTGGGCGATGTCGTACAGATGTTTTTGCATACGGTCCCCTGTGAGCCAAACCTTAAGGACATCCTCGTCCATAGCCACTTGAAGCAGACCCTTACATATGTTGGCACCAGAAAATGTAACCGTATCCGCTGCGTTACCTGTCCCGTAGTTTGGGAAACAAAAACAATCACCTTTCCCAAAACTATCCTCACTCTTCATGAGGGATTCACATGTGAGTCCCGAAATGTGATATATGTCATCGTTTGCAAAAGTTGCAGGATAACATATATCGGTGAGACTGGCCTCAGATTAGGAGACCGCATGCAAAAACATCTGTACGACATCGCCCAGCATGCTTCGAAACCAGTCCCAAATCATTTCAATGGCCCCAACCACAGAGGCAAATCTGATTTTCTGGTAACAGCCATTAAACAATGTCACGCAGATGACACAAGCCGCCTGGAACTTGAGAACCGCTGCATTAAAAATTATGGGACGCTGGAACCACATGGGTTAAACTCGCTGTTTAGTTACACGTAACATCATCTTCTTCAATCATTATAGTACCTCTCCACTAAATCCACCCCTTCTTACTTTTCAAACTTCCTCACACCATCACTCTGCAACCCCGCTATTTTCTCTGCAACCCCTCTTCCCCAATCATCTGTTTCAATTTCTCTTAGCTAGGTCGGTATTGCGTCACTCTCTCTCCCCTCCCCGGTTCCCCATCCACCACCCCCAGTTACAACCCACTGACCACATGTCACATGTCTCTATTTAAACAGTCTCCACGTCCCGCTAGATCCATTCCTGACACACACCGCCGGACAAGCCACACCTTGCAATTTATAACTAAGTACTGTTTAAAAAAAATTTTTTTTTTTTTAGTATTCATGTGAATCTATACTTTATCTCCTCTCTCTATTTCTTCGTCCTGTATGTTTTTGTATGATTAAGGCTCACGCCGAAACGTCACAACTTTGTAATCGTTAAGTAATAAAGCTGCTCCTACTTTTTTCCTATTTTATACATTCTGGTACCACAGCTTTACTGCAGTGCTTCGTGTATAGTTGTATACTTATACACTAATTATTGTACATTCACTAATTCGTTTGCGCATGTTTTTGCTGTCTTTATTATGGGAGTCCTTTATTTGTCTGCACTGTTCATTTAACCACACTTCTTTTGCTTCTCTGCATTTGCGTCTTATTTCTTTATTTATCCTGCTATATTTTTCTTGGTTATTTTTACTTATATTACTTATATTACATGTGGGTGCATGATGAAATTTATGTGCTATACAGAGGTATTAGTTTCTGTTTAGCATGATAACCACAATAACTGACATTTATGATGTGAAACACGTGATAAATTTGTATTAATGTCACTGTTAAGTTGTTCTTGGGTAGAAATATACAAAATGTAGCACATTTGTTTCCAGTTCTCGGGTGTGGTTTTAATAACACCCAGAGAGCCTACATTAATGAAACCTAAGGGAGTGATATATAGTTACATGCTATTTTTCGTGTGGGAATAAAGAAGGAGCATTGAAACACATATAGTCATGACTCTTTTATAACTCCACGAGAAGTTTCTGGCCACAAGTCGTTGCTTGTCTGTAGCTTGACCAGCGAGGTATGAATTAACACGCTACTAGAGTGGTGGAGTCTGCCCAGAAGCAGGCCCACGCCGGGTGATTAGGAAACACTGAATTGTATTATGTATCTCATACGACGCATTGACTCGGGCTTTGTCACCACCATTTGCTTTTCAAACGTTTTCAGGTTTAGACACACCTGGCGTTGTAAATTCCTGTCTCGTTACACAGGAGTTCCTGGTAATGTACTCTCGTTTAATTAACCTTACATTTATAATCTAATGTAGTTCACACGACACTGATTATACTCAGTGTTTATTTTCATAGTAGAGCGTGACAGAAATGAAAGAAACTTGAGAGAGACTTTAAATTTTGTTACAGAAACTTCGTTGTTTTCAATGTAAAATATGAACCTGCTCTGACACACATTCATGCGGGAAGTACTGGACAAGCACTTCTCATTCACGACACATAAATATCAGGTTGGTGAAAACTTGTTTATTAACACACATGCAACTAAATAAACTAGTCAACGTGGGTTGTAATTTCGATGAAAATATTTTTAAAAATAAAAATTTGGCTTTTTTCCGGTACAGCGTTTATCAAACACTGAAACTTATAGTTAATAGACAGACAGACAGGCAGACGGACGGATGGACAGATAGAAAGACAGACAGACAAGCGGACGGATAGACGTTCAGACAGACAGATAGATAGATAAACAGACAGACAGATAGATAAACAGACAGACAGACAGATAGATAGATAGATAGATAGATAGATAGATAGATAGATAGATAGATAGATAGATAGATAGATAGATAGATAGATAGATAGACGGACGGACGGACGGACGGACGGACAGACAGACAGACAGACAGACAGATAGATATATAGATAGATAGATAGATAGATAGATAGATAGATAGATAGATAGATAGATAGATAGATAGATAGATAGATAGATAGATAGATGGACGGACGGACGGACGGACGGACGGACGGACAGACAGACAGACAGACAGACAGACAGATAGATAGATAGATAGATAGATAGATAGATAGATAGATAGATAGATAGATAGATAGATAGATAGATAGATAGATAGATATAGATAGATAGATAGATAGATAGATAGATAGATAGATAGATAGATAGATAGATAGATAGATAGATAGATAGATAGATAGATAGATAGATAGATAAACTTCTCCGTAGTGACAGCACACGTTGATGACTCAACTTTACTAACAAATCGCTAAACGTAAAAAAAAAAAAAAAATGTAGACCACGGAATTTGAAATCGGAGGTGAAACCTACAGATGTAGAAACCGATAGCTCTAGCCAGGAATTTATTAAGAAATGATAAAATACTGAGAATTTAAAAGATATTTTTGGGAGGGGAGAGGGTGAAATACTACTTCATCGTTTTGTCCTGACTTGGCAACCCTGCAGAGGGCCGTAATAAATTTAACCTTTTACTGACTGACGAGGTTAAGACTCCTGAACGCACTTATCTTTAACGTTCGCTTGGGGAACGTTTTCCTGCGAAAGTGAGAATCGAAGGTTCTCAAGATTGTGAAAGGATGTTAATAAGACCTGACAGCTGCACTCATCCCTCATTTGGTACATTCTTTAGGTTCTCCTCAATCTGTTGGAAAGGAAGCATGAAGCAAGGGAAGGGAAGAGACATACAGACACATACGGGCGCTCACACACAAATACATTCACTTTGAAAGAAAATAGAGACTGTATATAAAGACGTGGGAAAGCCTGGAGAGTTTTTTCTTCTTCTTCAGCTTAAATCAGTTCCCATTCATGGAGGGGGATCTTGGCAGTGATTGAACCGGAGTGAGATAAGGCTGAGTGATAACTGGGGGTGAATAAAGTTTACGATGCTGAGAAAATAATTTAGAACAAAACAGAACCACACACAAAAAAAAAAAAAAGAAAAGAAAAACATTCTCAGTCAGTCCTAAATTCAATGAAAAAGTTGCTTGTGAAGTGATGATAATACCGAGTTATTTGTAAAATAATGTAACCATAAATGTGATTTGATAAGTGTTAATATCGCGATTCGGACAAGTCAATAAATGCTATGATCTCATCCTGTGAAAGGTGGTTTTAGCACAGACTCTAGAACATAGACAAGAATCCTGCCACTGGTAGCGGCGGCTAGACGGGGCAGGACCAGTGCGAGAAGCCGCGACGATATCATTACAGCTATTCTGCTCCCTTAACAGAGAGAGAAAGAGAGGGAGAGAGTGAGAGAGAGAGAGAACGAACATACTTTATTTTCAAAGGATTAAGAATTGGGCACACAGACCCGTCTAACATTCTGCCCTTCATCATACAGCTTTCACTCGGTCACAGTCATTCAGCTTTTGTTAATGAGCATAATAAGCATGAAGAAGCAATTAAATGATTATATAAATAAATGCTAAACTATCTTTTGTCCATACACTCCACGCTCTGATTTATGTAAATACATAAATCATTTTTAAATTCAGTCAAAACTAACAAATTTATAGAAAAGAATGTAAAAACATATATTAAAAAATACAATAATCAAGCCACACTTTAAACTAATTTAGACTTTGACAGTATAACTATACGTTTCATATAAGCAAGTACATACAGGTGCATATATTCACACACGAATGCAAGTGCATACTACAAATACACAAATGCTAGCTCTTAGCCGGCATTTATACAAATACTAGCTGATTACCCGGCGTTGATCGGGAATTTATTACTTATTCATATTGCGGAGTAGATTTGAGATCGCCATGTTTCTCCCACGGACAACCTTATGTTGCCTGCTCAAAAAAAAAGGGGGAGGGGGGTTCATCCAAGAAATTATTTATTCTTGCTCTTGGAGGTGAAACTAAAAATGTTGTATATAATCAAGTTTTGAGTTAAATTAATATTATAGTGAATTTGTAAAAGACTTTTCTCTATAATGTGTAGACTGCCTATGTAACTTGTTGATCGTGATCAAGAACGCAAGTCTCATTGGAAGTTGCAGTCTCTTAAAGTTAAAAGGGAGATCCATCGGAATGACTGGTATCTATGTGATAAAAAATGCTTCACCCTCTCCCTGTCCTGTTAAGATAGTCACTTCAACTACATTTTCCAGCATACTCTTCACACATGGCCTTATGCCGTTGCAAAGTTTTGGCGGGTCGAGGTTGCGTAGTAAAATAATTGGAGATCTCACCGTAATTTTCGCCCCCTCTCACCCCCATGTGGAGGGGGCTGAACTTGGACTTAAACGGCATCAGGAGTGTCACTATACATCCCAGCGACACCGAAAGAGAGAGGGGGGAGATAGAGAGAGAGAGAGAGAGAGAGAAATTGGTGAACTAATTAACGAATTAATTTTATTTAAGAAGTCAAAAGGAAACCTTATTCTTAAAAATAGTTTTTTGGGAAAAACCCAAAACTCTTGACTGACTCATCTCTCAATTCACACGAGCGCACGCACACGATATACAAGCTACCAAGAGATAATAATAACTCAGAAATCAGTTACTTTTTCTTGCCCGCACCATCAAAAATCAAGTCAAATCAGATCACTACATTCATTTACTGAGATCTTTTAGTACAAGACAGTTTGTGTTGACTGAGAGAACTTTTTGACCGGCAGGTTCAGTGTACATATCAGAAGCAACTGCGTAAGTGTAAAAGGGGTTGGGAGGATGGGATGGGATGGAGGTTGAGGGTTTTCACATTCATACAGAGTGAATAGTTCAGATTTTGTAAGAAATGAAGTACATCTTACAATCTTACATCCTTCCCGTGCCGTTAAACGTCACATAGGCCTTGTATAGTTGTTGGTCACGTTTTCCTGTACTCGGCTAGTCTTTCAACTTCATCAAAGGATGTTATTCCCACTAAACTGGCTTCTCTTAACAATGTTCGCTTTAGAGTTTCACATAGTCGACCTCTTTTTCTTCGGCCTGTTGTGCTCCACTAGATAGACTGTTTTGGTATTCTCTGACTGTTTCTTCTCATCACATGGCCTACATATGTCTATCTTTTTTTTTACATAATTTTATTTTTTAAAATTTCTGTTAAAACTATCTGTTTGAAACAAGAAGGGAAAATAGTGAAGTTACAAGAATTAATCTTTTCAACTCTTCAACTTTAACTGACATTGAAGTCAGTGTTCACTGCTACATTATAGCTAGACCATTACAGTTTTTTTATAAAGTTACTAGTAATTTAAGATTAGATCCATCTTAATGCCATTTACTGACGTGGAAAAGGAGTCTAACTACAGCCAGCAGGGCCTGGAAAACAAAACTTACACTAATGCCTTCATAACAGTCTGGACAAGACCACTGCCTGGACAAGGCTACAGTCTGGCCAGGCCAACCTACACCAATGTCTTCATGACAGTCTGGGCAAGACCACTCTCTGGTCAAGACCACAGTTTGGCCAGGCCAACCTGTACCAATGTCTTCATGACAGTCTGGACAATACCACTGCCTGGACAAGACCACAGTCTGGCCAGGCCAACCTACACCAATGTCTTCATGACAGCCTGGACAAGACATTCAGCTCTAGCAAGAAAATATACTGATGTAGGAGACACTCAGCTAGGGGGCGCCCCGCAACGTTCAGGGTATCACGCAATCGAGCTAAAAAAAAAAAGATTACATTAACTTACAGAACAAAATCAGTTATAAATTATGCTACAAATACACGACCGAACCGTGTTACATATCTTCCCTTTTTTGCTTCGCGTGCTGAAAACTCAAGTTTAGTCCCGTATATATGGGACTGAATTATTATTTTTTTTCTCATTTTTACTTCACCGCCGCGTGTACAATTTGCTCTGGTATGTTTCTCACCCTGAACAGAATTTATCAGTCCTGAGACCGGACTTGAGGTCCTACAGACTAGAGAAAGACATAAGCGGCTGGCACCAAAGTGAAGGAAAGGGAAGAGGGGGCGGGAAAGCAGAGGCGTTTCAAAACACGAAAGGAAAAAAAAAATCAGGCACTTGTGTTTGGGTCCATGACTACTTCTCAGCAGGGTAGCCTCGGCCAAAGAGCTACACAGACCTCCAGTTTTAAGTCTAATTAAAACTAAAAGAGAGGGGGAGAGAGAGAGAGAGAGAGAAAGAGAGAGAGAGAGAAAGAGAGAGAAAGAGAGAGAGAAAGAGAGAGAGAGAGAAAGAGAGAGAGAGAAAGAGAGAGAGAAAGAGAGAGAGAGAGAAAGAGAGAGAGCGAGAGAGAGAAAAAAGAGAGAGAGAGAAAGAGAGAGAGAGAAAGAGAGAGAGAGAGACCCCCTCACAAGTCTATGATTCTGTTCCGATGACGGCTAGATAGATGGAAGAAAATTCACAGGCTAAAGAAAAATATAGCTATCACGTTCGTACTTCCGAATAGATAACAGGTGTCATGCAGGTGAGCGTTGATGATCATGCTTCTTACACAGATCTTGCTCATTGACATTGTCCATCAACTCAATTGGTGAGTTTTTCTTTACTGTGCCTTAGACTATCCAAGATCCCCCCCCCCTGCTCTTGGTCTCCCCTGCCTCTCTTCCTATTTATCTTTCCTGTTGTTATGATGTTTTCAAACCCTCATCTTCTCATTATATATCCAATGAATGATGACTGTCACTTTCTTATGGATTCAAATGGATACCTTTCTTCGTTTGTTTTCCTTAGTAAATTCAGGTTTATCATCTTAGCTGTGCATGGAATTTCAACATTCTTCTGTTGAATCTGATGATCTTTGCTTCGATCTTTTCATTGTCCATGACCTACTTCCATAGAGTAGGATCGGCTCAAAGTAGCATTTTATAACTCTCTTTCAGACTCTTTGAGATATTACGCCGCGACAGACAGAAATGCACTGCACAAGATGTTTTTCACTTGTTTGTTTATATATATATATATATATATATATATATATGTGTGTTTATGTATTATTTATGTATATAATGTATGTATATATGTATGTAATGTGGGTATGTATGTATGTGTATATATGTATGTATATATGTAACGTATGTATGTATGTATGTATGTATGTATGTATGTATGTATGTATCACGTGCGTGAAAACATTTTGTTAGAAGTACGTGATCAATCAAGGAACTTTCAAAGACGCGAGTACCGATATAACGCGCACTGTGTACAAAATATAGAATGATATATAATCAGAAACTTTGGGAAATAATGGAAAAAATGGGATTTCCAACACATTTGATACAATTAACATCACTGCTGTATCTAGACCAACAAGCAGCAGTAAGAATAAATGGTGAAACAACAACTTGGTTTGACATAAAACAAGGGGTCCGTCAGGGGTGCATATTGTCACCCTACTTATTTAACTTCTATACTGAAAATATAATGAGGAATGTTAGAGAAGATGTAGACAAAGAATATTACGATGCCATAGCAATTGGAGGTTATGAAATACCAGAGATTAGATATGCTGATGACACAGTGTTACTGTCCACAACACAAGAAGGAATGGAAAAACTAATTATGTCAGTCCGTAAAAACAGCGAAGAGCAGAACCTCTATCTTAATGCAAAGAAAACTAAATTGATGACAACTGACAAAACAAACAAGGCAGCTGAAATATATATCAATGAAGAAAAATTGGAAGAAGTGGAGAGTTTTGAATATCTTGGATCACTGCTAACTAATAATGGAGATACAATGAGGGAAATTAAAAGGAGGACATCTATTGCTCTTCAGAAAATAAAACAAATAAAGAATCTGTGGAGAGGAGCAGACAGAACTACAAAAATAAGATTTTTAAGGACATGCATCTTTCCCATCGCAACATATGCCTGTGAGACGTGGACACTTAACAAAACAGCTGAGAAACACATAAATGCCTTTGAATGTAAATGCTACAGAAGAGTTCTCCAAATATCGTGGACACAAAAAAGAACAAATCTATCTATACTACAAGAGCTTAATATTGAAGAAGGCTGGCTAGTAAAGAGCTTTAAAGAGAGAAAATTTAAATATTTTGGACATATTAAACGTCATGATAATTTAGAGAAGACCGTATTGGAAGGATACGTAATGGGAAAAAGAAAAAGAGGAAGACCAAAACGAAGATGGCTGCAAGAAATCGTTGACGATCTGCAAATGGACGCAGCAGCAGCAGGACATTTTGCTCACAACCGAGATGCCTACATGAGTGCTGTTAGGGAGGCAAAGTTCCACAAGGGACATGCAAATGAATGATGATGATGATGATGATATAATCAGTCTCAGTGTTGTCCGTACCAGGACTAAAAAACAAACTTATCTCCTGTTCCATTTTTCTTCCAGCGTGAGTGGGTGAAGTACTTTTACTCATCTACACATCGCAGTGTACTTTCTGACTAAGAGTTAGGGCGAACGGGAAAGAAAATATATGATTACGATCAGGTCGTGGCGCATATTATATAAGATGAAAGCCAGTAGCATAGGGAGTTTTATCTTTATATGAAGAGTGTTTTATCTTTATGTAAAGTGTTCTAAAGAAAAAAAAAAGCTTCAGAGTTTGGCTTGAGTCTGCTCCTGTCTCCAGACATATGTTTTGTTTCCCTGGTTATGTCGGTGTTTGTGATTTCTGGCTTACTTTTATTGGAAGGAGGCATCGGTCTTAGAACAGCTATCAACAGATGTGCGCTGGTGTTAGAACACATCACGTGTGGTCCACATTGTGGCATTTTTTTAAAGCTTGATTAATAAATGTACCCACTACCATCGTCGTCATCGTCATTATCATTATCCCATTCTCTACAATGCCACCTTCATTATCATTATCACTTCCACTACCGTACCACCTTCATTATCATCATCACATTCACTACAATACCACCTTCATTATCATCATCACTTTCACTACAATACCACCTTCATTATCATTATCACTTCCACTACCGTACCACCTTCATTATCATCATCACTTTCACTACAATACCACCTTCATTATCATCATCACTTTCACTACAATACCACCTTCATTATCATCATCACTTTCACTACAATACCACCTTCATTATCATCATCACATTCACTACAATACCACCTTCATTATCATCATCACCACTTTCACTACAATACCACCTTCATTATCATCATCACTTTCACTACAATACCACCTTCATTATCATCATCACATTCACTATAATACCACCTTCATTATCATTATCACATTCACTACAATACCACCTTCATTATCATTATCACTTTCACTACAACACCACCTTCATTATCATCGTCATGACCATCATAACTACAGTCACAACGTTCACTGCCACCAGCACCATTATCATTACGATTATTACTATAATCACCATTATCACAAACACTATCACAGCCACCGTCATCATCATCATCATCAACGTCACCACTTTCACTACAACTATCATCATCGTCATCATCATCATCATCGTCACTATTATCAACATTACTTCCACCAATACCAGCACCACAGCATCATCATCATCACCACATTCACTACTACCACCATTGTTACCATTGTCACCATCGTTATCATCATCATCATCACTACCGTCATCACTATCATCAACATCACCTCCACCAACACCAAAATATCATCATCATCATAATCATTACCGCCATCATCATTATTTACGTCATCATCATCACCACCACCGTGATGATGATAATCATCATCAGCCAGTAAAGATTCCAAATAGTTAGAAATTCAGAAAAAGTATATTCTCACAAGAACTGAACAGTTTTTCCTGTTAGTCTATAGCTTAAAGAGCTCAGCCAAGGGGCAGTAATTAATTAATCAACCTTTGGATGATTCTCCAAGACACAGAGTTAATGCCCCTCACGCCTCCTCTGCTTACATTCATCGGGGGTGGGGGGAGGTGTTTGCTGATACCACAGAGTCAGCGCACCAGAACCTTCCACAGGATGAGATCGGAGTACTATGAACTTGCCCTGAACACAGGTGTGATAGTTCTTTCATATAAGTACAAGCATTTGCAATACAAACACAAGGAGTACGTGGTGAACATAGCAACAACACTGTCTAACGAAAGTGTCGCCATATTTCATCTTCACCAAGGAAAAAAAAGAACACTTATTATGATCAAAAAGAGAAATGTCAGCTGTAACACATATAAAAGTCATCTTGGTGATCTTCAGAATTTGTTCATGTTATGTCTATATATGTTGTTATATTGTTGTCTGACGATGGAACGAGCCAAAATATTTTATCATTTTGTTGCTATGTAAAAGCTTGTTCTTATCCCTTTTATAGTTTATTGTCTCCCCTTGCGCTACTGGCTGATGTATACACATCACTCTAACGTGGTTTTGTTTATGTATATCTAAATGTATATGTTTGTGTATATGTAAATGTGTAAGCGTGGAAATCACCGGAAATGCAATTACATTGTTCATCATCATCAATCCTCTGTAATCCCACTGGAGTACCAACAAACGCTCCCTAAGACTTGAGCACGTCTGGATACCTCAAAACATGTCTTTCTCTTTTTCTTTATCTCTTCCTGTGCTGTACGTCTCCACGCTCCTAATGGCCTGTCCCTTTTCTTTTTCCTTGAGGTGTCCAAGTGAATACGGTATGTTATTACGGTGATAAAACTAAATTACTATGTTGGAAACACTTTGAGACTAATTATTATGGAAAGTTTGGAAAAGTTGTCTGAGCTGAAGTGAATGCGGATCTCAGTCATTTACATTTGCATGTCCCTTGCGGAACTTTGCCTCCCTAACAGCACTCCTGTAGGCATCTCGGTTGTAATCAAGACGGCCTGCTGCTGATGCATCCATTTGCAGATCATCAATGATGCCTTGCAGCCATCTTCGCTCTGGTCTTCCTCTCTTTCTTTTTCCCATTATGTACCCTTCCAAGACTATCTTTTCTAAATTATCATGACGTTTAATATGTCCAAAATATTTACGCTTTCTCTGCTTAATCCTCTTTACTAGCCAGCCTTCTTCAATATTAAGTTCTTGTAGAATGGATACATTTGTTCTTATTTGTGTCCATGATATTTGACGAACTCTTCTGTGGAATTTACATTCATAGGTATTATGTGTTTCTCAGCTGTTTTGTTAAGTGTCCACGTCTCGCTTGTGCATATGCGTTATGCAAAAAAGAGAATACGATTTATTACGTTATAAGGTAGAATATATTACGTAGGATCTCAGCATCAATGATTGGGATAGACATTAGGTAACAAAAAGTATAAGTAATATTTTCTGAGCCAAGAGACCTTACGCCTGTATGCCTCAGAGACTCGTTTTCTCAGATGTTTACCCACTATAACAATATACTCATCCCGAGAACTTCGAGAAATCCCCATGACACATGTTTAACGGTATTGATAAGTGTCTTACGTTCTGAACATAATGTCAGATTAACGACCGGTTGTGTGTTGTGAGTATGCAAGAGCCACGGAGAGCAGATGAGAAACGCAGAGTGAAACAAACTGCAGTACCGCGGGTTTGATGTAGCACAGGCAGGTAACTTATACGCAGTTCTGAACTGAAAATAGCACTGAGATTTGGCATAATCTGGCAATGGACCGCCGGAAGAAGGCGTTCGGTTGTTTGACTGCTGTTCCGGATATTTATTCCGAGCTCGAAGATAGCCTATATGGAACTTTCCTTCCTTCAATAATAATAATAATAATAATAATAATAATATGTGCATGAAACTCTTCTGCAGAGAGCGAAACAACAACACAACTCCCTGGATCATTAGAGGAAGTAGCTCCCCCTCCCCCGATACAAGTGTTTCGACGTTATTAAACTCCTGACACTCCAGGGGGAGGGGGGAAGAAACCTCCTGGGTCTTGACCCTCAGGGGTCTGTGAGTTGTCTTTCTTTTCTTTTTTTTTAAATTTTGTCCCGTCCCGAGATTGAAGCACTGTCTTACAAGTTGCACTGTATCTTGGAGTGCATCTAAGCCATTCTGCAATAATAATTATTATTATAATAATATCGTATTTTCATATTAAAAAATGATTCTGAGGCAGAACAACGTTAGATGTGTACACATCCTGGTTCGTCTGGGGACTTGATACAGAGAAAACTCTTTACCCATGATACATGTTCCTTCTCTCTCAACTCTGCCACATCGGCTCAGTTCAGTTCGGCTCCAGAAGACAGACAAGTGACACAAGTCACCGGCGGTATCGCTTACTGTCAAACTGTAGCAGGCGAATTCGCCAGACGCAGTCATATGTAATGCTTGCGGATAATATGAAGCTTGTGGCAGCCTCACCGCTGTATGAGAAGAAGAGATTTTTGTTTCGGCATTTCCATTAGAATTAGATTTCAGACACTGACTTGACTTTTCAAAAGCAAAATTTAATTAGCATTAGGAACATGATGAGCACGGTTTAAGGCAGAGTTTGAGCGCGGTCTGCTAGGACGCTATGGCCTAGTTTGTACGGAGGAGAAGCAGTTCTCAACTGGCCCTCGTTATTTCTGAGTGATGCTCATGGCGTTCCTCTTTAATGAAAACTGCTTGTCAGGAACCTAAGTCAGTGTCTAACGAATGAATCTTATGATTAAATTACAAGTACATTCTCTTCCACTTGTTGATGATGATAGGAAGTTTGTGTTGAGGTGTCGCAACGAGGGTTCTAGCTTGAGGCAACCGCCAGGCAGCGGCAGTCCACATTAGGTGTTGTTATTACGTATTCTCATATCATAAATATATGAGGGAGGGAGAGAGAGAGGGAGAGAGAGATATATGTTATATAAATCCATTTCATTTGTTGACATTGCTATGTTACGTCTTCACTTGATGCCATGGTCTTTGTTCAAGCTTTACCTGAATATTTTGCCTTGCTTTCGGTCCCTGCCTTGTGTTCGATCTCTGCTTTGTTTTCAGTCCCTGGTTTTTGTTCGGTCCCTACCTTGTATTCTGCTCCTGCTGTGTGTTAGGTCCCTGCCTTGTGTTCGATCTCTGCTTTGTTTTCAGTCCCTGCTTTGTGTTAGGTCCCTGCTTTGCGTTAGGTCCCTGCTTTGTGTTAGGTCCCTGCCTTGCGTTAGGTCCCTGCTGTGTGTTAGGTCCCAGCCTTGTGTTCGGTCTCTGCTTTGTGTTCGGTCCTTACTTTGTATTCGGCCCCTGCCTTGTGTTCTCACTGATGCATTTCCTATCTTCCACTTTTGAGTGAATGTTTCAGGAATCAACCCTGCTCTCAGGATGTTACATGTACATTCAGCACCTTTACATCTCAGTTACTTGTACACGTCTTTCAGTCTTAGTTTATGAGTGTCAAACTATTCCTCTCTGTCTCTGTCTGTCTGTCTGTCTGTCTGTTTCTCTCTCTCTCTCTCTCTCTCTTAAACGCATAATGTGCTTGTACTAACTGATGTATAGAGTGTGGAACAGAGTGAAGTGAAATCTCAGAAGGACCTACATGTCCATTTAGTAAAAAGTTGAAGCTCCCTCTTTCTCTCTCCCCCCCCCTCTCTCTCCCTCTCTCTCTCTCTCTCTTAAACGCATAATGTGCTTGTACTAACTGACGTATATAGTCTGGAACAGAGTGAAATGAAATCTCAGAAGGACCTACATGTCCATTTAGTAAAAAGTTGAAGCTCCCTCTTTCTCTCTCTCTCCCTCTCTCTCTCTCTCTAGTTTTTCAAGACTTCAAGGCTCATTGGTCTCCATTCAACTCTATTCCTAGCATTCTCTCTGCATGTGCTTGCTCTAAGGTAGCTAAGATCTTCTTCCACTAAACACATAAACTATCCTTTCGTCTGATACAAGATATAACCGAATATGACAGGGAGCGAAATGAAACAAACTTTGGAAAACATATCACTTATTTCTTCGATTGGCGCACATACAGTATTATATATTTCTTGTTCTATCTCTTCGAAAGTAATGTTACATAAATAATAAAGTAACAGAGCACTAGAGAACAATGTAGTATGAGATGTCAAGACCATTTAGAACACAATTAGCAAATGCTTTATTGATTAACGAGCACACAACTGTATTTTTTCGGTTTATATCTTAATCATACAAAAACATACAGAAAAAGAAATAGAGAAAGAAGAACAAATATAAAAATTCACATGAATGATATACAAAATGTAGAATGAGCTGTGAGTTGAGGAAGCTCTGTCGCGCCTAGGCCCTTGCTCACTCGACCAGACCCCATGATTCAAGTGCCAGTCATCATCTTACTGTTGTGCTATCTCTGATGTCTAAAGCGTCTTTTTTTAGAGGCTTTACCATATAACGTTGTGCTCTATCACTCTACTATGCGCATATTTGTTTCTTACATTATTGGTTAAAATTAATGCCCTTTTTTTCAATAGTTGAAATTTTTGGAGTGATCTATCTTAACTTTTCAGTGCAGAACTTTGACTTACAAGAAGTTTACGTCTTGTGATTGCTTTGTAGGGAATAGATAAGCACCAGTTACCTAGGTTAATTGGCAACCCTAGCGTAGAAATAATGGATCAGCAGCTGGGCAGCTTAGTAGTGCGCAATTCTGAGAGAGTCCAGTTCGCGGACCCAGTATATATAGAATACATGATGGAATTTTAATAGGTCGGAATTTTGTACGCTGAGCGGATCGGGGGAGGTCATGCTATCGTTCGAGAACGTATGAGACTGTATTTCGTCTATGGATAAACATGTAAGTGTTAGTTTAATACTGGGGCTTATATTTCTGTCATGTGGACGCGTGCAAGGCTGTGCTGTCGGCTCCTCCGATTCACATCCCTACCCACTTAGATATGATTAGGATAATTGAATGGTACATGAATAAATATAATTCTAGTATAACATATTTGTCTATGTCAGATTTAGAGGTTTTCGTAATGGGCAATGATGGCTCATGTGTGCACATAGATATTATTGCTGAAAATTATGAATATGTATGCTGCAACAATTATTGCCAGTTGGTTCTTTTATAATACATCGGATATTCAATAATTTTATGATGAAGATTAGAGATTTTTGTATGATTATGTACAAGGGGTTAAAAATTGATTCTCTAGAAGTTCCACTGTCGACCAAAATGATCTATGAATCCGAATATTTAAGGAAATCATTTTAATGATTGTGTTGTTTACGATATAGCCGATGGATAACAATATAAATTGATGATCCTTTGTTTGATTGTGCTAACCATGTAAATAAATGATTTACGTCAAATAAGCTGATATGATTATTTGAAGAAGCATTATTGATTGTGCTTGTTTTCTTCCACTGGTGTAGTGGTGAATGTGTTAATATGTGGAACCCTCAACCTTTTATTTACCTATAAAGATAGAATACCAAGAATAATAATACATATATAACATCGTATAAACTACAGACAATCATTACCCCCATTTAAATTTCTTTTATTCCTACGGCTTCACAAAACACAGGAATTGTTGGGAAGCTTTGTGTGGGGGAGGGGGTGATTTTTGTTATCTGTAAGGGATGATGGAGTGTCTTTGTCTAACGTCGTATGAGAGCAGCCATGTTTTCGTTCGAGTCATGGTGTGAATGTTCACAAGTAGGAGACTAACTTGTCTCAGGTGATTTGTGTGAGTGTGTGTTGTGGTGGAACCTTCTGGTTATTGTTATTGTTACAGAGTTGTGTGTGTGTGTGTTGTGGTTGAACCTTCTGGTTATTGTTACTGTTACAGAGTTCTGTGTGTGTATGTGTTGTGGTGGAACCTTCTGTTTATTGTTACTGTTACAGAGTTGTGTGTGTGTGTTTTGTGGTTGAACCTTCTGGTTATTGTCACTGTTACAGAGTTGTGTGTGTGTGTGTGTTGTGATGGAACCTTCTGGTTAATGTTACTGTTACAGAGTTGTGTGTGTTGTGGTTGAACCTTCTGGATACTGTTACAATGTTGTGTGTGTTATGATGGAACCTTCTGGTTATTGTTACTGTTACAGAGTTGTATTTGTTGTGATGGAACCTTCTGGATATTGTTACTGTTACAGTGTTGTGTGTGTTGTGATGGAACCTTCTGGTTATTGTTACTGTTACAGAGTTGTGTGTCTGTGTGTGTGTTGTGGTGGAACCTTCTGGATATTGTTACTGTCTAACCTGGCTCCTGTCTAACCTGACTCCTGTCTAGCCTGCCTCCTGTCTAACCTGACTCCTGTCTAACCTGGCTCCTGTCTAACCTGACTCCTGTCTAACCTGACTCCTGTCTAGCCTGGCTCCTGTCCAACCTGACTCCTGTCTAACCTGGCTCCTGTCTAACCTGGCTCCTGTCTAACCTGACTAACCTGGCTCCTGTCTAACCTGGCTCCTGTCTAATCTGTCTAACCTGACTCCTGTCTAACCTGACTCCTGTCTAACCTGGCTCCTGTCTAACCTGACTCCTGTCTAACCTGGCTCCTGTCTAATCTGACTAACCTGGCTCCTGTCTAACCTGGCTCCTGTCTAATCTGTCTAACCTGACTCCTGTCTAACCTGTTTAACCTGACTCCTGTCTAACCTGCCTCCTGTCTAACCTGACTCCTGTCTAATCTGGCTCCTGTCACGCGTATATTGTACAGGGAATCGTAACATCTGTCATAAGTGTGACGTTGTGTTTCTTCTTCTAATCATCTCACCATTTTACATGCTCCTAGTAAGTCAGGGGAGACTACAATAGCCTCGCTGTATCCTGTTTGCCAAATCTGTGATATTTCTCTCTGCAAATTTAGAACAAAATTTGATGGTCTACGGCCATGATGAGATTAATACTCGTATCACTGCGTGATGTGACACACTGGTGAAAATGTCGGTGTTTTATCTCCTTTCTTTTCAATTTAATTTTGGTTTCGATAGCTTGCAAAAATTACATTGAACACGATCGAAGACGTTTTTAACAGCGGAGAGTTTGTAGCCAAATATTTGCAGCCTGTATTTACGTTTGATCATCTTCGATTTCCAACTGCTTCTTGTTCGATTACCAATTTCCAGACTTGTGTTGACAGCATCAGAGCCGCCGTCATTACAGTTTTATTAAACAAGTCATTGCCATTTTCCATTTCTGTCCTCTGCTTCTAAACAGAGCCTACTCGTCTTTTTTCATATCTATGTCTTGTAAAAACAGTTTAACTTTTCCATTTGAATCTGGCCTCTTTAGGGCGCCCCCCTTCTTTCCTCAAATTACGTAGTTGCAGAAATGAGTACCTGTTTTCTTTTTGAGCTGTGGAAGGAGAGGTGTGAACACATTCTCCTCTAGTGTGCCAACATTTCAAGGAAAATATAGATACTAACACCATATCCGTCGGCGCCTCCGTGGAATAATAGGGTTAACTTTATCTTTTACTTTATCTTAGGAAGAAGAAACACATTTTTACACTTACTTAACCAAGAAAAATATGCAACAAGATGGATGGACGACCTGTCAAAATTGAAATATTACGTATCAGTGAGATCAGATATAGAAGATAACACAGGGCAGTTGCGGTCAGAACGACCAACACAAGCGAAAGAAAGAGCATCTGGAAATGCGATCAGAACCTTTTCATGCAACGAGCATATAAAAATAAGAAGAAAAGAAACAGTATGAGACGTCATACGAGGACAAAAGGAAAGAAAAAAAAACGCAAGTGTTGTGAGTGATGGCGCTGTTTTCTGGATCAGCCAAATAGACCTGATCAAGACCATGTCCAGCCTCTACATGGTGCTCTTTTTTATCATGCCTAATGTGCTCCTACAGTGTAGCTAGTATCTGTCAAGGGATCGCATTGTTTTCCATGTGTTTTTGGAGCTCGGTCATAGGTTTTTCTGCTCATATCTTCAAGTATTAACCACCGTGATCCTCTCCCAGTCTCACGTTGTGTCATTGCTTTCAAATCATTCCAGCCTCACTTGCAAGTAGCAATTCATAAATCCAGGGAGATCACATCAAAAACAAGTTGTATGTCACGTGAAAGACTTCGGAAATCCACTAACGACTGCAAAAAAAAAAAATCGTTCCCACAGTTACATTCTGAGATCAAACGACCAAACAAAATACGGGCTATGGGAAATGAAGGGAAGGAATATCTAGGATAAACAGATGGATAAATATAAACAGATGGATTACATCATCGAATGACCAGCAAGAAAAAAAAATTAGCAATGCAGATGGATGGCAATCCAACTTTCAAACTATTTTTAGCATGGTGCTCCAGAGAGAAAAGCAACGGAGGGCACATTCCTATGAAACGTGAAAAAAAAAGGAGCGACCAAGGAAACTATGGGCCCAAGATATCCCTAATATTCTATATACTGCACTCACTGAAGCAGGCATCCTGGCGATAGAACGAACGGTTTTAAAATCTTCTAGCAACGATCTGCAAAGGATGGTTCAGAGAGATGGTCGTCTGGTAATACAGCAACATTCCCACCACATGTCACGGTGTTTCTGTAGAACTAATCATGATTTCACATGACAGACTTTTGTAATATAAACCATTATTCAAGCGTTGATGCTTATTATTATTACAGTTAAAAATGGCCATCAAATATTGCTATTTCCCTCACATGATGGTGTACAACTAAATCTCTATTGGTTTGGAACTATGCTACAAAATAACTGAAACGTGTGTTAAACTTCCATATGTGAAGCAGAGAAATGTAATTACTTAACGTGTGAACTATTGGTCAAATGAGTTCAGTGAACATGTTCTCAGAATGAAAAAATGGAGAGTTATCTGACTGCCTTTACAGTCTTAAAAATGATTTAATCCCTAGCTATTATTCGAATATTTTAGTTTAGTAAAGATTAAATCTGGTTGCAAAATTTGGAGAAAGTATTGAAAAGTGCAATTAGTTGACGGTTAAGAATTCCAGGACATTATTTTTAAACATATCAATGAAGAGGTGAAAGTACATGGTAGAACCGAAAGAACAAAAGCTGATACTGAGATTTTTTTTCCCTCTCCATATCATTTTCCTTCTTTCATGTTTGAGTTTTCCAGTGATTATCAAGTTCAGAAGAAAGACAAGGTCCAGACTTCTGAAAATCAGACAGAGGTACAGGGGATGCCAAAAGTGGATAGACTAAAGAACCTCACCATCAACTGCCTTATTCTGGAACTTTCTTTCGGGGTTTACTCCCATAGCCTTTCACTCTTTCTAACTACCCACATGACAATCAGTCTGTCAGGAGCTTACGGTATCATTTACTGTCATACGGTAGCAATTCAGCACTTTCGTGACATGTTTAGAGAGAATTTTATTCGTCATCTGTTTAAACTTAACCATTAGACAGATTCTTATTAATTTTTTTTTCCCTAACATTCATTCTGAGAAGTCAAATTACTGACAATATTTACCCTGTAATATTCAGACAATTAAACTACTGCCAATGTATTCTCTCTATAATGTTCCGACGCATTTTCCGTAAAAATGCTCAGATAATCAATTTGCTGATAATATTTTCCTTGTAATTCTCGAACCGTCAAATTATTACTAATATTTTCCATATAATATTTAGACAGTCAGTTACTGCTGCTATTTTCCATGTAACGTTCAGAGATAAAGTTGCTGCTAATATTTTCCCTGTAATGAATTCTGCTTTCTCTTGAACTGTGAATGTACTCCTCGGCAGCCGATGCTGCAATAATCTAGCAGCACAAACATCGTGTCCAAACGGAAGTAGGTTACGTCAGTTTGCTCAAAATCCCGCAGTGGACCCAGAAAGCTTCAGACCAGATTACGTAAGAACCAATACCGACTTTCTCCATTATCGGCCTTCTCCATTTCTCATATCTGTCTCGTAACATCTGCATGCTGTAGGGATGTGAGATCTTGGTGCCTTCACATTTCTAGTCCACCACAGCATTGAGGCAGGGATGCCAGCACCTGTCCTCGCTCTCTTTGTTATACTATGGAATACTCAGGTACCCATTTTTTAAAGCTGGGTTGACCCCGGTGCCGGTCGATCCGAAAAAAAAAAAAAAATTTCGCTCCAGTGCGAAATTGGAAAAAAAAGAACCATCTGATCGGCAGGCGAATGCGCTTGTCACTACACCACTGTGGCATACAATCCTAATTAAGTTTGAAGACCATTTCAGCCCGTTACTGGCAGGTTCAACGAGGTGAGAACTAATAGGGACCGGCGCAGTTAGCCAGCTCCTAAAACAGTTCGGGCCCTCACTGCATCAAACTTTGTGTAAGAAAAAAAAACCTTTTAAGTTCATTGTTGGGTATCGGTAGGCCTAGGCGATCATGCCCCTCCATTCTTTGTTTTTTCCGGCTGTTTCAAATCAGTTCACCATTCCCGGGGTATCTGATTGAGCACATTAAAATACAGGTTTTCACTTCGGTCAGCATCTCCCTTTTTTGCCTTGAGTTTTCCAAAACTTATGTCTTCTGCTGGCATGTTCAACGATTTTTAATGACCCTTCATGTAAGTCTTCAGTATTCTGTAGAACTTCTTCTCTTGTTTTTCTGACTGTCCAGAATATGTTGCATCTTTCTTTAAAACTTTATCACAATTGCTTCGAAACTGTTTCATTTGTTTACTGTCCTAAAAAAAATAATAATAATAGTATAATAACAGCATCATGTGCAAATCAGACAGATGCTTGCTCAGGTTAATGTTCTCCAGATAAAATGAACGTGTGTGAGCAAAAGCCGGCAGAAAAAGGGAAAAAGATGCCACGGCATTTTACAATTTCTTTGTTGTGTCCAAACACTAAATTTACGTCCTTTTTATGTAATATAGTGGATGTGTATTAATGTAAAATATACAGAATGTAAAATAAACGAAGGAAACATCGAATCTAGTAAAATTATAATATTACGCTATACACCTAATATAATACACACCCAACTATTAAAATCACATGAAACGGTAAAATATAAAATAGATGAACTACATTAAGATCATATAACAGGGTAGGACATAATACGAACTAAATGACAAAGCTAAGACGGGGGGAGGGGCGGGGGCGCGCCTCCCGGAGGGGAATTCCCTCCCGGGAGAATCTGGGGTATGGGTGGGGGGAAGGGATAAAATTTGGACTAGATATCGACAGACTCAAACTGTTGGAATGTTTATAAAGATCAGTATCCCAGCAGTTTGAAAAGAACAACTGTATTCAGTTCCCCTTCCCTCCCCCAAAACTTAAAATTTTCCCCTTCTACCCAACCCCTACCTCGGAGAGAAAAAGAGGGCGGGGGGAGTAGGGATAATTCCCCACTTGTTAGAACTCTAGATGTAGAATTTAAGATTCAGTTGCATCTTGTCGGCTATTAAATTTCAACAATAACAAAAAGAATTTTATTAACTACATATTTAACAATTGATTAATTTACTAACATAATAAAAAAAAAATTAACAAGTCCAAGACTAAATAAAAAAAGTCAGTGAGGAAAGTTGAGTGGAAAAAAAATTGCTGTAAATAAACTTCAGGATACAATTATTTTATAAGAAGATGTCTCGATGTTAGCTTTTGCTGTTTCTGCTGTTGTTTTAAAATCTTCCTGTAGGTGTGCAAACAAGTCATGATGCTGGAAAGATCTTCGTTATGAAGGCAGCACACAGGATATACGCTAACCAGCTCACTCCACAGAATTGTGCGTCCAAAAAAAAAGGGCAGTGTTGAAAATCTGGAAAACAAGAACAGACGTGAGCCCTCCCCTCCCCCAATGGTGGGTCGTGACTGATTCTACAGTTTGCTGAGAAGGCATTGTTCCATCTTATAAGCATTCACAAGTATTCCAATGATAAGGATCACTAGTCACCAATGTATAGAAAACCAAAGTGCACGATCCAGTCATATTATGAAGTTCAAGGGATCTTTGTGACTCCTCTATTTGTAGCTTTGATAACGGTCTGCACATTTGTTCCAGACTTTTCCTGATATAAACAAACTTTTGTCACTTGTGAGATGATACTCGTCAAGTTTGAAGACAGATAACATCCATCTGCTTTAAAACTGTTTTCTGAGACGGAAACTCCGCTATCGTAGACACGTTTATAGTGATGTTCTTTCTCTAGTCATGCGCCTGCCATATCTTTCTGCGCGCTGTTCAAATACAGATGGTCCCGACTTAAGGCGTACTCGAATTACGACGATCCACATTTACGGCCTCTTAAGCTTCTTTTGTATTAAAAGAAGCTGAAATGCCACAAGCTATGAGTATTTTATGACAACATTGTAATTGCTTGATATTTAATGGGCTTTTTTACATTCTGAAATAAATAAAGGACAGATTTATTAAGACAATGACGATAAATAGCCATAACAGTGAAAATGAACAGAAAATAATGTCATTTGAGGAGATATTCGACTTACATCGGATCAGACTTACCATGGGGTATTACTGACTTGCTTTCATTAGTCCATAGAAAGGTAGAGTCTACACAGAGAAACCCCCCCTTTATGAATATTCCTTTCTCATGCACGAATTTTGTAAAATACGATGTGGAATCATTTATCTGTTTGTTTTCCAAGAAAACGAAACATCAACTACTGCACATACAACAAACAAATGCACTTGTCCGGGATCGTTTATGAGATGTCCGATTTTTTTTCTTCTGCTCGCATGAAGCAAACATTCATTTTCCACGGATGAAAATGGCGGATATATGAAATATTTGCTTGCAATCTTTCAGTGTTTCAGAAAAACGTGCCATGTTTTTAAGTGTGGACGCGTGGGAATGCTTGATGTAGAGAATAAATAGAATCTGAACATGTTTTGGAAGTAGGAATAAACGAATTATCTCTAGGGGTTGGAGGTCGGAGTCAGTTTTTCTAGCAAAACACCAAGTATTGAGAAAGTGTTCCATCTGACCACATGCATTCTGGGATAGATGTAGTATAGGTAGGAAATAGGACAGACTGTTAAACCTAAGTTTATTTTCAACACCAGAAGCATAAAAAAAATAAATAAATAAGATCAGGGATTGATTAGTTCAGGGGTGAGCAACTCTGAGTAAAATCGAAACAAATTTGTAACAAATAGGAAACAAGGTGACTTTCGTACAATAAAGTAAGAGAACACAGTTTTGTGGGGTTAGACCTCGAAACAAATCGTAGACAAAGCATTTTAGTGAGACTTGAGAGAAAGAAAAATCACAAGAGAATTACCTGGGATTCGAACCACGGACTCCGGTAGGACGAGCAGCTGTCTATCCACGAGAGAACAGCATACCAACGAACAGGTGGGAACAACGTACCAACGAACAGGTGAGAACAGCGTACCAACGAACTACTGTACTCGTTAATTAGTACGCTGTTTTCTCGTGGCTAGACGGCTGCTCGTCCTGCCGGAGTCCGTGGTTCGAATCCCAGGTAATTCTCTTGTGATTTTTAACAATATTAAAAATATATATATATCATTATAAATTATTCCTACATAGATACTCATGCGCATGTGCGTATATGCTTGTATTATGTGTAAGAGAGAGAAAGAATGAGAGGGAGTGTGAAAGAGAGAGGGGGCAAGAGAGAGAACGAGAGAGAGAGAGAGAAAGAACGAGGGAGCGAGAGAGACAGCGAGAGAGAGAGAGAGAAAGAGAGAGAGAGAGAGCGAGAGAGAGAGAGTGAGAGACATACTAATTCAGCATAAATTAGTTTCAGAAGGACCTCGTAAGAGCAACATCCTTTACTGTAAAATCATATCTCTCCTCTCTTCACTACAGTCACTTGTTGATGCTGCAGTCTTAGATCTGTTGCGTTCGTCCTACCACCTACATCTGACTTCCAAGAAAGGTGTAATAAATAAAACAGTTCTAAGTTCTAGTCTCATGTGTACACTCATTTCTGTGTCTTCTTGCCAAGTGTTTTCTCACATATGGGCATGGTTTCTTCCTCTTATCTGTTTTCCGTATCATTATGCACCTCTTTTGACGAAAAAAAACATGCACATTTTTATCCGTTTCTGAGTTATTTATGTTCATACTTTTATTGTTTCAGCTTCTAAATCTTTAAGAATCTCGAAGCTCAATACTGTAACAGAGAAACTCGAACTTCTATATTGTAACAGAGAAACTCAATCTTTAGTTACATATCCTCACGTAGTCTATTAGGAAAAATAAAAAAAAATGAAACAATTCTATCCAGAAGTGATAAGAAATGAGACCTTTCCACGAAGAAGTGAGGAAAAGTGAAACCTTTCTATGAAGAAATGATGAAAATGGAAAAACTTTCTATGAAGACGTGATGAGAAATGGTAACCTTTCTGTGAATAAGTGATGAGAAATGAAAACCTTTCTATGAAGAAGTGATGAGAAATGAAATATTTTTGTGAAGAAGTGATGAGAAATCCAGGAACGAACAAGTGACGAAAAATGAAGTAGCTGTATTCAGAAATGATGAGAAGAAATCAAAGATTCGTGTTCTACATTATTTTGTAATAGCAGAATAAACTTTTCTGCTAAAAGTGTTCAGAGCGTTAAACGAAAGCTTCTCTCCCACCCCCCCCCCCCCCCCCACCCCGAACTTCCTCCTTTTATCCTGTGGAAAGTGAAATTGCGAACACTATATCTTCTGAATTATTATTAATCTGTTATTAAAATATTCACAGCAATAATAACAGATGAAATTGCATTCTCTGGTAGCCATCACTTTTATGTTGTGTTCCCGCCAATCTGCAGCTCAAGTTCCGCGGCGACAAAAACGGTAAGATCTATAAGAGATCTTGTTTCAAATAATGGTTTCCGCAGATTGTACAAAGCCAGCAAAAACTGAATAGAATTATAATATTTTTGCATCGTTTTGCAGAGTAGCTCATATTGTTTATTGAAAATTTGGCGCCGTTTCCGTGTATGATGACGTCTTCCGAATGTTTTGTATTGTTTGTCGGATGTGTCTTGTTGTTTGTCGACCACTTTCAGACAGGCACGTAGAAAGACAACCTGACTCTTTCTTCAATATTCAAAGACGCCTGCATATTATTTTCACTTCAGTCTAACTTGCGAGCTAAAATCTATCGGTATTTTACAGCTTTTAATATGAAGCGTGACTGAACGTGTGATTTGTCGAGTTGCAGCATTCTTTAAAAAATACGACAGGACCACTTTTACCTTTACTGCAACAAAAATACAGAATATTATAAATTTTCTTCTGAACACGATAAGCAAAAGTGATAAATTTTCTTGTTAGACTGATCGAATGAATGAGACTCGTTGATGAACTGACACTCATTTTCTCTAACAAACTCCTGTATGTGCATCATAAACAAGGACTGCTATCAAGGCTAGAAGCCACCATTGCTGCAAAAACAGCTTGTAGGACGTCGTCAATGAAGTCTCGGACTTAATCTTGTTTCCAGACAGGAGTCTGCAATATCGACCCGTCGATTTGCTACTGGGGGGGCCTGACAGCGGTAGAAACGGCCACAAGTTGGTCGCGGCGTTACACCCACTTAAAGCTGATCTTTCTCTTTTGACACTTAAATCTTAAGTTCAGATCTTGAGTGCAGTGGCTGGAAATAATTAAATAATTTAAATAAATACTCTGGCTTCCTTTGTGTGTGTTTCATTTTCAAATAGTAGGGTATTCTCCCCGCACACAAGATCATCACCCACGTTTCTGAGCTGAGTTTTGAAGGTTACATTTGAATATCAACGTTTTTCTTCTTCAATACTTTCTTAACGTCTCCATTTTCAAACGACTTGCTCATATTGAGACATCAGCAGTTACCAAGTCTTGTTTAGAGAATTCATATTATGATCCATAATGCGAGGTAACTCCTGCCAGATGTAAAAAAAAGACTAACATTAAAAGCAACAAAGAAAAGAAGACAGGAAGAAGAAAAAAAAGCGTTGACTGAAAATTCAGGTTTTTAATTGACCGTTCATTTTTTGACACACCAAGTTTCACTCCTCGTTCCTTCAATCTTGTAAAGAATGCTGATGCATTGCTTGTCAGTGAAACTTGTCCTATCAGTTTCTTCCATAGCATTTATGACGTCGCCTAGATCCACTGCCTGTCTCTCCAAAAATTAAGGTAAGGACACTCAGTGGATAACGTGTTATGTCCATAATTTAAAAACTTGTCAGCACTCTACAGGGTAACTTTTTTCGTAAATGTTCGGTGTAAAAGTCAGGGTTATTTTAGGTTTAAAATTATGCCCGATTCTGAATCTGACCTCACAAGATCATACTGTGGATGTGAGTTGTCGAAATAAGCTATCATTGAAAGTGAATTTTGAAATAAGCTGTCGTTGAAACTGAATGTTGAAATAAGCTATCATTGAAACTGAACGTTGAAACCAGCTGCAATTTAAAATTGAATGTTGAAATAAGCTATCATTGAAACTGAATGTTGAAATAAGCTGTCGTTGAAACTGAATGTTGAAATAAGCTATCATTGAAAGTGAATTTTGAAATAAGCTGGAATTTAAAACTGAATATTGAAATAAGCTGTCATTGAAACTGAATGTTGAAATAAGCTTTCATTGAAACTGAATGTTGAAAATGAAACCGAAAAGAGCTGTCTTCACTATGTTTTGTACTTTCGTTGGATGTAAGTAGACATATTTGTTTGCTTGTTTATTCGGAAATGGCTTCATTGCAGTCAGGACATTACTATATCTGCTCTCTCGCCCGTTCTAATACATCAGATCGGGGGTCGCAGGCAGCATAGACACTCCAAACGTCTGCGCCAGTCTCTGTAAGAAATTTTTCCTAGAATTTTGCTCGGACAAAATTTTGCTCTCTAGCCTACTCTTTTTTAGATTTCCAACCGCCAAGAGATGTTTAATCTGCACGACACTGCACACGGACGTTCAGCTCCACTACCTAGAGACCAAGGGATTTTTTTTTTTGCAGAGAATTGAGGAAAATATCCCTGCCACTTCTATTGGGATTCGAACCCGCAACCTCCAACGCCCGAGGCGAACGTTTAACCCCAAGACTACGCAGCCGTTACCTTGATGCTCATTTTCTACTCTTTATTCTTCCTGCCACACAACCACTAAAGCCATTATTTCTGCTCTCTCTCTCTCTCTCTCTCTTATATTCTCTCTTCATTCTCTGTTCTTCCTCTTCTTCTTCCTCTGCTTCTCCTCTTATTTCTCTACTCTGGCTCCTCACTATCATATTTAGTCGCTGAAGAAATGATTTTTCTTCTTATAAACATTTAAGTCAGTTTTCTTTATTTTCCTTGAATTTTTTTTCCAGATACTCCTCACTTTAAAGTAAATCTTGATCGTGAAAACACCATGTCTAAGAGGACTCATAATTCATTTATTTCTAATGATGAAGTAATAACGGTTTTTTTTCCCAACAGCTGCACAACTCATTCACTACAATTCTTCAGATGTCTCACAGATAAAAAAAAAAAAACTCACGCTTTCCGTGTCAGTTTTCCTTCCTGTAAAAACTCACGCTTTCCGTGTCAGTTTTCCTTCCTGTAAAAACTCACGCTTTCCGTGTCAGTTTTCCTTCCTGTAAAAACTCACGCTTTCCGTGTCAGTTTTCCTTCCTGTAAAAACTCACGCTTTCCGTGTCAGTTTTCCTTCCTGTAAAAACTCACGCTTTCCGTGTCAGTTTTCCTTCCTGTAAAAACTCACCGGCGTAGAAGGTTTATTTTTTGATGTAAGACATCAGAGAGCACCAGTGAGTTCTGAAGTATCTCAGTAGATCACGTCATGACCTGTGTTATGATTACCCTATGAAAGGATTGTAGTCTTAGATATCACCATTATCATAACCGCTATTTGTTTTTTGTTTGTTTTTGTTTTTGTTTTTTGTTTGTTTTTTTTTTTGGGGGGGGGGGTTGATTTTTTTCTCCGTAGAGTTCACACAGAATCTGACAGCCTAACTTCCTGATGAAGTAAATCTAGTAGTTTATTATTTTTTTTTTTAATGACGTCCGAATTATTTTCTTCATGCGAATTGATTTTTCAAGACCGTCTGAAGGAAATCAATTTAAAAATGTGAAAACTTTTTCCTTAAGATCACAGGCGGTCAGATCAGAGGTGCCCGTCAATGGCCTACAAATTACGTATCGCTTATTAAGTTTTTTTTTTTTTTTTGGCAAGCTAAAGTTCAGACGTCACAAACGTAAAGTAAGTTTGATATGGCGCTGGGCAGGCAAGAATCTGAGAATAATCTTGAATGAACTGCGATGTTTTTGCACGCAGAACTGAAACCCTTTGCAGGATTTTTATCCTCCTAGTGCCGGTCTCACGAGAAATAAAGCTGAACGTAGAAAGTTACGATCTTGCAAATACGATTTCTGCGCAGAATTCGTCATATTCATTTACCGTTCCCTGGCATTTCCTTCGTCGAATGTCTTATCCCAGAATTCCTTCCGTCTAATACAATCAAACGAAGGTTTCAAAACTTTTTAACTTGTAAGAACTGTAGCCTCCTTCCTTCTTCCATTCCTCATCAATACTGTGTGCATTTTATATTCACGTAAAAAGGGTTAATTTTTTTTACTTCAAAACAACACTGGCAGTGTTGATGGATCTTGCACACCTATGTATATCAATGCTCATTGCGATATTTAGGCAAAGTCGAAAGGAAATTGAAAGTAACACATTTCTAATTCAATTGATTGTCTATGAGGAGTGAAAGAGTTAAGTAGTAACATTAATTTTTTTTTTGTAAACAGGAAGGAAAAACAAGAGCTTACGTGCTAATACTTGAAATAACTGTAATTTCTGCACATCGAGCAACTACAGGAACAAAAAATCTGACATAAACAAAAGAGAGAGGGCAACTACATGAACAAAAAACTGACAGCAAACAAGAGAGAGAGAGAAAGAAAGAGAGAGAGAGAGCAACTACATGAACCAAAAAAACCTGACAGCAAACAAGAGAGAGAGCAAATGCATGAAAAAAAATTTGACATAAACAAAAGAGAGAGGGCAACTACATGAACAAAGAACTAACAGCAAACAAGAGAGAGAGAGAGCGGCTATTGAAACAAAAAAAAACCTGACAACAAACAAGAGGGAGAGAGAGCAACTACATGAACAAAAAAACCTGACAGCAAACAAGAGAGAGAGAGAGAACAACTACATGAACAAAAAACCTGACAGCAAACAAGAGAGAGAGAGAGAGAGAGAACAACTACATGAACAAAAACCTGACAGCAATCAAGAGAGAGAGAGAGAGCAACTACATGAACAAAAAACTGACAGCAAACAAGAGATAGTGAGAGAGAGAGAGAGAGAGAGAGAGAGGAGAGAGAGAGAGAGAGCAGCTACATGAACGAAAAAATCTGACATAAACAAGAGAGAGAGAGAGAGCAACTACATGAAAAAATACTGACAGCAACTACATGAATAAAAACATGACAGCAAGCAAGAGGACAGCAACTACATGAACAAAAACATGACAGCAAACAAGAGAGAGAGCAACTATATGAACAAAAAAACCTGACAGCAAATAAGAGAGAGAGAGAGTGCAACTATAGGAACAAAAACCTGACAGCAAACAAGAGAGAGAGAGAGAGAGAGAGAGAGCAACTACCTGAACAAAAACCTGACAGCAAACAAGAGAGAGAGAGAGAGAGAGCAACTACATGAACAAAAACCTGACAGCAAACAAGAGAGAGAGAGAGAGAGCAACTATAGGAACAAAAACCTGACAGCAAACAAGAGAGAGAGAGCAACTATAGGAACAAAAACCTGACAGCAAACAAGAGAGAGAGAGAGAGAGAGAGCAACTACCTGAACAAAAACCTGACAGCAAACAAGAGAGAGAGTGAGAGAGAAAGCAACTACAGAAACAAAAAAAACTTGACAGCAAACAAGAGACAAAACAAAAATAATGAAAATTCCCATCAATCAAAATGGAAAAATACACATAGAAGGGACAGATATTGAAGAAGTCAATCAATTTGCATACCTTGGCAGCTACATAGACCAGGATGGTGACACTAGAAAGGAAGTTAGGATCAGAATTGCAAAAGCAGCATCAATCTTCAAGAATCTTGAGAACATATGGAATTCAAAAGTTATAAGCACAAAAACCAAGTTAAGACTATTCAATTCAAATGTAATATCCACCCTCATTTATGCATGCGAAAGCTGGAAAACAACTAAAGAAATAGACAAGAAATTAGACTCTTTTGAAAACAAATGCCTAAGGAAAATACTCGGCATCAAGTGGAATGAATTCAAGAACAATGCAGAGATAAGACAGATGACTGAACAACAACCAGTCTCACGGGTGATCAGGAAAAGGAGATGGACATATGTTGGTCACTTGATGAGAAGAAATGAGCAGAGAATCCCAAAACAAGCTATCAAGTGGAACACAACAGGCCGAAGAAAAAGGGGCAGACCGCGTGAAACTCTGAAGAGGACATTATTAAGAGAGGCCAAGTTAACAGGCATAAAATCCTTTGTTGAGGTTGAAAGACTCGCCGAAGACAGGAAAAATTGGCGAACTACTTTGCGAGCCCTATGTGACGTCTAACGGCACGGGAAGGATATAAGATATAAGATAAGAAACAAGAGAGAGAGAGAGAGAGAGAGAGAGAGCAACTACCTGAACAAAAACCTGACAGCAAACAAGAGAGAGAGAGAGAGAGAAAGCAACTACAGAAACAAAAAACTTGATAGCAAACGAGACGAGCATAACAGGGAAAAAAAGGTTAATAGCAAACAAGAGAGAGAATAACAGAAAAAAATAACTTGACGGCAAACAAGGGAGAGAATAACAGAAAAAAATAACTTGACGGCAAACAAGAGAGAGAATAACACGAAAAAAAAATAACTTGACAGCAAACAACAGAGAGAGAGAGAGAGAGAGAGAGAGACAGACAGACAGACAGAGAGCATAACAAAAAAAAAGTTTGACAGCAAACAAAAGATGGTATATAACAGGAGGGATAAAACACAATTAAGAAAAAAAAATAACAAAAAAAAAACCGCTCTCATACAGATAACGAACTATCCGGAGAAAAGTTACTCTTTAAACAAAAATACGAACAAATACACGTTTAATAATTGGAAAAAAACCCCAAAGAATTGAAGTAAAAATTACTTTTAAATCTATAAAAGATCGTAGATCTGAGAGAAAAAAAAATTCAAACAGATAACTGAATATACAACTAAAAGGAAATAAACACTCATAAGCACTAGAATTTAAGAAAACTGTTATTTTTTACCGATATTATCAACATACGTTGATAAACAAGGATCTGTAAAGAGACACGTCTCAGCTTTTCTTGCGTAAAATCACAAGAAAATGCTAAACGGGGCGGGGCGAACAATATCAAGAAGACGACGCAGATTAGCAAACAAACTACCCACATTTCTTCCGGTCTGTTCCCTTCCGGTCTACTTCCAGGGAAGCGATTTTCGGTATCTTTTATTTGCTCTGTCCTGATGGAAGTTACCAAACCTCTATTAATCTTTACTTTGGTACATCATCGATTAAATGCTTTCCTTCTTCATGGGATTCATATGAATAAGGAGGGAAAAAAAACACGGAACAAATCGAAAAATACATTAGTTACAATCAAACACGTTTTTCTGCGAAAGGGAGAAAATCATTTTATTATTTTCTCTTCTCGAAATTTTGCGCCCGGTCTCACATGCCTTTGAGGAATCGAATTCTCTGAAAGAGATTCTGCCTATAGCGATATTTCTTTCTTTTTTTGGGGGGGGGGGGAGTAGAGCGAATGTTCTTTTATATTAACTAGGGAAAATGAGAAGATAATGGAAATCCTCCAGCGGAGTATCCCAAATTACTAATAAACGTAAAATGAATGAAACAGACGACGGAGCATACGGAGAGCAAATAGCAAAAGTACGTAGAAGAGAAAACGTGAAGACATACAGGGACAGGAAGAGACAGGAAGAGACAGGAAGAGACAGGAAGAGACAGGAAGACTGAGAGAGGGGATTTTAAAAGCAGTAGCTGATATTTCTCTTCTGCACTAAAATTTCTGTAAAAAAAAAAACAACAAAAAACAAAACAAACCAGCACATTGTTTAGATCCTATGCAGTTTATAATAATAATAATAATAATAGTAATAACATTGATAAAAGCATTCGTAAAATGTTTTAGTAAATTAACATATTCAGACTTTAGTACGTTAAAGTATTCGGGTTGCAATGAATTACTGTATTTAAGTTTAGAAAATTAATGTATTCAAGTTTCAGTACATTAATTTATTCAAGTGGAGTAAATGAATGTTTTTCAGTTTTAGTAAATTAATTTATTGGGGATTTATTTTTAAAAAAAACGTGCAAGTCGTATTTGTTTTATCTACTTGTATATTTCCTCTAGGTTCTTCCAAGATTACCTGTCCTTCTTATAATTTTTTTACCTTAATTTAGCAGTTGAATTTCTTCATTCCGCAGTATATTTTTTTCTCCCTCACCACTAATACATTTTCTTTCTTCACTAGTATTAATTTCTTCCTTCACCACTAGTACATTTTCTTTCTTCACCAATATTAATTTCTTCCTTCACCACTAGTACATTTTCTTTCTTCACTAGTATTAATTTCTTCCTTCACCACCAGTACATTTTCTTTCTTCACCAGTATTAATTTCTTCCTTCACCACTAGTATATTTTCTTTCTTCACCAGTATTAATTTCTTCCTTCACCACTAGTACATTTTCTTTCTTCACCAGTATTAATTTCTTCCTTCGTCACCAGTACATTTTCTTTCTTCACCAATATTAATTTCTTCCTTCACCACTAGTACATTTTCTTTCTTCACCAGTATTAATTTCTTCCTTCACCACCAGTACATTTTCTTTCTTCACCAATATTAATTTCTTCCTTCACCACTAGTACATTTTCTTTCTTCACCAGTATTAATTTCTTCCTTCACCACCAGTACATTTTCTTTCTTCACCAATATTAATTTCTTCCTTCACCACCAGTACATTTTGTTTCTTCGCCAGTATTAATTTCTTCCTTTATAGTATCTTCCTTCACCAATTTAGTCTTTACGTCACGGCATTTCTATCAGTAGCGCATCTTTAATGTGTGTGCAAAGGTAAAGGTAAAGGTAAAGGTAATCCTGTCATGCCTTAGAAGCACATAGGGCTATGGTGTTAGTGTCCATATTTTCCAAAATGATAACAAAATGTATTCCTTTTATATGGTTTGTGCAGTTGTACAGTTTTTGAAAACTGCATGTGCTGTAGTCCTTGTTCATCAAGAAGACTCCTCCGTCATTTACTCTTGCACTTTATTGCTTAAATGAAACCATACAGCCCATTAGAAAAGAAATTTTCAGAATGATCATCGGAAAATTTCTCTTAGCGCACGAAGAAATTTGAAAACTTGACTTCCTGAAAGCCACGGGAAAAAAAAAACCACAGAAAAATCTGAACAAAGCTTGAAGACGTAAGAGTTAATATCGCCAAAATCAAGAGATTAGAATCTTTTGCTCGGCGTCAGCAAAGTAAAAGAACAGGATAGGTAGATTCTGGCTCGAGAAATGACAACAGCTTTTTTCACGTGAAAGAAAGAAAAAATAATAAGAGAGACTAGAAACAGAAACCCGAACTTTGGTAAGACGAACAGTCTCCTGAGAACTAGGAGACAAGACATTAAACTCTCGCTACAAATAACATCTCTAGAACATAGTCTGGCGTAGTCATTAGAAGCTCGGGTAGTAATAGGACACAGTAAGAAAGGACGCTTCAATTTCTCTTCACATCTTCAGTCTTTAGCTGTAGTCGGTGTGTTAGAAAATTGTGCTCAAAAGAAAACAATGAGCCAAAGCATGAGAATAACAACTTCTGAACTTCCAGCGTCTCACCAGAGACACGTCAAGATATCATTGCTGGTTTTTCAGAGTTTTTTTTTCCTGCAGACCCAACTGAGTTCTTGCTCACAGCAAATATTTGCTTTTATTTTTTTTAATGTGCATCAGAAAACGAAGGGTGAGGGTGTCGTTTAGACTGATATATATGTTTCCAAGACTGGATGATATTGCTTTTCGTCCAAGCGTTTCTCTCTCTCTCTCTCTCTCTCTCTCTCTCTCTATCACACACTCGCTTGTTTCTTCACTTTAATCAATACCTTTTTTCTGTATCAAACACAGAATCCCACTGCTGTCCAACTACTCCAAGTTATGAAATGAAAACATTCGGTTGTTGAAATGCAGGGTAGCTATTGATTACCCCATATTCGCACCACCGAATCTTGCGTTTCTCCTCTCCGAATCATTTGCCGCCATGCTCCACTGATTGTTGTGTCTTGCTCTTCTATATGTTCATGTTAGCAGGTCTTTTTGTACATAACCGACCTCACATAAGCGAGCGAAGGAGCAGATAAACCGACAAGATCATTAACGAAGTATGCATTTAATGAAACAGTGAAACTGAAACTACAGATGCATTGCTTTCACTATCAGAAAGAATTTACTAAAATTATACAAGCAAAATATAAGACACTTATTATGACTGTGAGATTTCTTTGCATTTTATCATAATGTCTTCTGTTTAACAAGATGCTACTGACAAACTGTCAGAATTTTACTGCGGACAGCATTATAAAAACATTTAGAAAAGAAGAACTGGAATTAATCTTCTCTTTTATTCCTCATCTTCGTGCTCTATTATTTATTTTTATTTTTTGACGGTGAAGTTCTTCGGTCATGCAAAAAATCTACATCACTGCTACTTCAACGAGTCCTCTGGCACATATGGCAGATCTGTAACTTGTTTCCTTAGTTTTTCTCCTACTAACCAAACTAAGGACTGACGGCCAGAAATTCTGAAGAATATCTTCTGATATCTGAATTTCAGTTTCACGAAAACAGTCTCAAGGTACACGCCATGACTTCTTTTAGTCGGTGTCTGTCATGAGTGGTGATTCTTGGCCAAACTTTCTGTAACGACAGTCAGTCAGTCAGTCATTTGCATGTCCCTTGCGGAACTTTGCCTCCCTAACAGCTTCCTGTAGGCCTCTCGGTTGTAAGCAAGATGGCCTGCTGCTGATGCATCCATTTGCAGATTATCAACGATGTCTTGCAGCCATCTTCGCCTTGGTCTTCCTCCCTTTATTTTTCCCATTATATACCCTTCCAAGACCGTCTTCTCTAAATTATCATGACGTTTAATGTGTCCAAAATAAGTTTTTCTTTGTTTAATCCTCTTTACTAGCCAGCCTTCTTCAATATTAAGTTCTTGTAGAATGGATATATTTGTTCTTTTTTTTTTACCATGATATTTGAAGAACTCTTCTGTAGCATTTACATTCAAAGGCATTTATGTTTTTCTCAGCTGTTTTGTTAAGTGTCCAGGTCTCACAGGCATATGTTGCGATGGGAAAGATGCATGCCTTTAAAAATCTTATTTTTGTAGTTCTGTCTGTTTTTCTCCACAGATTCTTTAGTTGTTTTGCTTTCTAAGATCGATTATTCTTTTTAATTTCCCTCATTGTATCTCCATTATTAGTTAGTAATGATCTAAGATATTAAAAACTCTCCACCTCTTCTAATTTTTCCTCACTGATACGTATTTTAGCTGCCTTGTTTGTTTTGTCAGTTGTCATCAATTTAGTTTTCTTCGCATTAAGATAGAGGTTTTGCACTTTACTATTCTTACTCTAAGCAATGACAGTGAACGGCCAAAATCATTCTCTTCTATAATTCTTATGCATGAAGATGGAAGAGATGGAATCGATCTTTATGGTTGACTGTTCCGTCATTTTCAAATAATTTAAGGCTCTGTTTTTCTGCTGCCCCCTACTTACTAAGCGCAGTCCTGGAACATATTCAGTCACATACAGTCCATCTGCAATACAAATGCAGAGTACATACTCGTATAAAAATGAATATAATGGCGAAGAACAGCTACTATAAGTAAATAATGAACGTTCTTAGTATTGTTAGTTAATATTCAGCCCTGTGATCTGAGAAGAAATTTACTATCCCTTGTCGCACATACTGAACAACTTAAAGTTAGTTGTCGCACAACTTGAACTTCCTTAGACTTGGCATACACATTGCAGTGCTATATATTTCTTGATATTCTTCGAGTGTTAGCTATGTATCATATAAAAGAAGACAGAACAACAATCTAAAAATTATAATACCTGAAATGCATAGTCCACCTCACAATTTTTGGAGACAAAATTTCTACCATATCTCATCCACCGACAATGAGTTGAAAGTTACTGCGTCGATATGAAAGCTGGTATTGATAGATCTTGTACAAACATTCTTCCTTCATGCCTGAATATGTCTTGTCCACACAAATGAGAAATCTAGGTCTATGAATTTGACAAACATTTCATACCGCGTCTGAGTGGCTCATCTTTGGCTGGTCAGACTGTTGATCCTGAATCGCCGCAAGTGTTAGAATTTTTGGGTGTTGCTGTTATTTCCATTTCAGTTTTTACATTTTTTTCTTTCCTTAACTCGCATATCATTCTCTCCCTTTCATGGCTGCTTTATTATACTTTATAAACGTCTTGCTACGCTAAGACTGAGTAGAAAAACAAAGCATATTGCTTACCTCAAACAGCAGTTACACAGTAGCAAATGAAACTTCATTTATATTTTAAATTTTATGATAAATGCTTTATATTCTTGAAAACTCCGGCATTTTATATCACATCATCTTTTTAATCATTTTAGCACTATACTGTATCTTGTTGACATATCGTTCTTCACAAAAGAAGAGGTGACTTAAAGTTGTATCATGAACTTTTATTACAAAAGATACGTCTTTCTATGGTAATATCACCATAAATTTGATCACTAAAGCATATTCAAGTAATTTGAGGTCAGATTTTTCATAATTAAGAAAAAACAACTTAAAGGTAATTGTCGCACTATAGAAGAAATGAAGATAAATCGAACAGACACAAAGAGATCATCCCTGTCTATCTCTTATATAACAACAATAATTCAATAAGTAACAAATGAACACACATATTTTAAAGGAAACCTATAAGCTGAAGTAGATCTAAAATAGTAAAATCTCGATTACCGTACATTACACAGCAATATAGAAGTAAATAGAAGAAATACACGACAATAAAAGCACAGACAACAGTATAGAAGTAAAGAAAAGAAACACACAACAGTATAGAAGTAAAGAGAAGAAGCACACAACAATACAGAAGTAAAGATAAGAAGCACATAACAGTGAAGAAGTAAAGAGAAGAAGCACACAACAGTATAGAAGTAAAGAGAAGAAGCACACAACAGTATAGAAGTAAAGAGAAGAAGCACACAACAGTATAGAAGTAAAGAGAAGAAGCACACAACAGTATAAAAGTAAAGAGAAGAAGCACACAACAGTATAGTAGTAAAGAGAAGAAGCACAACAGTATAGAAGTAAAGAGAAGAAGCACACAACAGTATAGAAGTAAAGAGAAGAAGCACACAACAGTATAAAAGTAAAGAGAAGAAGCACACAACAGTATAGAAGTAAAGAGAAGAAGCACACAACAGTATAGAAGTAAAGAGAAGAAGCACACAACAGTATAGAAGTAAAGAGAAGAAGCACACAACAGTATAAAAGTAAAGAGAAGAAGCACACAACAGTATAGTAGTAAAGAGAAGAAGCACACAACAGTATAGAAGTAAAGAGAAGAAGCACACAACAGTATAGAAGTAAAGAGAAGAAGCACACAACAGTATAGAAGTAAAGAGAAGAAGCACACAACAGTATAGAAGTAAAGAGAAGAAGCACACAACAGTGTAAAAGTAAAGATAAGAAGCACACAACAGTATAGAAGTAAAGATAAGAAGCACACAAGTGTAGAAGTAAAGATAAGAAGCACACAACAGTATAGAAGTAAAGAGAAGAAGCACACAAGTGTAGAAGTAAAGATAAGAAGCACACAACAGTATAGAAGTAAAGATAAGAAGCACACAACAGTGTAGAAGTAAAGAGAAGAAACACATAATAATATAAAAGTACAGAAAAGAAACACAGAACAATACACAAGTAAAGAGAAGAAACACATAATAAAATAAAAGTACAGAAAAGAAACATAAAACAATATACGAGTAAAGAGAATAAATTTGATTTTAAGTGTTACCTATAAATTTACAAACAGCCAGACAGGAGTTGCTTCCTATTGTGTCGAAATTTTAAACAAATAATCACAAACTGTTTTAGGGTATATTTTTTGTTCCATCTTAATCCCCGTTTCCGTGTCTTAAGGCATATTGGGGACACCGTGTTCGGCCCGAGTTTTCCATAACCATCGGGACATGAAAGTGTGATGTGGTTAGCATCACTCCTGGCCTCGTATACTTATACAAATATAACATTAAAAATACATACATAAACAAAGCCGCTGCAGTAAAGCTGTGATAACAAAGTGTTGAGACCGTTCAAAACAAATGTAGGAACAACTTTACTAGTAACGAGCACACAGACGTGGCGTTTCTGTTTACATCTTAATCATACAAAAACATACAGGACAAAGAAGTAGGGAAACAAGATAAAATATATATTCAGGTCAATGATATACAACAAATAAGAATTGGGGGGGGGGGGGGCAGAACAAAGGGCACTTGTGATTAGCAAGAAGCTGTATCTGAGAGTGCTCTCTCTTTTCCCTGTTATGTTTTTTCCAGGCTCGTTTGTTGTATATCGTTCATGTAAATTTATATTTTCTCGTATTTTTCTTTCTCTTTCTCCTGTATGTTTTTGTGTGAATAACGTGTAAACCTAAACGTTACAACTATGTTCTCGTTATTAATAAAACTGCCTCTGTTTATTTTTAAAATAAGTCTTAATATTTCTAAACAACTGACGATAACGACAAAAATGACGACAGCAAGAGGAATAAAGGACATCGCCTTGGCATGGAAGTGCGAACTCTGAACAATTTGCAGTCAGACAGCACAACTATTAGATACGACAGTAAACTGGCCAGTGTTGCATTTATAGCAACAGAGAAGACAAAATTATAATTATGCCATAGACAACTTAACTTTTTGCCACTATAATAGCAAATTAGGAAAATTTTGGTACAAAATCCTGCGATCTAGTATGCGATTCGCTTCGGCTGATATCAGAAGCTCAGCCACCACTGCCTACACCTACTGCATATATTCAGTCAATCTATGGTACGAAATGATGATTTTTAAATTCTTTGTAAAAGAGAGGAAGAATGATGCAAGTTATTCTGGCGTTGTTTTTTCCCATATATATATATATATATATATATATATATATATATATATATATATATATAATTCTAGTGGACAAACTTTTAAAATGCTAGTACTCACCAAAAAATATCCAGCATAGTGGGATCTTGCCAAAAAACTAAGTCCGATCGGCGTACGACAAGCTGTGTTTAGAGCGCGTAAGTGAAACTCCAGTCGAAATACTGACGTAAAGACCTGCATTAACTTCACCCGGGGTAGAAATGAGAAAATGACTGACTATACGATCAGCTCGCTAGATCAGTGCATTCAATGAACTTACACGGAGTCGGCAGGCAGGGCACAATCGCTGATATCTCCCTTCGCTCGCACGTGCGTTGTCTAACGTTGCAGTCCTCCACTGAGAGCAATAGTTTAGATTTGTCTGTATTCAGGATAGCGACAAAAAAAAAAAAACCAAAAACATTGGCTATAATCTCACAATGAAAATATCTAAAAAAGCTAAATACTGCAAAAAAAAAGTCAAATTTTTCTAAAATGCAAAACTGCGGCTGTACAGGGTGCCTCTCCCCCCCCCCCTTTCCAATTATATAATAGAACGATTATATTTTTTCTCATTTTACAGGGCATAAATGTTATTAAAGAAGAAGAATGAATGAAGATTATTCTTCTCGTAGGAAATAGGAGCCACACTGGCGACTTTTGACAGACTACATAAAGAGCGTAAGCGGACAACATCAAGAGCGTAAGTGAACAACACGGAGTTAGATAAATTTAAGGAAACAGAATCAGCAGAAAATAAATAACGCTATGAATGTTCGAGTAGTTCTATTGAAAATAATATATTAGCTCTACTGAAAGTAATATATTAATTCTAATGAGAATAACACATTATAATTATTTTGCTTGCCTTGTCAGAAGTTTTTTTTTTAAACCCAGTGTATTTCACAATTATCGGAAAGATAAGAGTGCCAAAAAATAGTCGTACTAATTTTCTTACGGTGCTGGTATTTTGGGGACACCCTGTAGACTGTAAACGTGTAATTCAGGAGCCATTTTCAAACACCAAATTTAGACCAAAAGAATATAGTATTATACTGTGGAATATGATGGAAAAGCGTAAAGATAACAGATGTTCCTGGAAATCTCTCCTATGTCGCGGGAGTACAGCAGATGGTGTTGTACAGCTTCCGTTTATTTTCTGTTGCTGTGTTGGCTGTTTTGTGTATAGTCTGAGATCACTCCGTGCGCCCGGTAAAAGCGGGGTGCCTTTACTGTGTATTAGTCCGCGTGGTTTACTTTCTTGATGCAATCTCTAAATAACGGTTTTCGAAATATTTATTATTTCCCATCTTTTAATTCAAGAATACGATTTATCTCCACTCTTCACCATTCCTCGTTGTCATAATTCCCATTTTGTGCTATAAGCTCCAGTCGTTAGTCTCTGTCGACTTACGGTTCGTTACATGCTATCTCTTCACATCATAACTAGAAGTTTAAAATGAAGGCCAGCCTCTGTTATATAAATATTTCACATTCTGATGTGTTGTCAGACAAATTTATCCAAAATTTTCGTAATTTCTAGTAAATGTACCCGTTTTAGCCTATCATTAAATACATCTTTCTACACTTATTGTGAAATCCAACATTTCAGTAAAATATGAGAGTCAACAAGATAAACATGTACATAAAATCAAGTTCTGAAGGATGAAATGCCGTGCCAAAAGACGTTGTAAAATAACAGAACTCATCAATGCCCGTCTGGCTTCGCTATCAAACACCTTTTTTGGGGGGAGTTCGAGACAGCGAAGTTGATTAATGCACTGTTCTCTCTTGGCTGAATGACCGGTTGTCCTGCCAAAGTCCATGATTCAAGTCCCATGTAATTCTCTTGTCGTTCTTTTTTCCTTTGTCTCTTAAACTGCATTATCTGTGATATCGTAACTGCTTTATTTAGTTCTAACCATATAATATTGTGTTCTACTACTTTACTGTGAGAAACTCTCGTTATTTCCTGTTTGTAGAAATATGTATCCATAAGGCCGTTGGATATCATGCCCTTCCATTCTGTGCGGGTCTTTGTAATTCTGATAGGTTAGATTGTCTTTTTTTCCTATGCAGTTTAGTCATCCTGTTCAAATATTTTTCTATTGGTGTTAATTTCTTTTTCTTTTTTGTCCATGAGTTCTCCAGAGATTTCCATATTCTCTAACTTCTTCCTTCAAATGATAATTCCAAACGGTCTTTGTTTTTTTTTTTCTGTGGTTTTAACTAGTTTTTCGATTTTCTGCAACTTTTCGGAGAAATTCTTTAATTATACCTTTTTGTCGGGCTGTCTTGGCTACAAATTACATCTTTCTGCGCAATCTTATTTCGATTTCTTGGAGTTTCTGTTCCAATTCTTTGTTTAATGCTCAGTCTTACAAGTATAAAGCCTCGCCACTTCAATGTCCAAAGAAATGTTAAAATGCTGAAGGTTTATGACGTCAGACAAGTCCTTAAACGCTGCAATCTCATCCTGTGAAAGAGGATTTCAATATAGTGCACGCGCTTCGTAGCACCAGTAAGAACCTTGACTAACGGAATTCGATTTAACACCTGAAGTCCGAGACTGACCGACAGATGGTGTCTATCGATCTGCCAAACTCTACCTCCTGGTCTGATTTCAAGGAAAAAATCTCGGTTGTATGTTCCTTCTTTTAAAGAAATCTCAGTGGCAGAAATGTGACAATTTCAAACTGACCGAAGATATAAAGCGCACGAATAAAGAAGCCAGAAAAGTTAAATGCACATGGCCACCATGATCCATTGCGAGTTCTGCATGAAATATGTAGCTACAACGATACGGCTGTCCTTCGTGATGTCTATATTTCAAGAAACTGTCATATGAGGAAGATAGATGAAATGGTATAAATAAATCATTGAAGATGGGCATTATTTTGATTATTAAAAAAAAAGAACAGATAGAAAGAACAGATAACTGTGGATTAACAAAATTAACTGTGGATCTGTTCTCTCTCAATTTTTTTACAATAAAAATAATGCCCATCTTCAGTGGTTTATTTATATCAGTTCATCTATCTTCCTCATGTGACAGTTTCTTGAAATATAGACATCACGAAGGACAGCCGTATCGTTGTAGCTATTTCAGGCAGAACTCGCAATGGATTCTGGGAAATAAATCTTTGGTGGCCGTGTACATTTAACTTTTCTACGAAAGGTTTCGGAAGTCGACTTATCTACATTTTCGTTTAGAGAGGCATTTGGTACCTTTCATTTGCTGCAGCTTCAACTCAGTTAAGCTCGTCTTTGTTTTGTTTTTATTTTTTTCGCTCTTAACTTTTATATACAAAAAAAGACACAAAGAGTGAGGAAAGTCGGCAGAACCAAGAACTGCAGAAAGCAAGAAGAGTACATATAAATGAAGGACATACAACGATCTAAAATTTCGGCAAAACCATTTTTCAAGGATCATATTTCGTGCTGGACTTTCTTACTAGGAGGAAACAAAAAGGCTAAGCCTATATATTTTTCCGCACATTTTTCGTGTTTTTATCTGTTGGGTTGTTTTTGTATGTGATCCTTTAAGAGGGATATTGCCGAAATATTGGATTGTTGTGTGTCCTTCATTTATAAGTACTCATCTTAATTTCTGCTCGCTTTCCTCATTCTTATCTTTGTGTAAAACTGTGCCATACACTAATCCATTTTCATAACGTTTATACACACGTACACAAGCATGCATATACGCACGCACACAGAAACCAGGACCTCATCGTTAAACGTTCAGACATTCCACTCCCGTTCAACTCTGCTTTTGTTAGACCTAAAGTGTGCAGGCACCCGATTAGTCATATGAAATTAAAGTTGCTCTGAGCCACAGTAAAGTCACAACCAAGAGCCCGTCTATCAAAAAATCGGCCTATAAAACACGGCGTTGATGCCATGCTTATCACAGATCAGTGCAGCAAAATAGAGCCGCCTTGAGGCAGTTAAGTGCATTTTTTTTTATTTCTAATCGCTCGATTTTGCTTCACAAAAAAAAAAAAAGGAAGCGAGGTTGCAATGACTAGTAAACTTAAGGGGTTTTTGTTGCTGATAGAAGCGGCCATTTTACTGAAAACGCTAAATCTTGGCATACATAAAATGTTTGTGACTAGATCGGCAGAAGAGCTTTGAGGGAATCATTAACAAGTACCATGCCGGTATCTGTGGATGATCAAGATACTTGTCTTGATATTTGCTGTGCTTAGTTAACTTGACCATCTTTTCTTCTTTTTTTTCATTCAAGTGAAATTTAAATTTTAATCCAAAATTTTAAAAATAATAATTAAGGATATTTACGAACATGCGGCGATTAAAAATGAGAGTACAGATCAATACTGGACACATTAAAAACTACAAGACATTGTGAAGAGGAATTAGCAAAACTACAAAAATAAGATTTTTAAGGGCATGCATCTTGCCCATCGCAGTATAAGCATGTGAGACCTGGACACTTAATAGAACAGCTGTGAAACACATAAATGCCTTTGAATGTAAATGCTACAGAAGAGTCCTTCAAATATCATTCATTCATTTGCATGTCTCTTGCGGAACTTTGCCTTCTTAACAGCACTCCTGTAGGCCTCTTGGTTCTGAATAAGATGGCCTGCTGCTGATGCATCCATTTGCAGATCATCAACGATGTCTTGCAGCCATTTTCGCCTTGATCTTCCTCTCTTTCTTTTTCCCATTATGTACCCTTCCAAGACGGTCTTATATAAATTATCATGACGTTTAATGTGTCCAAAATATTTAAGTTGTCTCTGTTTAATACTTTTTACTAGCCAGCCTTCTTCAATATTAAGTTCTTGTAGTATGGATATATTTGTTCTTTTTTGTGTCCATGATATTTGAAGAACTCTTCTGTAGCATTTACATTCAAAAGCATTTATGTGTTTCTCAGCTGTTTTGTTAAGTGTCCAGGTCTCACAGGCATAAGTTGCGATGGGAAAAATGCATGCCTTTAAAAATCTTATTTTTGTAGTTCTGTCTGTTCCTCTCCACATTTTACTTTCTGAAGAGCGATAGATGTCCTCCTTTTAATTTCCCTCATTGTATCTCCATTATTACTTAGCAGTGATCCAAGATATTCAAAACTCTCCACTTCTTCCAGTTTTTCCTCATTGATACATAAATCAGCTGCCTTGTTTGTTTTGTCAGTTGTCATCAATTTAGTTTTCTTCGCATTAAGATAGAGGTTTTGCTCTTCACTATTCTTACGGACTGACATAATTAGTTTTTCCATTCCTTTTTGTGTTGTGGACAGTAATACTGTGTCATCAGCATATTTAATCTTTGGTATTTCATAGCCTCCAATTGTTATTGCATCATAATATTCTTTGTCTACATCTTCTCTAACATTCCTCATTATATTTTCAGTATACAAGTAAAATAAGTAAGGCGACAATATGCACCCCTAACGGACCCCTTGTTTTATGTCAAACCAAGTTGTTGTTTCACCATTTACTCTTACTGCTGCTTGTTGGTCTAGATACAGCAATGTTGTTAATTGTATCAAATGTGTTGGAAATCCCATTTTTTCCATTAACTCCCAAAGTTTCTGGTGTTGTACACAATCAAATGCCTTTGAGTAGTCTATAAAGGCTAAATATAGATTCACATTAAACTCTCTGCATTTCTCTATTATTAATCTTAGATTGAATATGTGATCTCTTGATCCTCTTCCTTGCCTGAAACAAGCTTGGACCATATTGACTTCTTCTGTTTTCTTTGGAAGTTTACCCATTATGATTTTTAACAGAATTTTACTGGCATGACCAATCAGGGCAACAGTTCTGTAGTTTGTGCATAATGTCAGGTTACCTTTTTTTTGGCAGTGGTATGAGTATAGTTCTTTTCCATTCTTTCGGCCAAATACCTGATAGGGATACCCCTACCCCACTAACTAACCTTCAAATATCATGGACATAACAAATAACAAATATATCCATACTACAAGAACTTAATATTGAAGAAGGCTGGCTAGTAAAGAGGATTAAACAGAGACAACTTAAATATTTTAGACACATTAATTGAGAATTTAGAGAAGACCCTCTTGGAAAGATACATAATGGGAAAAAGAAAGAGAGGAAAACCAAGATGAAGATGGCTGCAAGACATCGTTGATAATCTGCAAATGGACGCATCAGCAGCAGGGTATCTTGTTTACAACCGAGAGGCCTACAGGAGAGCTGTTAGGGAGGCAAAGTTCGGCAAGGGACATTTAGCGTTCCAGACAAAAGTAATACAATTCCCAGGACAAATCTTTAAAATACAAGGCTATCCTGTATAAAATGTGGCGGTTTGTCATTTTAGTGCCTAATATGACCTTTTACCTTTTCTTTCGTTTATCAGCTCATTACAAAGAAATTTACAATTTTACTTTTTATTACAAAAACATGCTTGACTATTTTATCCAGTTACAAAACACTATTGACTGTTTCACCTCATCACACATAGTTTCTCTAAACAGGATTCATCATCACCATCATCATCATGTGCCGTCTCCCCACGGAAAGTTGGCTGCAACGAATCTCCACTCTGCTGTTTCTAGTTTGTCCATCCCTTGATGATGTCCACCCATCCCTTGATGACGTCCACCCATCTATGTCGCTATCGTCCTCTTTTCTCTTCCCTTCGATCTTGCCCTCAAGAAGGGTCTTCAATATAGAATTGTGCCTTTTGACGTGCCCAAAGTGTTCAGTTGTCTTCCTTTTATGATTTTCTACATTTCTCTTTTCTTTTATAGTTGGTTTAGCACTTCGTTGTTTTCTTTTGTCCACGGGATACACCTTGTTCTTCTATACATCCACATGTCAATGGCCTCAGTTTTCTTTTCTGTCCACGGGATACACCTTGTTCTTCTATACATCCACATGTCAATGGCCGCAGTTTTCTTTTGTCCACGGGATACACCTTGTTCTTCTATACATCCACATGTCAATGGCCTCAGTTTTCTTTTCTGTCCACGGGATACAGCCTATTCTTCTATATATATCCACATGTCAATGGCCTCAGTTTTCTTGTCTGTCCACGGGATACAGCCTATTCTTCTATATATATATACATGTCAATGGCCTCAGTTTTCTTGCCTGTCCACGGGATACAGCCTATTCTTCTATATATATCTACATGTCAATGGCCTCAGTTTTCTTGTCTGTCCACGGGATACAGCCTATTCTTCTATATATATCTACATGTCAATGGCCTCAGTTTTCTTTTCTGTCCACGGGATACACCTTGTTCTTCTATACATCCACATGTCAATGGCCTCAGTTTTCTTTTCTGTCCACGGGATACAGCCTATTCTTCTACATGTCAATGGCCTCAGTTTTCTTGTCTGATCCAAAGTCGAAGCTTCTACATCATAAAGAAATAATGAGTATATGCAACAGTTCATGGTACACAGTCTTGGTTGCTGTGATATTTGTTTTGACGTGAGGATCTTCTTCATTCTGTTGAAGGTAGTTTTTTTTTCCCCCTATTCTGCTGCTAATTTCCGTTTTACATTCTCCATCCCCCGTTACCATATGTCCCAAATACCTTAAACTTATCTCCTGTTCAAGTAGTTATCCATTTATTTTTATATTTACTGTGTGTCTCAAAGCTACAAGTTATCTCCTTCAAAGACCCTTGGGAAGGTGCACAGTAGTTTCAACCCTTTTTCCTCTGACTGTAGCAGTACTGGAATCCATAAGTGTGCCTTAGTTTATCGGTTACAATTTTTTTGGCATGTTTTCCACAGCCCCGAAATGATGACCCTTCAACTTTGATTTCAGCTTAGAGAAGAGACAGAAATAACACGGAGCTAGATTTGAGCTGTAGGGAGGTTGTGGAACCGTGGGGGATGTTTTTCTTCGCTAAAAACTCTCAGTCTAAAAGCGCTGTGTGATCAGGTACAACATCCAGTGATATGTAATGTCCCTTCGGACTCACTGCACCCGTTTTCGAAGTCATTCCAACAAATTTTTGTTGAAGGTCTGATTAACTGTCTGTCCTCGAGGTAAAAATTCTTTGCGCACAATTCCACAGCTGTCGGAAAAAAAAAACCAAAAAAAAAACCCGATAAATCATCGTTTTCATCCTGGAGCTGCTGAATCGTGCTTTCTTCGGACGGGGAGAACTTCTTCGTGTGCCATTTCTCACTTTGCCATCTGGTCTCTGCAACACTCATGATTAATCTCCTGCTATTACGTTATCCAAGAAATTTGGCTCAATCTAGTCTTCCCAGCAAATCCTGACATATTTCCAACCGGTTCTCTTTTTCCTCCACAGACAAGTGCTTGGGCGCCAGATTTGCACAGACATTTTGGATGTGCAGAACATTTGTTAAAATTCTATGAACTGCAATTTTATCCAAGCCTGTTTCTTCTGAGGTCATCCTGAAACCCAGTCAGCGGTCTTTCACCATCACAGCTCGCACAACTTCCACATCGTGATCATCTGTTGACGAGATTGGCCTTCCAGAAGGAGGTTCACCCATTATCTCCATCCTCTTTGAAAGCTTTTGTGCTTCCTAAAGACCATATTTCTCGAAACAGTGGCATTCCCATAAGCTTCTGTTAAATTTTTTGATGTTTTGGTGGCAGGTTTCTTGAGTTAAATTTTCACATGTTTTGGTGGCTGATTTCTTGAGTTAAATTTTCACGTCTTGATGGAAGATTTCCCGAGTTAAATTTTTAGATGCCCCGGTGACAGATCCTTGAGTTAAATTTTCACATGTCTCTGTGGCAGATTTCTTGAGTTAAATTTTCACATGTCTCGATGGCAGATTTCTTGAGTTGAATTTTCACATGTCTCGGTAGCAGATTTCTTGAGTTTCACACAAAATTTGACAGCATACTTCTGTTTGATACTTCGCCCCATCACAAAAGTAATTGGGTATTAAAACAACCTTACACCAACTAATAATGAAATAGATAGGTGTATGGTTCAGTTTTACAAAAGGATATAAAGAGTAAGGAAAGTGGGTAGAATCAAGAACTGCAGAAAGTAAGATGAGCACATACAAATGAAGAACTTACAGCAGTTCAATATTTCGGCAAAATCCTTTTTCAAGGATCCCAAACAAAAACAATACAACAGATAAAAACATGAAAAATGGATGAAAAATATAGGCTTAGCTTTTTGGCCTCCACTTAGTAAGAAAGTTGGGCACAAAATGCAGACTCGACCGATCCGGAGGAAACTAGTCTGTATCTAGGATCTCTATCAACACCCCGATACCTGCCAATAACATGTTACGCTGCATATTCGTACACAGGAAAATCTGTACACTTACTTTTGGGATGCACCAATATATATATATATCCACCCTCATTTATGCATGCGAAAGCTGGAAAACAACTAAAGAAATAAAAAAGAAATTAGACTCTTTTGAAAACAAATGCCTAAGGAAAATACTCGGCATCAAGTGGAATGAATTCAAGAACAATGCAGAGATAAGACAGATGACTGAACAACAACCAGTCTCACGGGTGATCAGGAAAAGGAGATGGACATATGTTGGCCACTTGATGAGAAGAAATGAGCAGAGAATCCCAAAACAAGCTATCAAGTGGAACACAACAGGCCGAAGAAAAAGAGGCAGACCGCGTGAAACTCTGAAGAGGACATTATTAAGAGAGGCCAAGTTAACAGGCATAAAATCCTTTGATGAGGTTGAAAGACTCGCCGAAGACAGGAAAAATTGGCGAACTACTTTGCGAGCCCTATGTGACGTCTAACGGCACGGGAAGGATATAAGATAAGATAAGATATATATACACACGGTTCATTAGTGTTAAACTCATCATGATCTGGATCAACTGTCATATTTGCTGTTCTCTGTATATTGAGCCACCTGGATGTATAACTTGAACTGTTTCTTTCTTAACCTCCTCACCTTTGTTTGATTCTGTTATATCAATGTCCATGTTTTTAGTTTGGTTTTTTTTTCCGTCACATTCTTTCAGTTATTTGATTTGTATCAATGACTTATTTCCAAGACTAACTAAGACTGAAATTTGTTATTACATTCAATCATTAAGGAAAAAGTTTAATATATTTTCACAAATAACAGTTCAATCTCAAATTGATGAATTTAAATATAACATTATGTGGCCATTTTTCTTACAAAACTAATATAGAATGATAGAGAGAGAGCAGGACAAATGTAAATGGGCATGCATAACCAGATACGCACACAAAACATGGAAAGTTTCTTGTACCATTTTATTTACTGTGCTTGGTTCTCTCACAAAATCTTACTCTTTGATGGCTGTACACTGCTGCTCACTGCCATTACAGAAAAAAACAAAAGCTGAACACCCAATCCAGTAACATATTTTCTTTAACTTTATAGTCACTTACGGTCAGGCTCAATGACAAAAAGGCCCTCAGGAAGGTCATGCTTACAGTTATAACTGCTTTTAGTTTCAAGCATTTAAAGCACATACAGTATCCATCATTTAGTTATTAGACCATGTATGCCAGATAAGTTCTGCTGACTGTAACAAATCCCATTATTGGAAATAATCTTTGGCAGCAATTTTTACTCTTCCTTTCATTGTGTTTAAAAAAAGAAAACAAATGAAAACTGTTCCTGTTGTAAATTACTTCCAGATCCACATATGCTTTATGTCATGGGAAGGAAATTAGGCCACTAACAACCATACAACAAAAACAAGGAAATCTGTGTTTCCTAAACTTTTTTAATGCAACAGAAAAAATGAAAAGAAACCATGTCACTGACTGCTCAAGAAGTCCAAGATAATGTAAACTGTTATTAAACAAATAATAACTGAAAAAACTTCAAGAATGGAGATTTCTGGTCTAATAATTAGTAAGAACTCTGCATGAGAACCATGATGTACATCAACGTCTGAACTTTGGACTTTTGTTGATGAAATGATCCAGGATTTGAAGTCATTCCTGTCCTTCATCTGTTCACATCTAGTGATCACGCTAGGAGTTTCTGAAACTAGCACAACTGTACCTGTCTTTTTAATGTAAAACTGAACACACTTTACAACCATCAGAGGGAACTAAATGTATGTTTGTGTGAATTTTTTTCTTCTTATCTTACTTGAGCTGAGATTTAATCTTTACACAACGCTCACCTGCTGAACTGGCTCCGTTCAAGCTGAACATTCTGCTGGCCTGGTTATCGTCAACTGATTTTGATGGTTGCTCATTACCAGATTTTTGGTAATATAAAGTTATGAGTAACCAATGACCTCCAAGAGTTTTAGTTTTTCTTTTCTTTTTTTAATTGCTAAGATACCAATAAGTGCCGGTTAACACAATCGCTGAGTTCACATCTTTCTCTTATCTTTTTTTGTAACTGAGCCCTTCAAACTGAATTACTATTTTGTGTGAAGTAAGTCAATTTCAAAGTTTTAAGCACAAAAACCAAGTTAAGATTATTCAATTCAAATGTAATATCCACCCTCATTTATGCATGCGAAAGCTGGAAAACAGCTAAAGAAACAGACAAGAAATTAGAATCTTTTGAAAACAAATGCCTAAGGAAAGTACTCTGTATAAAGTGGAATGAATTCAAGAACAATGCAGAGATAAGACAGATGAGCAAACAACACCCAGTCTCATGGGTGATCAGAAAACGAAGATGGACATATGTTGGTTATGTTATGAGAAGAAACAATCAGAGAAACCCCAAACAAGCTATCAAGTGGAACACAACAGGCCAAAGAAAAAGAGACTGACCACATGAAACTCTAAAGAGGACATTGTTAAGAGAGGCCAGTCCAGTGGGCATAATATCCCTTGATGAGATTGAAAAACTCACTGAAGACAGGAAATCTTGGCAAACTACCATGTGGGCACTATGTGATGTTTAGCAGCACAAGAAGGATGTAAGATGTAAGAAGTCAGTTTCCTTGTCTGTCAAACAGTCCTAGATTTGCGCATTATATTTCATATTCATTATCTTGTGTAAAGAAATATAACCCATCCCACAGTACTTGTATACTGAATAATATCTGCCGTGAATATATAATGAATTATGACCCACAGAGCATTAAATTATGTAATATAAATGCAGTATAAAAACACCAATGAAAACCATCCTTTGTATTAATGAAATGCCTTGCAGATTAACTTGTGATGCTTCACATTAAACAAGTTCATGATTATAAATCTTTAAAACATTTGCAAAATTTTAAAACCAGTAAAACATTTGTAAATAAGCAAAATAAATGTTATGAATAAATTTAACATCATTTCAAGAAACTGTTTTTCATCTTCTTCCCATGAAAACAGACAAAAATGTAATGAAATGGCACATGAAATGCAACTAAATGTTAGATTTCTTTAATTTGATTGATATTATTTGCTCGTGCTTTCAAGCAAATTATACATATTTACGAAACTTTAAAGACAATTTGCTTATGCAACTTTCAAGGCACAATTTAAATGGCCGATGCTTCTGTATCAAAGTACAAAGTATTTTTCCTCTTTTTGCTTCCTTCAGTCATTCTTGTGGGTGATGGACCTACAGCATGGCTCAGCAGGATGTTGTCGAAGTCTGCATACCCATAAACATCTGTCCCAACACCCACAAGACCATTTGCAGGGGTTGCTGGGACAGTAGCGGTGAACAGCAAAACACCGTTACATGATCCTGCTGCCGTGGTGCCCTATCAAGAACATGAAACAAGTATGTGATTTACATGTTTGCCTAATATTACTGCAAAGATCAGAGAAAGCTGGATATTTGCCTTCACTGTTAGCTCGAACTGACCAATGGAGAAACTAAGTTTTATCTTATTTCTCATTGTCCTCGCAGAGCTTTCAACTTTCAAATCAAAGCACATGCTTGTCTAATAGGTAATCTTTCTTTCCACTATTTTCGCTACCTCTTTCCTGGTAAATTTCCTGGGTTCAGTCCCAGTAGAGGAATTTTTTTCTGGTACACTTCATTAAAAAAAAAAATGCCCCGGGGTCAACCTAACCTCTAAATATGGGTACCAGAGAAATCTGGGAAAGTAAATGCCACCAGGCATGATACCAGCCACATCACACTGTGCAGAAGGCAATGGATATACAGGTCTAACACCATATTCCTAATATGCCTTAATGGCACAGAAATGGGGATTTTTACCTTTACCTTTCCTGGTAAATAATTCATCATGATCATTCCACATTACACACATGGCAGATATAAAAACCCTCCTTCTGACCTGATCTTGCTTTTTTTCTATTTCTCATCTTGTCCTTCTTGCACTTTGAAATTTCATCTGAACTTTACATTTGCTTTGCTTTGCTCCTTTTCTTTATGTGGTGTTCTATGGGGGCGAATACAATGTTCAGTTGGACAATCTGATGCTAGATCAGAGCTGGTGAACCACAGCTGACCAAGACCCTGTCTCACTTCTCCTATGGTACCCCCAGTAGCAAGCCTAGTCTGGCTTATGGGACAGGGATCACACAGTCCAATGGCATTGGAGACTGCTAAAGAAGTATTCCACATCTTCTGGCCTTCTGCAACATTTAGGGACTGAAGGAACAGCTGCAATAACCTGTTCCAACACAATGCTGTGCCTAACATCTTCACAACATCAGCTATAAAGAACATCAGCTTGTAGTTCCTGATAGGAGAAGAAAAATAACAAGAAGAAGATGTGGTGCCCAGTTCATCATTTGCCCCGACTGTCTGTTCCCCATAATGCATGGTAAATGTCCAACCAGTCTCCATCCACTGTTTTATATCAAGTTTTGTGTCATTCAAATGAAATGATTTCAGTACTTCAATCTCTGTTTTCCAAATTACACTCATTATTCTTCAGAACGCTTTGACATCAAAATCTCTGACCATGATTTGTACTGACCCTCTATGGAAGACCTGTTTTTGTGTGTTTTTATATAAAGTTTTTAATGTTTTTGTATAAAGCTTCCAATGCATAAATTAATTCTGACCTACAAACAGTCTAATTTCTGTGACAAGATAAAAAGATATAATCTGCTCTGGCTCGCCAAAAATAAAACTTTTTCTTTCAAGTTTTTTATTTCCCTTTCCCTACCAACTGTCAATATCTTCCCGTTAAATTTATTATTTTGTCCCGAATTTTTTAATAGGGCTTTTCCATTTTATTTGTAATTTCTTTTTCATGTGCAGTCTCATCACTGCGTCACTAAGAAAGAACAAAGAAAATTGAAACTTACTTTCACAGAAAGTGAAATCCTGTTCCAGTCTGATACTATGGCTGATGATTCCCTTCCTGCTACTATTACACTGGTTCCCCCTGCGATACAAACATTCAGATGAAAGAAATTATTTATTCTTTATTTATCTGCGACAAATATATTCTAAATTAAATACATTATTAGGATCTTCTAACAATGTTGCGAATTCCACGGACAGCAAAAATAACTAATGGAGAAAGTTTGAGAAGAGTTGGAGATAGAAAAAAAATCTTGTCAAAAAAAATAAGAGAGAGACAATGTACTTTCATAGGACATGCAATGAGAAGAAGGGGCATTGAAAATATACTGTCCAAAAAAACAAAAGCATAGCTTATATAAGTTTCATTTTTTATATGATATGACAAAAGTTTTTTTCCCGGGTATCTCAAACCAAACCAAAAATTGTCACCAAGATATCAGGTCCATGATTTAGCATGAATTTTGTTATTCTCATGCATAGTCAGAACGCAGTAGCTGACCTTGCTAATCACGCATTTTTTTTACCATAACTCACGTTGCATTTATGGAAAAATCATGATTTTTGTGGTGAGCACAACTCACTTCCCACGCAAATGAAACCCTATAAAAGGATGAGGTTACACAAACAAATTCAGTTAATTTTCAAGCAGACAATTATGGCGCATCTATCGCAAAATTTATGAAACATTGCCATTGGTCGCCTGCAAGCAGGTGAAAGTCAAAGTCAAGTTGTCTGGCATTTAAACGTGGTCGACTTTTGCACCGTTTCCAAGCCACTGACTCAGCTAAAGACCGACATCGCAGTGGACCACCCAGGGTGACAACAGCAGCTGATGATCGCTTTATTCTGGTTCATCACCTCAGAAACAGGTTTACAACAGCTTCCTCAAGTGCCAAGTCACTGCCTGCAGGACGTCGTGTGTCTGATCAAACTGTCCGGAATATACTGCATGAAGCTGGACTGGTGGCACGACGACCTCACCAAGGTCCTGTATTAACAAGATGCCATCACCAAAATCGACTTGTTTGGGCCAACCAGCACTGGTCCTGGACAACTGACAATCAATGGAGACATGTCTGGTTTAGTGACGAATCTTCCTTTTTGTTGCACTGCTATGACATGCGGAAAAGGTTCTACCATAGGCCAAATGAACGTTTTGCCCAAAATTGCATTGATGAAGCTCTGCTGTACAGTGGTGGAGGTGTAATGGTATGGGGAATGATCAATTTCAATGGAAGGAGTCCATTGGTACAGACTGAAGGAGCCTTAAATGCACAACGATATGTCAATGACATTCTTCGACCCCCATGTCCTTCCATTTTTGGCTGCGCAAAGGTCTGTGTTTCAACAGGACAATGCCAGACCCCATTCTGCACAGTTCACCACACAGTTCCTGACTGCCAACAACATTCTCACCCTTCCCTGGCCGTCCCTGTCTCCAGACATGTATCCAATCCAGCAACTATGGGATGAGCTGCATAGATGTGTGTCGCCAAAATGTTTCTCCAGCCAATCATCATGATCTGTGGCAGGCACTCCAAGAAGAGCGGGCAGCCATCCCACAAGCACACATCAGACATCTGATCGCATATATGCCCAGGAGATGCCAGTCGCTGATCGATGCAAGCGAAGGCCACACACCATACTAACTTGAGAACCCCTGGGACTAACAAATTCTCGTCACACAGATGCAAAAAAACTGTCAAGTGAGTGTTTAAACCCTTAGGTATTATTGTGTGCAATTTGAAAATTTTATTCATTCAATTTAAAAAGCTGTAGAATATCAAATTTATGGCTACAACTGGGTCATCAGTTGTTATGCGTTTCTTTTTTTTTGGACAGTATATTATAACAGGAAAAACAGGGAAGAAGAGCCAGGGGAAGACCAAGAGAAATGATACTGGACAATCTGACGAGATGGTGTGAGAGGAGATCACCAACTGAGCTAATGGCCTGCATGAAGGATTGTGTAGAGAAGCATAATATCCAACGCCAGTCAGCACTGCACATGATGATGATGATGATCTTCTGGTGAAAGGGTATGCAAAAATATACATACAAATCATGTCATACAGCACAAGTCAAAAAACATCTGTAAGTTCCAGTAAAACAAAGAAAGTCATAAAACCACCATGTGAATGACATATAAAAATATACTTACTGATATCACTTGTAAGCAGATAAAGGTTATCATTGGGGAAAATGAAGAAGAAAATGCCTCTTGAAGCATATGTGGTGCACCCTCCATTATCAATTCTGACACCAATGTATACACCATTAGATCCATTCACTTCACCCACTCTGACATCAACTGCAATTTCAACATCGGTCCTGAGGGGAAAAAACATGTGACATCAGTGCATAGGGGGAAAAAACACATGAAACAGTGCATAGGGGAAAAAACACATGAAACAGTGCATAGGGGAAAAAACACATGAAACAGTGCATAGGGGAAAAAACACATGAAACAGTGCATAGGGGAAAAAACACATGAAACAGTGCATAGGGGAAAAAACACATGAAACAGTGCATAGGGGAAAAAACACATGAAACAGTGCATAGGGGAAAAAACACATGAAACAGTGCATAGGGGAAAAAACACATGAAACAGTGCATAGGGGAAAAAGACACATGAAACGGTGCATAGGGGGAAAAAAACACATGAAACAGTGCACGTGGGAAAAAAAAACATGAAACAGTGCATAGGGGAAAAAACACATGAAACAGTGCATAGGGGAAAAAACACATGAAACAGTGCATAGGGGGAAAAAATACATGAAACAGTGCATAGGGGAAAACATGTAAAACATATCAATCCATGGTGAAAAACAGCTGAAAAATATCAGTCCAGAGGGAAAAAAAATTAATGTAAAAAAAACATTAGACTTATGAAAAGATGATGTGAAATAAATCACTTCCTGGAAAAAAAAAATTCTGAAATCAAAAATGTCAACCACTGGGAAAAATAACAAGAAAAGCATAAAGAATAAACAGGCAAATATTTTTTAAAATCATTAATCAAATGATAAAACTGCAAAATGACAAGAATGTGTTCTTGTGAATGTGAAAACAGCTACCGACATACACCAAATTATAATCACCAGAAAATTACAAAGTGTCTGAAAAATAACTACAGGGTTCGTACAATAAATATTTTACATTCTTTTCAAAACAGATTTTCACTAACAGGCATTAACATGAAGCTTCTGTTAAAGAATTTCAGCTTAGAATATTTCCCAGCATAAGCTGTATATTCTAGTAATAGAAGACTGCATCTGATCCAAGACCGCATAAGTAAAAAAATAAGTGCAGTTCATATGTAGCCTGCACAGTATATCTGTATTGACCGTGAAGATTCTTCAAAATGTTGTATTAGCAAAAAGGTTATAGTGATAAATCCACATATAAGCAGCATTAGTAATTCTTAGAAATAATTAATGTAACTAATTTTTTTTTTTGGGACACCCTATACTTCATATATATTGCACTTACCAGTTAAACCTTCCTAAAAGATTTAGAGAAGAATTTAAATACAGCATTGGTGAGCACCAAGCTATGGGCGGCTGCAGCACCATCTGTCTCATAACTTTTCCATGTGCACCCCCAACATCTACAACATCGTAAGACCCTTGCTGTGGGGCTAGCAGGTATGGTTCTGTTGACAGTGGATACTCTACCAAGAACCAAGAACAAAAAAAAAAGCTGTTTTGGAAGATTTAGAGGCAAAGCAAGTACATACAATTTCTAGGAGAGTAGTTTTTAAGGTCCCTGTTCTTAATTCACAGAATTAAATTCACATGAAAAAAGTTTAAGGAATTTTAAATTCATTCAAATTACTTCAAAAGTCAGTATTTTTCTTCATTTATGAATGTTTCTGAAAACATGGAAACAGTAAAGAAATATGGCTCAGTTTAATGTACCAAGCTGTTATGTAAAATGAACAGATTTGAAGTGAACTCTGCTGGGCAAAAGAGGTACAGGACAACCCAGAGAGACATGGAGACATACACCAGAGAAGATGACGAGAAACAAAGGACTGATATGGCAGATAGCCAAGAAGATAACAAAGAACCGACAAAAGAGGAAATCTCTTGCTACAAGCAGCCTTATGTGCCTCTGGCACTGAAGAAAAAGAAGAGAAAATATAAAACTTGTGAGAATGAAACACAAGGGAAAACCTTAACAAATTTTACAATGAAGTGAATTTAACAACAGAGGTGAATTAGAATCAAAAGAAAGACATACAACAGAGATAAAGGATTTATCTATTAGTCTCAGTATGCTAAAGTGCAGATGTGAAAATTTTAAACTGCATGCACTAGACAATGTTCATGTTTAATCTTCTTGCTAAGTGTCCATGCAGTTCTGTTATACTGACCTTCAAAGTCCTCATCAAATGGCAACGGGAATGGTTGAGAAGATGGTGGGGGAGGATGCACCCCATGGCTGCCATCACTCACAGTTGTGAGGGTATACACATGATCCTCTTTGACATTTATGGTGACCTGTCCATCTACGACCTGAGTGTAAAAAAAAAAGAAAGAAAAGAACCAAGACTTTACTTTGCTCACTCTCTCTTTTACGATTTACATATGAAATTTATGAATACTGTGCCACGTCTCATGATGACCTAGTTTTTATTTAAAAAAAAAAAGAATTTAGCATGTTTACCCTCTTCTCATATAATAAACTATGAAATATTTGTATACAACATACATGCCGCAGTTCCACACCAAAGATTGTGAAAAGAACAAAAAAAAGTAAAATTCTGCTCCAATAAACATCATCTTCTTCAATGTTCCTCAACAAATGCAATTTACAAAATGGTTTAATACAGCTCTGCATAAAGAGATTAAACATTCAGTAAAAAATACAAATGCTAGCATCTGCTCCTTTGGTGGGAAACTGTCTGAGAAGATAATTGTCTACACTGCTTCTTTAATGACAGATTAGATGAGATATTGGTTCATTAAACTCTTTCACTCTAAAATAACACTGGCAGGGATGATAATCTTGCACATCCATGTGAATCAATGCTCACAGTGATATTTAGACAAAGTCTAGATATTTAGACTTTGTCTAAATAAAATGAAAAGTAACACATTTCTAACCCAAACCATATTTTCAAATTGTAAAGTAAATGCTTTCCAATTTTTTTTTCCACCAGAATTTCTCATTAAAATTTGTTCTGATAAAAGCAGAGAAATTAATTCAGGAGTAAAAGAGTTAAAGAGAGACTAGATGAGAAAGCAACTATCTATATGGCTCCCTTACTCAGAGACTAGATGAGAAAGCAACTGTTTACATAGTTCCCTTACTCAGAGACTAGATGAGAAAGCACTCAGAGACTAGATGAGAAAGCAACTGTTTACACAGCTCCCTTACTCAGAGACTAGATGAGAAAGCAACTGTCTACATGGCTCCCTTACTCAGATACTAGATGAGAAAGCAACTGTTTACACAGCTCCCTTACTCAGACACTAGATGAGAAAGCAACTGTTTACATGGCTCCCTTACTCAGAGACTAGATGAGAAAGTAATTATCTGCATTACCCCATTGAGGAGAGACTAGATGCAAAAGCAATTAAAATATATTTAGCTCATCCCTTTCTTCTAACCTCCATTTGAAAAAAAAAACCAAAAGAACCACTGATTCTTTCTAATTTCTCATTTGTGACTTGTTCTACCACTAATTTGGGAGATTCTCCTTAAGCTGTGGCTTCAGTATGTGCATGCATATCTGGTTTGTTTTGTTTGTTGTTGGTTTCTTTGTTTTCAATGTCTCCAAGCCTCATAGCAGTGCTGAACAAGACCAGATTTGTATGCACTGATGCTTGTTTGTCTTCTGTTTGCTAACATTATGCATAAATTCTTAACAACACAAAAGTTCTCTGTCTTCTTTCGTTATAATGATATTAATGAAAGAAATATATATATGGTTCTATAAAACAAGAAAAAGTTCAACACAATGAACAGATGAAAAACATTTTTTTAAAAATGAAAAGTATTAGTAGGATGTACCATAGCTTATAACATTACCGGAATAGATCCTAGGCTTTGGAAGTGAACAGGACTTTCGGTTGTGTTAAACCTCAGTATGCTCCGCCACACATACAGTTCTGATATTCTGGCCTGTTAAAAAAAAACATAGCCAAAAATGCAGCTAATATTTTAGCAAGAACACAAGAAAATCAACTGCACTGAACATGAAACCAAAACTATTAATATATGTAAAAGTTACAGAGTGTAAATAGTTTTACTCAACATGTTTTCCACTACACTTAAAAGTTACGAGATAAAGGATGATGGGAAAATTATTCTTCTTGTTCTGTCTCGTTGGAAGTGTGAGTAGGGTGTTCTCAGCAGTTGACGCAGTTTCACCAGAAGTATCAGATCAAACAGGAAGAAAGTTACAAAGACTAGCTTGTGGACCTGGAGTTAGGCTAAAATGCAGGAAAAGGCGCAATGCTTCTCTGCTGACTCCACTACCATGAGGACTACAGGCAATCCCTGCCCCACTGATCAGGCTGAGCCTGCAGGCACCAGCGGACAGGTGAGACAAAGTCTTAGCCTGGTATGGCTTCCTAGCCGTGACAGGTGTACCTGTCACTGTTTTACACCTTTGCTCCTATCATCAGATATATTATGCTGTGAAATTTCAATGTTATTTATATAATGTATCAATATTCTGTCTACAGGTAGCAACAAAAAATACTTCTAAATCAATGGTTCTCAATGTAGCAAGTCCCAAACCTCCCTTTTCAACCCAGCATGCCCCTGAATCCTCCCCTATATATTAAATCATCATTCAAAGAAGTTTCACCATTATACATTCTTTAATGGTGGAAAAAAAATTCCTCCCTGTGGAACCACCTGCCTCCCTGCTGAGAATCACTGTATCAATTACCGTATGAGAAAAGGAAGAAATTTTGATGTACAGAATGAGGTAAAATTATATTTAGTACTGATTAATTTATGTACCTCTCATATATATTTATATGTCTCATTTACATGTACTGCATATGTAAGTCTCATGTATAGTGAGTATTTTCTTCACCTATTTTGTAGTATGCCAAGAGTTTTGGTGACCACATTTCTCCATTCTGAGCAGTCCTTTGCATTCCAGTCTGTGTGATTGTCCTTTTTTTTATTCTACCCAGGTCAGACCTGAAATGATTTTCTTCTTTCTGCTTCCCCTTCTTTTCTTTTTTTTTTCTTTTCCATGAATTTTTCAGTGATCATGAAGTAGGTCCTCAAATTTCTGTCTGCTCATGCCATAAGTCGAATTTCTGTCCACTCATGCCATAAGTCTAATTTCTGTCTGCTCATGCCATAAGTCTAATTTCTGACCGCTCATGCCATAAGTCTAATTTCTGACCGCTCATGCCATAAATCTAATTTCTGTCCACTCATGCCATAAGTCTAATTTCTGTCCACTCATGCCATAAGTCTAATTTCTGTCTGCTCATGCCATAAGTCTAATTTCTGTCCACTCATGCCATAAGTCTAATTTCTGTCCACTCATGCCATAAGTCGAATTTCTGTCCACTCATGCCATAAGTCTAATTTCTGTCTGCTCATGCCATAAGTCTAATTTCTGACCGCTCATGCCATAAGTCGAATTTCTGTCTGCTCATGCCATTGGAAAATATTTAGGTTTCTATTTACAGCTCACTAGAATTAGTTATATTTTGTATTTGAACTTCATGGTCTATTCAGACACTGAAAACTAAGAACATATGCAAAGCAAACCACACAACTGTACACTGCAGTGAAAATATGGCCACTAACACCATATCTCTATGTGCCTCTAAGGCATGACAGGATTACCTTTACTTTTTTTTATATATATACATACACATATAAATACACACATACACACAGGTGAAAATCTTAAATTTTTTCTCCCATAATTTATTAACATAAAAATGCCATATAACTGTATAATTTTTTTTTTTTAACAGTCTCCATTACATTAGACGCAAGACCTCTGGCATTTACAATATGCATGGATTTTGGCATTAAAAAATCTTTTGGTAGTGTGCACAGCCACTCATGCATCTCTTCTTCTGGATTGAAAGTTTTTCTGCTCATCACCTCTTCAGCACATCATAGATGACTGATATTCAGAACCGAAGTTACTTCATTGTCATTTGACAATTTTTGTCCATCACAGTGCATTAAACTTCTGCAACTGAATCTGGTTTTGCCACTGACTAGTATGCCTGAACTGGACAAAGAGACTCAGATACAGAACTCTTACATCTTACATCCTTCCCGTGCCGTTAAATGTCACATAGGGCTCGTATAGTTGTTTGCCAAGTTTTCCTGTTGTCTGCAAGTCTTTCAACTTCATCAAGGGATGTTATGCCCACTAAACTGGCTTCTCTTAACAATGTCCTCTTTAGAGTTTCATGTGGTCGACCTCTTTTTCTTCAGCTTGTTGTGCTCCACTTGATAAATTGTTTTGGTATTCTCTGTTTCTTCTCATCACATGGCCTATATATGTCCATCTTCTTTTTCTGATCACCCATGAGACAGGTTGTTGTTTGCTCATCGGTCTTATCTCTGTATCGTTCTTGAATTCGTTCCACTTTATACCAAGTATTTTCCTTAGGCAATTGTTTTCTTGTCTATTTCTTTAGTTGATTTCCAGCTTTCGCATGCATAAATGGGGGTGGATATCACATTTGAATTGAATAGTCTTAACTTGGTTTTTGTGCTTATAACTTTTGAACTCCATATGTTCTCAAGATTTTTGAAGGACAATGCTGCTTTTGCAATTCTAACTTCCTTCCTGGTGTCACCATCCTGGTCCATGTAGCTGCCGAGGTATGCAAATTGCATTTCAAAGCTTCCGCTCATAAACCTGCTGCAACAACAGACATGCATTACTGTACAGGGCATTTGCCAATGAATTTTGATAGGCTACATTAACTTTGTTTTACTTTCATGCATTTCTCTACAGGAGTAACCATCTTTATATTGCCACTGTTATGAAATATAGCACAATGGTACCATACTGCTACCTGCAAGACATCCCTTACCCATTAGTAACTATGCTGTCAATTTACATGACAATGGGGCAGTGTTTAGAATTTCTATCACAATTTTAAGACTTTCATTTCAATCACCCTCTTTTGTGTATGTGTTTGTGTGTGTGTGTGTATAAAGTAAAAAGGTAAAGGAAAAGGTAATCCTGTCGTGCCCTCGAGGAACATAGCGATATGGTGTTAGTGCCCATATTTTCCTAGACCTGTCAGCACACTAGAGGGTGATACGGTCAGTATCACACCTGGCCACCCTTCCTTTCCCAACCCCAGAAGAAGACGAGTACCCATTTCTACAGATGGGTGACTGGGGTGCCTCCAGCCGGATTCAAATCCCCCAACCTTCGCCATGAGAGACCGGTGCACTAACCACTTTGCCTCATATATATGACTTGGATCAGATGCATTGTTTTGTGCATTTATGTATGTATTATTAGTACTGATTAATTTATGTATCTCTCATATATGTCTCATTTACATGTATATGTAAGTCCCATGTAGAGCAAGTATTTTCTACACTCATTTTGTAGTAGGCCAATAAGCTTTGGTGATCACACTTCTCCATTCTGTGCAGTCCTTAGCATTCCAGTCTGCATGATTGTCCTTTTTCATTCTACCTATGTGTGTACATATATGTGCTTGTATTGATGTATGTATTTATGTATTGATGTATGTATGTGTGTGTGTACATATATGTGCTTGTATCGATGTATTTATGCATGTGTATATATGTATTGATGTATGTATGTGTGTACATGTATGATGTATGTGCTTATATGTACTGATGTATGTATGTGTGTGTATATATATGTATTTATGTATACAATATATAATTTTGCATAGTCTTTCAAACTGATATAATTTAATTTTACAAATATTTCACTGTATTTCATATTCTGACAATTATTCTCTTTTAAATGTTAATTTCCAGACTTACAAAAGACCCTGACAAAACGAATGTGACATTTTGCTCTGTAACAGAATAATTTGGCAGCGCTGGCCGAATGCAGATGGAATGGTTGTGACTCTGAAATGAAACATAAGCAAGGCAGTTTCATGAACATAAAACACAACTAAGAGAACAAAATAAACAATGCTGATAGGATCAGACTGTCTTCCTCTTCTTCTTTGTGTTCGCTCTCAAAAGGGTGTGTAAAAGTTATGCACTTTTTAGCCCGAAACATCTGACTTTGCCTCAGTGCACTTTTTAGCCCGAAACATCTGACTTTGCCTCAGTGCACTTTTTAGCCCGAAACATCCGACTTTGCCTCAGTGCACTTTTTAGCCCGAAACATCCGACTTTGCCTCAGTGCACTTTTTAGCCCAAAACATCCGACTTTGCCTCAGTGCACTTTTTAGCCCGAAACATCCGACTTTGCCTCAGTGCACTTTTTAGCCCGAAACATCCGACTTTGCCTCAGTGCACTTTTTAGCCCGAAACATCCGACTTTGCCTCAGTGCACTTTTTAGCCCGAAACATCCGACTTTGCCTCAGTGCACTTTTTAGCCCGAAACATCCGACTTTGCCTCAGTGCACTTTTGGGACCAGATTTAGCTTCCCACTGTGATACCTCTGACCAGACTCCTGTCTGTTTCTGGAGGGGAACCAATGGGATGCTGATCAGGGTCTTGACTGGCTATGCCAACCCTGACACCAGCAGTCAGCCATAGGTCACTAATCACCACCTCATTCAGTGTGAGTACTGCATCCTCACCCCAGTCTTTAAAAACTGGCAAAAATGAATAAGCTGAGGCCAAAACGTTAATCTTAAACCACAGATCATATCATATCACTATCTTAAACCACAGAACATATCATATCACTATCTTAAACAACAGAACATATCATATCACTATCTTAAACAACAGAACATATCATATCACTATCTTAAACCACAGAACATATCATATCACTATCTTAAACCACAGAACATATCATATCACTATCTTAAACAACAGAACATATCATATCACTATCTTAAACCACAGAACATATCATATCACTATCTTAAACCACAGAACATATCATATCACTATCTTAAACCACAGAACATATCATATCACTATCTTAAACCACAGAACATATCACTATCTTAAACCACAGAACATATCATATCACTATCTTAAACCACAGAACATATCACAATCTTAAACCACAGAACATATCATATCACTATCTTAAACCACAGAACATATCATATCACTATCTTAAACCACAGAACATAACATATCACTATCTTAAACCACAGAACATAACATATCACTATCTTAAACCACAGAACATAACATATCACAATCTTAAACCACAGAACATATCATATCACTATCTTAAACCACAGAACATATCATCACTATCTTAAACCACAGAACATATCATATCACTATCTTAAACAACAGAACATATCATATCACTATCTTAAACAACAGAACATATCATATCACTATCTTAAACCACAGAACATATCATATCACTATCTTAAACCACAGAACATATCATCACTATCTTAAACAACAGAACATATCATATCACTATCTTAAACCACAGAACATATCATATCACTATCTTAACCACAGAACATATCATATCACTATCTTAAACCACAGAACATATCATATCACTATCTTAAACCACAGAACATATCACTATCTTAAACCACAGAACATATCATATCACTATCTTAAACCACAGAACATATCACAATCTTAAACCACAGAACATATCATATCACTATCTTAAACCACAGAACATATCATATCACTATCTTAAACCACAGAACATAACATATCACTATCTTAAACCACAGAACATAACATATCACTATCTTAAACCACAGAACATAACATATCACAATCTTAAACCACAGAACATATCATATCACTATCTTAAACCACAGAACATATCATATCACTATCTTAAACCACAGAACATAACATATCACTATCTTAAACCACAGAACATAACATATCACAATCTTAAACCACAGAACATATCATATCACTATCTTAAACCACAGAACATAACATATCACTATCTTAAACCACAGAACATATCACAATCTTAAACCACAGAACATATCATATTACTATCTTAAACCACAGAACATATCATATCACTATCTTAAACCACAGAACATATCACAATCTTAAACCACAGAACATATCATATCACTATCTTAAACCACAGAACATATCATATCACTATCTTAAACCACAGAACATATCATATCACTATCTTAAACCACAGAACATATCACAATCTTAAACCACAGAACATATCACAATCTTAAACCACAGAACATATCACAATCTTAAACCACAGAACATATCACAATCTTAAACCACAGAACATATCACAATCTTAAACCACAGATCATATCACAATCTTAAACCACAGATCATATCACAATCTTAAACCACAGATCATATCACAATCTTAAACCACAGATCATATCACTATCTTAAACCACAGATCATATCACAATCTTAAACCACAGAACATATCACAATCTTAAACCACAGAACATATCACAATCTTAAACCACAGAACATATCACAATCTTAAACCACAGAACATATCACAATCTTAAGATCTTAAACCACAGAACATATCACAATCTTAAACCACAGATCATATCATATCACAATCTTAAACCACAGAACATATCACAATCTTAAACCACAGAACATATCACAATCTTAAACCACAGAACATATCACAATCTTAACCACAGAACATATCACAATCTTCATATTAAAATAAAGGATGACCACAGCTCTCATGACATCTCCAAGGAACATTGTCCTTTCTCACAGTTCTAATTAGTTTTCAGTATTCACATAATGACATGACAGTGAATATTTTTATACTGAAAATGTACAAATGTATATTTCAGATGTGAAAAAGAACACTCTTAGCTATATTTCATAACAACTAGGACTAGAGAATGAAACAGCTTTATTTTTAGAAAAGAAAATGCTCTCATACGCGTACATAAAATCAGACCTCCTTACCATTGCTTCTAACACAATGGTCAGATTCTGCAGATCTGGGCTGACTATGGTTACATAACTGCCTCCATGATTCAACATTCCAACACCATGACCATGAGGCAAGTACCTCCAGCCAGGCTCAGTGAACTGTGTGGTGTGAGCTACAAGAAAAACTTGGATCAGATGCATTGTTTTTCCTTTCTAATTTACACTTCACACTAGTACTGATTATGTCACTCATTCCTAAAAGCTGAAACTTTTTTTATTTTGTTTCACAATGTAACTATTAAAACATAGCATCACAACGTGCACAACAAAATGAACAAATGAAATAATTCAACAAAATGTGCAACTAAAGCACTGCTTGTTATTTTCATTAGGCGTCTGAGTTGCAGAGTGGTTAGTGCACTAGTCTCTCATGGTGAAGGTCGGGAGTTTGAATCTGGCTGGAGGCACCCCAGTCGCCCAGGCTGTAGAAATGGGTGCCAACTTCTTCTGGACTTGGGGCGGGAAAGGCAGCCAGGCATGATGCTAACCACACTACCCTCTAGTGTGTTGAAATGTCAAGGAAAATGTGGACACTTAACTCCATATCCCTAGATGCCTCTAAGGCATGACAGGATTACTTTTATATTAATCAAGCTTATTATATATATATCTGAATATGAATATATATATATATATATATATCAATCATCATCATCATGTGCTGTGCCGACTGGTGTTGGCTATTATGCTTCTCCAGAGTACCTGATCCTTCATGCAGGCCATCAGCTCAGTTGGTGATCTCCTCTCACACCATCCCGTCAGACTGTCCAGTATCATTTCTCTTGGTCTTCCTCTTGATCTTCTTCCTTCTATTTTTCCTGTTGTTATAATATTTTCAATGCCCCCTCTTCTCACTGCATGTCCTATGAAAGTACACTGTCTCTCTCTTATCTTTTTGACAAGGTTTTTTTTGTCTCTCCAGCTCTTCTCATAACTTCATTAGTTATTTTTGCCGTCCAGGGGATTCGCAACATTCTTCTAATAAACTACATTTCTGCTGCTTCCAATGATTTTTATGCAGACTTGCCTATTGTCCATGATTCACTTCCATATAACAAGATAGGTTCAATATAGCATAAAATAAATAAATCATATATATATATATATATATATCTGAATGAGTGACTGTTTCAGAAAAGTAGCCAATATTAATGAAAAATATTATCATAACTGCAGACATAAGAAAGGAGAATAAAAGGTTAAAAAAATCTCGCCATAAATTAAACACTTTTTTAATTTACAGGAATAATGTAATGTTTTGATGCTTATTGTAAATTTTCAATATAAATGATAAACCAACAAAGTCCTCCATGATTTTACTACATTCATTTGATTTAATCCATTAAAAAAAATAAGCTGATCTGGCTGTATGGCTGACCAAATGTACATATGTCATACTTCCAACCTCTGACAGACAGCAAATTTGACATGCTTTTTTTTTTCCTGTTTAAATCTGGATGAAAGTTCTTAAAGAACAATGTGAAAAAAAAAAAGCATGCACACTTCATTCCTTCTTTCATTGTTTAAAAATTTAACATTTTCTAACATGGCTTTTCATGAAAAGCTTCACAGATCACTCAAAGCCAATTACTCTTTAAAAAGTTCTTGGAGGGCCTACCAGACATCCAGATAGGACTCTCCACCTCATAAAACCCACTCCAGGGCTCTCTAGCTGTCATCAATGATGTCCGATCCCAGGAAAGACCTTGATAGAAGCTGTCAATCAAATTCCATGATATTGTGCTGAAAAAAAGATGTTGAAAATACATAATATATAAATTATAATTAGGTACATGTCTTTCCTGTTTTGTTTTTCTTTTGGCAAATCTGTGACAAGATAATCAGCATCATATGAAGACATAAAAATAATGATAGGGGACTATATTAACTACAGCTGCAAATAATTCAGTCTGCATAGTCAAAGGACTTCACGTATATCATCAGCGTACATCATGCCTATGTACATTTACAACAGAGACCAGTTTAAATCATTCAACTAATTAAGTGGAAATACTTAATGCATGTGATTCATGACATCAGAACATTTTGCACAAACAACTCCCAGAAAAGAAATCAAAGGGCATTTCTGTGTCTTGTTTCCTGTAGTTTTATAATTAACATTAAATTATAATTTCTCATCAGTGACATTTTTTTTCACTGGAAAAAAAATAAAGAATTTGAGTTCATACTTTCCTTTCCTGTCAATTTTGTTTTGACAGGTAAAAGCTAGTATTATATAACATGAAGAATGACATTTGCAACAAAATTGGTATTATGAAATTTAGCAAAATACTTTGCTGCTTTTTCAGTTTTTTGTATCTAATTTTCTCAGTTTTTTTAAACTACATCTTAATGCTCAATCATCCTCACTACGTATTATAAAAAACTTGTACGGACAGGCATAGTCAGGTGGAATTAAGTGCCAATGTGAAGGACACTCCGCCAAGGACATTCTGAGAAACATTTCTCTTCAATTTTTGTTAAACAAAAATAGTATATAATTTAGTATTTATGTATAAAAATTGACAGAAAAAACTTCTGTGAAAACCAGTTTAGTCAACTGGCATTTTGTGCCGCCAAAAAGATGTGACTCAAAGAAAGTCTAGAATATTTGGAGAGAAAAAGAGAAAAAAAAAAAGGTCAATATAAACCACAAATATTTTGACAAACTGAAGACAAATATGAAAGCAAAGAACAGTGAGGCATGACAAAACAAAATTATGGGAGATCGTCAAGAGAACATTGTGTTCAGACAACTAGTTACCTTGTCATTAAGCCTTGAACATAATTCTGGTTCAGAATCTGTACAGATAAAAGATGATCAAATCTTTAAAAATGAATATATTTAGACTGAAAATCTTTAAAAATGAATATATTTAGACTGAACAAGTTAAATTACTGATATTTTTTTTTAGATGGTAAAAAGTCTTAAGGAAAAAAAAAAAATTACTCTGTGTTGTATCAAAACTTACCTTTGTTTTCATTGATATTCCTACATTTAGGCTGTTCTCTACAAAATATTACAATCTATAAAATAAATATACATTTAAATAATTTTCATAATGCAGAAGTATTTTACAATGTAAACAGTCAGGAATGTGTCTCCATGCCAGTAAAGTATTTCATCATTTTCTCCACAATGTGTGTCTGTACTCACCCTCGCCCAGCATCCACCACCAACTTCATCATTGACTGTGCTAAAATCTTCTGATGACCACAGCTGCTTCCCGATGTATTTGGCCGAGTCAGGGGACAGTACACCTGGGTAGTGTGCTCTGTTGATACAAGAGAATATCATTTATAACTTACTAGTGCCGCAAAATAAGCCAACAATTAACAGCTCTGCTTGAACCAGGTGTCTTCTAAAGCATAAAGTTTTTTTCACTTTTGAAAATAAGAGCTAGGTATAACATCCTTTTCATGACAATATCAAAAATGCAACATTTAAAGTTCTAAACAATTTCAAAACTGAACAACAAAATAAAAAGACTTTGAAAGGAGATGCCAAAGACGAAGAAGAATCTTTGAAATTACCCAAATAATGTAATTTAACATAAATGATAAAATTAAGAAAGTGAATTGGAAGAATTATTATCCAAATAACAATTTTACTGAAGCATTAGTCAGAGGTAAAATTAATTAAAGAATAAAGAATCACAAAAAAGAAAAAAAAAACTGACACAAGTATTAGATAGCACAGACAACTTGGTTAGGAAGGATCATCATCCACACACTCCACACACTGTCACATCATCATCCATACACTCCACACACTGTCACATCATCATCCATACACTCCACACACTGTCACATCATCATCCATACACTCCACACACTGTCACATCATCATCCATACACTCCACACACTCTCACAGGTGCTCCGATCTCTTCTTCAATAATTCCTTCAGAGTGTAACTGATTACACACACTCTCCAGACCAACCATCCATTTGGAGCTCTTGATGAATTGTTCATTTTTCACCACCCCAAAGTTTCACCCCCAATTCCTTCATTCTTGACGACGATGATTAACAGCCATCAGCGAAGACCCATGTTTGATCAGCTTCACTTTCAGCACTGATCATGTCTGTTCATTCCACTGGCTGCACTTCTTCCATGACAGTTGGAGTCAGCCAAATGGTTCATTCACTCATTCATTCATTTGCATGTCCCTTGCGGAACTTTGCCTCCCAAACAGCACTCAAGTAGGCCTCTCGGTTGTGAGCAAGATGGCCTGCTGCTGCTGCATCCATTTGCAGATCGTCAACGATGTCTTGCAACCATCTTCGTTTTGGTCTTCCTCTCTTTCTTTTTCCCATTATGTATCCTTCCAATACGGTCTTCTCTAAATTATCATGACGTTTAATGTGTCCAAAATATTTAAGTTTTCTCTCTTTAATCCTCTTTACTTGCCAGCCTTCTTCAATATTAAGTTCTTGTAGTATGGATATATTTGTTCTTTTTTGTGTCCATGATATTTGAAGAACTCTTCTGTAGCATTTACATTCAAAGGCATTTATGTGTTTCTCAGTTGTTTTGTTAAGTGTCCAGGTCTCACAGGCATATGGTTCACTCTTTCATTTTCTCTTGGCACCTGCATGAACTGCTACAAAAATGAATGTCAGTTAACAAATCTGTGACAACTGCAGGGATTCAAGCCACTGATGCCTTTGAGAATGTGTCTGAGTTTTCTTTAGCATGTTCACTGAGTTGCTCAAGATGTATGCCTGCATGAAGTCTTGTGACCAGAGCCAGATCAGAGCTGTTTTGTCACAGCCATTGTTTCTTTTGTGAGGTTGCCTGTTACTGCATTAAAAGCACTTCTGGCTTCTTTCACCATTCTGTCATTTGAGGATAAAAACTGAAAAACTTTGTAAAGGCTCAGGCACACCTATTATGTACAAGAAAAAGAAAATGCCAGATATGACACTTAAGAACACACTAAAAATGGACGCTCTGCAAAGTGACCATTTATGGCAAAAAAAAAAAAAAAGCTTGACATTTCTTTCTGTTCTATAATTGGTGCAGTCTTCAAAACATGGAAACTGCTACTTCTCTAAAGTGGGCTAGTACTGATTAACCGTAGAACTATTCTTGAAGAAATGGAGGAAATACTGAGACTGTATCAATTCAGTAATTCCTGCTCCCATAGAAAGGAGAAAAATTGAGGATATAAATTAAGTGAACAGTCCCATAACTAAGGGCATAAATGTAATGATAATCCCACAGATAGTAAAAAAATTGAGGATGTGCAATGAACAATCCTGTTCAAAGCTCAGAAATGCATGAAAATGTAATTTTCATTTAAAATTACTTTAACTAAAATCATATCTACCCAACATAATCAACTGCTGCATCCAACTCAGCATCCCTTGTGATATAATCCACTATACCAAAGTCAAGATCAGATGCAACAATTCTGACTTGGCTATATCCTCTGTCATCCAATGTTCTACGCAGAACCTGATTGAAAGTTTAATAAATGGTTCATGACAAATGAAAAACAAAAGTTACGAGGCTAAAAACAGAATAGTTCCTGTGACTTTAAGATCAAACTACTATAAACTCAACTATGAACATACACACACACACACAAAATATAAGGATGCCTTTCCTTATTATACTCTTCAATAGTTTCAACCAAAGAAATGATATGATCCTGGAGAACAATCTTCCTTGGATTTCCTAATTTCTTGGCCAATGCAAAAGTTGTGAGAAAAGAAAAAAAAAAGATAAAAACTTTTATAAATAACAGCTTAACTTTCAGAAACTAGCAAGACTGAACTATCAAATAAAATCATAAACATAAAACTGAGCAAATAAACCATTCAGACATTTGCTGAAGTAGAGCAGAGATGGACACAACACCTCATAAACAAGTGCTAGTTACAGTAATGTAACAGATCATATTCTGATCTCCCAAAAAATGCAAATGACTTTTGCTTTAAAAATGACAAATAAAGTGAGACAGGACTTGATAAAACTGATCTAGAGTTCATGTTGCTGCTTTTTAGGACAAAAACTGACGTGGATACTACAAAAAAAAAAACAGCTTTTTTAAAACCAGGCTTAATATGGTTACGGGTACAAGTTTTGCAAAGAGAAACCAACACGACTTACACACAGTAAAGCGATGTTGTATGGTTAGTCTAAAACAGTGTTTCCCATGCTTGTTGGGGTGCCACCCCCTTTTCTCCCAAGCCACATCTTCAATGCCTCTCCTCTCTTCCCCATTCCCCCCCACTTATGTATTATTTATATAATGGTCTTTTATATGTAACTAGGATATGCAATACACAACTAAAAACAGCATGCAAAGCACTTCAGACATGAAATACAATTTTTAAAAAAAATACTAAGACAACAACCACAACTCAAAGCACAGACTCTGATAGGAAATCTATCTAGCTGCAAGAGATGCAAGGTAGCCATGTGAATGGTGCTTTATCCTCTCACAGCTAAGCAGCTTATTCATCCTACTAGTGTATCACAGCTAAGCAGCTTATTCATCCTACTAGGGTCTCTCACAGCTAAGCAGCTTATTCATCCTACTAGGGTCTCTCACAGCTAAGCAGCTTATTCATCCTACTAGGGTATCACAGCTAAGCAGCTTATTCATCCTACTAGGGTCTCTCACAGCTAAGCAGCTTATTCATCCTACTAGGGTCTCTCACAGCTAAGCAGCTTATTCATCCTACTAGTGTATCACAGCTAAGCAGCTTATTCATCCTACTAGTGTATCACAGCTAAGCAGCTTATTCATCCTACTAGTGTATCACAGCTAAGCAGCTTATTCATCCTACTAGTGTATCACAGCTAAGCAGCTTATTCATCCTACTAGGGTCTCTCACAGCTAAGCAGCTTATTCATCCTACTAGGGTCTCTCACAGCTAAGCAGCTTATTCATCCTACTTGGGTCTCTCACAGCCATGCAGCTTATTCATCCTACTAGGGTCTCTCACAGCTAAGCAGCTTATTCATCCTACTAGGGTCTCTCACAGCTAGGCAGCTTATTCATCCTACTAGGGTCTCTCACAGCTAAGCAGCTTATTCATCCTACTAGGGTCTCTCACAGCTAAGCAGCTTATTCATCCTACTAGGGTCTCTCACAGCTAAGCAGCTTATTCATCCTACTAGGGTCTCTCACAGCTAGGCAGCTTATTCATCCTACTAGGGTCTCACAGATACACAGCTTTTTCATCCTACTAGGGTCTCACAGCTACACAGCTTGTTCATCCTACTAGGGTCTCTCACAGCTCCGCAGTTTGTTCATCCTACTAGGGTCTCACATCTACACAGCTTGTTCATCCTACTAGGGTCTCTCACAGCTTTTTTCATTCTACTAGGGTCTCTCACAGCTACACAGCTTGTTGATCCTACTAGAATCAGTGGTTCAAGTCACAGTCATTCTTGTACTGTTTTTCTTTCTCTCACAACTGAAGTGCTTTGTATTTTGTTTCAGCTAACTATAGAATGTTGTGCTACACCACTTGACTTAATATGACCAAAACAAAAAAATTTGCTACTTTTTCATGAATGCCATGATTACTATACTCATTACTAATCTGATACACAGGGATGAAGCAAATTTTCCACAAACGCAAAATCTAATTTCAGCCATGAGACCTACCTTAATAGACTCCACATCAGCCCACCTTTCATTCCAGATCTGGAAAAGGAATAGAGAATTTCAGGTCATTTTAAAGCCCTCAGATAGCTCTTTTTTCTTTAAACAATGTGCAAAAAACAGCAGCCATCAATACATGGTTAAATCTACCTAACAACTGTAACAGCCTGCCTGAATCTTAACCCTAATCACTGAACTTTTTACATACAAGAACAAGATAAGTATTTCCAGGTAAATTCATTACATTTCATTTTTACAAAATACTTAGGTGGTCATGGAAATGATTACACTCTGTTTTGAAGCAAAGATCATAAAAAGATGACAATTTCATTTCTATCTGATTGACAGCAATAATTACCGTTGGTGTGAATAGACTCCCATACATCTTGATCATACTTTTTTTTTTTGAAGATGGATGGAAGATGTATGGTGATAAAAACTTGATTTGCTATGACATACTTCTTTATATATGCTCAGTTCCCTTCATCTTATCACATTTTTGCAAAATCAGTAAAATGACATAAAAATGGTGTCCATTATGCTACTTAAATGTAATAAACCTGGAGACCTGTTGTAAACTCTGATTTCCAGAATCCAGTTATATCCTGCATTTTCTCATCTCTGCTAAATTAAAAATGATTCAACAGATAACTTTTTCATACTTCAAATAGTTACACTAAAAAACAACAAAATTAGTGATATCTCAGTATCAGCTCTCACCATGGCCAAACTTACCCCTATATAGTCAATTTTAAGACCATGATAAACCTCTGCTCCTCTTATCCACTTGTAAAGGTAATCTGCCAGTTTTTGTCTGTCATAGTATGGGTTCTGACTTCCATTTCCCAGCCAGCCAGGAAATGCCCATGGAAGTCCAAACAGTTTGATATTTGGATTACGCTGTATAAAGCAACCAAAAAAAATAGAAATAGTTGTATTTTATAACATTTATAATTTAATCTTAAATGTTAATGTCTCATCTTGTTTTCTTCCTCGTGTACCTTTCAGTGTCGAGGGAACATTTAGATGTGATAGGGCTCTGCGATTTTCTTCATATAATGAGATAATTAAGGTTTCTGTAATTTCCTCTCTTCACTTCTCACATAGGCAGCCTTTCCCTCAATTTCCTACAACTCTTGGAGCAACTGTCACTGGCAGTGGTAGTGTAATGTGGCCCAACCATTTGACATGTTGTTTCTGGATGTAGTGTAGTGATGGTGTTACTCCAGCCCTTGCCCTGACGCTTTTGTTTCTGATTTGGTCCCTTCATGTCACATTTATTATTCCCCTTAAACATTTCACGTCTGTTGTGATGAATTTCCTCTTGCTTTTGGTGGTTAGTGTCCATATTTGACAATGACAGCATAGAGTTGGGAGGAAAAGTATCTATGGCAACATTTTCCAAAGCTATAGAAACCAAACACAAAATTTCAACTTAATGTTTTCTAACCTTTCTGGCTTCTTTCATGAGCCACCATTCATATCCTCTCTCATAGTTTTCCTCCCATTCAACATGCATGTGGGATGCTTCTGTTGCATCTGAGGACAGAAAACAAACAAAAAAAAAACTGGACAAAAGCTCCATCTAAAAAATATAAAACTGAATATAAAACACAAACACACACAATATCACAGCTATTTTTCAAAACCAAAAGGTGCTGGAATGCAATCACTCTCATCCTACAATCAGTAATCTGAAAAAAAATTTTTTTTAAATATGAGTACAGCACGGCAGTGCACTTTGAACAGCCAATCTCTCATTTTGGAAACATTGGTTTAAATCAGTGCTTACCAGCCTTTTTTTTGGATCATGCCCCAGCTCAACGACTCAAAGATGTTGATACCCCCCCCCTCCCCCAAAGCATAATACTCAACCAAGTTTTTAAAAAGTTTACATACAATCATTTTAAATGCCCCTCAAAATATTCAAACTGACATATGTTTAGAAACAGTGGTTTAAATCAACAGTAGCAGGCAATGTTATTCCTATTAGGAGCAAAATTAAAAACCAGGGCTGTCCTCTGTGATGACTGCCCTAGATAAGCAGCTGTCAACTGTTCAACCAAAACGTGGATGCTGGTGAACTGATACATATACTATAACTGACAGGTTCTTCTTTTTTTTTTGACATATGTTTACCCGATGCTTGAGCGTCTCCGCCGATCTCAACCTTCAGAATCTGTAGCGACGCTGCAAATTTTGGCTGAAAGTAAAAAAAAAAAATGATTTTTTCTTATTGTGACACTTAAATTATTCCTCAGTTGATTCACTTAAAATTAATCTTAGCTATGAGAAATGAATCCTTAACAAGCAAATCAAATAACCCCACCTGAATAAGAAAAGCAATGAATTACCAGAATTAACGTGGTATTCTTTCATTTGCTCATCACTTGTTTAGTTTTTCTCACTTACTTAAAAAACAATGCTTTGAAACATTCTGCCCCAACTTTTTCAAAATTATTTAAATAAAGAAATATCTCTGAAACAAATGCGCATCTGCATGACACAGAAACCAGCCTCCGACCCTCATTTCCAGTTTATCAGGCAAACTGCTAATATGCATAAAACAGATGGCAAAATCCACATATGAACCATATAGTTTATGAAAAATATACATTATATTATATTTTTTTTTAATCTGCTGAGAGCAGCAACATAACTATGCTTATGTAATGGCACAATTATTAGGGTCTGCTAGTCAAACATGGTCAGGATTATCCAGCCTCTCTGCTGATGGTCTTAGCAATTAGCTCAGTGTAACATATGTGGAGAGGACTTCTTGTGGCCTCCATAATGGTAACATCTGTCATAAATCTTGCCACTGTAAACCACTCCCAATTCAAACAGATCTGATTTGTGTTTCAAAACTTCCAGAAGATCAGCCACTAGCAACATTACATTTGCAGTTCCAGGGAGGTAAAGCAATAACAACAACATTGTATTTGCTGAGGGTCATGTTTTCTTCTGTCTTATCTCTGGTGTGTACTGTTTAGTGTTACAGCCAGTTAAACCATTGGTGTCTCATCAAAAGCTCATGACGTAGTCTGGCTTACTGTCACATGGCTTCTCTTCAAGATGCTGTTTAGTCATATTACATTCAGCACAATATTCAGACCAAAACCATTAACATGCTTTAAAGATGAAACAGTTAAAAGTGGTATCTCATTAGCATATGAGGTTTCCTGCCAAACAGGTGAAAACAACCAAATTTTATTTTAGTGTATTTGCCTGTCTAGCATGAAAGACCTCATATCATTATGACCTTGAAAAAAAAAAACCTCATGACACAGGGGAAAAAATGATAAAAAATTCCACAGGTTAACAGAAGTGGGGGTTGTACTTCTAATATACCAAAATAAGGCTTGCACTTCTATCAAACTAACTGTCAAAAATATTAAGACAAAAAGAGTGAACAGAAAGTATGCTATAAACAATGTGCAGACCTACATAGAATGCAAATAACGATTCATGCAGTATATTAGCTGAGACACTGTATAAATATTTGCTTTATGAACACACTAGTTGTAACCAATCCAAAAAATGACAGGAGAAAAAAGTGGACTGAACTAAAAATTTATTGTATCACATTTTTTGGTGACTATCTTCCCATGCCCCCTACCCCACCCCCTGCCTTAATTTTAAAAAAAAAAAGACATTTGAATTTTCTCATGCACAAGCTGGAACATTCATTTGCATGTCCCTTGCGGAACTTTGCCTCCCTAACAGCATTCCTGTAGGCCTTTCGGTTGTGAGCAAGATAGCCTGCTGCTGATGCATCCATTTGCAGATCATCAACGATGTCTTGCAGCCATCTTTGCTTTGGTCTTCTTCTCTTTCTTTATCTCATTATGCACACTTCCAAGACAGTCTTCTCTAGATTATCATGACGTTTAATTTGTCCAAAATATTTAAGTTTTCTCTCTTTAATCCTCTTTACTAGCCAGCCTTCTTCAATATTAAGTTCTTGTAGTATGGATATATTTGTTCTTTTTTGTGTCTATGATATCTGAAGAACTCTTCTGCAGCATTTACATTCAAAGGCATTTATGTGTTTCTCAGCTATTTTGTTAAGTGTCCATGTCTCACAGGCATACGTTGCGATGGGAAAGATGCATGCCCTTAAACATCTTATTTTTGTACTTCTGTCTGTTCCTCTCCACAGATTCTTTAGTTGTTTTACTTTCTGAAGAGTGATAGATGTCCTCCTTTTAATTTCCTTCATTGTATCTCCATTATTAGTTAGTAGTGATCCAAGATATTCAAAACTCTCCACTTCTTCCAGTTTTTCCTCATTGATACATAGATCAGCTGCCTTGTTTGCTTTGTCAGTTGTCATCACTTTAGTTTTCTTCACATTAAGAAGAACAATTAGAAAAAAAAAGTAGTTTCTGTGCGACGTCAATTTTCTAGATTATTTATAATATTTTAAAAAATTGGTATATAAAATATATCACATACTTTAAATAAATAGTCCAGCACCTCACTCCTCTGTGGCTCTTTGTACCCAATGAGTAGCTTCGAAGTGGCCTAAAACAGAAATAGGAATAGAGAATGAGAAAAGTTCTGATTTTGTTCACACTTTTTTTCTTCTTAACCACACTATGAATGATTAAAATGCAGCAGCAATGCTGCAATACCAGACATCTCACTAGGCTCCACCATACTGGGGGAATACAATGATCTCTGCCTTACTTGCAGGGCTGTAATGACACTGCCTGTTTTCAGGGAGCACTTTGTGAAATTTAGTGCTGAATCTTGACTGGCCATGGAAATTTCTGTGTGCCTCTAATTACCATTATAACTTACTGCATAACAATGTTGGGTTACTATATGTTGGGTTACTTAATGTTGGTTAAAAAGGGTTAAACTACATGATAAGTGTAAAACTTTTATTAAAAAATACTTATCCAATGTTTCAAAGTTTTTTTTTTAACTCTATTCATGGAACAAAATATTCTGTTTTAATTAACAAATGTTAAAATATATTATGTCATGCCTAGTGATACAATCACTCTAACTTTGTCATGTACACTTTCAGGTGTTTTTTTAATGTTGTGTTTGACAGCACAAACTATGATTTTATTTCCTCTTTGTGTGCTTAAGGTGCATGAGAAGCTAAGCAGTTGATATACTAGTATCCCTGGGTGAGGTCAGTGGTTCATATCCGATGTCTCCCACAGTGAAGTCAGTGGCTCATGTCCTGCGTCTCCCACTGTGTGGTCGGTGGCTCATGTATGGCGTGTAGCACAGCCAGGTTGGTGGTTCATTTCTGGCATCTTTCACGGCAAGGTAGGTGGTTCATTTCTGGTGTCTTTCACAGCAAGGTAGGTGGTTCATTTCTAGCATCTTTCACAGCAAGGTTGGTGATTCATGTTCAGTGTCTCCCTTAGTGTGATTTGCAGTTCACATCCAACATCTTCCACAGCAAGGTCAGTTGTTCATGTTCAGTGTCTCCCATAGTGTGGTTTGTAGTTCATATCCAACATCTCTCACAGAAAGATCAGTGGTTCAAGTCCAGTGTCTTCCACAGTGAGGTCGGTGGTTCATGTCTGACTTCTTACATGACAAAATTGGTGGTTCATATCAAGCCAGAGGCACCCCAGCCACCAGGAAAGACAGCCAGGTATGATACTGACTGTATAACTCTCAGGTGTGTCAACTACAAGGAAAATATGTACACTGTCATACACTGTCAGCATATCCTGTAGGTGTTTCTATGGCATGACAGGACTACCTTTATCTTTATACTTGTCTATGTACTTATATACTATGCTCATATTTTCTTATGACTCCATATTAAGATGGCTTTTCTCATACTTTTAATGTTTCTAAAGTTATTTCCTGCAGAATTCTTACTTACATCCTTCCCATGCTGTTAAATATCACATAGGGCTTGCATGGTGGTGCGCCAAGTTTTCATGTTTTCAGTGTGCTTTTCATCAAGGGATTTTATGCCTACAAATTTGGCATCTCTTAACAATGTCCTCTTTAGAGTTCCATGTGGTTGACCTCTTTTTCTTCGGCCCGTTGTGTTCCACTTGATAGCTTGTTTGGGGATTCACTGACTGTTTCTTCTCATCCCATGCTGATATATGTCTATCTTCTTTTTCTGATCACCAGTGAGACAGGCTGTTTTTCGCTCATCTATCTTATCTCTGCGTTGTTCTTGAAATCATTCAACTTAATACGTTCGTTTGTTATTGTTGTTCAAGTTTGCACCAGACATGGCAGGAGACCGTGTGTATGTTTGTCTAGTTGGTACCTGCTAGAGAGAATGAATCTAAGCTACGGAATTTCTGTGTGCCACGACCTCGTTTCTTTCCGGGTGTCGCGATCTCTCATGTCTGCTGAGCAGTTACTAAAGACTATGTCAACAAAACACCTTTTTCGGGGTGCTAGTTGGCTAAGTCGATAGTACGCTGTTCTCTCGTGGCTAGACGGCTGCTCGTCCTACCGGAGTCCATGTTCGAATCCCAGGTAATTCTCTTGCAATTTTTCTTTCTCTCACGTCTCACTAAAGTGCTTTGTCTACGATTTTTTCGAGGTTTAATCCTACAATATTTGTTCTCTTACTTCAACTTAATACCGAGCATTTGTGTTCGAAAGAGTCTTAATTTGTTGTTTATTTCTTTAGTTGTTTTCCAGCTTTTGTATGCATAAATGATATTAGAATTTAATAATCTTAGCTTGGTTTTTTGTGCTTATAACTTTAGAGTGCCATATGTTCTCAAAATTCTTGAAGGTCGATGCTGCTTTTCCAATTTTAACTTCCTTTTTGGTGCCACCATCCTGGTCTATGTAGCTGCCGAGGTATACAAATTAGTTCACTTCTTTAATTAACGGATGTTCCTTATATGTATATTTTTCCTTCTTGATTAATGGAAAGTTTCATTATTTTCGTTTTTTTTTTCTTATTAATTTCAACTCCTATTTGGTGGCCAGTGAAGACGGGGTATCTGTTTTTTCTTGCATCGAATTCACATTGTTGCTGATAAGAGTTATGTCATCTGCAAGCTCTTATCGGTGACAATGTGAATATTTTTACTTATTACTGCAGAATTAGCATACATTTAAATCTTGTATGTGTCAGTTTTGGAAAAAATGTGTTTACGCTGACATGACACGCATGCAGTAAACAGAATAAATCACTTACTGAGCCGCCGCTCAACCCTCCTATGCCATCGTAATGTCGCCCAACGCCTGCAAAATCATCCACTGAGTAAGAGTCGCCGTTGACAACAACTGGCAACAAGAATGCTATCAGCAGTGAAGTTTCAAACATTGTAATGAGATATTTGAAACCATAGGCAACACTCTATCGCTTCAGAAACTCGTACAAACTCTTGTTTCGTAGTATGGTTACGGTCTCTCTACCGGGTTATGAACAATCATGTGACCCAGTCCTGGCTTCGTTTGCATGATCATGTGACTGACTGGGTTAACAAAAACAACTAAACACGGACATGATTTTGTGGACCTCAAAAGGGGCTGAAAAGGTGTGGACGAAGGAGAGACCACAGCGTTTGGTGGCCCGTGGCTAATTAATGAATCTATCTATCCAGTGTCATGCCGAAAGGCGTTGGCGGTCATGGTTTTCCACATATCTCTGTTCCAGGTGTTAATTATGATCTGGGCTGATGTTCTTTCTCGTTGTCACTTTGCTTAATTAATGAATGCTACTTTAATACATTTTTGTCACTTTATAACAGTTTCTATGAGTTTGTTTTTTTTTTGTTTTCGATCATTTATATCGTTTATATAGAAACAGCTTTCAGAACGTTGCTTAACAAGCACACAGATAATATAGCAGGCAACTGGTTCATCATACAAGCAGAAGTTTGTGCAACTTTGCTTACCAGACAGCTCTATTTTGAGGTGATCAGTTGCATAGATATTCTTGCCTTCGTAGATGGTAAACAATCATGTAGAAGCCATAGGTATGATCATTTTGATAAACAGCTTCGGTAATGACTGATTTGACCAACAGAATGGGCCTTAGTAACAAGTCAAACTCATGCTGAATAGAAAAGTGCAATTTTCACTTTTTTTTACGTCTCGCAGTCCAGTTTGATTCATTGATTACACTAAAGCATTCGACAAGGTGAAATATAATGAAATTATTAAAATGCTTGAAGACATCAGTATAGACAGCAAAGACCTGATGATTGTAACATATTTATACTGGCAGCAAGAAGCAGCTGTTCGAGTTGAAAATAGAACTGGAAAATATCAACCTATAAAACAAGGGGTGTGACAAGGATGTGTACTATCTCCAGACCTTTTTTTTTTCTCTATACAGCGAGAATATTCTAAGAACGATCATCTCAGAACCAGGCATAAAAATAGTGGAGGATACAATATTAACAACCTTCGGTATGCTGCCGACACAGTACTGATAGCTGAGAACCAACAAAACCTTAAAAATCTCTTGGATAAAGTCGCCAAAGAAAGTGAACAGAAAGGCCTTACTTTGAACATCAAAAAGACAGAGACTATGGTTATATCTAAGAAACAGAATCCACCAGCATGCAGTATTAAATTAAACGGAACTATTCTAAAGCAGGTGCAGAAATTCAAATACCTTGGAACAGTAATAACTTCAGATGGGAAATGCACAACAGAAATTAGGAACAGAATAGGCCAAGCAAAGACTGCATTTCAGAGAATGAGAAACATATTAACCAACACATCCTTATCAATGAATGTTAGAAAACGAGTCCTAAAATGCTATATTGAACCTATCTTGTTATATGGAAGTGAATCATGGACAATAGGCAAGTCTGCACAAAAATCATTGGAAGCAGCAAAAATGTGGTTTATTAGAAGAATGTTGCGAATCCCCTGGACAGCAAAAATAACTAATGAAGAATGTATGAGAAGAGCTGGAGAGACAAAAAACCTTGTCAGAAAGATAAGAGAGAGACAATGTACTTTCATAGGACATGCAATGAGAAGAGGGGGCATTTAAAATATTATAACAGCTTGAAAAATAGAAGGAAGAAGATCAAGAGGAAGATCAAGAAAAATGATACTGGACAGTCTGATGGGATGGTGTGAGAGGAGATCACCAACTGAGCTGATGGCCTGTATGGAGGATTGTGTACTCTGGAGAACCATAATTGCCAATGCCAGTTGGCACAGCACCTGATGATGATTATGATTCCAGTTTGACCCTTGTTTCACCCTTGAATAATACAGCCCCTTCCACAGAGTCATGATATAGCTGTCTTTTTCACCAGCTCTTTCCATTCAGTGCTTGCAATGTAACCCAGGTATCCTCGTTTTCTGATTCTCAGTGTTGCCATGAGGGAAGAGTGTTAATGATAACACTAAGTTTACAACAGTGGTAATGGTTATGAGTCTGTAATCATATTTTTTTTCAGTAGTTTTTTATTTTTAGCATACAAGTATATTAGGGCTAGTTGCAACTAACATACAAGTACATTAGGTCTAGTTGCAACTAACATACAGGTATATTAGGGCTAGTTGTATTATAGCATCCAAGTATATTAGGGCTAGATGCACTACTATGTTACTGCTGTAATACTGCTATGAAGTCAAGCTAGCTTTTACTATTCATGCATCATCCAGTAATGTGTATGATATGTGATAGGAAAACTTGTCTTAATTTTAATTGTTGTAGAAGTTGAGAGCATCATTTTGCTGGTCAGCTTCTGTCATGGTTGATTTGATTAACATGACAGACCATGTTAACACCAAACTATGTTCGTGTTACCAGGTGTGGTCTTCTTGTATTTGTATCATCAGTGTGAGATGATGATAACAGTAAAACTATGCCAAGAAGTAAAAATAGATGAAGGTGTATAGTGCAGTTTTGGTAAGTTCAGAGAAAAAAGTAACAGACACATGGAAAAAGAAGCAAAGACAACAATTCTTTTTTTAAATGCTGCCTCTGATTTCTTCCTCATCTTAAATCTTTGCTTTCCCTGCCTGTTCTTTCTAATTTTGTAAAACTGTCAAATGCTCTCAGACAATGGGCAGAATGTTTCAGATTATATAAATGTTGGAGATAAGATAATTAGAAAAGCAGAAACATACACATATCTAGGCACAACCTTCAACAGAAGCAACATAGTGAGCAAGGAAATTAAAATCAGAGTATAGATAGGGAATAAAACATATTTTGCCTTCCAACACCTGTTAAAATCCAAAATCCTGTCCCAAAACACCAAAATAACAATCTACAAAACTATTATAAGACCAGATGTCTCAATGGATCAGAAATGTGGAGTACAACAAAGAAAGATGAATGACAATTGCAGATATTTGAGAACAAGATCCTAAGAAGAATCCTAAAGGATACCAACAGTGGAGGAAGGAGAGCTAGGAAGGACACTGAACTGAACAGCTTATTTAAATCCCAACAAATTATAAATGTCTTGAAACTGAATGGACTATGCTGGTTGGACCATGTAGAAAGAATGGAAGAGGACAGACAAACAAAAATTATGTATGCACAAGAGAAGAAAACAAGGCCAAGGAGTAGACCAAGACAGAGAAGAAAAGACGACATAAAAGAAAATGATGTCACCAACCGGAGAGAGAAGATTAGGACTAGAGAGGAATGGAGGTGAACTTTATCTGCACCAGTGACCCTTAGTGACTTGGAAAGCTGTAGTCAACCACTCTCATAATTCTATATGACCCATGAAGTTCTAGTTAACTGATGACAGAAGTAGATTTTATAACAAAAACATGAAATCAAATGATAAAGTACTGATTTTTTAAATTCCCAGATAACAGATTACATAATCTTCTCAAATTTTTACCATCATGAACAGCCATGGGTTCATTCAAGGCTTACTGTTTTCAAACAATTATATTGTGGCAATGTTTAGTGAAATAAATATTACAACTAGAGGTCTTCTTTAGAGAACATGTATTAGAACAGTAACAAAGCAAATGAGGAAATAAAAATCCTGCTTTTTCTGCTGAGGTAAAATGCTCAGTATGCACATACTGAAAAAAAAAAAGACTTTTGTAATGTAATAAAGCTTATTTCTATTCTTGTGCTTGTCACAAGATATTTTTTTTGAAAATCATTCTCAGTTCTTTTATCTGAAAAAAAAAAAACACACACACACATATAATCTCTCTCTCTCTCTGAACCTTAAGTGCCCAAGGCACATGGGGCTTCCGCAAGGGTTTTCCACAAATGCCTGTCCTTCGCCTTTTTTTCTGCTCTTGCCCAGGTGAGCCCTCTATTGCTCAACATCCTTTCTGTTGTTCTTCTCCATGTCTCTTTTGGTCTACCCTTACTTCTGTTCCCCTGTGGTGTCCATCTTAGTGCTGTTTTTGGTAGTGAGTTATCAGTCATTCGGAACACATGTCCCAACCATCGCCATCGTCTTTCCTCAATAATTGTTGTCAGTGGCTTCATCTGCATTTCTGCCAATAAGATGTTATTTCTTATGGTGTTTGGCCAAAATATCTTTCTAATTCTTACACATATAATCTAATCACTTTATAAACAGACAGACCATGGCATAAATATTGAAGTACATGCTTCATGCTTTAGACAGGTAATAGAAGCCTTTTAATGCAGTCTACCTTCCCCCCCCCCCCCCTCAGAGTGCTGTTTCATGAAAAAAAAAAGAGAAAAAATTGGCAGTGAACCACTGATATTTTAAGCACACCGAGTACTTTCTACTGCTTTTTTGGTCATTCCATCTGAAGCATGATCATCAGTCTTCCTTGAGTTTTCATGACAGCTCCAAATGTTGCTATATGTCCAGTCTTTCCCTGTCAGATCTGCCAATGTGCATGAGCTAAGCATACTTGTCATAAAAGTTGTGGAACTTAAATTCTGTTCTCTATAAAATGTCATTCATATCTGTATTTTTTTCTTTCATACTGTTGTTTTATCATCATCATCATCACCCTCATCATCATCATCATCGCCTTTCACTCCCTTGAGAGCATAGGCCACGGATAAAGTCTCTCCAGTCATCCCTGTTCTTGGATTTATTCTCTAATTCCTTCCATGTGTATCTCTTGTCTTTGAGCACTGTCATAATTTCTCTTCTCCAGGTAAGTCTAGGTCTTCCTCATTTTCTGTTTCCTTGAGGATTCCATGTCAGTGCCTGGCTTGCTATGCTGGTGTCAGGTTTCCTCAGAGTGTGGCCAATCCACTTCCATTTCCTAGACATGATTTGTAGGTTCATAGGTTCTTGTCCTGCCCTTTCCCAGATATCTTTGTTCCTGATCTTGTCCCGCCATTTAAATGTTTAAAATCCTCCTCAAGCAGTAGTTCATGAATGTTTGTATTCTCTGTTGTATTGTCTTGGTCATAACCCGTGTCTCCAGGCCATATAACAGGACAGTTTTTATGTTTGTATTGAAAAGCCCAAGTTTGGTTCTTGTTTTGATGTTCTTAGATAACCATATTCTGTTGTTTAAAGCTCTACATTTTGTAAAACTCATGATGATGTCAGTTCTAGATATTAAAAAATATTTTATGCACTGTGACAATATAGTAATTTTATACAGTATAGTCATTTCATACAGTACAGCAATTTTATAAACTTATTAACCAGCATAGGCAGTAATTTCCATTCAAAATTTTTATTTCTTGTGCAAATGAATAAACAGAAAACAGTTGTACACAAATGCCATTTATATACGGGTAATGCTAAAAATCCACAAGTGAATAACTTATTTTTGTATGACTATAAAATCTGGATAAACCAAATATATAATTTAAATTAAATTTTTAAAAAAAAAACCAAACAACCCAAGGTCACCATAACTTCCTTGGCCATCTAGTAAAAACAGCTGATGGTTAAAGTAACTGAGGACTGTTTATAGATGCTATACTTACCAATGATCAATTAACCTTTTGAACCAAAATACACTACAAAATTAACGTAAGCAAACATGTTCTGTTTACCAGAAATCTTAATGCAGTATTATTTCTGCAAAAACGTAGTTTTTTTTTATCTCAGTCTGTTGACCCTCCTCCATTTTGTTCCGAGAATGCTTAGAGGTTATCTTTAAGGTTCAGCTGGAATCTCTGCCAATTGTGGAATACAATAATCTGCATTTCTGCACTCAGTAAAATATATTTCTTAAAATGTGCAATAAGCATAGTAGTTTTTCTTAATCTTCACAGCCAATCACATGTGCGTGTAGTTATTAACAAATTTATATAGTTTTTCAGAAAGATCAACATAGTTACTTGAAAAAAAAAAAACTTGAAATATCTTAAAACATTTCATTTATGATTTAAAATCTGATAATAGTTTCATTATTATCTAAAAGATAAACGAGAACAAAAGTTTATGAAAGCATGACATGCAACAAAATACGCATCAAATGCTCTGCTCTAAAGTGCAGCTTCTAAAGAATACATTTGCATAAACAACAGTAATTTCTAAACTAAAACAGATATGTGTGTAAAAAAAGAATGAAAATAATTTAGATCTTCCTTGTTGATGATATTTATTAGTTTAAAAAGAACGCAAGACAGACACATTTGTCTGAAACAGCCATGCTAAATAAAGAAGATATGGTGTTTAATTACAGAGGCCTATATTAAATCAAAGCTTTCTTTTATAAATATTAAAACTGAACTATTTTTGTTTTTTCTTCCATTACTTTTTTCATTGTTTTTAACTATTATTCAATTTTCTTTCATGGCGTTTCAGAACCATGACTTGTTCATGATGTTACATTAATTCTCCTTTAGTCTGCAGAACATCATCTTAATATATGATTATAATGTAAACACCAAGTGTCACTTTTCTTCTGTAATATCTTAATTCTTAACCCTTTCAGTATGGGTCTAGGTATTTGCTATGCTGTATAAATTGACTTTAGTTAACTTTTAGCAAACTGCATATCTTTTTCCAAAGAAAAAGAGGTCGACCATGAAACTCTAAAGAGGACACTGTTAAGAGAGGTCGACCATGTGAAACTCTAAAAAAGACATTGTTAAGAGAGGTCCTTGGTGAGGTTGAAAAACTTGCTGAAAAGAGAACTTGGTAAGATAGGTTGACCACATGAAACACTAAAGAGGACATTGTTAAGAGAGGCCCACAGTGAGGTTGAAAAGCTTGCAGAAATCATGAAAACTTAAGCAAATTACCATGAGAGCCCTATGTGAGATTTAACATCACAGGAAGGATGTAAGATGTAAGTAGATATCTGATGTGTGATTTATTATTTACAACATTTTAACAACCATACTGTATGTGAGTGTGTGTGTGCATATATATATAAGGGTGTATCAAAAAAGTATCCACACTGTGGGAAGTAACTGCAATATTTCACTCAAATGTAAACAATCATTGAAAGTCACTGAAATACTGAGGTTATTTCCCATATTGCAGTTACATTTTTTTTTTTTTACCCCCTTATATTAAAAAAAAATCTTACCTAACTTGAAGTGATTCATTGAAATATGCCTATATCAGGCTATTTATTGCCCTGCCAACTGGTGTTAGCAATTATGCTTTTCCACAATCCTCATTTTTGAGTGCTTAGTATAAGCTGTGCTGGTGTTCTCTGTTCATGTCTCGTTAGTCTGTCCATCATTGTCTCTCTCTGTCTACCTCAATCTCTTTTGCCCTCTTATCTTTCCTATTGTCACAATGTATTCTAGCTTGTCTCATTGTAGAAAGTGTCCTATAACTTTGGATTGTCTTTATCTGACTTTTATTATTGCTGGCTTCTTCCCTCCACCTCTCTCAAATCTTCCTCATTTGATTTCTTTGCAAAGAAGCAAAGAAATCAGTTCTAGACTACATAGGCTTAAAAATCAGTACACCTGCTATTTGTATCACTTTGACTTCTTCATGAGTCATAGAAGTAGGAAGTATAGTATTGTTTGCCTCCATCAGTGGAGTCTTCATGCTGAGGGAGTTAATTATAAAGTAAAAATTTTTAACTTAATTGTAAACTCAGAATAGTACATATTTTGTTACCTGCAATGATAAAAAAAATTGTTCCAAATGTTATACTCTTCATTTACTTTGAAACAGATATACACTGGTTATATCTTGCACATGTGTACATTTTATATATCTGTGATTAATGAGTTTTAAGGAACATTAAAAAAATTAAACAAAAAATGAGCAATGGTTAAGATTTTCTCAACTTCAGTTTCCACAATTTTGTATTACTTCCTGAAATCTAACTATTGTGGTGTCTCAGCTCCATTGGATCTACTTCCTGAAATCTAACTATTGTGATATCTCAACTCTACTGAATCTACAACTTAACTCTTCCCGTGCCACAAGAAGAAACATGGACGTTCAGTTGGGTGCCGGAGTAAAAGAGCGGGTCTATATATGTATAGGGAGTATAGCTGTAAAATTGAATGAAATACATTTTAAGTGTACTTGTTACGTTTCAAAATAACTAAAAATGTATGAAGATTTCATAAATGCAGAGTTTTTTTTGAGGAAAAAAAGAAGTAATTTGATGTTTTTCGACAATAACTCTGTCCTACTTATCATCAACTATGTCTAACTGTACAGTACATACCATCTGAGATGCCTAGAACTACCTATCAAATACCTGTCGATCTCATCTTGTGATTATATGGGCCATTCTCGCTAAAATAATGTCTGAAATAGCCTTCTAACTACTTCTCCAGTCATCTAATATGTCTAGATCTACTTGGGATACATTCAAGAACAGTGGTCTGGTCACAGGGTATGTCCATATCCCTATCTACATCACCAAAAATTGAAATTTCACCACGATAACTTCAATTTTCTCCCTCGTTACTAAGCACTCTTCAGGCATGATGAACAGGGTCATGGGGCATGCACACTAAACGTTTACAATCTAAACATTACACTAGTTTTTTAATGAAACAGAGCTTGTAGTGAAATATAGTCACACAGCACTATAGTCACAAACTGGAAGTGACCATTTTTAATCATTAGGCACGGGAAGAGATAATTTCCCCACAACAAGTGAGTTTGTTATTAACTGAAAAGTAAACTATTATGCTTTATTTAAATTAATGAAACCTTTGATCAGGAACTCCAAGCTATAGGTGAACTATATCACCTAGGGGAGATGTTACATCCTCTGTCTTATTTCCCTGAGATACTTATGGTTTGGCTGAAATAAGATCCCTTCATTCAGAAGTTCTTCAGTTAAAAATTAAAAAAGATAGAATTATTACTGACAGTTATATTTGTGTCTTAAACTTACAAGATTATTCTATGCCATGAGCTGAACTTGAATTTATGTAATTCCAATCTTTTTGAACAGATTTAACTACTATTTGGAAAACTATTCAACTATTTTTGTAAATTTACTGCCTCACAGTTTCTTTGTTTTTTTAAAAATTCCCTAGACCTGCATTTAGTGCTGTGTGTCATGTATGACATATAAAGAAGATTGGCAGTATAAAACAGTAGGTTGGCAGCATAAAACAGTTATATTTTCATCAAAATTATAATATTTTCATGCATTTATTTATGCACATTTTTGAATCCTGTCATTCCATCATCCCCAACACCTATAAAGGTTGTAATTGTGAAAATAAAGAATGAACAGTCACACATATCATAATAGAACATTAAAAGATCAAATGATTCACCATTTGTACAACCTTATTAAAAAAAAGTTTCTGCTTCTTATATGCAAAAAAAAATAAAATCCAGCAGCCATTCAAATTTTGGCATATTCAGTGTTTCTCCTTGCCACATTTCTCCATGTCTCAATGTCAATCCAGGGCTACATGGGCCATGCCAGAAAAGCTGCAGTATTTTTTAAAGTATATAAAGACCCTGAAATAAAGATATAATAAAAATTCAAAATATCGTATCTTTTACAGATTACATGATATTAACAAATATTTATATGTGCTTGTTACGGTACATGTAATAAGAGCCATTCTAAAAGTAAATAAAATGCAGCACTCAGTGTCTGAGAAACAGAAGAACACATTAAAAAATTTACAAAAGTAATAGCATTATTTACTTTGCTATGGAAATAACAGTACCAGCAGTCCTTCTAAATCAAGGGTCTACATAAGATCAAAGGTGTGTTCTGGCCAAATAACAGTACCAGCAGTCCTTCTAAACCAAGGGTCTATATAAGATCACAGGCACATTCTGGGCAAACATGCCTGATGAATTCTTCGTAAGACAGACCACTATCAAGAGTGACTGAAAAGAGCAGGTGGCAACTGATTGAATGTGAATGACAGGTGAGTCCTTATCATGAACAGCCTTGATGTGGAGTCCAAAGGGTAAAATAAGCATGGGATGATCCAAAGAGACACATACTTCAGAGAAAATGCTGGTAAACAAAGGACTTGCATGCAAGACTGTCAAGATGATAGCAAGGGACCCACAGAAGTGGAAATCTCTTGCTACCAGCAGCCCCATGTGTCTTTGGCACTGAAGGGACAAGGGTGAGAGAGAGATAGCAACACTAATACACCTAAATACATTCCTTTATGGACAAAAAAATAATAATGGAATAATGGAATATCTGCTTCCACAACTACTAACAACTATCAGCTTCAAAAAGTGCAGTTAAGTTAAAAAACATTTTTCTGAGGAACAAACAAACAAAAATTTCCAAAAATGAATAACTGTTACGTCAGCTTTCACCGAAAGAGATTTCTGTGTAAGAAAATAACCTGCAATGTAGTAATCTGAATTCACCATCTTCATATCATTTTTCTGAATAAAACTGTTTTGAGATCTTAAATTTTCTCCATTTTAGTGAATTACTTTTAATGAACACTCCTGCTCTGCTTATAACTTCTTAAAAATATGATTTTATTATGACCGTGGGCAATTTTCAGCCAGTTTAAATACTACTTTGGGTCTTATTAAAAAAAAGTAAAGGTAATCCTGTCATGCCTTAGAGGCACATAGGGATATGGTGTTAGTGCCCTTATTTTCCTTGACCTGTCAGCACACTAGAGGGTGATATGGTCAGTATCACGCCTGGCCGCCTTTCCTTCCCCAACAATTTTCTGAAGTTGGGTACCCATTTCTACAGCTGGGTGACTGTGTCTTATTTAAAAATAAAAAATGTTCATAACATTATGAACATCACAGATGTCCCCATAAAGCTATCTTCTTCCTCATATCCAAGTGATAAAACTGAGATGAAATTAAAATTACAATTACATACTTAAAGTAAAGCAAACCACAGCACAGACAATAACAATTTGTATTTGTTACAAATTTTGTGTTGCTAAATGACATATTAGCAAACATTATTTATTATTATCAAAGTTTGTTTACTCTATCTGACCCACACATAATAGTAAATAGTGAAGAAATGTCTTACACTGCTGCGCCCAAGAAGAATGAGCAAGCGTGTGTCAAGAACAAAGTGGGTAAGTTGGCCCATGAAAACAGTCGTGTCTTCTTCATGACCTGAGTGTTACGCACGCTGAATGGAGCATGACACAATTTGCTACCAGGGTGACGAAACCTTTCACTCAGTTTGTCGCTGTTTTGGTAAAGATTTATATGTATTAACAGTCCATAGTTATCAGTCAGTATGACAAATAAAAACATGAAAATCTAGGACAACAACTAATTTTTACAGAACAAAATGTATAGTCAACATTGCTCATTCTAAGATACCAACTGCCGCACATTATTTACATACTAGTTTTTTTACATCTATCACAATAGTAATTAATGGACTAAAGATACTGTCTGTAAAAGTTAAACTCCACACCCATCGTAATGATAATTAAAAGATGAGTAGATGCAGTCTGTAAAGATTACACTTCAAAAGCTGCAGTAATCATAGACTAGTAAAAGATGCAGAAGAAAATATGAAATAAATGAAATATAGGTTCATTTAATCAGGAAGCTGAACAACAAATATAACAAGAAACTGAAACATTAATAAAACAAACAAAAAAAACCTAAGCAAAGAAAGACTAATAATGAGAGACAAAGCTCATTATCCAACAATAACTGAACTATGTACTATCAATGATAACTATCTTACATCCTTTCCGCGCTGCTAAACGTCATATAGGGACCGTATGGATAAGATTTCCTTTCTTCTGAGAGTTTTTAAAATCTCATCAAGGGATGTTATGCCCTCTGAACTGGCCTATCTTAACAATGTCCTCTTTAGAGTTTCACGTGGTCAAACTCTTTTTCTTCAGCCTGTTGTGTTCCACTTGATAGCTTGTTTGGGGATTTTCTGATTTTTTCTTTTCATCACATGACAGACATATGTCCTTTTTCTGATCACCCATGAGACAGTTTGTTGTTTGCTCATCTGTCTTATCTCTGCATTGTTCTTGAATTCATTCCACTTTATACCAAATATTTTCCTTAGGCATTTGTTTTTGAAAAAGTCTAATTTCTTGTCTATTTCTTTAGTTGTTTTCCAGCTTTCACATGCATAAACTGCGAACGAAAAAGAAGAAGAAGAAGAAGACATGCATAAATGAGGGTGAATATTACATTTGAATTGAATAATCTTAACGTGGTTTTTGTGCTTATAACTTTTGAATTCCGTATATTCTCAAGATTCTTGAAGATCAACGCTGATTTTGCAATTTCTTCTTCTTCTTCGTTCGCTCCTACCACCAAAACCGCACTGTGATCCTACTGAATTTACACCTGTGGTCCTCGTTAGGTCCCGTGGTCTCCTGTGTGGTCCCCGAAAGGACCACACAAGATCCACGTGAGGACCACAAGGGGTTCAGAGTATCACCGGGCTTTAGCCTGTATTCTTGGTGGGTCTCAGAAGCGGATTGCGTGACACCGTGGTTTTCATTGCATCAGTTTAGTCTAGGGTTGGACTTTCTCACCGGAAGACCTCGACGTGTTTAGGATATCAGTGCATCCCTGCTGGGTGAGAGGCGGTAGCCCACCCAGGCCAGAGTTGGACTTTCTCACCGGAAAACCTAGACGTGTTTTGTGATACCCGTGTATCACCGCCGGGTGAGAGGTGGTTGCCCATCCAGTCCAGAGTTTGACTTTCTCACCGGAAAACCTCAGCGTGATTAGGATACGCAAACATCCCTGCCGGGTGAGAGGTGGTTGCCTATCTAGACTGCCCTGGTCCAGTGTCTCCGACTTCAGCATTTTGCGGTCGTGGCCGCTACCCTTCCTAGTTGTGACCAGGATGGAGCTTTTGTCCAGGAGGACGAATCCTCGCCACTAGTGACTTCCACCCCTGGGTTGAGCCGGTTTAGGCATATTATCCCAGTATGGGCGTGTTTGGGACGTGACCGACCTCTAGAGCAGAGGTAATGTGACATGCATAGCCCTCAAGATTCACCCCTTGTGTGAGCCGGTTTAGGCAAAATTCACCAGTATGGGTGTATATCAGGCGTGACCGACCTCTAGAGCTGAGGTGGCATGACATGTCTAGCCATCAAGTTCCACCCCTGGTGTGTGCCGGTTTAGGCATATTTCACCAGTGTAGGTGTATTTCGGACGTGGCCGGCCTCTAGAGCAGAGGTGCCATGGTATGTATAGCTATCGTAGCGATACTACTGGACATACCGGTTTAACTTCACTTTATCCTTTCCACCACCTTTCCCATCGGCAACGCACAGCAACCTTTATTTCTTTTCCGCATTTCTTCCTTGACCGGGAGGAGCTTCACTCCATGCACGGCATTTGAAGAGTCTCGCCAGCAATGTCTTAACCTCTGGGACAAGCCGGTTCATGCATTTCACCCGATATGACTGCACTCAGGACGTGGCCGACCTCCAGACCAGAGGTGCCATGATTTGACTGTTTGCTTTGCTTTATCCTTTCTACCACCTTTTCCGCAGTGATGCTGCGCGGCAACCTCATTTGCACCTTTCTTCATTGGCCGGGAGGAGCACCGCTCTACGCACGGCAACTGAAAAATCTCGCCAACAGCGGAGAGATGGGCCAATTTCGAGACCATCGGTCGACAAAACTGTACTACATCATTAGCACGAACCTGGCTGTCTAGCCGTTTACATGCTTCGCTCGACGGACAAACCACTTGCTTCTGCATCGAAACACCTAACTCTCGCCATCCGGGAAGGGAGCGAAAGCCTGTCTCCCCACGCATGGAACTTGAGAGCGCTTTTTCGCCAAAAGAACAGTCGGCCTGCGCAACAGCAGCAGCCCGCGCTGTGCAGCTCGGCGCGGCTCTGCGCGGCTGACTCTTTTGCAATTTGAATTCTAACTTCCTTTCTGGTGTCACCATCCTCGTCTATGTAGCTGCCGAGATATACAAAATGGTGTACTTCTTCAACAGCTGTTCCTTCTAAGTATATTTTTCCTTCATGGTTAATGAGAAGTTTCATTATTTTTGTTTTATCTTTGTTAATTTCAAGTCCTATTTTACTAGCCATTGAAGACAGGGTATGTGTTTTTACTTCATAACTATACTGAAAAAGAAAAAAAAAACAATCAAGAATTAAGTCAGCTATCAGCAACATTAGGCAAATTATCAGTTTAGTAATGTCATAATTATTAATCACTGACATTTTTTTTTTAATGCAGGAAATAAAGAGGCTGATTGACTGCTTAGAGAAATTACTCCAAACTGGCACAGAAATAACATTCTTTGAAAAAGGTAAAATAGCAATACAACATAGACATGAAAACAAATGATCATTAGACATCCTGAGCAGCAAAGAAAATTAATATATGAAATATAATAAGAATGATAAATTAGGCCAGGTTTGCCTGCTAGTGCATGAGAGTAAACTGATCACTTGTGGCAGTCAAACCCACAAATCTGTGAGTGAATCAATAAAAATAAAATACATGATTTTTGTTTTTAATGAAAGACAAATCTGAAGGGGGGGGGGGGGGACTCTAGACCAGGTGATCAATCTTCTGATGCCCCCTGTAATTATCCTGTTTTTTTCCTAAACCTTGTATATAATTTATTGCGTATTAATAGGGTTTTGATGGGTTAATACAAAATAAGCAAGATGTTTTCTCCATGTCCTCTGGCAAAGAAAAAAAAAAAGAAGAAAATGCTCTCATTTGATGTTAATGTGGCCAATTATGTCAATCATACCTGTGGAATCAGTCATAATAGAGGCTGTCTTGCAAAACAATGCTTAGTAAGTTCTAAAAAAACTACCATTTACTTAGAAGCTGTTTTCTGAGACACAAAACAAAAGGGACACTATGAAAAACAATAGTAAAAACCATAACAGTTATCACCTCAGAGACTGAAAACAGATCATAAAGTTTTGATGAAACAAGTGTAAGACATCAAGAAATCTTTAAAATGAACAGAATGCATTTTTTCCCCCACTTTATTTTTATAAATAAATTACATCTGTCCAATTAGTTTGACTAGACCTAGATGTGCAAACACAGTATAAATTACTCAGAACACTGTACTAAATTTACGTACAAAGACTGCTGAACTTCTGGCCGACTTGACCAATCCCATATCCAGTCAGTTCCAGGATCCTAAAAAGGATAAACATTCAAAACTATATTACTTTTAGACTGGAGGCAGTTTAAAAGCTTTGCTCATCATTTTGATAATGATTTACAATAGTTAATCTAACCTCCTTATACATATATATTACATGACTTTGAAAAGTGTACCTACCTGTTTTGATCGCCATTCCTCATTATTTTGATAATGATTTAAAATAGTTAATCTAACCTCCTTATACATATATATTACATGACTTTGAAAAGTGTACCTACCTGTTTTGATTGCCATTCCTCATTATTTTGATAATGATTTAAAATAGTTAATCTAACCTCCTTATACATATATATTACATGACTTTGAAAAGTGTACCTACCTGTTTTGATTGCCATTCCTCATTATTTTGATAATGATTTAAAATAGTTAATCTAACCTCCTTATACATATATATTACATGACTCTGATAAGTGTACCTACCTGTTTTGATCGCCATTCCTCATTTGACCACTCACTGTTAGGACTTGCTGGGCTCTTTGGGCTGCAGCCAGACACAACACTGAAACATCATTCTGATATGCTAATTAATTTTCATTTTAAAGTTATAATTTATTCAGCTATAATGATAAACATTTTTGGACAAGCATACATTCATGTTTTATATTCCTGTGTGTTTTTTTTTCATCCTTTGATATGGTAATAAAACTGCTGTTTGTGAGTTGTTAAAGAAGGTTGGCCGGTCTCACCCTCCTGAGCAACTTCTCTCTTGGTGAATACTCTCCAATGTAGAGATGATCTTCTGCTAGTTCCTTCAAGTCTTATTAACTGATAACAAAAATCTCTACTGGGCGCCTTGAAGTCATCCAAGTATCTCAGTCATGTATATAACAGAGAATGTGAAGACAGAGAGATGACTCGGCACTGCCAGAAGCCCTTATCTGGTCAAGACATTATCCCACTAGCAAGTCGTGTTTACAGTAAGCAGGCATCTGTGATTCTATATTTTGGCTATAATAGCTCTTTACATCATGGAAAATGATTCTGAAGCGGGCTGATGTTAGCTGTCTGTGGAACCTGCCAGGCATAACTTTGCTCAACAGCTTCTCTCTTGACTTACTGATCAAGTTTGATCAAGCCACAAATACAGCAAATCATGCTTGTGTTGTAAGGCCCAGTCTTTTTGCATTTGTGTCTCTGGCTTTTATTTTAGCTTTGGCTTCCTTGTCAGTGATGTAGAAAGTCCCTATTTAGAGTTTCTCTCAATGTAACAATGTATTTTGCCAGCCCTTCTATATTCTTGTGGCTGATGTCTGTACTGGACACCTGGGGTGAAGATTTCTAATTTAATACTCAGTAGCTGAGGAGTGCATGGAGACTGCAGTGAATTATTTGTTAGTTTTGTGGGACCACACCCTGAAAAAAAGATTGGAAACCACTAACTCAAGAGGTAACAGAAACCACAGAATAAAATCTATGAAGGAGAATCAAAAAGTAATGTAACATTTAATGCAGGTAATTATGAGCAAATAAACATAGCAGTTATGTAACTTCTCCACACAGTATTCCTTCAGGTTGATTCACTTCGTGTATCATTTACTGGAAGAAGCTTTTTGGCTGCTCCTGAATCCAGGGTCTGCACCACTGCAGGTTAGTAACTTATTTGGGTACCCATTTAGCGCAAACTTTAATGGTACCTCAAATCACTGTACACTTTGGCACATGCAGATGCACAGCTGATATCCACATATGCAGCTACTGGGAACAATGTGATTTGTCAGTCTTTTCTGATCATGACTTGTGCTCTGTTGATGTGGGCCTGTACGTATGATGCTGATGGCTGACCAGAGTGAGCTTCATCAGTTATACTTGTTCCTATCATCAGTTATACTTGTTCCTATCATCAGTTATACTTGTTCATATTATCAGTTATACTTGTTCCTATCATCAGTTATACTTGTTCCTATCATCAGTTATACTTGTTCATATTATCAGTTATACTTGTTCCTATCATCAGTTATACTTGTTCCTATCATCAATTATACTGTTCCTATCTTTTTAAAAACCTTCCTACCTATTCATAAACTGTATATCCAGTCATGCTGTTTTCACTTCCATACTGAGCCAACATCCTATAGTGAATTTCAGTATCACTCCCTCTGAATAAAGAAATCTCACTATGGTGTGTTGTTCAACAGTGGTGCAATCCTACAGTGGAGTGTTCATGTTAATTTGACCTAGGCTTCAATCAGACTAAAGGTAGAGCAGAGCATGGTATTGTGCATGTCTGAATTATCCATCAGTCATTGTGAATGTGTTGTATGAGCATCAATCAGCTGCAGTTACTGCATAATTTTTGAATTGCCATTACTTTTTGACTGAGCCTTGTATCTATATATATATATATATATATATATATATATATATATATATCAAAATCTGAAAACTGTTCCTCCCAAAGATATGTGCAAGCATAAAAGCTATTTATTTATGAATAAAAAAAAATAACTTTATTTTCCGCCACTTTTATAAAAAATATGACTTCATCTGTGGAGAGGAACAGACAGAACTACAAAAATAAGATTTTTAAGGGCATGCATCTTTCCCATCGCAACATATGCCTGTGAGACCTGGACACTTAAACAAAACAGATGAGAAACACATAAATGCCTTTGAATGTAAACGCTACAGATGAGTTCTTCAAATATCATGGACACAAAAAAAAGAACACATATATCCGAACTACAAGAACTTAATATTGAAGAAGGCTGGCTAGTAAAGAGGATTAAAGAGAGAAAACTTAGATATTTTGGACACAGTAAACATCATGATAATCTAGAGAAGACTGTCTTAGAAGGATACATAATGGGAAAAAGAAAGTGAGGAAGACCAAGGCGAATATGGCTGCAAGACATCGTTGATGATCTGCAAATGGATGCATCAGCAGCAGGCCATCTTGCTCACAACCGAGAGGCTTACAGGAGTGCTGTTAGGGATGCAAAGTTCCGTAAGGGACATGCAAATGAATGAATGAGTGTTTTTTTCACCCATTTATTCTTTTATGTTATTTAATATCATTCACTTAGCGTCTTATGTTATACTGGTATCTGCCTGTGGTACTTTGCCACCTTCTTTTGCTAAGATGTATGCTACTTCATTCTATGGTATACCACATTAAGATGGAATCTGCTGTATTTTACCACTATTGAGAAAAGTGTACATATCTGGTATTTCTGTTCACACAAAGTTACTGAATAAACCTGTTACTACTCAAAACTGGGTATCTATATTTGAATTTATCATTTTCATAACATGATCAATAATCCTGTCTAGGATTATATTTAGCACTGGAATTTATTACACCATTGTAAAGTAAATATTTACTGCAGGGCAGTTCTAAAAAAATCCACAACAAATAAATGGAATTCATTAATAAAATGTGTTGCTAACACCACAAATGTGTAAGCATCAGCACATATCAGTAGATGTTACTTATTCTCATGCACAGTTCACCAGGCCAGCATTCTAACAGATGGCATCACTTTAACTCATAGAATTTCTTAAGAAGCAACAAAATATTAATCAATATTGTGTTTACTCTTTGTCCTCCCACAGTTCAGTCTGTTAGGATGTAAATGCCATGGACTGTGGCTTTTCCAATTTCCTCCCCCATCCTCATACCATCTCATAACAAAGTGTTCACTACCACATTATTTATCAAGAATAGAATATTCTGTGAAGGACTAGCCATATGAATGAGCATCACAGCTTCTTCCATCCTGTCTGCTCACATTCATGATATTTTCACAGAGCAATTTTAAAAAAAATTTTTCAAACAGAGTGATTTCTGATAAGTGTGTATAGCACTGAGATGAAAATGCTTGAGTTTTCAATCATTTTTCTCAGAATGCTTAAGAAACACATTCAGCCTCTGAAATTACTTAAAAAGTTCAGGTATAATTTACCATTTTAAAATACTTTTTTCTTCCATCTTTGGTTGTTCAGGCAGACTAATGGTCAAGTCAAGAGAAATAAAACAAAGAAACTGTATGACTTCAAGTAGACTAATGGTCAAGTCAAGAGAAATAAAACAAAGAAACTGCATGACTTTAAGCAGACTAATGGTCAAGTCAAGAGAAATAAAACAAAGAAACTGTATGACTTTAAGCAGACTAATGGTCAAGTCAAGAAAAATAAAACAAAGAAACTGCATGACTTCCCGATAAGTTATACATTACACTAACCTGCCCCTGTTTGAGGAGCCACTGCTGCCCGGGCGTGACGGAGTGGCAGACTCACGCTGGGCATCAATAAGAAGCTTCACTATGCTGTCATTGTATGATGCAGGTGGATCCATACTGCCTATGCTCAAATCTAGAATTGTCTTGGTCTCAGTCTTTTCTTGCTGGTCACACTGAAGCTCTAACCATGAATCTAATTTTTTTTTAAAAGAATGAGAAAAAAAAAGGATTAAACAGAAGTGCAAACCATTAACAAAATTTTTATAAGTTGCTTAAGTCAAATTTTCTTACTAATAAGAGATAATTTACACAAAGAATGTGAGGTGATCTCCTTGTTAACTGGAAAACTTGAATGCTTTGCACTTGGTGTCATGTTGAAGATTTTGAAGTTAACGCCTGCAGTAAAACTGGGGCTATGGTATGATGACTTGCTGTTAACTCCGTTAAGACTGAGATAAAGCTGTGACTGCTTGCTCCAGGAGTGAGTGTTTCTTGAGAAACTCCACCACTAAGGAACCATGATGAACCTAATCCACCAACCATGCTGAAGGAGCAGAACAACCCGTTACTAGGAGTACTATGAGGATGAGTATTTGCCACCTCTTCTTAGAGCTGAAAAAGTGGGGCTGTGCAATGCTTCTTTAACAGGCTCCACCCCCCCCCCCCTTGGGACTATGACTATTCCCGCCATGTTAAAAATCCTACTTCTTACTGCGGGCACCAATGGCGAGGTGGGATAGGGTCTTGGCTGGCTACGGTTTACCAACCCTGACGCTGACATGTCTGCTAATATTGCTGGCTGCCAAATCAGACAGCGTCTTCGCACCTTGGTTGTTCTCGAGACCTAAGTCACAATTCCTTAGAGCAGGGGTCGGCAAACTTTTAGTAGTGTTGTGCCGTGCCGAAGTAATCTTGAAAAGTCAGCGTAATAACCTAAGCCCATCATATATTGATATACAACAACCATTAAAATACATTAAATAGCTATGTTATTTAGTGTTGATTATTCAATATTTTAATACCGATATGAACAAATACAAAAAAAACACTGTTTTGCAAAATTTATGTTCTGAAATGTTATACATTACAGTATTTGGAATATTCGTTTGTCCAAAAGTTTTGAAACGACCGGATATCAAGTTTCTCCTTTTTTTTTATCTGTTTATTTTTTAGTCATTTTAAGGGTGCCGTAATCGCATACTTTACTAACACCAAATTATGTGTTCAATCCACTAAACACCAAATTATGTGTTCAATCCACTAAACACCAAATTATGTGTTCAATCCACTAAACACCAAATTATGTGTTCAATCCACTAAACACCAAATTATGTGTTCAATCCACTAAACACCAAATTATGTGTTCAATCCACTAAACACCAAATTATGTGTTCAATCCACTAAACACCAAATTATGTGTTCAATCCACTAAACACCAAATTATGTGTTCAATCCACTAAACACCAAATTATGTGTTCAATCCACTAAACACCAAATTATGTGTTCAATCCACTAAACACCAAATTATGTGTTCAATCCACTAAACACCAAATTATGTGTTCAATCCACTAAACACCAAATTATGTGTTCAATCCACTAACTGATTTTTTTTTTCCTAGCGTGCGTAAACGACAAATGAGAGTACTCTACAGGCTGTGTAATCTAGAGAAGACCGTCTTGGAAGGGTACATAATGGGAAAAAGAAAGAGAAGAAGACCAAGACAAAGATGGCTGCAAGACATCGTTGATAATCTGCAAATGGATGCACCAGCAGCAGGGCATCTTGTTTACAACCGAGAGGCCTACAGGAGAGCTGTTAGGGAGGCAAAGTTCCGCAAGGGACATGCAAATGACTGACTGGCCCTCAGAGAAACACAAACAAGTAAGAGCAACCTACTTCGTAGGACACAACTGATTTTACTACATATATTATGCGATATAAGTGCTAACCTTGTTTCTTTATTGTCATGCAATGGTCGATCTAACCATTAGACATTTCTTTCTCTTTCGCTCACTCACACACTCATGCATATACCACATACACACATACTTTTCAGGAGTTGATAAAGTTAAGATTAAGTTTACTGATACAAATAACTTTTTTTAATCTGCAGAAGGGAGGAGATCAGACATGGACAAGACTTATGGTTTACACAGCATAAAAGATAGTCCTGACTTTATATGAAACCATATTTTTTTATATACATAATAATTTTTTTTGAAAAGACATGATGTAGAAATCTTCAATAATAATAATAATGTTGACTATATTTTTTTTCATCCTACACAATAACGTGGCGGTCTGGTTAGCTGGGTGGTTAGTCGCTCCGTTTACTAATCTGTTGGTACCGGGTTCAAGTCCCAGAAGTGGGATTATTTTTCTAGTGCCCTCCAAAGAACGGCTCGGGGTCTACCCAGCCTCTAAAAAATGTATGTTACATTTACATGACTTTAAAAAAATGGGTACCAAAGAAATCTGGGAAAGTAAATGCGGCCAGGGCGTGAGACCGACCACATCAGACATTCATGTGTCGAAGGTCATGGAAACACGGACCTAACACCGTGTCCCCAGTATGCCTTTAATGACATGGGAACGGAAACTTTACTTTTTTTTTTAACCTTTTACAAAATAACTTAGAACTACATCCATTTTCCCACTACAGCCATGGACTAGGCCTAAGCAAATTTCAAGGGATCTGCGCATGAAACTGCTTTGTGAGCAAAACATGCAGAAAGGCAGGTAGGACTGCACTCAGCACACCAGCAAAGTTCTGGTTAATCTTCAAGTTTCTCTTTAAATATTTCCCACCTGCTCCCTTTACCCAATCGAATGCACACATTACTATGATACTATGGCCATTCTGACTTAACTGAAACTCATATTTTATGAGTTATCTTGACCTGTATGTTTACTCCAGCTTGACGTGTATTTTTACCCCAGCGCTAAATTTCATTCATTCCTTTGCATGTCCCTTGCGGAACTTTGCCTCCCAAACAGCACTCCTGTAGGCCTCTCGGTTGTGAGCAAGATGGCCTGCTGCTGCTGCATCCATTTCCAGATCATCAACGATGTCTTGCAGCCATCTTCGTTTCGGTCTTCCTCTTTTTCTTTTGCCCATTATGTATCCTTCCAATACGGTCTTCTCTAAATTGTCATGACGTTTAATGTGGCCAAAATATTTAAGTTTTCTCTCTTTAATCCTCTTTACTAGCCAGCCTTCTTCAATATTAAGCTCTTGTAGTATAGATATATTTGTCCTTTTTTGTGTCCACGATATTTGGAGAACTCTTCTATAGCATTTACATTCAAAATGTAAATGCTAAATTTACGCAGTCAAAATTAATATACAGCAAACACTGTGCCATCTGGAGGTTTTGAGCACATATTTTATAATTTCTCTCTCTCCTCTCTCTCTCTCTCCTTCCTGCCCCCTTTCCATGAAAAACTTTTGCACAGCCATAATGACTTAGGATAAAGCTTTGGTAGTCTTCAAGCTTGAGAAATTGTGTCAATAAAATAAACAATAAACTCTGGGATGGCCCAGATCAGTTTCACCACCAAAGCAACTTGGATTGCGTTTGTTAATATTACTGGACGGTCTCCAGATGTTGTGGAGAAAAATGGGAAGAGAATGGGAGTGGAAGTATGACAGCACTGACCAATCTCTCTCTCTCCTCTCCTCTCCTCTCCTCTCCTCTCTCTCTCTCTCTCTCCCCCTCCCCTATGTATTTTTGAACACTGGACTGTGTACAATAGGATTTCACTTCGAGTTTGTGTTGTGTTTTATTTTGAATTGTTTCCCTTGCCAGGCTTCGTGTGTTACTGGGGCAAATTTGTTTTTCTTGTTGAAACACTGGTTGTTGTCTCTACAGCTCCTTTCCGCTAATTATCCAGTTCTGATGACTTTTATTTTGTTTTAATTTATTTTGTTACCTGACACATAAAGCTAAAACTTGACATCAGCACTCACAGAACCGGAAATTACAACAAACTATTCAGGTTAAACTTCATACCATAAACGTTTCTTTACTGAAATTCGTCGTGTTCTCTTTGGTCTTTTATGAATTTTGTTTGACACAATAAGGGGGTCAAGATATACCAAATAACCATTAATGAACTTGTACACTGCCCAAAATATCGCGTGTCATTTCTGTCTATACACATGCACATGTCTGCATACGCACAGAACAGTGTTTCCCAACCTTTCTTTTTTGGATCATGCCCAAATTCACCCCCCCCCCCCCCACACACACACACACACATACACACCGTAAGTCAAATAAGTTCTGAAAAAAATATTTTAACTGCCCCTAGACAAATTCAAATTGCACTCCCCCCCCCCCCCAAAAAAAAAAAAATCAAATTGCCCCACGTTGGGAAACACTGGCATAGACCCATCCTTGGAAAACATAATATCAATTTACAGCAAATTCTCCGTACTCAAGTTATAAAACTAATCCAGAAAATCCTATCTATCGAAGTTTTTCCTAATTTTTTTCCCCATATTTTCTTTGGCTATGCTTAACGTGTGCTACCCTTGTCTAACTTTCTAATGTTTCGTAATTTTACTTTATTTCAGCGCACGAGAGTTGGCTTGTTTCCAAACGTTCCATCCTAAGAGTCTGACAGTTTACACTTTTCTGTCTACTCGAGCCTAGATGCCTGCAACTCTTATGTCCACTTACATCCCTTACCTCGGCACTTTTCTCTCTACTCGGGCCTAGATGCCTGCAACTCTTATGTCCACTTACATCCCTTACCTCGGCACTTTTCTTATCCCTTGTTATCTCAGTTTCTATCCACCTTTCACATCCTCTCCTTTGACTTTCACCTGGGTAAAATCCAAACTTTACTGTAAGGTTTCTAAAAATGATTGCCTCGAGTGGTCCACAAAATCAGATATTTTCAACATTAATGACTTTCTTATCCAATCTTATAATTTTAGAACATTAAAAAAAAAAAGGCAACTGCGGTAAAACTGTTCTAGTAGCGAAAATGGATGGGAGTATGGTTCAGTTTTACAAAAAAAGACAGAAAGGGTGAGGAAAGTGGGTAGAAACAAGAATATCAGAAGCAAGATGAGTACTTATAAATGAAGGACATACAACAATCCAATATATCGGCAAAAGTCTTTTTTTCAGTGATCACATACAAAAAACAACACAACAGATATAAACAAGAAAAATGGATGACAAATGTAGACTTGGCTTTTTGGCCTCCTTGTAAGAAAGTCGGGCATAAAATGCGCCCAGATGGACGAAGTAGAGAACACACGGCTCAGAATTTTAGAACCTCCATTTCAATCTCGCCGTTGTTTACTGACCTGACAACTTGTTTACTGACTTGACAACTTGTTTACTGACTTGACAACTTGTTTACTGACCTGACAACTTGTTTACTGACTTGACAACTTGTTTACTGACTTGACAACTTGTTTACTGTATGCCACTGTCTGGCATTTCCACTAAAAAAAAAATTCCACTTGAAAAAAATAAGTTGCCCTTCGACGCACTAAAATGCCATCATAACCCAAGGGTGTTTTGAAACACTATGACCCGGTCACTAAACCTCTAATATACTGGAAAATAGATTTCCATATAAAAATTAGACTATCCTCTATTTTAACAAGAGGAAGTTTACTTTTTTAAAATATGAACTTTATCATAACAACTAAACACCAATTTTCCTCCAAATATCAAAATTACAACAATACATATGCCAAAATATAATAAGATTTCTATGGTAGCAATTTTCTAACAAAACAGAATATAACTGATCCATCCATCTAATTTCTTAGAATAATTGGCACATGATGATGGTGAACAGGGTTACTCAGTACCATGTGCAGACATGCTGGAATGTTTCCACAGTATCAATGATGAGGTGTTTTGACAATGTAACAACAGATGAATCCCGACACTCGTGTGACCATTTTCATTTAACCTCAACACGCTCATTTGCACTTAACCTCAACATGGTAAGTTTCATTTTAATTTTACTCGAACACGCTCACTTGCAGTTAATCTCAACACGCCATGTTCGTGGGTTTCAAGTCACTGGGAGTTAGATCAATTTGTCACAGAAGAAGGGTTCTGGATGTAACAGATATTGAGCAAAGTTATGATACGGCACAATAATATGGAGGTGGAATCTTCTAATGGAACTCTGAACTGAAATAATAATAATAATAACTGCTCAAGTGTTGGTAAGATCGCGAGTTATTTCCGGAAACTTCCGCTAAATTAAAGAGTAAAAAAGCAAAAAAAAAAAAAAAAACGAAACTTTTTTAGGTCGTCAGCTACTGTAACCGGTTTACATGATCAAACAATCTAGTAAACTCCTCCCACCACCACCCCCAGAGAAATGCAAAATCGGTTGAAGGATAACTGTGCCAATAGGATGATGATGCTCAATTTGCACGGAGAAGAATCAGTCAGTTTTGATTCTGGTTCGGCACGTGAGCATTTTGTAAAGATTAAATCTCTCCGCAGATAAAGTAAGAAAACGTTTCACACGAACATTTCACTTTTGATGATATTTGCAAAGTGTGTTTAATTTTACATTAAAAAAAGTATAAGCTAACGGAATGTTGTGTGTTAACTGTGCGCCACGTTGTTGTGTTCCTCGCTTTTCAAGAATAGCAAGCTTATGCTCAGCGTTAAAACTTGCCTTTCAGTAACGTTACGTATTGCATTTTCTTACTTACACTAATGACACGAGATACATAAACAGGGCTGCCTCGTAGATTTGATTAGGTCCGCATACGGATAATACTTCGAGGACTGTCAGAGGGTAAAAAGAAATAACAAAGCTACTCTGAAAATGTCCACAGAATGAGAATGGACTGACTACTGCATCTGATATGAGGATCTAAAAAAAAAAAATGTCCAGGAAACTGACCTCTAGATTATTCTAGAAACTGGAATAGGAGAATAGCAAAGAATTATTCAAAAGCGGATTTGAACGCCTCTGATAAATATTCTCACGGAAATGAATGGTCTGACAAGCTCTCTGCAAATCATAACACCCAAGTACGGAAAAGAATTACTCCATGCATCTGTCATCGACACAAAATGCAAACAAGAGAAGGTCGATATCTTACAGACAAGAGTATAAAGAAGGGTGCAAGCTGTTGCACAATCCTACTGCACAAAAACAACTACTCGATCCAGCTACCGAGCAAAGGGTCAATATCAAATGACTGAATATCAAGGATATCAGCAATCAGTGCAAAACAATAATAATAATAATAATAATAATTACAGAATAAAAGCAGTATGGCAATGTTCCGAAGATTATTCTGACAAATATAACATTAAAAAAAATCAGTAGTTTCATGAAATAGAAATAAATATTAAGAAAAATTAAACAATGTGCCCGATTAGTTAGCACAGTTTCAATTATAAACACAGAATATAATTATAATATAAAAGAACAAACCACTTCACTCTTCCCCTCCTCCTTTTTTTAGACAAAAGTGCTTAAAGTTGCTGAAATCATCGGTTTATGCCAGCATTAAAACCTGCACTGTTATATATAATGTGCAAAAACGACAGTGAAAAGCTTCCCCTTTAGCTATAAATGCACTAACAGAATACATCTGTAAATAATGAAGGACTTGACAATCATGTAACAGTGAGCTACTGTGACAAACTGGAAACTACAAGGGGACTTCATTGGTCCAAGTTTCAGGGCAACAATAATTTTCTAACGGTGAAACTCACTGCATGGATAAGCTTACGCAGGATACATGCATGTCTCGTTCCTTTGATTATCCTGGCCCTCTTGGGGAAAGTAAATGAAATCACGAATAGCTTCATATTGATTTTTCTCAAAGCAATGGTAACTGGAACAACAATCGTGTGTAAAGAGTTAATGAGCAGTTTTTAGAATGCTTGAAGCTAGACCTAATAGTTTCACTGCAGGTTTCCCCCCCCCCCCCATTATCTTTTGTGCTATTCTCCCACAGATCTTTAGTTGTCTGTCAAATCAACTTTTTTTTTTCTTGATGGTAGGCCTACACCACTGAAGCATAACAGCGTCCTTGTCACTTCTTTACGTTCTGCAAATTATCTCGCTGTCTTTTAGCCTAGAGTTATCTCTACAATACAGTTTTCACATATTATTACAGTTTTCATCTATATAGAACAGGGTGTAGGCTGCAGTGACTTTGTGTGAGGGTTGGGAAAGAATCTAGGCTGCATTTTTCTCAGCAGACGTTATCATGTCCGATAGACAGATTAAAGAATCAGAACAATCTAGTTGGTAGCCAGGCTGATAAATCACAACAATCTAGCTGGTAGCCAGGATGAAGAATAACAACAATCTGGTAGCCAAAGAATCACAACAATCTACTTGATAACCAGACTGAAGAATTATAAAAATCTACTCGATAACCAGACTGAAGAATCACAACAATCTACTTGGTAATCAGACTGACGAATCACAGCAATCTACTTGGTAATCAGGCTGAAGAATCACAACAATCTACTTGGTAACCAGACTGAAGAATCACAACAATCTACTTGGTAATCAGGATGAAGAATCACAGCAATCTACTTGGTAGCCAGACTGAAGAATCACAACAATCTACTTGGTAATCAGGATGAAGAATCACAACAATCTATTTCGTAGACAGGCTGAGGAATCACAAAAATCTACTTCATAGCCTGACTGAGGAATCACAAAAAAATCTACTTCGTAGCCAGGCTGGGGAATCACATAAAAATCTACTTCGTAGCCAGGCTGAGGAATCACAAAAATCCGCTAACAAAGAACAAGACGAACAGGTTTGCTGGGCCTAGCAACAACGCCTTTGCTCTGGCGCAGTTATTCCCAACTTACGTTCCACAGACCACAAATGATCTTCGGAGTATTATTAGGTGATCTGCGGTTATGTTAACAATTTGGAATTAAATGGCATTCACTGAATGAAAACAATTCAGGGTTTACGGCATTGCGATATTACATATACTTTATTACATAAAAAATTGTGACCTGCAACTTATATGTTGTTGGAAAAATAGTTAATGGATGTTAAAAAAAATGTTGGGAGACACTTGTCTATTTCGACTCCCAATAAAATTTCTGTCAAATCACCGATGTGTTTAACGCGACATTTAAAACTTGACATTTCAAACGTTAAACTTACGTGTCTTGTGGACCTTTTCACACGCTAACGTTAACAGAACGACATGTGGAAGCCTGACATAGGCTGGTGCACACATCTTGACTAAACCTGCTTTTAGAAGGTTGTAACCAATGGTAACCTGATACTGTCGTTTAAAAGGAACTCTTTATTTTGTATAAAGAACTGAAATATCAGAGTTGCAAACTGATAAGAATATAATCTGAAATTAATCAAATATCATGCAAAAATAATCAGGCATAAGCATGATTTTATGGTAAAAGATACATATAATCTGAAATTAATCAAATATCATACACAAATAATCAGGCAAAAGCATGATTTTATGGTAAAAGATACGAACTAAATGGATTAACATGATCCTTGTGATCTATGTGGAAGCTTTTTAGCACAGCCCCACACACACACACACCAGTCTGGTTACCCCAAAAGAAATGAACGCTGGTGACGGAGTGAACTGCTCAAAAGATCACATAAACTGCAGCAGATGCTTTTACAAATCACTCATGGGCACAATAGACAGCAACGGCAAGCCAGATTTTGTCAAGTTTTATGCCAGGAGAACTTGGTGTGGTTAAATTATTTACAGACTACGCGCTGAACAAAACGGGATGTTACCCGTGCAATGCACTAAGATCACTCACTCTTTCTCTCCCTTTCTGTGCCTCCCTCTCTCTCTCTCTCTCTCTGCCTCCCTCCCTTTCTCTTTCTGTGTCTCCCTCCTTCTCTCTCTGTGCCTTCCTCCCTCTCTCTCTATGCCTCCCTCTTTCTCTCTCTGCTCACTCTCTCTCTGCTTCCCTCTCTTTCTGTGCCTCCCTCCTTCTCTCTCTGCCTTCCTCCTCCTCTCTTTCTGCCTCCCCTCTCCCTCTATCTCTGCCTTCCTCCCTCTCTGTGCCTTCCTCCCTCTCTCTCTGTGCCTTCCTCCCTCTCTCTCTGTGCCTTCCTCCCTCTCTCTCTATGCCTCCCTCTTTCTCTCTCTGCTCACTCTCTCTCTCTGCTTCCCCCTCTTTCTGTGCCTCCCTCTTTCTCTCTCTGCCTTCCTCAAGGAAGTGATGGCCAGTCAGCTCCCTCTAGAAGATAACTCAGATGAACCAAACACATCACTTACAAACATGGCCGAAAGTTTTGCAAGTCCTGTAAAGAAGACTATTGACATAGTCGACGATATAATGGACATCATGACAGCAGAAGAGTCTGTGCCAGAAAACGCTGCTATTATCACCATCAAAGAAACCTTCAGCAAACATGAATTACCACCAACAATTGCTGCAGAAGAACCAATAATCACAGATACTGCTGGAGAACAAGGAGCAACAGCTTCTACTGAGAAAGCTCCACTGTCTTCAGACACCTTTACTCATAAAGAAAACCCAGCTAACAGTTCTAGCAAAAATGATGTAATAAAGGAACCAAACTCCGAAAAATCTTTGGAGAGCAATGTACCAAGGCTTAGTGAGACTATTAGTTCTCATCAAGCTGTTGGTACAGGAACAAAACTACCTACTTGTTTCTGTGGCCATGACTTCACAGAAGTTATTAAAGAGTTCGTGAAAATACTCATCAGTGACATGAAGTCCGAAGTTGTAAAGTCACTCAGTGAGGAGAATGATAATATCAAAAAAGAGGTTGAACAGCTGAGAGAAGAAAATATCAAGCTGAAGCTTCTCATTGAATCAGCGAACAGCGAAAACCGCAGTAGTAGAAAACTACACAAAAACATCCAGACAGAAACTAGTAGTCACAGTCAGTCAGTGGCTGCTAGTCAAACAAATCTCAACATGAAGCCGAAGGCTCAGCCATCGTCACCAGCCGGTGTAAACAAACTTCACAAGAAAAACAACCAACAAAAACAGAGTGAAGTCAGTGACTCTTTATCAGGTGAGCAAGACCAGCATATCACAAAATACGAGTACCCCATCGAGGTCCAGATCACCAACAGATTCGACGCTCTACAACAAAGCTCTGTACCAGATACTCAGCAGACAGACAGGACGCAACAATCATGTCAGTCAAACAATGCATCCCACCTCCAGTCACAATCTAACCAAAAACAACGTGAACGAAATACGCAGCAAATTCCCATTCACAAAATCACGGACAGCACAACACATTTAATAATTGTGGATTCTCTGCTAAAGGGCGTGTATAGCGAGCGGATGTCCATAGCAGACGAAGACATTGTCTCAGTAGTTGCAGTACCGGGAGCTGGTATTGCGAAAATAACGCAAACACTGAGAAGTTTTAATACAGACCAGGGCGTGAGGAAAATCTCCGTACATGTTGGCATAAATGACAGCATGAATGGCCAGAACATCAGACGTTCCGACATGCAGGCTTTGACTTCCGCCATCAAGGAAAAGTATCCGACTGCAGCAATCTTCCTATCTTCCATCATTCCACCCTGCTCCGGTCCTGGACGCCGCCTGGTAGACATCAACAACAAGGCACTTCAGTCATACTGTCGTGTTAACAACATTGTCTTCATAGACCACACTGTGTTCTTCATCTCAGCCTCTGGTGCCCCGAAGAAACGGATGTACAGGGACCACATACATACATCAAAACTTGGTACCAGCATCCTTGCCAAAAATATAAAGTTTCCAGAACGTACACTACAGAAAGACGCGGTACAGTTGGCTGTCCACAAACAACACCCACGTCCAACAAAAAACCCCCATAAAGCCAGCTCTACTCCGAGCACTAAAACCAAAGGGACCTCCAAATCTGCACAACCTGTTCCACAGCAAACCACCGACTATGACACAATGTTTCCACCCCTACCCTCACGTCAGCCTCAGACGGTCAGACGAGCTGGTACGAGCGTCAGCAACGTCAGGATTCTTCCTCAGTCGCACAGCTCATTGGAAGAGCTCAACACACAAGCACGTTCCATGCAACATCCTCAAAGAAATCTGGAGCTGCAGTATTTGTTGCAGTTTAGCCCTGCAGCCTTGAGTCATGCCTATATGTTATCTCTGCATAATTCACATGGCATGGTACCTTACAGACACCACATGCCTTAAACTGATGGCAGTATCATCGTAATCCATCACAAACTGTAACCTTCAACCCGCAATGTCGAAAAAGAATTATTACTCAGCAAGACATAGTGACTGATATCTTCATTCTTACGTTTATTTAGAATTTTTACATTTTATTATTGCATTTTATTTCTTGCCCCTTTTCTTTTGTATCTATTTTTCTAACTCTTGTCAACTTTCTATAGGTCGTTGCAGTTTGTGAGTTGTATCTCTGTGTGTGTGTGAACTATATACTTAATTACTCAACTTGTTAGTGAATTCATATTTCAGCGCTTAATTATTCAGTAGTTAGACGCAAACCAGTAACAGGAGACAGGAAAATAGAATGACCCTACCTACCGAAAAATGGTTACATAAGGAAGGACTTCGATTAGGCCATCTGAATATATATCACCTATTAGGTAAAATTCCTGAAGTAACACACATATTACATCAAAATTTCCACATTTTTGGCTTCTCTGAAAGCCGTTTAGGAACATAACCGATGAAGATATTAGAAATAACGGTTTTAACCTGATCCGGCGTGACCCAACCAGGAAACTAGAAACAGGTCTAGTAATGTATGTCTCCACAACTATTCAGTTTAGTCGTAGAGAAGACCTCGAATCATCAGAGGTAGAGTGTATTTGGGTGGAAAAAATGCCAAACCAGAGTCCATTAATTATTGGACTTTTGTACCGTAATCCAAATGCATCATCTCTGTGGTACGATCACTTCACGACTATGATGGATGAGGTTTCAACCTTTAGGTTCAAAGATATTATCATTCTTGGAGATTTCAACATAGATCTAACACAATCAAATCTAACTTGGAGCAGTATTATATTATCCTATAATCTTTGCCAAATTGTCACCAAACCTACCAGAGTAACAGAAGTATCATCGACATTATTAGATCATATATATGTAGCCCAACCAGAAAACATCATTGAATGTAACATCCCTCATACTTCGTTAAGTGATCATTACCCAGTCTGCTGTACGTGGACAAGAAAGGGGTATAAACTTTCTAAACACAATCACATCAGTATGAAATTTAGGAGCTTCAGAAAATTTAACCTAGAATTATTCCGTAATGATTTGCAAGAATCTTCACTTACACACGTGTACCAACTAACTGACCCTGATGAGGCAATAGAATATTGGCTAAAGATCTTCAGAGATATATTAGACAAACATGTCCCCATGAAAGAGGTGAGAGTAAAACACCAGATGAAGTCACTTTGGATAACACCTGAAATACTACAATCCATGAGAGAACGTGATCGGGCGCACAAAATCAAGGACTTTATGACCTACCGTTCACTCAGAAACAAAGTTCAATACTTAATAAGACAAGAGAAAAAAAATTATTTCAGGAATCTAATACAGAATAAATCAGACAGTAAATCAATTTGGAAAGCCATAAATACCCTATCAAATAAAAGAAAAGAATTTGATTCTCAAGCCATCAATCGTGCATACACTAGCGCACATATCAGTACACATTTCAGAGAAGAAATCAACGTTCTTAAATCATCAATATCAGCTCCTGTATGCGACTTACATGAACTACAAACATTCCTGGACAGCAGATGTACTGATTTTAAACAGTTACAATTCCATTCTTAACAGTCAGTGAAGTTCACAGTTATCTCTTAACCTTAAAAAACAACAATACAGCTGGGCTTGATGATATTAGTAATAAGATCTTACGTTATGCTGCACCTGTCATTTCACATACGCTAACATATATTTACAACCAGTGCATTGCAAAATGCTATTTCCCTGAGGCTTTTAAAACTGCTAAGGTGTATCCTCGCTTTAAATCTGGCTCATCCAACAATCTTACCAACTATAGACCAATATCCATATTATCGTCATTATCAAAACCACTCGAAAAACACATACACAAAATAACTCTACGACACATGCAAGAGAACAATTTACTCATAGACAGTCAGTCAGGCTTTAGACCCAATCATTCCTGCCACACAGCTCTTACCAAAATGACAGAAAACTGGTTAGTAAACATAAATGACGACAGACTATGTGGTGCCATCTTTGTTGACTTTAAAAAGGCATTTGATATGATTGACCACGATATTCTTGTAAGAAAAATAAAGACTTATAGACTGCACCCTGACCTAATAAAATTAATTGCATCGTTTCTTTCAGACAGACAACAGGTAGTATTCTTCAACAATTCTCTATCAAATTCTGCTAAAGTTGACACTGGTGTTCCGCAAGGTTCTATTCTAGGCCCGTTGCTCTTTGCTATCTATATCAATGATCTTCCACTTCATCTTAAACACTCTTCTTGTGACCTTTTTGCCGATGATTGCACAGTCTACACCAGTGACTACGATTGTGTTAATCTAGAATCAACTCTTCAGGTCGAGTTATACAATTTAATTGGATGGAGCAAAAATAATGGCATGATTATAAACAAGGATAAAACAAAATCAATGCTCATAACAACAAGACAGAAACTACAAAACGCAACAAAAACAACACTTCGGCTCTGTACAGAAACATCACAGATAGAAAACGTTAGCGAGCACAAAACACTAGGTCTTATTATTGACCAACATCTGACCTGGAACTCTCATGTGCAATGTCTAACAAAACTCATCGCACAAAAAGTATACCAATTAGCTAAAATTAAGCACTTCATAGATCAAGACACTAGGAAGACATACTACATAGCTCATATACAAACACATTTAGACTATTGCTCAAACAGTTTGGGATGGTTGCTCAGTGTCAAATACAAAGAGGCTTTGCTCTCTCCAAAAGCGAGCAGTAAAGCTCATTAGTGACAAAGATCAAGCACAAACAACTAATCATCACAAACGTATCAAAATACTACCCCTTAAGAACAGGTTCCTCTTCAACAAAGCCAAGTTAGTACATCAGATTCTTTCACGGCATGCCCCGCCTTATCTATGGAACCTGTTTAAATTTATCCCAAAGTGCAGCCAACGCTTGAACAACATATGTCTTCCAAAACCTAGACTTGATCTTTACAAGAAAAGCTTTAGTTATTCTGCTGCTCATCTTTGGAATACCCTCCCATCCTATATAAAAAATATAAATTATACTCCTTCCTACAACTACAAGCTTTCCCAGTATCTATTTGATGTCGACTACATGCCTCCATGAATTATAAAACTTAAAAGTTATCTTAAGCTGCTCTTACAGACACCGAATACAATTAATTGTTTTCTGTATAGTCCCGAAAATTTTGTTTAGTAGATAGTCATTTATAATGTATGTAGTTACTTCTATACTGAATGAATGTTTAAGAGTGAAATGTAAATGTTATATTTTATTTTATGTCTCTCAGATTCAATGTTAGTTATGTTTGTTATATGAACAGCATATTTGTAGAATGTCTGGAATAGAGTGAAAGATGTATGATAAAGGGCAGAACGTCAGACGGGCCTGCGTGCCCAATTCTTAACCCTTTTGAAATAAAGATCAATCAATCAATCAATCTCTTTCTGCCTCCCCTCTCCCTCTATCTCTGCCTTCCTCCCTCTCTGTGCCTTCCTCCCTCTCTCTCTGTGCCTCCCTCCTTCACCTTCTCTGTGCCTCCCTCTCTCTCTCTGCCTCCCTCTTTCTCTCTCTGCCTCCCTCTCTCTTTTTCTGCCTCCTTGTTTCTATGCTCACTCTCTCTCTGCTTCCCTCTCTCTCTCTGCCTCCCTTTCTATTTCTCTCTCTCTCTGCCTCCCTTTCTCTTTCTCTCTCTCTCTCTCTCTCTCTACCTCCCTCTCTCCTTGTCTAACAATCATAGTAAAGTATGTTTACAGAAAATGTAATAACAAAATATGAGAGTGTGAAAATAATTACATCGCGTCTGTTTAGTAATTAAAAAAAATTATTGTTGAAGGTGTAGATCAGAGAATGAATGTAAAAGTTCTGTTGACTTAAATTTTACTCACGCTCATTATGCAGTCCCTAAACTGAATGTTTGTGATAGAGGGAAAGTTGAAAGATGACATGCAAAATATCAGACAGGCTTGGTGGCAAAATTCGTCAGTCTTTGAAAATAAAGTTCGCTCGTTCATTTTGCCTCTCTCTTTCTCTCTGTCTCTCCCCCCCCCCCACCCTCCACTCCCTCTCTCTGTGTCTCTCTCTGTCTCTGTCTCTCTCTGAATGCCAGACACTGAAATAAAGATCAATCAATCAATCTCCCCCTGCCATGGTAAAAAGTTAAAAGGTCATGCCAGAATACTCAATGCACATGTTCTAAAGTTAAATGTGGACTCGACAACTACTGTGCACAGTTATTCGAACCTAGATCTTACCATCTGTGCTAAGCCATTACAGACCAATCATCATCGTGTATATGTGTGTGAGGGGGAGGGGAGAGAACGGCTGCATTCAATCAATAACACAAAGCAAAACACGACCAGTGACTTTAGTAATAGGACATGCACGGAGTGGAAAACAGACTGTATTGGTTATGATAAAGTGACCAACTGTCCCGTATAATACTGGGCAGTTCCGCATTTTCAATATTTGTTCCGGGAATCATTTTAATCGTTCGGTGACGCCTAAATGTCCCGTGCATAACAACACGTGTCCCATATCTCAGCACCCCCCCCCCCCTTTGCTGCGTCGGTGTTTGTGCAGACAGCCGAGAGAGGGAAAGTTTGTATTACAACGACTGTATCAATGTCTCAAATTCAAAATGAGACATCAAGATTCATAATCTACATGTATTTGGTTTCAGGCTTCTCACACTTTGCCACGTCTTTGTATTCAGCTCTGTGTTTAGGGTGGTTTTGGACGATGTAGAAAGTAAGGTACGGCTGTTTCAGGGGCACACATTTAAAGGCAGACCGCTCCATACTAGCGTAAGGTCCAGATGTATAAACAGATCGCCAGTTACTGACAAGTCTACACAGCACCAGCTACAGTCATGGTGACTGACAGGTGATAGACGGTTAACCGTAGCTCTCGACATCAAAAAGCCCAGGGGAGATCACTGAGTTTCTACAATTTTTTTTTTTAATTCAGAGTTGAAAATTCAGACTCTGGCTTCACTGCATTCGAGACAACTCCATATATGCTCCGCCGCATGCCGCAGCATCCATCCAAAAGTATGTTTGCTAAAAGTCCATGTCAAATGTTGGTTGTTTACAATGCGTTTCTTCTGCCATGCAGTTCGGATTTCCCGCCAGCACCTTTAAATTGTCCTAACTCCAGCAGTCTCCTCACAGCTACATTGTTCGTCATTCTCGCTCTTCATTTTCCCGCAGTCTATCCAGTACAGCACTAGCAAATGTCCCTCTTGTCCACTGACAGTCTGGCGTTTATTTTAGCCTGTCCAGCAAGTCTGTCTGTCACATCATTGCCATGTACTCCATGGACAGTTACTTTTTTGTGTTTTACTTTCTGAAGAGCGACAGATGTCCTCTTTTTAATTTCCCACGTTGTATTTCCATTATTATCCAAGATATTCAAAACTCTGCACTTCTTTCAATTTTTACCTTAGTGGAAATGGTTTTTTGAAAGGGGGGGGGGAGACTTTGTAGAGAAACACATGCAGTGATGATTGGTGCATTTGTAAATAAACTACTAAAATTTTTGGTTCAAATTTAAATCGTAGTTTTAAACATATTTCCCACTTTCGCTTGATTTTATGTTCCGACTTTGAACTTAAAAAAGATGGACAGGTTAGCTATCCTGAAAATTCAATTCACTTTAACTTTGATGATAACCTTAGATATGATATCCTCTGTTTATCTCTTTGACACAGTTCAGTCGTTATTGTCCAGTTCTGGCCTTGACTTCTCCCATTCAGCATAATTTTCAGTGTATATTACATATCTTGAAGTCTCCAGTATACAAGTATTGTACTTTATCTCTCTGATTCAAACTTTTTTAAAATTGACTTTCTGTTCTAACGTCCGTTGTTTCAACATCAGCGTCCTCCATTCAGTCATTTGCATGTCCCTTCCTTGCGGAACTTTGCCTCCCTAACAGCACTCCTGTAGGCCTAGCGGTTGTGAGCAGGGTGGCCTGCTGCTGATGCATCCATCTGCAGATCATCAACAATGTCTTGCAGCCATCTTTGCTTTGGTCTTCCTCCCTTTCTTTTTCCCATTATGTACCCTTCCAAGACGGTCTTCTCTAGATTATCATGACGCTTAATGTGTCCAAAATATTTAAGTTTTCTCTCTTTAATCCTCTTTACTGGCTGGTTAATGAAGGACAAACGCAGAGGATTACAATGGACCCTTGACACAGTGCTGGAGGACCTTGACTTTGCGGACGACATTTGTCTACTATCAAGCAGTCACAAAGACATACAAGATAAAATAAACAAGCTAACTCAGAATGCAAACAACATAGGACTAAAGATCAACATAGGAAAGACAAAGTTAATGAAGCAAAATGTGAATAACGGATATTTACTCAGAGTAGATAGCAAGTTAGTGGAAGAGGTCAATGAATTTGTATATCTTGGCAGTAGAGTAGTAGAAGATGGAGACAGCACAGAGGACATCAACAGCAGACTTACTAGAGCAAACCAGGCTTTTGCAATGTTGCAGACTATATGGAAATCTAAAAAACTAAGCATGACTACGAAAATCAGGATATATAAGAGTAATGTTCTAAGTGTACTACTCTATGGAAGTGAATGCTGGAAAATCACCAAAACCATAGAAAACAAGGTGAATTCTTTCCAGACTAAATGTTTACGAAGAATTAGAAAAATATTTTGGCCAAACACCATAAGAAATAACATATTGTTGGCAGAAATGCAGATGAAGCCACTGATAGCAATTATTGAGGAAAGACGCTGGCGATGGTTGGGACATGTGCTCCGAATGAATGACAACTCACTACCAAAAATAGCACTAAGATGGACACCACAGGGGAACAGTAGTAAGGGTAGACCAAAAGAGACATGGAGAAGAACAACAGAGAGGATGTTGAGCAATAGAGGGGAAAAGTAGAAAAAAAAGGCAAAGGACAGGCATTTGTGGAAAACCCTTGCGGAAGCCCCATGTGCCATGGTCACTTCAGGTTCAGAGAGAGAGAGAGAGAGAGAGAGAGAGAGAGAGAGAAATTCTCTTTACTAGCCAGCCTTCTTCAATATTAACTTCTTGCAGTATGGATATAGTTGTTCTTTTCTGTGTCCATGATATGTGAAGAACTCTTCTGTACCATTTACATTCAAAGGCATTTATGTGTTTCTCAGCTGTTTTGTTAAGTGTCCAGGTCTCACAGGAATATGTTGCGATGGGAAAGATGCATGCCCTTAAACATCTAATTTTTGTAGTTCTGTTTGTTCCTTTATTTTTGTAGTTCTATTTGTTCCTCTTCTCAGACTCTTTAGTTGTTTTACTTTCTGAAGAGCGATAGATCTCCTCCTTTTAATTTCCCTCATTTTATCTCCATTATTAGTTAGTAGTGATCCAAGATATTAAAAACTCTCCACTTCTTCCAATTTTGTCTCATTGATACATATTTTAGCTGCCTTGTTTGTTTTGTCAGTTGTCATCACTTTAGTTTTCTTCCATTAAGATAGAGGTTTTGCTCTCCGCTGACTGACATAATTAGTTTTTTCCATTCCTTTTTGTGTTGTGGACAGTAATACTGTGTCATCAGCATATCTAATCTCTGGTATTTCATAACCTCCAATTGTTATGGCATCGTAATATTCTTTGTCTGCATCTTCTCTAACACTCCTCATTATACTTTCAGTACACGAGTTAAATAAGTAAGGCGACAATGTGCACCCCTGACGGACCCCTTGTTTTATGTTAAACCAAGCTGTTGTTTCACCATTTATTCTTACTGCTGCCTGTTGGTCTAGATACAGCAGTGATGTTAACTGTATCAAATGTGTTGGAAATACCTGTTTTTCCATTATTTCCCAAAGTTTCTTGTGTTGTACACAATCAAATGCCTTTGAGTAGTCTATAAAAGATAAATATAGAATCACATTAAACTCTCTGGGTTTCTCTATTATTAATCTTATATTGAATATATGATCTCTTGATCCTCTTCCTTGCCTGAAACCAGCTTGGGCCATATTGATTTCTTCTTCTATTTTCTTATGAAGTCTACACAATTTGATTTTTAACAGGATTTTACTGGCATGACTAATCAGGGCAACAGTTCTTACTATCTCTAAAATACAAGCCGGCTGCTCTTTTATGATGACGGCGCATGCGCATAAACTCTCTTTTGTCCACCCTTTTTACGTTACTGCTATTTTTCTCCCCCATACCGATCTTCCTCCAAACTGAGTATAATATTATTTACCTCAATATGTTCAGAATAATTTACTTCATTCATTCATGTGACGTGTCCTTTCCAGAATGTTGTCCCTTTCACAGCCTCCCTGAATGCAATACGGTCTTGCGCAAGTTGACCGGCGTCTTGCAGTGACACATTCAGACTTTTCCATGATGTCCTGAGTCCTTCTGCGGCGAAGTGGTCCCTTTTCTCTTTTGCCGAGCACTGTGTCTTCTACTATCACTCTCTCCAATCTGTTGTGTCTCTTGATGTGGCCGAATTAACTCAGCTTTCTAATTTTTATGGTGTTAACGAGCCAGTTTTCTCCGACAACTAATCCTATTTGTATCTCTTTATTTGACTTTCGCTCTATCCGTGATATTCTAAGTGCCCTTCTGTAACATTTCATTTCAAATGCTGTTATTCTCTTTTCTAGTGATTTGTTATGTGCCCATGTTTCACAACCATATGATATCATTGGGAATATGTAAGTTCTTAGTAAACATAACTTTGTTTTCTTGTTGGCACTCTTCATTTCTGTGATGCAACTACAATTCTTCTTTTGATTTCCACTGCGCAGTCGACATTGTGGTGATGATTGAATCTAGATATTCGAATTTATTTACGTTTTCAAGCTCTTGATAGTCAATTGTAATTTTGGGTTTGCTTCTCATTTTGTCAATTATCATTACTTTGGTTTTGTTGGTGTTTAGAAAGTATTGGCTGTGTCTTTTGGTTGAGAGAATCAACAGTTGCAGCCCTCTGAGCTATTTGATAGAAGGATAGTATCGTCGTCTATTCTAATTTCTGGAATCCGGTGGCTCCCGATTTGAAAGAGTCAAATTTAGTTGTTTCCTGTTCATCTCTTACACTCCTCATGTTTTCAGCGTAGATGTTACAGGTATGGAGAAAGGACACACCACTGTCTTACTCCCTTTTGTACCCCAAACTAACTCGATGTTTCGCCGTCTGCTGCTTGCTGATCTTGGTACACTTTGGCGATGAGGTGTACTGGATGACTGGGAAAATCCATGTTGTCATAACAGACCACAAATGCTGATGTTGCACACAGTCAAAAGCGTTAGAGTGGTTTACAAAACAAGTGTATAGATCCACATTAAACTCTCTACACTTTTCTACGATGTTCCTCGTGTTTAATATATGGTCCCTCGTGCCTCTGCCTTGTCTGAAACCCACCTGTACTTCATGTATTTCTTGTTACATTTTCCCCTCCATCCTTTTCAATATGATTCGTAGCAATATCTTGCTTGCATGACTCATAAGCGCGATAGTTCTATAGTTCGTATACATTTTTAGATCGCTCTTCTTGGACAGAGGTAAGTAAATTTAGCGTTTCCAGTCATTGGGCTAACTTCAGCTTCTCTAGATCTTACAGCACATAGCATGATAAATGCGGGCGCTACTTTCTTCTTCTGCTTGTATCATTTCAGCGGCTGCCTCATCGCAACCAGGGGCTTTTTCCTTTGTAAGATTTTTAATGGCGTCTCTGATCTCCTCCAAAGATGGTTCGGGTTCTTCATTTATCCTCACTGTCATTATTTTCTGTACTATCTGCCTCTTGGTACATCTCTTTGAAGTACTCTTCCCGTCTGTTCAAGATGTCTTTGCCTTCCTGTTTGTCATTAATTACACGAAGGGATATTTTCAACCTGAAGTTCTTCAACAACTTTGCTTCAGAGAAATATTTTTACAAAGACCGTCATCTAACATTCTTTCCACTCTGCTGCAAGAATCCCTTATGTATTTGTTTTTGTCATGTCCAACTTGTTTCCTGATATCCTTTGTATATTTCTTATACAGTGCTTGGTTCTCAGCATCTTTTTTGGACTTGATTTTCCTTCTTTTTTTTCAGTTAGCTTCACTGTTTCTTCTGAAATGTAATCTCGCTTCTTTACTGCTCTTTTCGGCAGTAGAGTTTGGGCAGATGTGATATAAGCAACTTTGATATGATGGGCAAGCTTGTCGGGTGTCATTTCTTCCTAAACTGCCATAAGGACCTCGAGTTTATTCTCCACAACAATGTTGTACTCGAATGGGACAGTGCTTGTGTCACACTTAATTACTTTGTTACTTTTCACAATGTTTTTTTAAATTTTTTTTTAATTTGATCTTGAACTTTGCCACCAGAAGTTCATGGTCTGAGCCACAATCTGCTCCAGATGTTTTGACGGATAAGATACACGAACGCCATCTTTGATGAGTTACAGTGTAGTCTATTTGGTTTCTGGTCATTCTGTCTGGGGATGTCCATGTGTATAATCGTTGGGGATTTCGGTTAAAGAAAGTATTTCTGACGGTCAATTTGTTCTCTAAGGTATATGTTATTAGTTATTCACCTCTATAATTTCTCTAAGAAGCGGCTAGCGTAGTTGTTAGAGCACTCGTCTCGCAATCGAATGTCGAGGGTTCGAATCCCCAGCTGGTCGGAATTATTTTTCCGACCAATACGGGCCCGAAGGTCAAACAAGGCGGCTCCGAGGTCGACCCAGCCTCGTAAAATGGGTACCAGAGAAAGTCTGGGAAGGAAAGGCAGTGAGGAAAGGAACTGGCCACTTTACTTCATACCCTGATGACCCAGCATAATGAGGTCTCTAACGCTTCATCCCCTATGGTATTTGCTATGTGTCTATCTTTACTTACTTTTTATCATTTCTCTGGCCCAGACCATGAAATCCCCTCACTTTTATATCACGAACCTTTGCATTAAAATCCCCCATTATTATCTTTGTCATGTCTGCTGTAAGGTGTCATAGAACTCTTCGCACTCTGTTTCATCAGACGCTGCTATCCATACACCTGAATAAGTGTTATATTTCTTTTTCTACCTCTCAATCGGATTGTGAGTATGCAGTAGTTTATTGGGATGTAGCCTAATAGGGAGTCTGCTGTTGTTATAAACAAATAGAATCCAACCCTACTCTGTGCTCTTCTGTCTTTCCCTGAATAAATATAGATTCCTCTTGAACGAATTTTTTTGTTCTATTTCTCAATAATTTACTATCTGTGCATTAATGTCCATTTCTTTTTCTCTTTCATTTTTACTTGTCCTAATACTTCTTTGTCTTGCTTTCTTTTCTATCCTTGAAATATTCCCCATTACGTCTTTTTACATTTTCCCAGGATTGATTTTTCTTGTGGTTCTTTGTGTGCCATGTCGTCACAGGTAAGCACCGTAACACCAGAAAACTCTCTGCCTCAGTTACTATCAAATACAAAATGACTGTTTCCATATATTTACCAATGCCAAACAACACAAGTTAAGGTTTGTGACAAATTACAGGAATATCAGTTTTTACTGACCACCACCAAATCCCACCACTTATATATAGCAGTTATAACACAAGCTGTCACTTTAAATGAATAATAAGTAATCTTTTCAAGGGGGAAACCTGAGTTGTTTAATTTGTGTTATTAGTTGCACAGGTGTGTTCATGTTATACTTTAAATGCATAGATATATATACTGCGTGTACTTTGAATGTAAATATATATATAGAATGTACTTTGAATGTAAATATATATATATATAGAATGTACTTTGAATGTAAATATGTATAATGCATGTGGTGAGAGGATGTTAGGAGTCTTAGTCTGCTACAAATTTGTTTTCTTCTATGCTGGTAATTCATAACTGAAATTGTTCTTGCAGTTATAGCATAGCATATCCATTTAAAACATAGTGTAAGATCTGCACACAAAGCAAATACACTTGGAGTTATGGAGATTTTTATAACAGTACAACTTCATTTGGCAGTGCCCTATTCAGCTGTGAAAAAAAAAAAAAGAAGTCACCTGTTGTTTTCTAAATATGTATAAACTAGGAGAAAGGTAGGAACAGCTTTAATTACTTAACGACTACAAAATTGTGACATTTTGGCATGAGGCTTAATCATACAAACACATACAGGATGAAGAATTAAAGAGAAGAGATAAAGTAATTAGAAAAATATTTTGCCCAAACACCTTAAGAAATAACATCTTGTTGGTAGAAATGCAGATGAAGCCACTGACAGCAATTATTGAGGAAAGACGCTGGCGATAGTTGGGACATGTGCTCCTAATGACTGACAACTCACTACCAAAAATAGCACTAAGATGGACACCACATAGAATAGACCAAAAGAGACATGGAGAAGAACAACAGACAGGATGTTGAGCAATAGAGGGCTCACCTGGGCAAGAGCAGAAAAAAAGGCAAAGGACAGGCATTTGTGGAAAACCCTTGCGGAAGCCCCATGTGCCCTGGGCACTTAAGATTCAGAGAGAGAGACAGATAAACTATAGATTCAAATGAATCCTATGTTTAAAAAATATAATAAAATAAATAAATAAAATGAATAGAGCACTTAGATTAACTTGAAAGAATATGGAGCTTTTCCAAAGCTTTTTTCAGAAATGTGTTCGTTCAAAATGTTTTTTCAAACACTGGTGCATGTTGCTTCTTTCATTCATTCATTTGCATGTCCCTTGTGGAACTTTGCCTCCCAAACAGCACTCCTGTAGGCCTCGCAGTTGTGAGCAAGACGATTGCCGCTGCTGCATCCATTTGCAGATCATCAACGATGTCTTGCAGCCATCTTCGTTTTGGTCTTCCTCTCTTTCTTTTTCCCATTATGTGCACTTCCAAGATGGTCTTCTCTAAATTATCATGACATTTAATGTGTCCAAAATATTTAAGATTTCTCTCTTTAATCCTCTTTACTAGCCAGCCTTCTTCAATATTAAGCTCTTGTAGTATAGATATATTTGTTCTTTTTGTGTTCACGATATTTGGAGAATTCTGTAGCATTTACATTCAAAGGCATTTATGTGTTTCTCAGCTGTTTTGTTAAGTGTCCAAGTCTCACAGACATATGTTGTGATGGGAAAGATGCATGTCTTTAAAAAACTTATTTTTGTGCTTCTTTATATGAGAGAAATGTTGTGGGGGTTGTTGTTGTGGTTTAGCTCACTGAATATTTTAGGAGGTGCGAATTAGCTCAGTTCATTAGTATGCTGTTCTCTCGTAGCTAGACGGCTGCTCATCCTACTGGAGTCTGTGGTTTGAATCCCAGGTAATCCTCTTGTGATTTTTCTTTCTCTCACATCTCTCTAAAGTGCTTGTCTATGATTTTTTCGAAGTCTAATCCTACAAAAATGCGTTCTCTTACTTTGAAAATTTTAGCGTTCTAACTTTTAGAATGCTCAATTCCTGCACAGACACCTAACTCCCAGGTTTTCTTGTAGCTATTTCTCTATGTCTACAGAAGTACAAGCTTGAACCTCTTTTAATTTTCCTCCATTCAGCTCTGTAATGTCCATCAAAAGTGAATTACTCCCAGATTCCCTTAAAAATGTGTCTGTGCCACAGGTATCTTCTTTCTTCAGAGGCACATTAGCACTTCCAGCTATGAAACATCAAAACCACTTTAACAACTGATGAAAGGCAGGAAACTCTGTTGCAGAGAACAAAACAACAACAGATCATCAGAGAAGTACTCCCCCTCAGGTAAGCATTTCAGTCCTTTAAACTGAAAATAGTATGCACTTTCCTGTACTCACTGATACATTCTAGCCTGTCTCTTAGGACCAATAGCAGTTCAGGAAAACTACAGCAATGACATTAAAAGAAGCACTGAACTTCCACCATGTTTTCACTTAATTATTTAATGTCCACTTTTCTTTATGAGATTTTGTCTTTACAAATGGTTAAAGCTTAGTGTGTATGCAGGATGTTAGACAGGAGATTTGTAGGTGCAGCTGGCAACATTAAGCCATGTAAATAAAAAAATTCTGTTACACATATCACATAATGATCAGTGTAGTCCTAATGAGAGGAGGATTTCAGCTAATGTACTGCTAGTGTACAAAGCACTTCCCTTGTTTTATTTGTGGGGGGGGGGGAATGGGAAGGGAAGAAGAGTTAACTTAGCAGATGAAAACAGAATGGCTGATCAATGAGGCTAAGCACTGGCTCACAAAATTCCTCTCAGAGGCTCTGAGTGTAGTGAATGTTATCAAGTTATCAAATGTGGAGCTTATTAAAGGTAACACAACCAGTGTGAAAATAAATATATATATAAATAAATTAATTAATTAAAAAAGAAACCCAACACAACCAGATACTAAAAAAAAAATGCACACTTTTATAGAATAGTTTTTATCCAGGAATTTTGCTCTTTTCTATATCCATTTCCACAACATTTTATCCATCACAATCCAATGATTGCTGCACTCTGTCTTTTTTTAATGAAAATAAGGTTCATTTTCTCTTTCACTCTCTCTCTCTTGGTGTCATGGTACAAAAATGAAAAGGTCATATCAAAATACTCAATGAATATATTCTAAAGTTAAAAATTCACATGTGAATTCAGCAACAACTGTATATAGCTATGTGAAGCACTATAAATTCTGTAATGACTGTATACAGCTATGTGAAGTACTATAAATTCAGCAATGACTGTATACAGCTATGTGAAGTACTATAAATTCAGCAATGACTGTATACAGCTATGTGAATCACTATAAATTCAGCAATGACTGTATACAGCTATGTGAAGCATATGCTGGAAGCATATCTTACATGAAACAATATTTGTACTGCAATTCTGTGTGTTTGATGAAAGATAATGCACCACAACCACTTATTAAACAATAAACAAGCTGATTATTAGTTCATTTATTGAAATATCTTTTAAAATATTTCATTAAAAAAGAAAATCAGAATATTGAGAAGATTAAACAAATAGAAGATAAATGAAATGCAATGACCGTATGAATATATGTTTAATTCAGTCATACAGCCCATCCATCAATTTTACAAATAACTGGAAAAAGAATTAAACACTTTTTTAAAATGTAGAAAGATAAAGTGATCATCTGTTGCTTTTGAATGTAGTCATTAAAAAAGACATTTGCCAAGATACTGGACTGTTGTATGGTCTTCATTTATATGTGCTCATCTTACTTTCTGCCGTTCTCCTTCCTACTCACTTTCTATCTTTTTTGTAAAACTGAACTATGCACCTCTGTCTATGCAGGAAACTCTCTACTGTAGAGAGCGGAACAACAACACAACTCCTTCAGATCATCAGAGGAAGTACACCCCCCCCCCCCAGACAAGTGTTTCGGTCCTATTAAACTCACGACAGTCTACTTTTATTTATTTATTTTTTTTTAATTAATGTGATGACACACAAGAATTCGAACATTGATTTTCTTTTGACAGCAAACTGATCTCTGCCTTCATTTTTAATACCTATACTTTGACGTGGCACTGCCTTTGAACTTTATACAAACGATGACTAGTGAAAAGTTATTATTAAAAGTTATTTGCTTTACATTCAGACCTTTCCATATCGCATCCTTTTCTCAAATAAAATAGCGTTCATATACTCATTTGCAACTGCTGAGCATAAAGACTTCCCTATTCGTCAAACATGGAGCTTCTGTGACATGAACTTCGTCATATCGTTTTGTCATGTTTTTATTCAACTTTTTTTTTTCCTAGACAAACTGATTAATTATAAAGAAAACAACGAACTTACCGCTAAGATTGTCGGACTTGTCGGACCTCGGCGCGGAAGCCATATCAGCACTGGTTGTTTTTTTTTTAATAAAAGCTGATGAATATGTCTGACTGGCCCAGACGCGATGGACTAGTTAACAAAGAACTAAATAAAGTTCGCACATCCGAACCCTACACACGGTGGTTTGTTGATGTTTATCAGCTTTATTTATCCATGACGTCATGAAACCAGGGTCAAGGGGCAGCTCCAGCGCCCCTGGTGGTAATAACTAAACCAATGACTTACGCCGCTTGATAAATCTCACGATCGGGCCAAATCAGGGTGGCCAACCCTCGCGGGTTGGAAACGTAAATACATTCGAATAGTTAGATTCATTCATCCCCACCAATGGCAACTGTGCAGTGCAAATCAAAAGAAGAATTTCAGTTGCACCACAGAACCTAGCACATATGAAGAGTCAAAGTACCCACAAAAAAGTTATGTTTACTAAGAGCTTACATATTCCCAGTGACAACATACGGATGTGAAACATGAACACTTAGCAAATCAGTAGAATATCATGGATAGAACAGAGAGGGAGAGAGAGAGAGATTAATCGGATTGGATGTCGCAGAAAATTGGCTTGTTAACACCATAAAAATTAGAAAGCTGAGGTACTTCGGCCACATAAAGAGACACAACAGATTGGAGAGGTTGATAGTAGAAGGCACAGTGCCCGGCAAAAGAGAAAAGGGACGACCTCGCCGCAGATGGACTCAGGACATCATGGAATGTGTCACTGCAAGACGCCGGTCAACTTGCGCAAGACCGTATTGTGAGAGGGACAATGTTCTGGAAAGGGCATGTCACCAATAGCCTCAAATCTCACTAACAATAAAACATTGAATATATCACGTTTGGTGACCATTTTAACTACTTCGATCGGCAGATCAGTCTCCTCTCTCAAAGTAATATTTCGTAACATTTTTAACGATAATTTAAAAATGTATATTAATCAAGAACTCTAAAGCTCTGAGATTGGCAACCAGATATCCAGCGCTAATTGCTGTAAAGAACTGTTTAGGAGCCCACAGCTTTGCTATTAAACTGTCTCCCGTTAGTCCCAGAAATAGCTAGGCAAGTAAATTGTAGTACAAGTACATAGGTCGTTAAGTAAATCGTAGTGGACGTACAGTCCAGCCCATAATCTCGTGGACAATGAGAGTTCCTTAAATTCGCTCGCTTTGACAAGAAATGAAGCTATTCAAGGGAAACAACAGTGTCTAACATGTCATCACAGAATATGGGTTATATCCCTTGGCTATTTTCAGCTATGCACGAAAACTCAACTTTAATAAGTGGGGGGGGGGGGGGGGGAGAATAGTTTTGAACTCATGAAATTCCTCTCAGAGGCCCAGCATAGTCAGTTTGTTATGTAATAAAGTTGTTCCTACTTTTTTCCTAGTTCATACATTTCCTAGCAGTCAGCTCATACTGCTGTGCAATCAGTGGTTCTTAAACATAACTGCGCTATTGTCACCTTGCCCATCATGTCACTAAAGCACGCCCTCTTTGCATTAAGACCAAGAAACCAGTAAAAAAATTTGTCAGCATTACCAAGTAATGCAAATTAACATTCAATCAATCAATCAAGTGCCATGCCGCAGGCAATCAGTTCTCTCCACAATTCCCTATCTTTATACTTGATTATGAGATCCAACGGTGACTTTCTTCCTAGCCACACTGACAGCCCATCCAGCAAATTCTCCCTCTGTCTCTTCTTCCCTCAGTTTTTCCAGTTGCCACAGTGTGTTCCAATTTTCCTCTTCTCAGAAAATGTCCTACAAATCTTGCTTGTCTGCCTCTGATCCTTGATGTAATTTGCTTTTTAACTCCAGCCTCTCTTAAGACTTCTTCATTGGTTTTCTTATCTGTCCATGGTACCTTCAGCATCCTTCTTAAGAACCACATGTCCTTCTCCATGGAAAAATTAAAATTACCAGTCACTAATATAAAGACAGCAAAAGAATGCAGACTTTTATGCTAAAAAATAACTGAGAATAAAAATTCGTCTGAGCACGGTATTTGAGCCACAGATGGAAGCAATTCTGGATGGAGTTGGGAGTGACTTCTACTGAATACTTATCTAGTAGTTTTAAAGGCATGAAAACAGGAATCTGAATTTAAAATTTGGTGTCATGCTAGGATTTTTTTAAAAGTGGTAAAACTGTACCCATCTTTCACTATACATGAAGTACATTCCAAAATACCAGTTTTCTCAATACAACATTTGGTACTTTATGCCTTTTTTTGAAATGTAAAATTAAACACGCTTTACAAACATCCGTGGGAATTAAATGTTCTTGTGAAGTTTTTGTTCTTATTTTATTTGTAGTGACATTTAACCTTTACACAATGCTCACATGCTGAACTAAAGTCAAAACTGGCTGGTTCTCCTCCATGCAAACTGAGCATCATCAGCTGCTGGCCTGATTATCCTCCAACTGATTTTGCTGGTTGCTTTTTACTAGGTTTTTGATCATTTAAATCGGTTACAGTAACCGATGACCTCCAAAAGTTTTTTTTCCTGTTTTTTTTTTAATCGGTAATTTTACCGGTAACTGCCGGTTAACTGGTACTGACATCACACTCTGGTTATATCACTAAAAAAACAAGTTTGAAATTAAAAAAAAAACAACCCACCTGAACGGAAAAGAAAATATTAACAGCTTGCTAATGTTTTCTTCACTTTTTACCTTTTTACTGGTGGAATCATTGTAAGTGCATTACACTTTTATATCATATCACTGAACTCAGTGACTACTGACCTATGATTACTCATCATCATCATCATGTGCCGTGCCGACTGGCGTTGGCTATTATGGTTCTCCAGAGTACACGATCCTTCATGCAGGCCATCAGTTCAGTTGGTGATCTCCTCTCACACCATCCCGTCAGACTGTCCAGTATCATTTCTCTTGGTCTTCCTCTTGATCTTCTTCCTTCTATTTTTCCTGTTGTTATAATATTTTCAATGCCCCCTCTTCTCATTGCATGTCCTATGAAACTACATTGTCTCTCTCTTATCTTTTTGACAAGGTTTTTTTGTCTCTCCACCTCTTCTCATACATTCTTCATTAGTTATTTTTGCTGTCCAGGGGATTTGCAACATTCTTCTAATAAACCACATTTCTGCTGCTTCCAATGATTTTTGTGCAGACTTGCCTATTGTCCATGATTCACTTCCATATAACAAGATAGGTTCAATATAGCATTTTAGGACTTGTTTTCTAACATTCATTGATAAGAATGTGTTGGTTAATATGTTTCGATGATTACTGCAGACTGGGAAAAATTTAGTAACCATCATTTGTTTATAGACTTTAAGAAACTTTACTTTTACTGAAGGGCCAAGAACACAAGAAACATCAAAAATATTCCTGTGCATTGCTTTTTGCTACCTGTGTACTTCAGAGCATCATGTTTATTAACTGTCTGAAAATGAAACAGATTCAAACAATTTGTCTTTACACAAAATTTGTATACCAGTCCAGTGCTCTATCACAATGCTAACACAGTGGTGTTAAATTACCTGAATTAAATGCTTCTGAAAACTTGTACAGTAAAAAGAATGCTACAAGTCAAATAATAAATTCACATGTAACGTGAGTTTTAATACCTGCTTATAGCAAGACTTCTTGCCTTCAGTCACCATTAAAAATTCATAGCCTTCTTCAAAGTGACATAAAAAAACTCACATAAATACTTTTACAGTGCTGGTGTATTAGAAGAAATTAACGAAACAAAATTTTTTTTTTTTTTTGTCTTTTCAGTGTTCTTACCTATTAACCAGACCTTTTCCATGTAAACTTCCGACTTCATTTTCTGGACTTCTCTCATGGAATATATTGCAACAAAATGATGTATAGGGCAATTATTACTATATTTTTTTCATCTGAATGTAAATGTGACTTTCAGAAAACTAGGCACAATTATTTTCATTTAGTGAATTTTAAATAGTAAATTTTCAAAATCTGACATTTATAAAATCTTGATCTCATGGAAACAAGTTTAAAAAGTTTCATCATCATCTTATTCAGTCCCATTAGAACTGCGAGCTGGTGTTCTTTCGGCTGATAAGTTTCATCGTCATCTTCTTCAGTCTCGTTTAAACTGCGAGCTGGTGTTCTTTCGGCTGATAAGTTTCATCGTCATCTTCTTCAGTCTCGTTTAAACTGCGAGCTGGTGTTCTTTCGGCTGATAAGTTTCATCGTCATCTTCTTCAGTCTCGTTTAAACTGCGAGCTGGTGTTCTTTCGGCTGATAAGTTTCATCGTCATCTTCTTCAGTCTCGTTTAAACTGCGAGCTGGTGTTCTTTCGGCTGATAAGTTTCATCGTCATCTTCTTCAGTCTCGTTTAAACTGCGAGCTGGTGTTCTTTCGGCTGATAAGTTTCATCGTCATCTTCTTCAGTCTCGTTTAAACTGCGAGCTGGTGTTCTTTCGGCTGATAAGTTTCATCGTCATCTTCTTCAGTCTCGTTTAAACTGCGAGCTGGTGTTCTTTCGGCTGATAAGTTTCATCGTCATCTTCTTCAGTCTCGTTTAAACTGCGAGCTGGTGTTCTTTCGGCTGATGTGATGAGGATGATGAGGCACAGCGCTGTGTTGGGTTGGGAGTAGATTACGGTGTCTAGTTTTTCAGACCATCCTTAAATACTTAACTCCCTCATTCCTGAATTAATTTTCATGCTCCATAAGAATAAATTTTGATGATAAGTTTTTGTAGAAAGAAAATGGAAGGAAGTTACTCTATAACTTACAAATTATGAGTTGGGTTATTTTGAAGTGAAAGAGTTAACAAGGTTTAAAACACTTCTTGTGGAATATGTTTTATTATGTGGTTAATACATTGTTTGTAAGATATAATCAGCAAAGCATTTGTTACCCAGTTAGCTTTGTGAATCTTACAGAGCAGTAACAGATTTTCTCCACTAATTGTTATCTGATCCAGCTTTCGTATGGTATCCCAGATGGGCTGCATGCTGCCTTTATCAGCTTCAACAATTTTTTTTGTGTGGTTATGTTGAGTTTGACCAGCTTCTCTTTCTCTTTTCTGCTAATGTCCATTGTTTGGCTAATCTAATAATAGTGCTGAGGTTTTGTCACAGTACAAGATAGTTCTTTTCCAGCACTCCCCCCCTTCTAATTACAAATGAATCTAATGAATCTGCCCATGTTTATGTTAATAAAGTCTATGGTACTGTTTCTTACACTGTCAAATGCATGTAAAAACTATGCCAGTTTGAATGTATTTGTTTCATTTGTAGCTCTATTTATGAACTTCACCATATGATGCAGAGAAAAATAAGGAAAAAAATAACTCATGATGAATAAATGAGATTTAAATATGTATCTGGTAAAGTTATAGAATAATCTGCAAGCAGGTTCTGATGACAAAAAAGTTGTTTTTTTTAAAGAAAATAAGAGCATCAAGAAAAGACACTGAATATACAACCATACAGCTATGCCTCTAAAATGAATGGCTGGTCACTAACATACTTAAATACTATAGGACAGTTCCAAGTTTTACCTGTGATGTAACAATCAGAACATATAAACAGTATTTACAGTATGTGAATTATGCCCACAGACTACTTTGCATAGTAGTAGTATTCATTGTGTCCATCTTTCATAAATTATTCTTGAAAGTCTCTAGGAAAACGCCCCCATGCCTTGGTCAGCCATAAGCCTGTTCTGTTTCTCCTGTTCCTTGACTTGCTCTTGTGCCTCCTTCTGCATTTTCTCCATTTTTTCCAGAGTAACAGACTTAAGAGGCAGAAGTTTTGGCTTACACAGAACAACTGAAGGAACATCTTCCTGATAGACTAACCCCTTTTTAGGCAGCCACTCTGTTAACTTGACTTGAGACATTGTCCACGTGGAATGTTCTATGTAAATAAATGAAAAAGGTGGGATATTAATAAAATGGTTAACTGTGAACAGTTTTTGTGTAAAAACATTATTATTGTTATGTGCTGTGCCAGAAAGTATTGGCAGTCATCTTTCTACATATTCTGCAATCCTTGGTGTTTCCAATCAATTCACATGCTTTTCTTTTTTCCATGCCAAAAAATTCTTTTTTCCATGCCACTTTGTCTTTTTTTTTTTTTTATTTGGCCCTCCTCTCTTCCTTTTTCCCTTGAATTTTCCTGTTATTTTTAAATTCTCCAACTTCTGTCTTATAAAGATAAGTCCAAGAAATTCTGACTGCCTCTTTCTTAGAATTTTAAATAGTTTCCATTCTTTGGAAACTTCTTTGAGGACCTCTGTTTGTTCTTCTGTATGTCTAGATTATTTGTTGCATCTTTTGCTAAGACCACATCTCTGCTGTTTCCAATTTCTTTGTCATCTTAACTGTCCAAGTTTCACAACCATATAGCAGCAATGGTTCTATATAGCACTGGTTTTGTCATATCTATTTATGATTTTATATGTGTGGTTGCTATCAACTGTTACTGTTATTCTGATGTAACTGAATTTATTTACTTTTGTCTTCCCATTTGATAGGATGCTGTATTTTGGTATATTTATTATTTCTGATATTACCACTGTTTTTGTCTTGCTGTTTAGGTCTAAACCTCATTCACTGCTTCAAAAAATTTGTTAACTTGGTATAAGTATATAAAACTTATACACAAAGCCACTGCAATTAAGCTGTGATAACAAATAATTAGATTATTAAGAAAATGTAGGAACAGCTTTTTTCATTAATGGTGCACAGTTGTAACATTTCATTATAACATTCCCAGACACAGCTTCACTGTAATCATCAAATAAATCCTCCCTTTTTTTCCATTTTTGTTTTTGTTATATATCAAATACAAGGGTTGATTGATAAGTTCTCGGCCTAAGGTACAAATACTTGAAACACACAATTGATATTAAGTGTATTCGTAGATCAGGTTAATGTAAGATTAAACACCAAGTTTCAAGAAATTAACTGCAACCAATTTTTTTTTACAGGCTACTGAAGTGGTAAGAGGTGGCAGAAATTGAGAAAATGGATAAAATTTCTCATTGAGCAGTCATTCACTACCTCTGGATCAAGGGCTTATCATCGAAGGAGATCCATAACAATATAGTCGACTCTAGGGGGAGTGCCCCTTCTTACAGCACAGTGAAGAAATGGGCAGATCAATTCAAACATGGAAGGGAGAGTCTGGAAGATGATCCCGTCCAGGAAGACCAAGAACGGTAACCACCGATGAAACCACCGGCAGAATCTATGACATGATAATGGAGGATCGACGACTGAGTGGTACAATGCTACTGAGTTGGCATCTCCCGGGAACATGTTCATGCCATTATTCACAATGATCTTCAAATGACAAAGCTCTCTGCTCGATGGGTCCCGAAACTTTTTGGAGCTGATCACAAACGGCAGCATCTCAACATGTCAAGAGACAATCTTGGCTATTTTTCTGCAGATCCTGAAAAGTTTTTTCAGCAATTTGTGACTATGGATGAGACTTGGGATCATCATTTTCAACCAGAAACCAAAGAACAATCAAAGCAGTGAAAACATCATGGATCCTCACCTCCAAAAAAGCAAAGGGTGGTTCTGTCTGCAGGCAAAACTGATGGCTTCCATCTTTTGGGATTCAGAAGCTGTGCTATTGGCAGACAATCTTCAAAAGGGCAGAATGGTCAATGGGCCCTATTACGCTAATCTTGTGAAGTAAATGCAGGTCAAACTGAAGGAACAGCGTCGAGGGAAACTGATGAGAGGAATCATCTTTCAGCAAGACAATGCTTCAGTTCACAAGTCGGTGGTGGCAATGGCTGCCATTCATGAATGTGGCTTCCAGCTTCTTAAACATCCTCCTTATTCCCCAGATTTGGCCTCTTCGGACTATTACCTGTTTACCAAACTCAAAAAGAAGCTCAGTGGTCGCAAATTTGCTTCAGATGATGACGTCATTCATGCTGTAGACCACTTTCTACTGGCATAAGATGCTGACTTTTACAAAGAAGAGATCTGTATGCTCCAGGATTGCTGGACTAAGTGCATAAACTTGCAAGGGGACTATGTTGAGAAATAACCCAAAGACGTTGTCCACAAATAATCCGTTGTACCTTATGCTGAGAACTTATCAATCACCCCTCGTATGTAAACTTAGTCTCTCTTTTCTCATTCTACTTCTTTGGCTTGTATAGTTTTGTATGAATAAGGTGCAAAGTCAAAGTGTTAGAACCGTGTGCTCCATTAATGAATAATAACTCTGTTCCTGCCTTTCACACACAGGCATCTAAGCCATTATTATCTGTATAATCTGTATCACTATATTTATTCTGACCATTTGATTATGTGAAATGCAATCATCATTCCTTACTAGCAAATTTTATCTCAGCACAAATACTGATACTTGAAACTTATGATCTGCTTTCCATAAACTATAAAATATGGAGTCAAGAGAACCATGATGAGAATTAGTGGGCAAGCCTTTCCGGTTTGTAAGACAATACAGATCTGTGCAGCAGCCATGAAGTAATATATGCCAACTACAAACTAACAGAATGTACATACCAACCATGAAGTACTAGAAACATATAAGTTAATCAACAAATGAAATATGCATACTGATCAAGGACTAACAAAATGGGGGAAAACACACACACACACACACACAAAAAGATCTATAGGAACTCTATGTTAAGAACCTAAAGTACATCTTGAAATAGAGAAGCTGATGCATTTATGATAAAGTTATTACTGCCTAACTATCAGGGCAAAGTGAAGACACGGTGTCAGTGTTCACACTCATAGCTGAGCAGAAGAAGAAAATGCACACTGCTTAACAACATGTCCTATGCTGCACAACTATACAAGAAAGATCACTGATTTCTTAAAATATCAAAATCATAAAATAAATGCTGAAAGCACTGTGTCATGCCACTGTGGTAAAGGGTCAAAAAAAAAAAAAAAAAGTAAAGTCAATTCTGTCATGCCTTAGAGGCACATAGGGATATGGTGTTAATGCCCATATTCTCCTTGACCTGTCGCACACTAGATATTTCTAGAAGGTGATATGGTCAGTATCACACCTGGCTGCCTTTCCTTCCCTAACTCCAGAAGAAGTCAAGGACCCATTTCTGCAGCTGAGTGACTGGAGTGCCTCTGGCTGGATTCGAACCCCGATCTTCACCATGAGAGACCAGTGCACTAACCACTTCACCACTCAGACACCCATGCCATTGTGGTATTCAAGTAATATGGTGTTAGTGACTGTACTTCTACTAAACTGTCCATGTCCTTATGGTATATATTGAATATGGTGTCAGTGACTATATATTCACTGACATGTCCATGTCAATGTAAAATACAGGATATATGGTGTTAGTGACTGTACTTCTACTAAACTGTCCATGTCCTTATGGCATATATTGAATATAGTGTCAGTGACTATATATTCACTGACATGTCCATGTCAATGTAAAATACAGGATATATGGTGTTAGTGACTGTACTTCTACTAAACTGTCCATGTCCTTATGGCATATATTGAATATGGTGTTAGTGACTATATATTCACTCACATGTCCATGTCAATGTAAAATACAGGATATATGGTGTTAGTGACTATATATTCACTCACATGTCCATGTCAATGTAAAATACAGGATATATGGTGTTAGTGACTATATATTCACTCACATGTCCATGTCAATGTAAAATACAGGATATATGGTGTTAGTGACTATATATTCACTCACATGTCCATGTCAATGTAAAATACAGGATATATGGTGTTAGTGACTGTACTTCTACTAAACTGTCCATGCCTTCAAGGCATATACTGAATATTGTATTAGTGCATTTATTTTCTCTGACATGTTCATTCTGCTGGGACATTTGTCCCAATATATGTGACAATATATGTTGGTGTCCATATTTTTTAAGCCTACTAATATACCATAGTGTGATATTGTCAGTATCACGACTTTCATATAATAGCTTCAGGAGCAAGCAAGTACATATTTCTTCAGTTGAATGACTGGAGTATCATGGCCAAATTTGAGCAACGTGAGTCTGCCTTTAGTCTAATTCCATTCCAACAAAAAGGGGAACAATTATGTAAATGAAACAACAGACGCAAACATTAGAACCAGTGGCTACTTCTTCTTCTTCGTTTGAGGTTGTTGGTCACATCAGATCCTGATCGCCGTCGACATGGCAAAGCCCGCAGTCCTCTCCAGATCCTGATAGGAGCCCCAAAGCTTTTGCCCCAAGTCTCAGGCCTGCATGGTTAGGGCACTCTTGAAAGGATGTGTTCTAGAGTCTGGACTCCACTGCCACATGGACACTCGTCTGAGTAAGACATTATAAGTCGATGTAGGTGGCTCAGTAGTCTGGCCTGTCAGGCAGAGGAGGATGGTTTGCTGATGTCTTTGTAGTTGGTGTATTTGATCTGGTTCATTGTTGCATTTCAGTTGCTTTTTCCATTCAGATCTGCACTGGTTATGGATTATAGTTTTCACCTCTTGGTAGTTTACTGGATGACTGGTTTGATCTTGACTGCTGCCAGCTTTGGATAGGCTGTCAGCTACTTCATTGCCAGCTATTCCACAGTGGGATGGTACCCACTGTAGGGCCACAGTTGTTGACAGTGTAAAGTGCTTCAGTTCTGTTGTGATTTCCTGCATGTTTACTTGTGGGTTGTTTGTTGTTTTTAGTGATTCCAGAAGTGCCCTGCAGTCTGTGAAGAAGGCTATTTTATGTGGTGGGTGCTGATTTTCTGTTTTAAGTGTTCTGAAGGCTTCAAGGAGGGCTGTTGTTTCTGCCCTGTAGTTGGAGGAAATCTTTCCTGTTTTGGTTTGTGTCCCATCTGTGCAAATGCCCCTACCTCCATTTTTTACTGTTTTTTCTGCAGACTCACCTGTGTACATATGTGTCCATTCAGCTGGGTTGTATATGCTATCAATCAGCTCTTGGGTCAGTGTCTTCATCTGGAGTGCTGTTAGGTAGCCCTTTTTATGTGTACCTGGTACCTCTGTGAGGACTGTTGTCTTTTAACAGTGACTGCGCTCCTCCACAATTTGGAGTTGTTCAGTTTCTTCGTGAGAGGTGGGGAGTAGGTCTTTATAGTGTTGTTGCAGTTGTGTTGTCAGATGGTTGAAGCTGGTTCTTTTCAGTCTGTTTTTTTTTCTGTGGACTCCCAAATTCTTTTGTTCACAGGGTGGGTTGTCAGGCTTTTGTCTGTGGATCATTAGTTTTTCCTTGTGCCTGACCTCAAGAGGTTGAATTTGTGTGTATTTCTCCATCCCCATGATGAGAGCGCTTTTCATTCCTCTCGTGATCAGCCGCAGGCCTGTGTTTTGCACTTTTGTTAGGTGAGCAGTGTTTGTGTTGGAGGCTGTGGCCCAGGCTGTCATGCTATATTCAAGTGTTGGCCTTATGGTGCCCGCATATGCTTTTTTTTTAATATGTTGCTGTTGGCTCCCCAGGTTGTGCCTGCCAGCTTTTTTACCACAGACAGCTTTTTTATTGCTTTGTTATCTGTGTCCAGCAGGTGTGGCTTCCAGGTCAGCCTCTTGTCCAGTTTCACTCTGAGGTATGTTGGCTGTTCTGTCTGTGTAAGCTCTCTTCCTTGGATGTCTAGTTCAAAGTTTTCTGTCTTGTTGGACAATGAGAAGCAGGTGGCTGTGGACTTCATGGGATTTATCATCACTCCCCATTTTGTGGTCAAGTCTCCTATGGTATTTAGTGCTTCCTGTATTCTGTGTGTTGCTGATGATGTTTTTTCCGCAGTATTCTACATAGCGAAGTCATATGCGTGCAAGGTATATGTCATTCTGTCGGGTAGTTTGTCTGTGATGTCATTTATGTATATCAGGAACAGAGTGGTAGAAATAACTCCTCCCTGAGGAACGCCTTGGCTCTGGGTGACTCTGTGGCTTAGTTTTCCATTCATATTGACCCTGGCTGTTCGGTTTCTCGAAAAATCGTGTATCCACCAAAACACTATTCCTTCAAACTTGTTGCTGAGTAGTTTCAGGAGCAAAAGTGGCAGCAAATGTGAAGAAAAGCCTTCAAAATGTGATTAAGAATTACTGACTTCTCTGATTCTTAAGAGGAAATATCTAAGGATTAATTACTACTTTTCCCATTATGTACTACTGCTGTTATCGTTGTCTCACCTTCAGGCTGATTTTAACTGTTCAGTTTATTTATTTTGAAGCGATTTCAGTACCGATGAGTCGTCCTCTTCTGATAAGCGATTACTGAAGTTGCCATGACAATTTAGAGTTGTTTCCCTTGTGGTCCGGTGAGTATATACTTTTTATACCTCCAATGTATGATTGAAAAAAAAATTGATTTACTCTAAAACATTCAAAGCAAATATTTTCTAAGTAGAAGTATATGAAAAATCTTCTTCAAATAAGTTTGAAACCATAATATGGAAATAGAAGGCAGATAAACAGAATAATCAGACGATGAATATTGTTTTTACTGACCACTGAAATAAATATTTACTTAAATATTTTGGCCACATTAAACGTTATGATAATTTAGAGAAGACCGTATTGGAAAGATACATAATGGGAAAAAGAAAGAGAGAAGGAACAAAACGGAGATGGCTGCAAGACATCGTTGACGATCTGCAAATTGATGCAACAGCGGCAGGCCATCGTGCTCACAACCGAGAGGCCTACAGGAGTGCTGTTTGGGAGGCAAAGTTCCGCAAGGGACATGCAATTGAATGAATGAAATGATCACAGAATATTTTTATGCTGTCCAGAAGAGACAGTTTATTTCACTTTTCTCCCTTGTCCGCCCTGAATTGTCCCTCCGTCCATTGTCTCAATTTGTTCTCCTTGTCCCTCCGTCCATTGTCCCGATTTGTTCTCCTTAGTTTTGATTTCCAAGGTACATTTTATGAAAATTTACAAGTTTTCTATTTTAATTCTGAGAACAATATTTTTGTAATGTCGGAATTAAAGAGAAACAAAATTTTGCAAATGCATTTAATAAAAACATCAGTCTTTAGATAGTGAGCAGCAAAAATTTTATTTTCCTTAGTCATAACATGATGTGTGTATTGTATGCTAGGTATTCTCATTTCTGTAACTTCTCTTGCGTGTATTCCTTGCTGAACGAAATCTGTCTATTGAGAGTGTGAAACAAATGTCAGAGTGGAAAAGTTGCTGAAACAATGAAACATTTGGTGGGGGTGGGGGTGCATGCATATCTCCATGTATACCTGCTTGCGTACATGTAACCTCGCCGGGATGGCTATTTACTTTTTAAAGTGTAGACTTTTCAGAAACCTACGTCGTGCTCTTCATCGAGTGCAGCATTTTAAAACTCTACGCTCTGCTAATGTTTATCTTCTAGCTAAGTGTTACGACCATTAACTCGCAACAGAGTGCCTGCCCCCGCTACAAAATACCTTCTTCTAGCTTGAAGACGCCGAAACCAGATTTTCGCACACGTTCTATTTTTAGCTCACACGCGTAGACATTGCATTTTCTGGCGCCGGTGGAGCTCCCGTAGACTTAACAGTTCTCCCATTCATGCTACAGTCTGTCCACACACACTACACACACCGCAGGTCTGCACGAGCATGTCTGCATGCACAGACGTGGCCTTATTGAATTAAACGATTAAGGACAGTTTCTGCATTCGGACTAACAATTCTCAGCCGGGAGGTGTGTTTTACTGAAAGCAAAAGGTGTGTGTCTTTGATAAAATATATACATGACGTGTATGTGTGATTATTTGTTGTATAAATGAAAAAAAAAGTTTTACCAGCATTTCTTAAAAGCAGCCCCACCGACAAGTTAGCTTTATTTTATTTCTAAAGCATTCATTTAGATGATGTTACTTACCGTTTTATGGCATATTTAGATAGCTCTTCTATTTATAAATGAAATCCATGTATTGTTTTTGCGATTTGTGATCGCTAAAACTACACAACAGGTATGTGTTCTTGAGCTTTCTTTCGTAATGACCACACATAAATTTTAAATAAAAGTTGTCAATATACTTAGTAGATTATGCACAATCCTCCTTTCCAGTGGATGACTAACAAAAGAGATGATCCAACAGTATTGTAACTTGTGCAGGCGAAGTGTTTATATTTTTATCAACAATTTGATCTTAATTATTTTCCATATAGTTATGTCCCTTATTTCTCACTTAGAGACTGACCTCTTATGCTTAAATTTATTTTAGCGCAGAGTTTATTTTATAACAGAGCAATGCAATTGTGTGGGGTTTTTTTTTTCACCGCCTTTTGTATATATATATATATTTTTATCTTCTCGTGTTTTGAAGGTGTAAAGTATCTTCTCTTATTCCTATCAACTGAGTTTCCACTGCTTCATGGTCTTCGCCGAATCTTGAACTGTTAACTCTTTCACTTCACCACAACACTGGCAGGGTTGGTGTATCTTGCACATCTATGCAAATGAATGCTCAGAGCGATATTGAAGTTTAATGTAAATAAATTAAAAGAACTAAAAGTGGCTATATTTGTAATTCAATCCGTTTTTTTTACTTGTACTTCTACGAACTCTCTGTAACTGCGAGCTGTTGTTCTTTACAGCCGATGCTGTAGAGATATTGAGGCACAGCATCGTATCGGCGTGGGAGCGGGTTATGGCAACTACTTTTTCAGTCCCGGAGTACAGCTAAAAAGCAGGGGGTGTGCAATGCCTTTTTAGCAGACTCCACCAGCATGGGGACTATGGCGATCCCTGCCCCATTAGCCAGGCTAGGCCTGTTACTGGGGGTACCACGGAGAGGTGGGACAGGGTCTTGGTCAACTATGGGTCGCTAATTCTGACGCTGGCATATCAGCTATGGGTCGCTAATTCTGACGCTGGCATATCAGCTATGGGTCGCTAATTCTGACGCTGGCATATCAACTATGGGTCGCTAACCCTGACGCTGGCATATCAGCTATGGGTCGCTGATTACCTTATCGGGCGTCTTCACCCCTATCCTTTTTTTTTAAATACAGTATAACTGCCGCCCAGTTTCTTGCTATCAAACTTTCTAATCGAAATGTATTGTGGCCGAGCATGGAAAAGAGTGAAAGCATGAAATCAGTTGTTACCAACTTTTATTTTTGTGGCCATGGACCAACTTTCCGGCCTCAGAATAACTGTGGGCTCCTTGTTAGCATAATAGTAATAATCCATAATATGCTAAGATTTATTTAATCGAGCTAATTTATTTACTGGTCCATTAACCCCAGAGATCCGTGGATCCCAGGTTAAGAACCACTGTATTAAGTAATGAGATTTCCCTGTAATGTTCTACAGATGCAGGCTAACTTAGAGTTAAAAGTCACATTGCCTCACTGAGGATCCACAATACAGGACAAAAATAACACACACAAATTATTATATAGACATTTACAAAGCCCAAAAGCATTTTTATACTTCAGTTTCGAATTACAAAACAAATAGAAAATTATTAAACGCCCTTTTAAAACGTCTAGAATTTGCTAACAATTATTGTTATTTTAAGAGAGTTGCACTATTCTCTTGGCGTCAAGAGAAGGTCACTCTAGTATTTTTCTCTAAGCGTCTTACAGTCTGTAATTGACTAAGAGTACTTGGATTGTGCTGTCGGTTTGGAAACTTTTAATAATAATAATACATTCACGGCGTTTTCTGCGTGTGCTATGGCCACATAAAAAGAAAACAACAGTGCTGTAGTTCAGGAAGTAAAAGTAAAAGAATATTGTTAGATGTATATTTGGCAAATATATTTTTCTTAATTTTTAGCAAGGCTAAATCTAATGTCTTTTTAATGTAAAGACTGATTAATATTCAGATAATTAACTGTTAAATATCTCTTAAATCTTGCAACCTATGTAAATTCACATTTATGAATCTCGGTAATTACGGGATATAATACATTTCTAAATATGGTTATTAAAAATATATATACCGCTTAAAAATTTCTTAACTGCATATAATTTATTATCTGTGATTTTTAACGTGCAGTTTAATGTAATGGCACGACTAACACAGTGCAGCAAAGTATTATTCTTAATTGTTTAACTAATATGCGCAGTTAAGTTTAACGCGTGATATGTATAACTGGTTTCCAAACGTTATCAGACCACAGGCTTCTAAAGCTAGTTATAATTCATCGCTGATCACTACCCAACTGTCATTTTGTCTTTCATATATTTCTAGTATTCTACATAAGCTATATTTGTTCTGCTGACGACAGTTTGAAACCCAGTGATGAACTATATCTTGTTAAATTTCGTCAAAAACACAGAAATGAGCTCCTAAAATACATTAATATTTATGAAATCTTGTTTTCAACACCATTGGGTGCATCTACACATATCTCGGTGATGTTCAACTTACCGGCATGTCAGTTATGAGAGATGTTGTGTACACAGATACATTTTAGAGTTAACTCTTTCACTATAAAACACCACTGGCATGGCTGGCACATTTTGCTGGCCTGTGTAAAAGAGAGTGATATTTACAATCTAAATAAAATTGACAGTAACACATTTCTAATCTAAACCATGTTTTATTTGTACTTTATGGGGGCAACTTCCATCTAGTTTCTTTACACAACTCGCAAGACCTCAGGGTGTCATGGCCTAGAGGGGCCCACCCCCACCCCCTGTTAGAGTGTCAGGAGTTTAATAGGGCCGAAACACTTGTCTGAGGGAGGAGGGCTACTTCCTCTGATGATCTGAAGGAGCTGTGTTATTGTTCCGCTCTCTACAGTAAAAGAGTTTCTTGCGTGCGGAAATTTCTCAACAAACTTTACTCTAGCATAGCACGAAAGATAATTAAGGAATGAAAGAAAGTATTTCTAGTCGAGTCCATGATGACAAATTAATATCCACAGTGCGGTATCAGCATCTGTCGGTGCATCATGGCCTCGGACTACGACATTATTAAACTGTATAATCCTCCAACTGAGTGCAGAGACGGAAGATGTGACAGATGGCTCACAGAATTCATCTACTGTGTCATCATACCAGTGATTATTGTTACAGCGCTTCTGTTGCTGCTTGTTTTGGTCGTGTTCTGTAACTCCAGGTCTTGGTAAGTGTTCTGTAACTCCAGGTCTTGGTAAGTGTTCTGTAACTCCAGGTCTTGGTAAGTGTTCTGTAACTCCAGGTCTTGGTAAGTGTTCCGTAACTCCAGGTCTTGGTAAGTGTTCTGTAACTCCAGGTCTTGGTAAGTGTTCTTTAACTCCAGGTCTTGGTAAGTGTTCTTTAACTCCAGGTCTTGGTAAGTGTTCCGTAACTCCAGGTCTTGGTAAGTGTTCTGTAACTCCAGGTCTTGGTAAGTGTTCTTTAACTCCAGGTCTTGGTAAGTGTTCTTTAACTCCAGGTCTTGGTAAGTGTTCTGTAACTCCAGGTCTTGGTAAGTGTTCTGTAACTCCAGGTCTTGGTAAGTGTTCTGTAACTCCAGGTCTTGGTAAGTGTTCTGTAACTCCAGGTCTTGGTAAGTGTTGCACATAAAACTTATTTAAAATAGAACACAGAGGATAATCAGTTTTAATGGAATATAATATTTTGCAAGTATTGGGGTGATGTATAATTATTTTTAACGTCAACAATTGAAATGCAAAAACTTTTTTTTGCCACTCGCATTGACCACATTTACTCTTGACTTCCCCTTTAAAAAAACGAGTAAATTCAGGAAGAAATGTTAGTTAAAACTTATTTTAATAAACATTCCATATAACAGACTCCATATGAATTGGCTACTGCCAGTTTGGCCTCTGTGAAAAACGTGGCACACTGTGATAACCCGTCTAATGATATCCGTAAACACAGTACTATGTGCTGACTTTAGAAGATTCTAGAGCAGCGGATGGGTATCAGATGGACTGGGCTCCCCAAGAAAAGATAGGTGGTTTTGTTGTGTCATGGTTTACAGCCCGACTGGCTGCGCTTTTCAGCTCCATACATCCAACTTTACCAGATTTTTTGGGGGGACCGGGTTTGCCATCCCATTTAGTTACTATTTTCTCGGCTACACAATAATCTGTTATTACTCGGAGATAGAAATGGGTCTTGGTCAGCACTGGTTCAATAGTCTTGATAAGAAAGGTCGGCTGGATGGATCATTCAGCACTGTCTCATTCAGTATGAGTACTGTGTTTTCATTCAGTCCCAGCTTCTCTCTACCTCCCGCTACCCCCCCCCCCCCCCCGATCTCCCCCTCCTCCGTCAAAAACATTGTGGATAATAGCTATCACCTTGTTTAGTTGCTTCGCGAAGGTCGCACAGACTGATGAGGTAAGTCCACTTAGTATATGAAAGCTGCTACTCAGAAGGCTAGGTGAAGCTGGTAATGAACAAATGATATAAACAAGAACTAGTGTGAACTGAAGATATATGCCAGCCCAATTTTATTAATAAGAAATTCAAAGAAAAGAAAATAACAAGTCATAAACAACGTAGAGGAATATGCATCAACTTCCATTCCAGGCAGGCGAAAACACCTATATATATTCGCCACACTGGGAAGAGACACCTTGGTTATTCTGAGAGTAAGCAGAGAAAGAATATGAAAAAGGCACTAGAAATGTGTATGTCACATATACCTAAGCTGGGACGCCTGAAGTAGCACTCGTCTATCATGGCGAAGTAGCACTCGTCTATCATGGGGAATTAGCACTCGTTTATCATGGCGAAGTAGCACTCGTTTATCATGGCGAAGTAGCACTCGTCTATCATGGGGAATTAGCACTCGTTTATCATGGCGAAGTAGCACTCGTCGGTCATGGCGAAGTAGCACTCGTCTATCATGGGGAATTAGCACTCGTTTATCATGGCGAAGTAGCACTCGTCTGTCATGGCGAAGTAGCACTCGTCTATCACGGCGAATTAGCACTCGTTTATCATGGCGAAGTAGCACTCGTCGGTCATGGCGAAGTAGCACTCGTCTATCATGGGGAATTAGCACTCGTTTATCATGGCGAAGTAGCACTCGTCGGTCATGGCGAAGTAGCACTCGTCTATCACGGCGAAGTAGCACTCGTTTATCATGGCGAAGTAACACTCGTATGTCATGGTGAATTAGCACTCGTCTATCATGGCGAAGTAGCACTCATCTATCATGGCGAAGTCTTTTGAATCTGACAATGCAGCTGTAGAAATAGATACCAGACCAGTGTGCCAGCAGATCAAGATAATTATACCAACAAACGCTATAACCGCTATGTGATGATAAAGAATTATTTGACTACCTCTTCCTCACACCAATGTACCATTACCTTGTGCCTTATATCACACATATTCTAAAATACAATATAATCGAGTAACTTATTTCTTTTTTTTTTCAGTAAATGTAGGAAGAACTCGGCTATGCGCTCACAAGTCAAGTAAGTCACGTGTCTTTCCATTACTTATTAAATTTTATCAGAAAAGAACTGTGTATCAGAAATTGATGAAATCAGTCTTCTTTTTTAAATTCCAGAAACCAAGGGAATGGGAAGAAATTGGCCCAATTTGTTTCCTTTATTTTTCCCTCGTTAACCTTTACACGCCATGATAAACTAATTTCAGAATGCAATGTAATGTAATAATACGAGGGGAAGTCACTAAGTAACTCGCAAATTGAAATATTTTATCAGTGGCAGTTATCAGGTAGTATTTAAATATACCCTTAGATAGTGCAATCATCCAAATTTATAATAGTTGTATGTAGAGGGCGCCGGGAGTTATGTGTGCATACGCAAAGCAATAACAAAATGGCTGCCCAACTGTTAGTGTGTACCAAAGAAGAACAGAGAAGTATAGTGCGATTTTTGTTGGCTAAAGGACATTCAGTTGAGGACATTCATAAGGAAATGATTAAAGTTTATGCTGAAAAGTGTTTATCACGTAAAGCAGTCTTTAACTGGGTAAAAGAATTTTCTCAAGGACGCACCGAAATTGTTGACAAGATCCGACTTGGCCGTCCTGTTCAGATTGCAACAGAAGCGACTGTGCAACGTGTGAATGAGATTACCAGAGCTGATAGACGAGTAACGATAGACAGTGTAGCAAGTACAATCGGATGCTACAGGATTCAATTCGAAGAAAACGTCCTGGTCTGCTGACTAGAGGTGTGCTTCTCCTTCATGACAATGCCAGACCACATACGACTCGGTTAACCCAACAGAAAATTAGCCAGTTGGGTTGGAAAGTTCTTGAACATCCACCCTATAGTCCTGACTTAGCTCCAAATGATTTTCACCTGTTTGGTCCATTGAAAACCCACCTTGGCGGGAGAAGATTCTCGAGTGACGAAGAGGTGGAAACAGAAGTAAAAAAAAATGGTTCAGAAATCGGACTCCCGATTTTTACGCCATGGGTATTGCATCACTGATTACACGATGGGACAAATGTATCAATGTTGGTGGCGATTACGTTGAGAAATAGGGGGGAAATGTAGGTTCAAAAATTAAGTTTTCAAATTACTGTCGCATTTAGTTTTTTTTGTTTTGCCAGTTACTTAGTGACTTAGTGACTTTTCTTTCAGCCGCAGTTCAGCAAGGAGAGTTCAGCGTTTTATGTAACGTTAAATTTGGATAATGTTTTTAAACTGATATTTATTACAGATGATACTGTTAGTTTTGCTGAAATAACTCCTCGAGAACCTTTAGAGTAGAGCCCCGCCATACATGACTAGTAAGTTCCAAGACCTGTCGCGTAAGCAGAAATTTGCGTGAAAAGAAAAGCGAAACCCATTAATTATTAAGATTTTCATACATTAATATACGCATCAGACATTTTTTCTACAAGTAAGGCAAATAAAACACTATATTAACATTAAATAGCATGATGATCATAAAAATATTTCTTTTTAGTTTTGATACTCTCTCTCCATCCACTCATCTACTCACTCCACATCTTCTTCGGACATTTTCTTGAATGATGATGATGATGCAAGCACACTCTGAAATGAGAGTATGGCTGGATGGTTGTATATCATGAACTGATAAGCAGTGGCCTACAGTAACGACAGATTACATTTCTTCAGAATGATCATCAGCTTCAGACCATCCAGGCCCATCGGTCGGCCATCTTGAAGATGATGGTTTCATAGGAGATGAGGACAAAAGTTGTTTGACGTCAGGGATGGAATATTTTGAAACCTGGGAGTCGCATAAACCAAAATAAGTCACAGTAACGCTTTCCCCATGACGAGAATGAGCGTGACTGAGCGAGATTCTGCGAGACTTCACGCGCCTTGGAAAATGGCGTAGATTTAGAGTGCAATTAAGAATTTTTATTTTACGTATTTTCCTTCTTTTCGGATTGCAAATAGCGTAAACCTGAAACCGCATATGGTGAGTCACGCGTATAACGGGGTAAATATATATATATAATATATATATATATATATATATATATATATATATATATATATATATATATATATCTCTGAACCTTAAGTGCCCAGGCACATGGGGCTTCCGCAAGGGTTTTCCACAAATGCCTGTCCTTCGCCTTTTTTCTGCTCTTGCCCAGGTGAGCCCTCTATTGCTCAACATCCTTTCTGTTGTTCTTCTCCATGTCTCTTTTGGTCTACCCTTACTTCTGCTCCCCTGTGGTGTCCATCTTAGTGCTATTTTTGGTAGAGAGTTGTCAGTCTTTCGGAGCACATGTCCCAACCATCGCCAGCGTCTTTCCTCAATAATTGTTGTCAGTGGTTTCATATATATATATATATATATATATATATATATATATATATATGCCTCTTTCTTTATATGCTTTTCAGTGTTGCTGAGACAGATAGATGCCTTCACGGGGTTAGTGACTATACTATGGTATATTTAACATTTCTATAATTTCCTACCTCGACAACATCAAGGTTTCATACGAGTAACTGGGTATGAATTAGGGAAGTGATATGACCAAAACCCAGCTATTGCCCGCAATCCTTGGGCTAGTGTTCTATTGTACTGTGTGGCCAGGCTCCAACATCTCCTACGACCGACAACCCAGGATACACCTCCCCAGAATACTGTATGTCAGTTGGCATCATATTACATATACAACAACATGCTATAGACACTACCAAGTCAGCCATTAAAATGCATGAACATTTTATTACTCTAGCTACATATATCATGGTAGTCACAGGTACATTACATTGCATAGAATATACAACGCATATCATAAGATATAATCTGGCATGACATCAACATAATGCAATACTATTAAATAACTTAACTAAAGAAACAGATAACCGAGCCTTGGCTATCCTGGCCTCCCTCCCCCATCACAATATACATTATACATCTCCAAATGTACAACTGCACTATGAATACTGCAACCCATGCTGCGAATCTACACCACTATCTTTCTACGAATTAATCCATGTGCCTATGCACTTCTTCATCACTCAGCTGCTGCTGGCCGGAACTCTCCTCCTCCTCTCACATTACGTTCCATGTGTGCTAACGCACTAATAATCACACAGTGACCTTGCTGTGCTCTCTCCACCTCTCCACGAATTCACCAGTGCTACAGCACTTCTTGATTGTAGTTGTTGCGGCCAGGAACATATCTCCAGACACATATTGAAACACATATAATATCCAGATGACATAACAGCATTATGGCATCATCACGTGCCATTCAATAGAACAATAATTATCATGAATCACCAAGATATTTCTCCATGTGATCGTGAATTCAACATGCACATTCTGCCTGTTACACAGATATAATAACACACAATATGAAAACGGCTGGGTCGAAGTATTCCATGTAACTCACAACTCAGACGATAAAGTAAGAGAACAAATATTGTAGGATTAAACCTCTAAAAAATCGTAGACAAAGCACTTTAGTGAGACGTGAGGTAAAGAAAAATCACAAGAGAATTACCTGGGATTCGAACACGGACTCCGGTAGGACGAGCAGCCGTCTAGCCACGAGAGAACAGCGTACTATCGACTTAGCTAACTCCATATATATATATATATATGGTCTGTAAAAACCTGGTACACCGGATAACATGAACGATGACGCTCCGGCCCTGCCGTACGCACCGGAAGCCTCACGTGATCGTTCAAATTCGCGCTCGAGTGTGTGTGTGTGTGTGGGGGGGGGGTGTGTTCGATTAATTTCTGAAAAGAACATGTGTTATAAGACAATATTTGTTATACTGACAGCGATATACAGATGGAGAACTACAACTCTATACGTAGAGTATCTGCAAACTTGCGACAGATGTCCCACAACCGTGAGACTCCAGTCATGGGCAGCAGGACCAGCTCCATGACGCTGGACAGGTCTCACAGACGCCCTCACAGGACACGAGACTCGTGTAGCTCCGCTCCAGGGACTTTGCTGAGGTATATCTCAGATTTTCACATCTTCCACAAATAATCACTGTTTTCTCTGGCACTCCCGTGTGACTTCTATTACTTCACTGAGGAAATATCTGCTTTTTTGCGCGATGTTGTTGGATGTTTCGCTGTACACAACATTATATCTGGCATTCTGATTCAAAATATAGAAAACTGTCAAAAATGTGTGTCTACGTTTGTGGATGAGTGTGTCAAGGCAGCTCTTTTATTTAGGAAGTTCCCTGTGTAAGGTCCCAGAATATTGTCTTACAAATGGACGGAATGTAAATTGTAGTTGCTCATGTGCATTCCTCTTTTTAACATCATATAAACCCAATGTCTGCTTGTAATAGCACCGTAAGCACAACGTGATTATCTTCTCATTGATGAGCTGAAACGCAGCCATTATGACAGAAAAATACCTGTCAAAATCACTTATTTCGTAAGCTTGTAAGCTGGTGCAAAATTATCTATCTATCTATCTATCTATCTATCTATCTATCTATCTATCTATCTATCTATCTATCTATCTATCTATCTATCTATCTATCTATCTATCTATCTATCTATCTATCTATCACCCCACAACAGAGAAAACCCAATCCTCAAACCCCGAAACAATGCATCGGCTAGACCCCTCCCCCCTCTCTCCTTTCCCCCAACCCCATTTCATAGGATCTGCCTCCTATTGCAGGACAAATATAATTATCTTTTATGCTTGATGCTACAAAACAAAATAATGCCAGTATAGTGCAGTGTTATGTACATTACGAGTATGCGCTTGTGTTAGTGTGCTGCTAGCATATTATAACGTCTTGCAGTTGTATCCTTTACCTCTATACTGCCAATATATTTGTTATCTTATTTACAGTATAGTTATATAATGTGTTTCTATACTATACTTTAGTCTCTTATTTACAAAACAGTTAAATGCTGTGTCTCCTTACTGCTTTCTCCTTTTTCCCTACAAGACAAAATCATAACAGACAACATGAACATGGTTCAGGAGATCCACCTCCGTATGCTGTGGCTCAAGAAGTATCGTCAGCAGGGTGAGTTCCTAAGGATCTGGAAAAAAAAAGATACTAAGTGGGTGAGATAGTAGGTTGTTTTCATATTGGAAGTAGTTCTTCGAGCCTGTAGTTAGCTTTTAAGATTTGGTGTGCTACTGTGAGCAAACGATTTATTTTTCTCTGGAGATTACGTCATTACAGTCCGTGTACTTCCATATCTGCTCCGCCGCCCGTCCCAGCATCCAACGTGTGTGGACGCGTCGCTTCCATCCATAGAGGGAGCTTTCTTTGCCTCACCCCCCAGTTCCTTCATTCTACCTATTTACGGCTTATTCTCCCAGCTCCAACTCATCCCCACCAAATGTGTCCATAATGGCATTCGAGATGTCTGTCTTTGTCCTAACCCAGAACACTATGTGTGGCCCTCTCTATATTCTGCCTGGAAGAAATGTTCCTGCAGCTATAAACCCCAAAAGAACCGGAGCAAATCAAGATCCTGCCCCTGCCCCATGTTTTCGTTCTGCTCTGGGAGACAGGCTGCTGTAATGATAACTGGATCATGCCTTTGACACAGTCATTTTTAATACAGTCCTACACAAATGACAAACTTTATAATACAACGTACTTTAACTCTTTACTGGACTAATATTAGAGACATAAAGATCTGTGCTGTTGTGGATCTCATACGTCACTCTTGGATTTTTTTCTAAGCCAAAGACCCAAATATGGTATGAAGTGAAGGTTTTACTAAGGTGTGGTTGGGGGGGGGGGGGGGAGAGAGAGAGAGAGAGAGAGAGAGAGAGATTCACAGTGGCTGTAAAAACAAACACCATGACGATGTAAATGAACATTTTTACCACTTGTATTATCTTCAGATATTCGGAAAAGAGAATGTTTATTTGCAGCTAAAGCGAGAGTGATCAGTTGTTGTCAGTGTGGCAAGCGTCTTGATTATAAGAAGCGGTGGAGTTTGAGCTTGACGTTCTGATGACCGCACTGTTATGAATGAATGTTTTGAATTATTTCAGATCGCAAAGACGAGCATTTCCGTTCCCCATGGATGCGCCTCGTCTGTCACCACCGCCTGCATACAATATGCACTCTGACGATGTCTTCTTGGGGTATGTTTCGTAACCATAGCGAGATACTCTTATTTTGTTATATGCAGTACAGAGGTCCTGGTGTGACAGCAGAAGAGTTAAAAGTATTCACAGAAAGTTCACAGGAATTCACATCTTCCTTCTCGGTGGTAAAGATGTATAGCCTGATGTAGCCGTCAGAGGTCCATTACTGACCGCTTGCGTCGGGTTTGGCGAACCAAAACTAACCAAGACTCGTATCTCGCTCTCCGGTTCAGGCTGGATACCGACACAGGGTTAGCTATGATCCTCGTGGTGGTGGAGTCTACTAAAGAAGCATTGAACCTCTTTGCTTTTTAGCTACAATCTCATTCAACATAATGTGATGCCTCAACATCTTCACTGCCTTGGCTGACAGTTCCAGGGAGACTCAACAACAACAACAACAACAACAACAACATCTTCTCATCTATTACAAGCGAACAATTGGGTATCTGCGGCCATTTTTAAAACCCCTTGAAGCGAATTCTGTTGATTTTATAGTAAGCCTGATCAGGTCTGATAGTAAGTCTGTTCAGATCTGTCTGGGTCCCAAGTTCACTGCAAACTTTCACTACCTTATCTTTCCTTTTCTAGTTCAAATAATTTTGATCTTTCGTTTGGCCTTTTGATATGGACAACGTAGGGTGTCGTGCATGCTGTACGCAGTATTCACCAATAAAAGAGTTTATCTCAAGGGAACAACTTGTTTTTTTTCTTTAAGAACTCTTGGGCAGCTGGAAGAGTATAGAAATACAAAATGTTTAAGCTTTTTTTCCTTTAGTATATTTTATAATTTTTCAGCGGAATCAACAGTATAATGAAACTGTGTCTGTAATGCTATTTTATGTGTGAGTCTTCAATCTCCACCGTCCATCCATTTTTTTTTCAATTGTCTTCCATCACCCATTGTGTATTTTATACCCGTGTAACCTTATTTCAATACTGTAATATGTTTTTGCTTATTCAGTCCAGAGTTCATGCAGTCCAGCATGGAAGCAAGTGTGAGATATGATGATAGCCCAGAGCATAATGGCAGTGGAGTTCAGCCTCTGTTGTTTCACCGTGGCAAGAACTGATTGGTTGATACGAGCACCAGTCAAGAAAGGCTGGCCAACACTTATCACAGTTATCTATGGGATCTGGCCTCATTTTCAGAAGAAATAAAAAAAAACTACATAATTTGACTACAGAATCTCGCAGTTTTTCTAGAATTTGTATATAATAATTATTGTTTTATTCGTGGATGCATGTTCAGTAAACTGAGCTTTCAGAATACAATTTATCTTAAATGTATATTGATATGTACTTGTGTTTGTGTCTCAGACGATACAGTAGAAAATATTTGCACGGAGAGCATGCTACTTTTGTTCAGATCACCTACCTACAACAGTATGGCCAGAAGCTGATGGTAAAATGATGCAGATATCTAGGTTCCATTGATCAGAATATTCCCCGATACGCTGAAAATATCTATTGTACTTATACACTGTTTTGGGCCATTTGAACTGTATTTCAATACAGTTCTTCCTTTTAGACCTGTAGCTGGAAAAACAAGTTTGGCAACGATATTAAACGGGGGAAATGGATACAGGGATTTTGTTTTTACACTTAATAACAGCTTACAGTTTTTGCTACAAGTAAAGGTTACCTCGGAAGATTGCATTATTGTAAGTAGCAATGAAGTGTTTCAAAATCCTCTTCATAATGTGTTCCAAACAAAGTAAAGCTGTATTTCACGTCTGCCACAGTTTAATAGTACATTGTCAAAGCAGTGTGAGTAGCACATTCAATAGCGAACTGTATTATCATGTCAAGATTGTGGGCTCAGGATTTCTTGGTACCCACCAGTCGATCAAGATGTAAAAATGAGTATGTGAAACACCAGTTTTATAGAGAAATAAAAGGTTTCCGAAAACAGACAATATCTACTTGAAAGACGAGGCACACTGTATAGTGTTTGTCAGTGCTTGAAGGCTAAATAATTCATCGTGTAAAATATATCCTTTATTTATAAGAATATATGTAAGTTCAAAGCTAGTGAACAATAACTTGAATGAAAATGTAATTATGAATAAACATAATCATATGAGATTACTAGAGAGCAGCTCATCCCTTTGTTGAAACTGTATCATTAAATTTTATCAAATCACTTCATGTATTAACCGTCTCTTTGTGTTTTGAATGGTTTGCCTATTTTCAACAAATGTTTTAGAGTACTGTATTTTAAAAAATGACTTCAGACTCTAGAGAAGTATTTTTTTTTAAGTTCACAAAAGCTCTCTCTCCTCTTACTTTCGTTTTGTCAGACAATTTATTTCATTGGGGGGGGGGGGGGGGGGAGAGAGAGAGAGAGAGAGGGGGGGGAGGATTGATTCAATTCTTTTGTATAAACGATCAAGTAGGATTTGCCGTTTTGTGATTACTGCTTTAATTCTCACTACGGAAAGCAGGGTTGTCTACCGTGTTGTCAAGGCTGATGAATCGTTGCTAATTAAAAAAAAGAAGATTTTGCTTCAGTTTTTAGAAGAGCACTGTGTTGCAGCAGCTTGGCGAACGAGGCCAAGGTCGATGTAGTCCCTGCCACTGTAAGAGCTTACAGAGAAAGGTGAGACTGAAACTCCTTGGAAAGGCATCGCCCTGTCTTCTTGTGTACGTTTCGAAATAAAGAAAAAAAAGAGAGAGAGAGAGAGAGAGAGAGAGAGAGAGAGAGAGGTCATAACAAAAGCGATCAGCTTTATATAGTCACATTCGCAGTCGGTTTTCAGAAAAACAAAACACTATGTTACACTGGGAGCATAAACAACAACATTATCATTATATATATATATATATATATATATATATATAATTTCAGCAACTGTTTAAGAAGTTGAAAAGAACAACAAACAACAACACTGTGGATTCCATACAAAGATTGGCTGCAGGCTGTGATAAGTGAGAATAAGTTGTTTTCATACAAGACATCACAAAGGGTACTGGACGACAACTGCTTTAGTGATGTGCATCATGGGACAAGAATTAACCACAAGACTGACCACCACCCAGCCTCCAGGCTAAATTTAGTAGGCGCTACTGCCCCATCAGACCTAAACCTGTTCAATTTTGATAAAAGGATTCATAAAACAGCAATCTGTATTTGCAGAGCGTTTGTTTTCTTCTTGACATCGGGCATCTTTCTCTACTAGGCAATTAGGGTTAAGCCTGTTGAACTTAATGTTAACTCTTTCACTTCATGCGCTGCCATTAAAAAAAAAAACTGGAAAGAAGACCCTCTATAATTTAAAAGTATAGGTTGAATTAGAAATTGTGCTACTTTTAATTATATTTAAACTTTGCCTAAACATCGCTCTGACAATTGATTCACAGAGGCTGCAAGGTCTACCAACCATGGCAGTGCTGTTTTAGAACCAAAGAGTTAAGCCCGCATGAACTAATGCTTTATTACTATAATGCTTGCTATGGGAGTTCTCAACATAGTATATATCCTTGCTTTTAAACATCAGGAGAAAAATAACTAGTATGTGTGACATTACTGTGGCTATTGATTGCTTCGTGAGCGAATGAACGTATACACAAGCGATCATGAAAGTCAAACTTTCCATAAATTTTACACAAACAAATAATCATAAAAGTCACAAATATTTGATAACTCTGGCGCATTAAAATTTAAGCTGACACAGAAATTGATAACCACGTATTTTATTTCAATGCCTTATTACATAAAGATTGAAGAAGCCAGTTTCGGTGGCGGTTATGTGCAGAACATTATAACGGCACGTGTTAGCCGAGTCCGAGAATTATGTTCCACCAGAGGCCATTATGGCAAAACATCTGAGCTGGAGGTGTAACACTGTGATGTGGCCATGTGTACAGCTATATAGGCGAGCATTTGTTGTGCTCGTCTGTGTGACCTGGGCTGTTGTTTTGTATTATATGAGGTCCATAGAATATCGAATGGTATTTCGCGGCCCTGTTATCAAAGCTGATCAGATAGATTTTAGTGGAACACTAGTATTGCCGTCTACAAATTTTACAGGTAATATTTTATTGCACTCTGTTGTGATGACAACGATAATATATTATTATTGTAGAATAATCCAAATAATAAGCTCTCACATAAGTTGCATAACAACGAAACCTGGTTTAAACTACGAGTTCTCCTCGTCTTCCAGCAGGGTTTCCTTGCGACTGTCCAGTCGGAGAGTGAAACTGACGTGAGGCGAATCTGACAGGCCTGATTATGCAGTTTTTTAATGGCAATAAATCAGGCATGTTTTAAACATTAAAATAAACTAGAATGACCTTATCATTTGTACAATGACTTTAAATAACTTGTATCTTACATCTTACATCCTTCCCGTGTCGTTAAACGTCACATAAGACTCGCATTGTAGTTAGCCAAGTTGTTATGTTTTCAACCTCATCAAGGAATTGTATGCCTCCTAATTTGGCCTCTCCTAACAATGTCCACTTTAGAGTTCCACGTGGTCGACCTCTTTTTCTTCGGCCTTTTGTGTTCCACTTCATAGCTTGTTTTGGGATTCTCTGATTGTTTCTTCTCATCATATGACCATTATATGCCCATCTCCTTTTCCTGATCATTAATGAGACAGTCTGATCTCTGCATTGTTCTTGAATTCGTTCCATTTTATACTGAGTGTTTTCCTTAGGCATTTGTTTTCAAAAGAATCTAATTTGTTGTCTATTTCTTTAGTTGTTTACCAGTTTTTTGCACATTTGAAGTGAATAATCTTAGCTTTGTTTTTGTTTTTTGTTTTTTTTTTGTTATAACTTTTGAGTGTCATATGTTCTCAAGATTGTTGAAGGTCAATGCTGCTTTTGCAATTCTAATTCTAACTTCCTTTCTGGTGTCACATTGGTTTGCTTCTTCAAGAGCTGTTCATTCTACGTATATTTTACCTTCTTCATTAACGTGACCAAACTAGATCTTGATTTTGATGATGACATAACTCTTATAAGTAACAATGCGAATCCCATGCAAGAAAAAAAAAACAGATATACTGTCTTCACTGGCTAGCAAAATAGGACTTGAAATTAACAAGGACAAAACAAAAATAATGAAACTTCCCATTAATCAAAATGGGAAAATACAATGTAGAAGGGACATATATTGAAGAAGTCAATCAATTTGCATACCTTGGCAGCTACATAGACCAGGATGGTGACACCAGAAAGGAAGTTAGAATAAGAATTGCAAAAGCAGCATAGGTCTTCAAGAATCTTGAGAACATATGGCATTCAAAAGTTATAAGCACGAAAACCAAGTTAAGACTATTCAATTCAAATGTAATATCCACCCTCATTTATGAATGCGAAAGCTGGAAAACAACTAAATAAATAGACAAGAAATTATCCGTTGTAGAGGTCATTAATGATGTTGACAGTTTTATATGTTATTCCATATAGTCTTAAAATTCTCCGCTATGAATCTCTGTGTATGCTATCAAATGCCTTTTTAAAGTCTATAAAGTTCAGGAATAACGGTGTTTGTTTTTCAATATGTTCTTCAAGTATTACTCTTAGAGTAAAGATCTGATTGAGACAGTTTCTTACTTTACGAAGTATTACTCTTAGAGTAAAGATCTGATTGAGACAGTTTCTTACTTTACGAAATTCTGCTTGTTCTTCTCTCACTGCAGCATCCACTATATCTTTGATTCTGTTCAGATTAAAATAACTAGTTTACATTAAATACGCACAGTATATTCTAAAAAACTATTTATAAATTTACTGAAAGAAGTCACTGGAATGATGGTCTGAAAAATGAATTTTGCCGGAAAGCGAGGACTATCTGTATAAGAACAATACAATGAAAGCATTCCTTGAACATGTCACAGGAACTCGATAGTTTCTAGAAAACTGCAGGAAGAAAAGATGTTGAGATCGAGAGAAAAATATTTTAACGGACTGGCTCGGTTTCAGGGGAAAAGAAGGTCACTTGAACTGATTACAGGAAGATACCAATGGCCGTGCAAAATGAAGAAATATTATCGTCAACGTTTGTCAGCAGGACACATAGAAGAATTAATAAAAGTAATTCTAGCGTGTGAAGTTATTGATAACCGAATCCTAATCATTCATGTCAACATGCGAAGATGAATCAGGCTGGCATCACATCCCACACGTCTTCATTTAAATATTCACAATACTTCACCACGCGCGCTGTCAGACACAGTTTCTTACAAGTCACAGCTAAGTGCTCCATTTTTCTTTCGATTATTTGTCATTCTTATTTCATTGTTATCAATGATGTGAAAATTCTGTTCCTTTTTCTTTTGTATGATTAAGGTGTAAATCTGAAACATGGAGTGAGGAAATGAAATAGTAGAGAGAGAGAGAGAGAGAGAGAGAGAGAGAGAGAGAGAGAGGGATATAATGGTTGCCAAGCCGATAAAAGAATGGGTGGAATAGATGAATGTTGTTGGGATAAAGTTACGTTCGATGCAAGACCCCTAGCGCTTACAAAGTGCATTGATTCCTGTGTAATGAAAATATTTTTTATCAAGTGCGCAGCCAATCATGCACCGCTTAGAGCACCTCCTCTTCAGACTCCAAAATCTTTCCGCCCATCGCCTCTTTGAATGATTGATGTGATGCGCTGAATCATGACTGATATTCAGAAATGTGGTTATTTCATTCACTGTCATTCGACAGTTTTCCAGAACAATGGCTTCAACTTCTGCAATGGATTCTGAATTCACTACCTGGTGTGTGACCTGGAAGAGAGTTAGAATTCAGGCCATTTCGGAACTTCCTATTCCACTCATAAACTTGCTGGCTGCAATAACAGACAGGCATCACCGCACTGAATCTTCACTCGGTAATGAAACTCGATGGTTGATCTTCACTGCTCAAAATTCTGTTCTGCTATTATGTGTGTTTCTAGAGGAGTTGTCATCTTTACACTGCTACTGCGATGTCATGTAGCTAGCTGGCACTGTGCTGCCACCTGCAAGACATTCATTACCTCATTAGTAACGATGGTTTCAGCTTACATAACGATAAGACGGTGCTTAGAATTTCTATCACAGTTTTAAGGTTTTAATTTGGATCACCCTCGTATCAGTAATACCTGCTCTGGATTGTACCACATTAACTCTCCGATACTTTGATCTCAACTTAGGGACTCGGCTCACCGGTGGTGAGACAAACAAAAGCCGCTACCCGAGATCTACGAATACAAGTTTAACTGCATCTAGTCGCATCCCAAAATTGGATTCTAGAGTTTATATTAGGTAAGAGTCGCTGATAATTCATTTCCAAATTCATAATCAAGCACATAATAATAATAATAATAATAATAATAATAATAATAATAATATACCAGTTGTGCTGTTAAGTTAATCAATGATATTGCCTTTTTCTTTATATCATTTTTTTCTACCTTAACTACATGTTCTTGTTTCTCTTTCATCTAAGGTAAAAAAAAACCGACTACCTTTCATCACGCTTATCCAACATGTGATTGTTATTTTATTTTTTTTTTTTTTGCCAACTTATTTTCCAAAGCAATGTTTACGATTTTTTGGAAATTAAACCCTAGCTTCATGTTACAAACGACCATGGGTGAGAACCCTTTACTGTTCCACAGCCGGGAGCCAGATCAGACACATATATCAGCAACATGAAATGGTGGGATTTATTTATAGAGAGTGCTGGAAATGAAGATGGAGGTATGCAAAATTATATTAAGGCATAAAATGTCGTTTATGCAACTTACTCGTAAACAGTGATAGGTTCAGCCAAGACAGGAGCTGTTCAGTAAAATGATGCTAGTGAAAAAAGAACCCCCCCCCCCCCAAACTAAAAAAAAAACCAACAACAACTGATATCTGCTTGATTTAGAATAATCTTCTTAGACGAAAAGTATTCATATAAAGCTAAGGAATAAAATACTTGCCAAGAAACAGAACAATATTTACAGTGTAGATTTTTAAAAGTAGATTGAACTGACTGGAGTAAAAAAAAATCTGCCTTGTTAATTATGCTCCAAACTTTGTCAACTTAGTCTTAAGACTGCCTCCCACAGACCACAGCTTATAAATGAAGGCTTTCAGCAAATTAGCGATCACAAAGCTTGGGTTTACTCGGCCTATTTCATCTCTACAAATGGAAGCAATCCATTCGTGAAAGGATTTGGCATTGCTACTCGTGTTTACGCCGGAGCATCGCTTTTCTGCCACCTGCTGGAAAAGGAAAAGATTGCGGTTGTTACTGGGCGAATGAATTCTTTGCCTGACAGTCATTCGAAAACTACACAGTAAGCCACGTTGTCTTTTTTGGTATGTAGTTTCTGTTGACCTCACCGCCTATTGTAGTTTCTGTTGTCCTGATTGCCTATGTAGTTTCTGTTGTCCTGATTGCAGACTTGTTCATCGAGTTGCAATTTTGAATATCATCTTTTGTTAACAGCGTTTCTGTCGTTGATTATGATCATGTCCAGTTTATAGATTCAAGTTTAAGCTATATTTTCAATTACTACTAATTACTACTACTACTGCTACTACTACTACTACTGCTACTACTACTACTACCACTACTATTACTACTACTACTACTACTGCTGCTGCTACTACTGCTACTACTACTGCTACTACTACTACTACTGCTATTACTACTACTACTACTACTACTACTAATGTGCTTTGCCAGGTAACGTTGGTGACCATGCTTCTCAACTTCGTGCGGTTCTTGATGTTTCCAGTTAATTCAGATGCTTTTCTTTTTCCATGCCACTTGGTCAGTCCACTGAGATATTTTTCTCTTGACCTTCCTCTCTTCCTTTTTCTCTCGAATTTTCCAATTATTACTAAGTTCTCTAACTTATGTCTTCTAATGATATCTCCAAGAAATTTTGATTGTCTTTTTCTTATAATTTTAACTAGTTTTTATTATTTTGAGGACCTATTTGTTTATTTTCATGTGTGTCCAGGGTATTTGTTACACCTTTCGCCAAAACCACTCCTCTGTTGTTTTCAGTTTCATTGTCATCTTTTTGTTGACCGTCCAAGTTTCACAGCCATATAGCAATACTGAGTCTATATAGCATTGCAAAACTCTTTTCCCTCACTTTTAGGGACATTTTCTTATTTGTTAGTATCTTTTTCAGTTCATAAATAGCTGCCTTTGTCGTATATTATCATGATTTTATTTATTTTGAGCACTTGCCATCAGCTGCTACTGTTGTCCCAAGGTAAATAAATTTATTTACTTGTGTCAGTGTCGTCCCGTTTGAGAGGATGTTGTCATTTGGTATGTTTATTCTTTTCTGTGTAACCACTGTCTGTCTTCTTGCTGTTTAGCTCTATGTCTCTATTTTCGCTCTCTTCAATAGTATTGTTCACAGGTTTGTTTTTTTTTTGCAGATTGCTTTCACTTCCTGCTGTGTTATAACAGTGTCATCCAAATATCTCAGGATATTGATATTATGACGTCCTATTTTAATTCCTTTCACATTTGTAAGGCCTCTCGTGTTGTTTTCACTGCGTAATGAGAATAGATCAGAAGACAATAATCACCCTTGTCTTACGCTTCGTTTTATATCATAGTACCCAAATGTTTCATTGTTCACTCACTTTCAGTGTTTGAAATTAATGTATTAGAGTTTTGAGCCGAAATGGCTGTTCGCTGAAATAGTGTATGTTATGCGTGAACGAGAAACATATAGTTCTTAACAAAAACATGTTCTGCAGACCAGTGAATGACGGCAGGAAATACAATATAAGCCAATATAAATATGTAAACTGCTGTAAGTGTAGTGTCCTCAATAGCGAACACAGTGTTAAGGACACAAGAAGAATAGTTAAACAGTATAGAACCAGTGTCATCAGGAGCTGTACACACACCATATATATATATATATGAGCCTTAAGTTATCACGGCACATGGGGCTTCCTCAAGGATTTTCCACAAACGCCTGTCCTTTGCCTTTTTTTCCTCTCTTGCCCAAATGAGCCCTCTATTGCTCAACATCCTCTCTGTTATTCTTCTCCCTGTCTCCTATGGTCTACCTTTACTTCTGTTCTCCTGTGGTGTCCATCTTAGTGCTATTTTTGGTAATGGGTCATCAGTCATCCGGAGCACATGTCCTAACCATCGCCGGTGTCTTTCCTCAACAATTGCTGTCAGTGGCTTCAGCATTTCTGCCAACAAGATGTTATTTCTTATGGTGTTTGGCCAAAATATTCTTCTAATTCTTTGTAAAAACATTTAATCTGAAAAGAATTCAGCTTCTTTTCTATAGGTTTGGTGATTTTCCAGCATTCACTTCCGTAGGGTAGCACACTTAGAACATTCATCTGAAATATCCTGATTTACAACTTCGTGTTTAGTTTGTTTTTTTTAGATTTCCATATATATATATATAGTAAAAAAAAAACGCATAACTACTGATGACCCAATTTTAGCCATAACTTTGACATTCTACAGCTTTTTAAATTGAATGAATAAAAATTTCAAATTCCACACTATAATACACTCACTTAACAGTATCTTGCATCTGTGTGACGAGAATTTGTTAGTCCGAGGGGTTTTCAACTTAGTATGGTGTGTGGCCTCCGCTTGCATCGATCAGCGACTGGCATCTCATGGGCATAGATGTGATCAGATGTCTGATGTGCGCCTGTGGGATGGCTGCTCACTCATCCTGGAGTGCCTGCCACATGTTAAAGAGTCGACGAGAACTATTATGGCTTTGTCCTTGGTGCAAGGATGATGATCAAAAATTAAGAAGTTAAGAATAGCTCAAGGATCTTAACCTGGATCATTACAAACGAAAATACGAGTAGTTTAGTGCCAGCAGCGCTTGGATATATCACTAAAATAGGCATGGGTCGACCACTTCTGCATGAGATTCCAAAAGCTTTGGGATTTTACCTTGGGGAAGATCCTTCGACAAAACAGTACTAACAGTTGTACAATGAAGGAGAGTACTAATAAAACCAGGCCAGATAAAAGACAACATATAGAGCAGTAAAAAGAATTACAAAAGATGAAAGTGATGAGACAGAAGTAAAGATTTAAATTTTAAATAAATATATATATTTTTGGTATTCGTTTTTACGACTTTTCGCTCTTTTCCCTGTTGCGTCAGTTAGTTGGATGTGCACGTATTGTTCAGTTTGAATATTTGTGCAGTATGTTGGTGATGGAGTGTCTGTTGGTAGCAGAAATTTCTTGCACTCCAGTGCTGGGCAGTTTTGAAGATGGTTTTGTCCAGTTTCGTCTTCAGCTCATTACAGTACAGAAAGTAAAGTGTGTGATCTGTGATCACTCTGTGTGTTTACTGAAAATGGTGGGCCCTTTTTGGGGCCTGAAGACTGTTTCATTTCTCTCTGTGGCTTATGTTGCTGATGTCTCTGTGGGTAGGTTTTGGAGTTAGATGTATGTATAGGTATTTTCCCGTCGCAAAATGATTAATTTGATCAAAATATAGTGTATGTTATAAACTTCGCTAAATATTTGAAGTGTAATTATTTAAATATTTATAAATTTATATTATTTATATTTATAAATATTTATATTTATTAAATATTTGACATATTAAACATATACTGCAGGTTGTTTAAATTGGTTGGTATTCTTTCGTGTCTTGTATGCTCTCTCCACAGTTTCACTGCTGCATATTTTACATGTCACCTAGCCAAGAGTAGCCATCCGGAATATGTGTCCTTAACCTTCAACAAGACAAGCACACCAACCAATCAACTTCGAGTGATATACTCTGGTTTTAGAAAACGCAACATAACAGCATGTCACCCGGCGATCCATGGCCCGTACAATGAACCATCGAGACTTATCCAATCTATAGAGCTGAACAGAGCTTTGGGAGTCAGTCACGCTTTCATTTACAACTACAGCGTTTCCAAGGAAACGAATCTTGTGTTGAATCAGTACAAACAAGATGGCGTTCTAACTGTTCTTCAGTGGAATATACCAGACCAGACAGACGCCTGGTACTATGCACAAAATGCTGCCATAAACGATTGTGTTTATCGTAATAGAAAAATCTCCAAATATGTAGCAGTTCTAGATTTAGATGAGATCATCATTCCGGTAAATCAAACGTCTTTGACTGATCTAATTCTAAACATTCAGAACGATTACTATAAAGATGGGAAAACCTGGAAGCCACCGCTAGGAACAATGGCGTTTGAATCGTCTACTTTTCATAGAAAGCCTGTGCCTGTCTTATGGAAAGAGATTAAGAAAAATTTTTGCATCACTAACAAAGAAGAGCAGTTCTTTACTTCTCGTTCTGTGACACCGTTTCTACTTCTTGAACGTTATGACCCTCCCTTTAAGTTCCCCAAGAGAAGCAAAACCATCGTTCGTCCAGAACTGGTTGTCACCGCAGGCATCCATCAAACTCCTCTCCTCAGTTCTGGCGCCAGAACACAAGTGATTAGTCACAAGATGGCAATTGTCAATCATTACTCATCAACCAAGATGAGAACTGACCGCAGTGTGTTGGATCTTTCTGTACTTAGGCTGAAACAGTTATTCGTTCCACGCCTTCAAAGAGCGTTTGACAGATTTGCTAAAATGTTTCATTGATGATTTGTTGGTCCATGTAAAGTTTCTCGTTTTAGTGAAGAAAAAAAATGTGAATCAAAAGATAGTAAAGTGAACAAAATCAAATGTTGCAGCAGTAGCTGAGTACATTATGAACACTGGAAAAAAAAAAGATCTAAACTGAAAGCAGGCTAACGCTGAGATCAATATTTTAACAGGGTACGATTATAATGAAAACAGACTTTCATTAATTAAAATAAAGAAGACATAGTGGTCAAGAGACCATGATGACCTAAAAGATAAAAGAAACCGGGTAAATAGAGGGTTATCATTTCTTTACTCTGGACAAATCCGATCTTTTCCTCAGTATATGCAAAGACTTGTGGCATCAGTTCTGTCATAATCATCATTATTGCCGGTCACTATCTTGGAAATATAGACCAGGGATAAAGTCTCTCCAGTCTTCCCTGTTCTCGAATTTGTTCTCTACTTCTCTCCATTTTTATCCCTTGTCTCTGAGCACTTTCAAAACTTCCCTTCATTTTTATGTTGGTTAAAATTTGTTCTTATAATATTAACCTGACATCTGCCCAATGGTATCACCACATTTTACTCCCAGCTCTGTCTTTCTAAACATAAATGTTACATCACCGTCTGTGTTGAAACCTTCTACTGTACTGGGCTCCAGGTGCACGTTGTCTGCTTAATACAGCATCAAACATTCCAATAAAAGAAAGCAGAGAAAAACGACTGAAAATAAGATACCCCAGACGTCGAGGAGTCATATTTCTCCACTCAAAGTTTCAAGATATCGCTTTGATGATGAGGGGGGTTTGTGGTTATTTTCTGTGATAAAAAGGTCACTACAATGTGCATTTAAGGTGTAGAGTGTCGTGAACAAAAATTATACTTTCTGAGCCAAAAAAAAAAAAACTGCTAGCATTAAAGCTGTTGGAGAATCAATAATAAATATATGATGTGGTTGCTTTAGGAGCCAAAAGTCTGTGCCCTGAGAGCTAGAAATTTGTGCTGCAGTGCACGGTAGGGCGGATAATAGAGAACATTGGTCCTCGCCCTGATAGAGAACATTGGTCCTCGCCCTGATAGAGAACATTGGTCCTCGCCCTGATAGAGAACATTGGTCCTCGCCCTGATAGAGAACATTGGTCCTCGCCCTGATAGAGAACATTGGTCCTCGCCCTGATAGAGGACATTGGTCCTCGCCCTGATAGAGAACATTGGTCCTCGCCCTGATAGAGAACATTGGTCCTCGGCCTGATAGAGGAGAAATGTATATTTAAGAAAAAAGATAAAAATCATTTTGCACAGATTCGTACTCTGGTACTAGAGACTTGAACAATCAACGAACAAAATTTTATTTTTTTAAAGTTAAGAATTGGACACAAAAGTCCATCTTAAATATCCCACCCTATGTATTTCACCTTTCACTGAATCGCAATAATTTAAGCATTAATTAAATGATGGTTCAGCAACTTTTCCCCAATCTGACTATGACTGCTACAAGCGATTGTTATATAGGTCATATATAGACAGGCGAAAAGTTTTCAACATTTAACTAACAATGAGACAGCTATGACTTTTTGTAACAAATATTATGTCAATGGGATCTTAATAAGCCACTTTATAACAACACGTTTAAAATACTCTTTTGAGAACAACTATTGATAAACATTGCATCGTTTCCACAGCTATAGAGAAGGTCAAGCAAGCTCTTATGAATCCTGTGGAAAACATCTGCGCGTTCCACTCGAGTGAGCCAGCGGTCTTGTATTCTAAAGAAAAGTTCATCTACTCCTTATAGTGATGGCCAGTGGTGACGGGTTCTTGGTGTACATATCCTGTCCTGCTCTTATCACCTTTGGTTACCATCTATCTGCTGGATTCATACTTTTAGACTATCCATAGTTGGCTGCAATGAAGATCGAACAAATCATCCAGTAAACTACCAAGAAGCAAAAACTATAATCCGTAACCAGTACAGTTCTGAATGGAAGAAACAACTGAAATCCAACAACAAACAAGATCCAATACACCAACTACAAAGACATCAGCAAACCATCCTCTTTCGCCTAAGGACAGGCCACTGCAGACTACCGAGCCACCTACATAGATTCAAAATGTCTCACATTGACAAGTGTCCATGTGGCAGTGGAGTCCAGACTCCAAAATATATCCTTTAAGAGTGCCTAAACCATTCGGGCCTGAGACGTGAGATATGTCCAAAGGACACAAGCTTGGGGCAAAAACTTTGGGGCTCCTACCAGGATCTGGAGAGGACTGCGGGCTTTGCCATGTCGACAGGGATCAGGATCTGAGGCGACCAATAACCTCGAACGCAGAAGAAGAAAAAGAAGAAGAAGAAGAAAAGAAGGAGGAGGAAGAAGAGGGAGGAGGGGGAGAAGGAGGAAGAGGGAGGAGGAGGAGAAGGAGGAGGAGAAGGTGGAGGAGGAAGAGGAAGAAGAAGAAGAGGAAAAGAAGGAGGAAGAAGAGGGAGGAGGGGAGGAGGAGGAGGAAGAGGGAGAAGGGGGGAAGGAGGAGGAAGAATAAGAAGAAGAAGAAGAAACTTTTAGACGTAGTATCTAGAACACCGGACTTTTCACTGTGCAAAGATTTAAACAAGCAGACGGTTTTAACATTAAGCCCCTTACTTCTCATACAATGTTGCTACAGCATCAAGGGAAGGACAGCAATGCATATGAAGCTGGTAAGACGGCATTCTGAAGGGACATAAAACTTATCAGATCCGCATCTAAAAAGCAACTAATGACAAGACTGACTTAGACAACACTTTTTTAATCATGTGCTTTCTCTGTCACCTTGGTAACGAGGTAAGAGTATACAATCTGAACAGAAGACTTCTGTTGTTATACTTGTGAAAAATTACTGCTAGTACTTTCCATGTATTTAAAACTTAAACAAAAATTAAACAAAAGACAAAGAACTTCTGTTTAACGTGTGATGAGACTGGGAATGCGAACACAGAGGTTGGAGAGAATGGGGTCTGAAACAGCGTGAACCCAGCAGACATATTTCATGGAAAACATCAAAGCTGTGAAAGGATCTGCTCACATATCCCAGCTGACACGGCTGGTGATGATGATGGCAATCTCGTGCATCGTAACAAAAACTCATGTTTCTTTTCTTTCTACTAATCAAGTTTAGTTCTCTTAGTTATTTGCTGCGTTAATTTCTTCGTTTTCTCTGATTCTCTTCCTGATTCCTCAAGATTTATAAGAAGGTAAAATTCCATTTTCCATCCCATTTAGGCATATGGGAATACGGTGTTAGGCCCGTATTTTCCATGACCATCGGCACATAAAAGTGGAATGTGATCAGTATCATGCCTGGCCGCTTTACCTTCCCAGATTTCTCTGGTACCCATTTTTAGAGGCTGGGTGAACCCTGGGGCCTTTTTTATGTGTACCAGAAAAAAAACCCACTGCTGGGACTGAACCCGGTACCACCGGATTGGTAATCTGAGCGCCTAACCACTCAACTAATTTCAAGATCTATATTGTAATTATTTGTGGTGCCGGTAAGCGTCAGACGTCACGCTTCTCACTTGTCAGCGTTTCCTGGTGTTTACAGTGTCCGGTCCCTTTTCTCGGCACCTCATCAGCATATTCAGACATTTTTCTCTTGCCCCCGCTTCTTCTTCCTTTGAGTTTTCCGATGACTTTCAGGTCTTCTGTCTTCTCATGGCATGCCCAAAAAAGATTTTAATAGCACAAGATGGCATACATAAAACCTGCCATAGCCATAAAATACAGTTTAACAATTTTATTTATATGGTAATAATGGACTGTACATTTGAGTTAACATCTAGTATGATAAAAAAGCACTATTTGTAACTTTAAAAGTTCACTGAACTCTTTTGCGTTCAGCAGCGTCCAGCGCTGAAATGTGAAATATGAAATAATAACATACAATTTGCATTTTGCCGCTGGAGGTGGTTTATGTGGGTCATACTGTAATTTCCGTATAGCCTTAACTAGATTACATATACTTCGTAACGATATGTCATTTCTCTGTGTAGTTTCATATCCTAAAGTTCTGAGGACCATAAAGAATGTTGCCGTTAGCTCTCCAGGTATCAACTCTTTCAGATTCTTTTAAATCTATTTTTGTTGTATCTAACCGCAGTCATATTTATAGTTGTTTAAAAGTTAAAGTAGTGGCACAAAGTTCGGAAGTATTTGAAGTCAGCACATCAAGCATGCGAATGGAAATTGAGGCTGTGTCGGCAGCAATGAAATGGGTAGCTGCCCAGGGTGTAGTTCATGGTGTCATTGTGACGGATTCCACGAGTATACTTCGTAAGATTGAGAAAAAATTGCTTCGAAAAGAATGGGTTCATCTGTTAGCCAATCAAGTGCGATGAGGCTAACGTGGCTTTATTGTCCAGGGCTTGCGGGGGTACTTAGAAGGAAGTGGCAGACAGACTTGCTGGACAGGCTAAAATAAATGGCAGGCTGAGAATGGACAAGTTCGACATTGCTAAAGTCGTATTTGAAAGACTGCGGGAACATGAAAAGCGGGAATGGAAGAACAATGTAATTGTTAAGCGATAGCTGGAGCTGAGACAAGTTAAGGGAGATGGTAGGAAATCTGAATTGTGTGGCAGAAAACTCATCGTTAAGAACCAACACTTGATGGGAACTTTTAACAAACACACTCTTGGATGGATGATGCGGCGTGAAGACGACCATGTATAGGACTGTCATTAATGCAATACCGCCGTAGTCTGATTTTGAACCTTTCAAATTTGCACATTATCCGTCTGGTCTGCCCATATGGCGAGTTCTTGTCATTACTAGGAAAGAGTTTCAATGAAAAAATAAAACAGAATGGTTAGGCCGGGTCTTCTGAAGAACATAGACAAAAAAAATAAGAGAGACGGACATTACTTCCACAAGAAAAAAAAAAGAATGGAAAAATATCATCATCATCATTAACAACAACAAACCGATCAACTTCTGAATATCATGTGTGGTTTATGGTTTGTGGTCTGGGTCATCATTATTGCACTTCAGACGTGTCTATAGGTGCTCAGATCCCCCCCCCTTTCAACATATTCATCACTGTCCTGCTGCTGACAGTGCCCGTCCTGTGTTGGTTGACAAGTCCCCTCTCGCATTCAGTATGCATCTCGTTCCTGATCGTGATAATCTTGTATTCTCATTTCTCTCAGCCTAAGCAGCGATGTGGATTTGCTGCTCTCGAAATCCTCCACTATCTCTCTGAGCGCGTTGACAATATCAGCTCGATCCAGTTGATTAAAATATGATAATTTGTGATAATGGCAGAGCCGGCTAACCTATCAGCTCTCTCATTTCCCTGGATGCCCGAGTACTCCGGGACATAGATGAAGGTGACTCCGCGAATCGTTGATTTCTCCAATGAGTAAGGCACTGCCTGGGTACAGAACCTGTCTCGACCTTCCAGATCCTACTAGCTGAATTACTCAGTATGCATCATGTATACTCAATAACAATATTCATTGACTGATAGCAATATGCAAAGGCCGTTGACTTCAGACGTTTATCAGCCGTAAATACTAAAAAGCACTGTGTTTGCTGAACAGGTCAAATTCTTCACAGTTTTCACAATCTATATTGAATTGCTTTGATCTTTTATTTAGCTATTTACAACATCCGACGTGTGTAGAATGCATGCAGTGTCGGTTCTTGGTCAAATATTCTTTATTTTGTAAAGTGTCTCGTGGGTACGATAACAATGAAGTATCGCTGTTTCAGAAAGAAACACTCTGAATCATTATAAAATGGTGTATCCCTCTTGTAAAACTGAAAGCGTTACTTCTGAATAATCTCAACAACCAACTGCATTTTAAAGAAGTCAGCTTTGCATAGCCCTGACTAACTGATTTCTGTTCTACTTGAGACTGCAAACTTTTATTCTCTGCAGAAGACGGCATCGAAAGGAGAGGGGGGGGGGCGATGCTTCATGCTCCAGAGTGAGTTAATGAAGGGATTAAACGTCTCGGAAACAGCCATCTTTGGACTGAAAAGACCTTACCTTTTACCCAGGCTGAATATCCACATCATCAGCTTGTTACTTGGATGTGAGGATAACGTCTTGTTAGCTATGAATCCCTGACCCCGAAAACAAAACCCGCCACTAGCATGCTAATCCTTTCCTCTTCCATAACTACATTATAAAAAGTATGTGTAACTTAACTTTCAGCACTGTTAAAATTCTCTGTTACTGTTACTCGGCGATAGTAATTTTTTAATGGATACGGAGCATCTTATGATGAAACGAGATAACAAATGCAGCACAGCCTAAAGGAGCCTTCAAATTTTTTTTATGGCAGAGAGTAGGACAAGAGACCAGACACCAACAACAACAACAACAACAACAACGACAACAACAAGAAAACCAAGAAACAGAAAATGTGATAGAGCATAGTCTTGTATAATTAACCTGGAAAATACAAAGCACTTTAGGAATGAGAGAGAAAAAAATGTAAGAGAATGACCGTGACTCCAACCACGGACTCCAGTAGGACGAGGAACTATCTAGACGGAAAAGGACAGGGCACTATCAACTCGGCCATCTCGCCTCGTTGTTTCCTATTTGCTAAGCAATCTCGCCCCGTTGTTTCCTATTTGTTAAGCTATCTCGCCTCGTTGTTTCCTATTTGTTAAGCTATCTCGCCTCGTTGTTTCCTATTTGTTAACCTATCTCGCCTCGTTGTTTCCTATGTGTTAAGCTATCTCGCCTCGTTGTTTTCTATTCGTTAACCTATCTCGCCCCGTTGTTTCCTATTTGTTAACCTATCTCGCCTCGTTGTTTCCTGTTTGCTAACTTTGTACCTTCCATATAATGTGCTCTAGTTCAAAAATAGTCAGCATCCACTATTATAATAACAAACTGAACTGCATATTCTAATTCATAATCAGTCAACTCAAAGAGCGTTACTCTAATCGGTACTGACAGTTGGTGAGTCTAAAATGTGCTTTTTATGACTGCCTCCAGCATTATGCACTTACAAAAGCAAAATCTTCTCTTAACTCTAAAATTCTAATACTCTGAAAGCATCAGCAATACTTAGACATTCCGTGTAGGATAAAAAGTCAGCTACGCCAAATCCCAACATCCTATAGCTCTTAAACCATAAACTTAACCAGGTTCTGACATTCACAGAAATACCTGAGGCATCAAATCATTTATGACCGTGGTGTATTTAGAAACGGTAAATTTTTGGAAGTAACTTCCTCCTTCTGAACGAAGAGTATAACGCAGATAAAATAATGCATATATTTTGTGGAGTCGAGAGGTCAGTAGTAAATTCTCCTTAATTCAAACTGTTGAAAGAGGAAAGATAAAACTCCAATTCATTCGAACACGCGACCCTATAAAAGGAGACTCAGTGTAGAGTTTTTTTGTTTGTTTGTTTTGTTTTGGTGGGTTCGTTATTGCTCCCATCACTTGGTAGAAGAGGTGATACTGCGTGTGTTGTACCCAAGCCCTTCATGGCTAGTCACTCTCATTAAATTGGTAGTCGAGTTGAGTCATTGTTATTCATATCTCGAGTCGAGTCTAGGTTGAATCCTCAAGGTCCCTATAGAGTTCGAGTCTAGGTTGAATCCTCAAGGTCCCTATAGAGTTCGAGTCTAGGTTGAATCCTCAAGGTCCCTATAGAGTTCGAGTCTAGGTTGAATCCTCAAGGTCCCTATAGAGTTCGAGTCTAGGTTGAATCCTCAAGGTCCCTATAGAGTTCGAGTCTACTGACTCGGGTCTACAAGTCTGCTAATAAATAACACAATTTTAAAAAAAAATATTGCATAGAAATGAAGCGGTGCACGCTGAAATGACGCCATATTGTCACTGATATCTTGTTAATACTGTGTCTGATATAGCTCTAGAGTCGATGTTCTTCCTCTCTCTAGCGGAGTCCAAGTCGAGTCTTTGAAATGGCTCAAGTCCGAGTTGATCGACTGAAGTCTACGACTCTGTAAAACTATTAAACTGAATGAAATACCTCGGAGTGCGGTTTGATCGAGGCCTTTCATTCAGAGAGCACATTGATTATATGGTTTGAAGTCTAGGAAAGTTATAGCCGAGATGAAGATAATGGCTGTGGCGGACTGCGAGCAACGTCATCTCGTTTTGTTACACCAAAGACTTGCCCTTACTGTGGTTGAATGTGCCCTATCAATCCCTATCCTTAGTCAGACTCAGATGGAAAGACTTGAAGGTGTACAGAATGAAACAATGCGAATTATACATCTATCGCCCTTCAGAAAGTAAAGCAACTAAAGAATCTATGAAGAGGAACAGACAGAACTACAAAAATAAGATTTTAAGGGCAATCATCTTTCCCATCCCAGCATATGCCTTTGAGACCTGGACACTTAACGAAACAGCTGAGGAACACATAAATGCCTTTGAATGTAAATACTACACAAGAGTTCTTCAAATATCATGGACATAAAAAAGAACAAATATATCCATACTGCAAGAACTTAATATTGAAGAAGGCTGGCTAGTAAAGAGGATTAAACAGAGAAAACTTAAATATTTTGGAGACATTAAACGCCATGATAATCTAGAGAAAACCGTCTTGGAAGGGTACATAATGGGAAAAAGAAAGAGAGGAAGATCAAGGTGAAGATGGCTGCAAGACATCGTTGATGATCTGCAAATGGATGCATCAGCAGCAGGCCATCTTGCTCACAACCGCGAGACCTACAGGAGTGCTGTTAGTGAGGCAAAGTTCCGCAAGGGACATGCAAATGAATGAATGAAAGAATCATACTTTGGTGCACAAAAGACACATCATACAGGGCTATGGGGTATCTTCTTGATTTTCTAACCATGATGGGCAGAGCAAGAATTTGCTGAGACTGTGCTGACACAAGCCAGCCATTGCACACTGAGGCTAGGAGTAAAAATGCACCAGATTTAAAAAGATGAAAACCCTGGATGGGACAAACAGGGGACATTTTTCAACAAGTCTGTCCACTTGAAGACATAGAACCTGGTGGAAAATGGGTTTTGATGCCAGCGGACTGTTGTACTTCCTTCTCAGTATGCGTCACTAGGGAATGCAGACAGCAAAACCCACTGGCTGTGGAGGCAGAGGTTCAGGCCTTGATTGCCGAGAACTCTTCTGAGTGTGATGTAGTCATCTACACATTGTTGTGTTGGTTGTCAGACACAGGCAAAGCGCTTGGGCTTTTACGGCGCAGGTCGGAGGTAGAACGGTGATGGAAGGCAGTGGTACTTTTGCTTTGACCACAAGTAGCCTGGCTATGGAGGACATAGCAGTAACCAAGGCAATGGCATGGCTGAAGACACGGACCTTCACCCAGGCATGTATTCTCAACGACTCAATGAATATGCACTAGAAGGCTGTGTTGGTCTGGAATCGAAAGCACTGGCTGAAGTCACTGAGAAGATCACGGTTGACAAAAATCTATTTCATTGTTGTGCCAGGTCATGCGGGAGTGAGAGATGAGGAACGAGCGGACAGACTTGCTGGCCTGGCTACAGCGGATGGTGGACAGGCAATGGACGGGGTTGACATCTTGCATGCACTCAGGGAAGCTAGTCAAATCGCCGATTCAAGCAACAGTTCTGAATCTGCAACCATGAACAGATTGCAGGAACATAACATCAAACGTGGAGTGGCCAGACAAGAGGACTGGTTAATCAACATTCCTTCATTCATTCATTTGCATGTCCCTTGCGGAACTTTGCCTCCCTAACAGCACTCCTGTAGGCCTCTCGGTTGTGAGCAAGGTGGCCTGCTGCTGACGCATCCATTTGTAGATCATCAACGATGTCTTGCAGCCATCTTCGCCTCGGTCTTCCTCTCTTTCTTTTTCCCATTATGTACCCCTCCAAGACGGTCTTCACTAGACTATCATAACGTTTAATGTGAACAAAATATTTAAGTTTTCTCACCCTAATCCTCTTCACTAGCCAGCTTTCTTCAACATTAAGTTCTTGTAGTATAGATATATTTGTTCTTTTTTGTGTCCGTGATATTTGAAGAACTCTTGTGTAGCATTTACATTCAAAGGCATTTATGCGTTTCTCATCTGTTTTGTTAAGTGTCCAGGTCTCACAGGCGTATGTTGCGATGGGAAAGATGCATGCCCTTAAAAATTTTATTTTTGTGGGTTCTGTCTGCTCCTCTCCACAACTGCTTTAGTTGTTTTATCAACATAGAACTTATATTGTCAGCTGTCAAACATTGTTGGAAATATTGAATATGGGATCGAAGCATTCATGGACTAATTGCCCGATGTACAATAAGGTTGATCCATCGACTAAGTATAAAACTATTTGGTATGTGCCTGACTTGTCTATACTGCATTAGCTAAAGTCTAACAGCAGTAGATCAAATATTATATGTCAAGGGGAAGCCTTTTCATATCTTCTACAGGTAGTCCAGTTTCTTGACTAGAAATGCGAACGATACTATCAAATAAGTGTCATCGGAAACAACCGTTTTAAATGTAATGTGGTGAACGTATTCGTTTAACAAAACTACAAACAACTCACTAATGTTAGAGTTTACAAATATAATCAACTTCTATGGTATCCGACATTAAAGAGGTCGCGAAGACGTGTCGCCGTAGTTTTAGTAAAGAAAATAGTTCCTGCAGAACTTTATCCTGACATAGTTGATTACATTACAGCCGTTATCTTTATAGAAAATGTTTAAAAGTCTGAAAAAGAAACTTGAGCAAGGAGTAGCCCAGTCTAAAGCTGCTGTGTCAGCACTGACAAGGGTAAGAGAGGCCACATACAATATGTGCATTTTCGGTAGCATAGACATATAGGCGTCACATGATCAGGAAGCAAAATATTAGTTATTTGCTGTGTTTTAATTTAAGTCAGTGAACAGGAGAGGTAAATGAACTTTTTAAACCAAGGTTGATGGTTTTATTTTTCAGACAGAAGAAATTGCGAATGCACTTTATATCATATTACTGTATTAGTTTTCAGTTTTGTAATAGCTGATACGATACGCGTAGCTATAAAAGTCCTCTGTTGTAGTAGCTGATACGATCACCTGTATCTACAGAAGTCTTCTGTTTGTAATAGCTGGTATGATCACCTTTAGCTACAGAAGTCCTGTAGCCATAGAAGTCATCTGTTTTGTAGTAAGTGACAGGATCACCTCTAGCCATAGGAGTTCTCTGTTTTATAGTAGCTGATATGATCACCTGTAGCTAGAGAAGTCCTCTGTTTGTAGTTGCTGATACGATCGCCTTTAGCTATAGAAGTCCTCTGTTTTGTAGTAAGGTGATATGATCACCTGTAGCCATAGAAATTCTTTGTTTTGTAATAGCTGATATGATCACATCTAGCCATGAAAGTTCCTTGTTTTGCAGTAGCTGATACAGTCTTCTGTTTGTAGCAGCTGTTAGAAAGCAGACTAAAGTTAGGGGTCCTGCAGGAAAGGAGCCAGGTGTCAGAGAAAAGAAAACTGCTAAAGTAGATTGTTGTTTTATGTCACATTTATATGTTTTGTTGCTGCATTAGCACATAACGTTATCCAAAACAGTGACATACCAGTTGTATTTTGTCTGCGTAATACAGATTCATGTAATGATAGTAAAGTTGACAACTAGAAGAGGATCATACCACATATCAGGGGAGGGCAGTTTAGGCAGGAGGGAGTCAGAGTTCTTTGCTTCGAGGTCCTGGATGGCATTTAGTCAAACACTGCACATAGCAATAGTATTTAAAAAAAATTTTTACTAGATATTACAGTCATGAAATAAAATTCTCTAAATAACTCAAAATTAAGAAATGTGTCAGTCTATTAAGTCTCCTCTACAGTGCATCTAGGCCAAAGAAGGTACAAGAGAATGAGACGCATTATTCTTGTATGATTCATGTGTCAGATGCATGGATGAGCCTCCAAGAACTTATTTATTAATTTCAGCATATGCAGTGCATAATCTCCGGTTAACGGGATAGGGGTATCCCCTATCAAAGGAGAAGTAAGACGCCTCCTTACCTCCGTCAGTCTATGGGACACCCTTGGGCAAGGTGGAGTACCCATACAGCGCCCCCCCCCCCCCCCCCCCGATCAGGGTGACATGAAGCCATGGGAGCAGGTGGTGGATGGAATGGGAGAGCAGCTGGCAGATAATGTTGGTTATGGTCACCATTCTATGATGGTAGGCAAATGATCTCAATGTAAGGACAATTGTTATGATCACTGACTAGTACAGTCACTGCCCGGAAGGAAAGCAATGGTAAACTACCTTCTGGAAATATACCAAGAAACCCAAACTGCAAATGACTGAGTGCATAATCTGCCAAATATAAGTAAAGTAAAGGTAACCCTGTCATGCCTTAGAGGCACATAGGGATATGGTGTTAGTGCCCATATTTTCTTTGACCTGTCAGCACACTAGAGGGTGATGTGGTCAGTATCATGCCTGGCTGCCTTTTCCTTCCCTAACTCCAGAAGAAGTTGGGTACCCATTTCTACAGCTGGGTGACTGGGGTGCCACCGGCCAGATTCGAACCCCTGACCTTCACCATGAGAGACCAGTGCACTAACCACTTCGCCACTCAGACACCCCACTTTACAAATATAAGCGGGAATTAAATGTTCATGTCAATTTTTCTTAATTTTTTGGGGAGGTTTAACCTTTACAAAATGCTCACATGCCGAGTCGAAGTCAGAGCTGGCTAATTCTCCTCCATGCAGGTCAACTAGCCTGATTATCCTTGAACCAATTTTGGCAGTTGCTTTTTACTGGGTGTTTGATAATATAACCCAGTTACAGGAAATATAACCCAGTTACAGGTCATATAAACCAGTTACAGTAACTGATGACCTGCAAAAGTTTTGGTGCTTCTTTTTTTTTTTCTTTCTTTTTAATCAATAATTTACCAATAACTGCCAGTTACTGTGATCACTGATTAACACAGAGCTAGTGAGTTGCGTGATATTTAATCAGGCATAATCCAGGGCAGTGTTATGACCAAATTATTATGACAAAATTATGACCAAGACAGTACAACAGAGGATACAAACATTCATGAACTACTGCTTGAAGAGGATTTTAAACATTTAAATAGCAGGACAAGATCAGGAACGAAGAGTTCTGGGAAAGGGCTGGACAGGAACCTATAAACCTGCAAATCATGTCTAGGAAATGGAGGTGGATTGGCCACACTCTGAGGAAACCCAACGCCAGCATAGCACGACAGGCACTGACATGGAATCCTCAAGGAAACAGAAAATGAGGAAGACCTAGACTTACTTGGAGAAGAGAAATTATGACAGTGCTCAGAGACAAGGGATACACGTGGAAGGAAGCAGAGAATAATTCCAAAAACAAGGATGACTGGAGAGCCTTTATCCATGGGCTATGCTCTCAAGGGAGTGAAAAGTGATGATGATGATGATGATGATGATGATGATGATGATCCAGGCAAAGCAAATTTAAAATTAGGCAAATGGAGGAAAGGGAAAGGGAAAGGTAATTGAAATCCATGCGGCTAAAACAACCATTTCTGACAAAATAAATCTTATCCTTTTCAGCATAAACAAAGCTTTTCACATTGTAAACAGGAGATGATGCACTGCTCAAAATATGCATTAACTCTAATCCCACTGAGCAGACAACAAAAAAAAAAACCCCTCATAAAACTTTGTAATCAAATGATACAGCTGCCATCTTTTATTTGGAGATTACACAGTGCCTGTTTTCAGCATTTATGCCAAATTAAAATTGTTAACTCCTATTTACAAAACAGAACCATATGACTGTTGTTAGTTTATTTTCTAACGTTTTAAAAATGCTGGTTATACAGCCCAAGTGCAGCAAAAATTAAATGTTGAACTGAGAAAGCTTGAATGTGGGTTAAATTCAGACAATTGAAAACTCACACTTGGTGGCAAGGACTCAGAGATCTTTAGTCTGCTCTGGAAAAGCAAGAAAACCTCTGGTCAACATGATTTCATAACAGAAAGCAGCTTACAGTTTAGCTTATATTTTAACATAATTTACCTATCATCTTTATTCCTCATTTTGCCAAACTTTTTTTGTTTGTTTGTTTAGTCAGATGACAGCAGCGATCAGAATGCATCATCAGACTCCATAGACAAGTCTGGAGCAGAGAACGTCTCTGAAACAGATTTTGACCAAAATGTCAGCAGCCCTATCTCCACAACAAATCAGAAAGACAGAGGTGGTTCCAATGTTCCATTTGGACACCTTGTTGACATATCACTCTCTGAAAGCTCAAACTCCTCTCGTTTTGAGGTAGGTGTTGAATAAGTGAATAAGTGATTGGAGATGAGATTTTGAAAACATTTTGAAACAAATAAAGGAGATGGTCATATGTCATGGCATATTAGATGAAAGGCAGGCAAAAAAATGCTTACAACTAGATTCATTGAGTTGGCTTTGGCTTTGCTGGACCTTCAGATATATGAAGTTTCACTTTTGGCCATGTGCCAGGCAATAGAATGTGCAGGTAATTTTAACTTGTTCAGTATCTCTGTGCACATCTGTAATGTCAAGAGTTCAATGGTAGCAGATGTTTCTATGGATTTTCCAGTTTGGGGCAAGTCTAAAGATGTTCTTTTTTTCAGTTATCTTGTGCTGTATGCAGTATGATTCATGCTTTGTGTGTAAATGTTTATTGAGGATTGTGTGCTTTGCTTACAGCCTGAAGATTTCACCAATAATCTTGAAAATGGTCATCTTGTCCTAATATTTTAAATTTAAAAAAAAATTACAATTAAAAGATTTTGTTCTCTAAAGATCAGAACCAGTGATTAACAGCTTTAAAATGTCTTTCTTAAAGTACCAGGAAATTGGAAAGATGATAGACTGTCAAGGAATTGGAAAGATGATAGACTGTCAAGGAATTGGAAAGATGATAGACTGTCAAGGAATTGGAAAGATGATAGACTGTCAAGGAATTGGAAAGATGATAGACTGTCAAGGAATTGGAAAGATGATAGACTGTTAAGGAGACAAGTATTAATAAAATATAAATTCAGTATATCGAAATATATATATCTGAGGGCGAAGGCTAACCAGAATATGAAATCAAAGCTATACTTTATACTTAGGCAGATGAAAGAAAAGATGCAAAAACAACAGCCCATCTAGTAGTAAAGAAGCTTGTTTATATTTTTATGTGCTAGCAGTGCCAAAGCCTTCAAACAAACCAATGTAACAAGTGACAAACTAAAGCACAAAAATTAATATACATAGTTATGATTATGTGTATAAACATATTTGTGGTCATAACATTAAACCTGTAGTAACTAAACATTCAGTGAAGATAGAAGCAGTTTTATTCATTAGCAAAGCACAGATTTGTGATGTTTGTACATATTTTGTTTTGCTTTTCTTTGAATAAAATGAAACATCCTCTTATGAGATTCTTTATTATATAATACTGATTCTGTCATTTTGAAATTTTAGCTTACAGTAAAAAAAAGATAACGAGATGTCAGAATAGTCTTTTTTCAAAACTAATTGAAAACTACTTCACTTGTGTGAAAGAATCACATAGTTGAAGCAGTTTACTGCGAGACCTTGAGTGAAGAATTCTGGACATTTAAAATTGTTATGTTGACCTGTCAATGGCATGCTCGGGCATCTAAAACAGAGGACATCCAGATGGAAGCATATTGGAGTTGGAGCAGACACATTAAAGAAATTCTGGATTATCCCATGCATTATGAATCTTCATGTTTGCAGAATAATGTCATTAATAGTTATATATATATATATCATATTTCCTTGCAGGCTGAGGAAACCTCAAAGAGCAACAGATCTCGAACATCATCAGTTAGCTCCTTGGCCAGTGATAGCTCCTTCCTCCCAAATGCTAGTTTGTCTCAGAGCTACAGTGTGCTGTCAGACATGGAGAGCGAAACAGAGGATACCTCTATCAACCTCTCAGTAGCCTCCAAGGAGGATCTCTATGCCATTGTTAAACGCTTTGATAAAAGAGCATTTAAATATAAGTCAAAATTTATGGAGGTATGATTGCAACCTACTTACCAGCTGTTACTTCTTGTTCCAGTTGTCAAAATCACTTCTTAAAGATTGAGAACTGAAAGTGCATGTCTGTTTTAGAACTGTATGTGTACAAATAGCCTAGAAATCCACTTGAAGGTTTACTGAGATAAACCAGATAAGACATTAACAGCATGGCTTTCATAATAACAAATTTTATGTTATAGTTTTATTTTGTGACAGTTCCCAGTGTTCAGCGAACACTCGTATTTGCTCTACATACAGTTCCTAACTGAACTAACCATTTGGTCCAGGAATGTTAATATTCATGTTTTGTTTTGTTTTTGTTTTTTTTTTTGAGGCCTCTGTCCAGTGAAATTCAGACAGTTTCTTGTTTTACTTGCACTTCTTTCATATGAAAATGTGTTCACACACTTTGATCTTGTTATCTCTGACATGGTGTGTTCAAATTGGCCAGTGAAAATTCATTGTTTTCATATTTTCATAATCTTTATCACTGTTAGATTTTTAAAAAGCTCCTGAACTGCAGGTGTTTACAAGAGTGAGGTGTACATGAGGTCGTGTTCATAGTTGGTCTAGGTTATGTTTACGAAATTTTAAAATATAATTTTTTTCTTTTTGCATTCACTGTATTTTCTTCTTGAGCGCAATTTATTTTAGAAAGGAAACTTCTAAGAGAAAGGCCCTTAAAACATCTAGGGACTTTAACTCTTTCGATACTGCTTACAAAAACGCGGACGTTACATTTGTACCAACACGGACATTACATGGCCGAGCGGGTGTCTTCATACTAAGGGGGTCCCTTTATAAAATTCATTGCAACAAATAAACTCCTTCATCAACACGTGTGTATCTCATATTAAAATACATGGAAATGAAAGAAGATTCCATAAATGAAGTTATTTATCATTTAAAAAAACAAAGAATAGAAAAAAAAACACTGTTCTGAAAAGATCGAACGATTTTTTGGCGCTAAAAATATTTTTTAGGGCTGAGCACTAAAATCAAATTTTTACGTACCTGAAATGTGCCAGAATCCAATGCAGAATGTGTATATCGGTACATAAATATCGATAATTGCGGATGTTTTTGATATCCAATAAATCTAACAGGTCTACAGATGTGAAAAACACATTTAGTAAGCTAGGTCTAGTCGATTAGTATGACCATTCTACCAACCAACCTCGAAAAAACCTGAAAAATGTACACTCAAATTGATCCACTTCGTGATTTCCTTTCATCTCCGGCCTGACCGGATACTAAAATAGCTTAACTTTGGAGCAGAAGAGTTCTGGTTGGCTAAATGAAACGTTGCATCAAGTTTTCAACGAAAAAAAATCAGAAGACTTGAAGGGTGGCGTGGGATCCGACGCTAAACCGGAACTGGACTTAAAGGGCGGCGCGGTATCGAAAGAGTTTAAAAAAAAAAAAAAGGCATAATTATCAAATAATTTAAATCAGTAAGATGTAAAGTATAGCTGTCAGTATCATCCTCAGAACTGCAGTGTTTGTAGCGTGTATGGCCTGTGGGATTTATTTTGTTATTCACAAAATAGATGTCTCATTGTTATAATTATGATGTTTTATTTGTTTTTTAGCTGGCGGCATCTTATAAAGAAGTGCTACAGGAGAGAGAGAAACTAAAGGTAGTAAGCTGTTGTATTTGAACCTCAGTCTAGATAGCAACATATTTGTATAGAAAACCACAGTCTTTTACAGTACTGTAGATTAGTTGACACAGCAGTCTTATGTTGGTGATGGGTTAGAGCTGTTTGGATTGTTTGAGATAGTAGACTAAATTGGGTTAGATGTAGACTAGTTTGGATTAGCTGAGACATTATAGATTAACTGTGACAGTTGATTAATTTGAGTTAGCTGTGACAGTTGACTAATTTGAGCTAGCTGTGACAAGTGACTAATTTGAGTTAGCTGTGACAATTGACTAATTTGAGTTAGCTGAGACAGTTGACTAATTTGAGCTAGCTGTGACAAGTGACTAATTTGAGTTAGCTGTGACAATTGACTAATTTGAGTTAGCTGAGACAGTTGACTAATTTGAGTTACCTGAGATGTTGACTAATTTGAGTTAACTGAGGCAGTTGACTAATTTGGATTAGCTGTGACAGTAGACTAATTTGGATTAGCTGAAACAGATTGATTTGAATTAGCTGTGAAACATAATAATTTGGATTAGCTGAGACAGCAGACTGTTTGATTAGCTTAGATAGCAGACAAGTTTGGAATGAGAGTCCACAAACATATAATTTACCATGTAGTTGGATGTGTACAAAACTGGGAGAAAGAAATGTTTTAGAACAAAATTAATGGATCAGAAATTGCTTTTGATACAAATAATCTTGAAGATTTAAGAATCTAAGAAGCAAAGATTGTAAAGAATGGTGATTTTTTAATTTTCAAAGCCAATTGTTTTGTGCAGTTTTTGCTTGCTAGGTACATTTTAATTTCTTTAGTTAGCTGGAAGTAAATCATATTTCAAATAAATAATATCTTTGTTTTTATCATTTTAATTCTGTTTCAAAATATTGCTTTCTCATCATTTTTACACATCCATATTACATTCAGTCTTCTTTGTGGATTTTAATTCCAAATTTAATTTCTCAGTTGTCCTAGCAAACACAGATTAGTTTACTGCCTGTCAATCTCTCAAACAATCCAAACTGGTCTACCATCTCACCCAACACTTTATTGTAGTGATAGTTTAAGTTGTCCACAGTTTATGGTTTGTATAGGACTCTGTTTCTTATTTACAAGACTTCATTATCATTGTTCTGCATGAAAATAAGTTTTCAGCAATTCTCCAATGATTCCTGTTGTATCTGTCAGATTTATTTTTCCCAAAATCATGAAATATTCAAGACCAATGCAGAGATGAGGAAGATGAGCACTCAGCAACCTGTCTCATCAGTTATTAAAAAAAAGGGAGGCAGACATATTTCAGCCATGCGATGAAAAGAAGCAGTCAGAGGCAGGCATATGTTGGCCATGTGATGAAAAGAAGCAGTCAGAGGCAGGCCTATGTTGGGCATGCAATGAAAAGAAGCAGTCAGAGGTGGACATATATTGGCCATGTGATGAAAAGAAACAATCGGAGGCGGACATATATCGGCCATGCGATGAAAAGAAGCAGTCAGAGGTGGACATATATCGGCAATGCGATGAAAAGAAGCAATAAGAGGCGGACTTATATTGGCAATGCTATGAAAAGAAGCAATAAGAGGCGGACATATATCAGCCATATGATGAAGAGAAGCAATCAGAGGCAGACATATATCAGCCATGCAATGAAAAGAAGCAATCAGACGCAGACATATATCAGCCATGCGATGAAAATAAGCAATCAGAGGCAGACATATATCAGCCATGCGATGAAAAGAAGCAATCAGAGGCAGACATATATCAGCCATACTATGAAAAGAAGCAATCAGAAGCAGACATATATCAGCCATACGATGAAAAGAAGCAATCAGAAGCAGACATATATCAGCCATGCGATGAAAAGAAGCAATCAGAGGCAGACATATATCAGCCATACGATGAAAAGAAGCAATCAGAGGCAGACATATATCAGCCATACGATGAAAAGAAGCAATCAGAGAATCCCGGAACAAGCTATCAAATGGGACACAACAGGACAAAGAAAAAGAGGTTGACCACATGAAACTCTTAAAAGAGCGTTGTTGAGAAAGGCTAAACTAGTAGGCATAATATCCCTTGATGAGGGTGAAAACACATCAAACTACAGTGTGGGCCCTGTGCTGTGTTTAATGGCATGGGAAGGATGTAAGATGAAAATGTATGTAAGTCATGAAATGGAATGTGGGTTCCATGGATTGGATTAGTCTTTATTACACCACCATTAGTCCACTGGTCTGAACAGGAAGAAAGTATGGAAAGAAGGTTGCTTGTCTTAATAGATGATGAAGTTCATCTGTCAGTGAACCTTTGTCTTTTCATTCTTTTACATTTATATGTTTTGTGAGCATTTTTTAAAGGCTTTCATTACTTTAACACTTTGTTTTTCTTACACCTGGCACATGCGTTTTCATCAACAATTTCCATTGCATTAATATAAAAACAGACATATTGTAAAGATAGGAATAGTTTTTGGTATAAGTATATAGAAAACTAAATATATAATGCAATATGTGTAAACTGAAACATTACAGCTGTGTACTCTTTTTTAAATAATCTGAACATTATAAACATAATATATTTGGCCTTCACTATGTAGATAATTAAATAGCTTGTTGATAACATTCCACGTTTCTAGTCCTCCATGGCTCAGTATCAAGAGAGGGCTTTCCGTCGCATGAATGAAGTGAGAGAACAAAGTCAGCTCGACCAGTTAGCAAGACAAGACACAGAGGAGAGCATCAGGTTTCTTTTGAGTGAGAAAGATGAATATATAAAAGCTTTACATACGCAGGTTTGTATAGGAAATGTATTGTTTGGTTACACTCACATACTGAGAACATAGTAAGAGATATTATATGTCATGCTGTAATTGGTTCCGAGGAGAGGTCATTATGCTGGAATAGTTGACAAAGTTAAGTGGGTTTATGGATTATCATCTGTAAGGAGATTACAGATATATGTTGATTATGTACATACTTTATAAGCATGCACATACAGACCACTTGGACAGGACAGGATAGGTTAGGCTCATCATTCCAGCAGTCTGTTGGAAGATGATGTGATTGCCTCCTTCCTGCATTCCTCAGCATCCAGCAACTGATATCAGCAGGTCTGTGTTGATTTGAAGTTCTTCTTGCGCCCTTTAGATAATGTTGTGTCTTGGCATCACTGCATTTTACTTCAGGCTGTATCATATTAAGCACAGATGCCCCTGAAAGTCTTGTTCCTCATCATTAAGTTATCTGTCCATCTGTTACAGAACTAACAAGCTGCTCTTTCACTTCCAGAAGTGTGTCTTGGAACAAAGATGAAAGTGACATTATAAATGGTTGATTGTAATGTTGACCAAATCCATTTTCTCTGTACTGAACAGTTTTGAAATATTCTGAGAATATTCTTTTAATAGCTTGAAGTGTAAGGATGGGTGATTTAAACAAAAAAATTTTTTTATCGGCTTTCATCATAAGGCTGCATTTGGTTCTGGTATATTTATATATTTGTGACCTCCATTGCAATTCTGCACTGAGAGTACAGGTTGTTCTTAGCCATGTATGGACACATCCCAAAAGATTTTTGATGGACATCTAACATATAGCAAAGTTAACAGCTGTATTCCACACAACTGCAGATGAAAGATTTGAACAGATGAAGTATGAAGGTATTGAATGTTGACTCAGTTTTCTGAGAGAATTGTGCTGCCAAATGTCCTAAGTGCAAATGTTGAATCATGTGGAATCTTGAGCCATCAACACTGTGACAAGAACCTTAAGGTTCAGGTAGAAGATAAAAAAATGATTTTGCTTGAATGGCACTTTATCACATGGTCAGGGATGATTGAAGGAAGAAGCTATGACAGCAGTGTGGATGTTTAACCAGGGATGGTTAAAATTTGCATTAACTCTTTCCGTGTGGAGGAAGAAACACGGACATGTCGTGGGGTGCGAGAGTAAAAACGCGGGTCTTGTTCTGTAAGGGGGTATAGTTGTAAAATGGAATGGAAAACAGTAGTTCCATGTACTTCCGTATACTTAATATGTTTCAAAGTATAGCTAAATGAATGAAAATTTCATAAATGCAGAGTTTTTTAGGAAAAAAAGAAGTAATGTGATGTTTTTAGACACTGATTGTGGCCAGCTCACCATCGGCTAGATCTAGATTCGCGCTACTTACCACTACTTACCATCTGAGATGTGTAGATCTACTTGTCGATCTCGTATTGTGATTCCATATTGCATTCTCGCTGAATGAATGTCTGAACTAACCTCCTAACTACTCCTAACTACTTCTCCAGTCGTCTGAATATGTCTAGATCTAATTAGAAAACATTCAAGAGCAGCGGGGTGGCCATAGGCTATGTCCATACCCTTATCTACATCGTCAAAAATTGAAAAATTTCCATGCTTCTCATCCTTTTTCTTGCTCGGCATCGCTCGTAACTAGGCACGCTTTCGCCATTTTGAAAGTGTCACTGGAGTCACAGACGAAATATGTACAGTCTAAATGTTACACCGCCTGTTTTAATGAAACAAACAATTGTCACTTTTTCAACCATACGGTAGCTTCGGTATACCGGAAATGTCAAAAATTCGACCATTCGCACAGAAAGAGTTAAGGGAATTATTATCAAGATAATTTTACATGTTTCACTAGTACTTTTTATAATTTTTCCTGCCATTACCATTTTCATTTCACTGTATGTGTTTGTCATCAATAGGTCAAAATACTGAAGGAGGGAAAGGATATCCCAGAGGAACTGGAGGCAGATCTTGTTAACAAGCAGGCCAAGGCTTCTATACTTCCTTCTTCTGGTGATGTTAGGATGATTTCAACAAATGAAGAGATTGAGTTGCTGAAGTCAAAAGTAATGATGTTTGTTCTTATAAAGCAGCTGTTTGTTCATAATTTAGTTCTTCAGTTTATTCCTTCATCTGAAAAGGTTACTTTTGTAATTTTGATATTAAGGTAAAAGGTAAAATTCCCATTTTCATGCCATTAAGCCATATTGGGGATACAGTGTTAGGCCTATATTTCCGTGACCTTTAACACATGAAAGTTTGAGGTGGTCAGTAGCATGCCTTGCCGCATTTACCTTCCCAGATTCTCTGGTACCCATTTTTAGAGGCTGGGTTGATCCGGGGCCTTTTTAATGTGTACCAGAAAAAATCCCAGTACCGCTTGATTAGTAAACCGACCACCTAACCACGTAGCTAACCAGGCCACTAATTTTGATATTAAGTTTTAATTTTTAAGGAGTTTTTTTTTTAAGTGGTCAAGTTTTTTTCTTTTTTTAATATGCGCACTCGGTTGATGAATCTTTCATTTTGCCTGTTTTATAATGTTAATGTAGCTTTCATCATGGTTTATATTTCCAGATGATTTCCGTTCTGAGTTGTTGCATTTTATCATCTCATTTGAATTTGAGTTAATTAACAACTTTAAGCATGTTTTTTGCCATCGCTAAAGTTTATTAAATTTTATTAAAAAGCTGTTGAAATTTTGATTTGTTGTTGTTCCCCCTTTCCCCCTAGAGGGCTACAAACATGTCATTTGCAGCTGTTGTTGTGTAGATGTTGAGGCACAGCATCATGTCATATTGAGAATGAAATATCATGGGTTTTTTTTTTTTTTTAAATTAAAAACCCCATGATATTTGTTACTTTTTTAAGCAGACTCCATCACTACCATGCCTTTGCTTGCTCCCATTAGCCAGGCTGCATTTAGTACGTGGGGAGGGGGGGGGTGGTGGGAACCAGTGGAGAAGTAGGAAAGGGTCTTCAACTGTGGTTCACCAGTCCTGGTTCAAACGTGTTAACTATGGGCTGATGGCTGCCACTCCCAGTAAATAAAAGAAAGATTTTGCAATGTGTGCATTTCGATAGCAGAGAAGTTATTTTTTTGGCTGCTGTTAAACGTGGCAAAATTTTACAGATCTATGCTGTTATCAAATTCATTTTTTTCTTAGACTCAGCCATTGTCAGTACAAAATTAATAGTGCATCTGAAATGAGAATCTGTGTTTTTTTTTTCTGTCTTTGATTTTCCATCATCTAGATTAAACGTCAAGATGGTCTGCTACAAAAATGTAAGGAAACCATTACAAACTACAAGGAGAAATTGTCACAGCTGTCACAAGACAAACAGGAGCTGCTGGGAAAACTAGAACTTGTCTCAAAAGTATGAGTTTCTGCTTCTACAAATTTATCAACTTTGTAGTTTTAATTGATATACCAGGTGATAGACAAAATTATTAGTTTAAAATACTTGTTTCATTTGCCAGATTTGATGAGTTTTAGAAGACATATATCAGTATGTTTCCTCACTGTGTTTATATTACTGAAATACAAGATGGTGACTGAATATTGTAAAATTTAGTCAAGTTGAATATGATGTTAAGAGTCTCGGGTTCTGCAATAACTTGTTAAAAAGCTGTGTAGACTACAAATTAAGATTAGCAAAATGATTTTTTTTTTTTTTAAATGAAACCTGCTTAGTACCTATTTATTTTACACGTTTTTAAGCATATGAAGATGAGAATGGAAAATATTAATCTCAAAATAAAACTCGGAAAACTTGGAAAGTATTTGTTCATGTTAATGCTCCATGAGTGAATTAACTATTTTGTTATATTCCCCTCCTCCACCACTGAAAAAAATTAACCCCTTTGTATCTAATTTTCAGTGATGTCACATCTTAAAATTCAGAGTTCAGTACAGATATAAAACATCAGTATTTTTTTCTAAGTACATTGACCCCATGAAATTGACTAGGTAGTTATAAAGCTGCTTATTTTTTAAAAAAAAACATTAATAAAGATTTTGCAGTGTGTGCATTTTTTTGCCAAATCTTTCACAGGCACAGAAATGAGAAGGTTTTATACAGATTTTCTAAATAAAATGGTGGGAGTGAAGGGTTAATAATAGATTTTGTGAGTTAAATATTGTAAGAGAAGGGCAGTACTGTCAAATGGTGAGAATTCATTCATTCATGTGCATGTCCCATGTGGAACTTTGGCTCCCTAACAGCTCTCCTGTAGGCCTCTCGGTTGTAAGCAGGATACCCTGCTGCTGATGCATCCATTTGCAGATCATCAACGATGTCTTGCAGCCATCTTCGCCTTGGTCTTCCTCTCTTTCTTTTTCCCATTATGTACTCTTCCAAGACGGTTTTCTCTAGATTATCATGACATTTAATGTGTCCAAAATAAATAAGTTTTCTTTGTTTAATCCTCTTTACTAGCCATCCTTCTTCAATATTAAGTTCTTGTAGTATGGATATATTTGTTCTTTTTTGTGTCCATGATATTTGAAGAACTCTTCTGTAGCATTTACATTCAAAGGCATTTATGTGTTTCTCAGCTGTTTTGTTAAGTGTCCAGGTCTCACAGGCATATGCTGCGATTGGAAAAATGCATGCCTTTAAAAATCTTATTTTTGTAGTTCTGTCTGTTCCTCTCCACAGATTCTTTAGTTGTTTTACTTTCTGAAGAGCGATAGATGTCCTCCTTTTAATTTCCCTCATTGTATCTCCATTATTAGTTAGTAGTGATCCAAGATATTCAAAACTCTCCACTTTCAATTTTTCCTCATTGATATATATTTCAGCTGCCTTGTTTGTTTTGTCAGTTGTCATCAGTTTAGTCTTCTTCGCATTAAGATAGAGGTTTTGCTCTTCGCTGTTCTTATGGACTGACATAATTAGTTTTTCCATTCCTTTTTGTGTTGTGGACAGTAATACTGTGTCATCAGCATATCTAATCTCTGGTATTTCATAACCTCCAATTGTTACGGCATCATAATATTCTTTGTCTACATCTTCTCTAACATTCCTCATTATAATTTCAGTATACAAGTTAAATAAGTAAGGTGACAATATGCACCCCTGATGGACCCCTTGTTTTATGTCAAACCAAGTTGTTGTTTCACCATTTATTCTTACTGCTGCTTGTTGGTCTAGATACAGCAGTGATGTTAATTGTATCAGATGTGTTGGAAATCCCATTTTTTCCATTACTTCCCAAAGTTTCTTGTGTTGTACACAATCAAATGCCTTTGAGTAGTCTATAAAAGCTAAATATAGATTCACATTAAACTCTCTGCATTTCTCTATTATTAATCTTATATTGAATATATGATCTCTTGATCCTCTTCCTTGCTTGAAACCTGCTTGGACCATATTGACTTCTTCTTCTATTTTCTTATGAAGTCTACCCATTATGATTTTTAACAGAATTTTACTGGCATGATTAATCAGGGCAACAGTTCTGTAGTTTGTGCATAATTTCAGGTTACCCTTTTTTGGCAGTGGTATGAATACAGTTCTTTTCCATTCTTTTGGCCAAATACCTGAATGCCATATCTTTTTACATAGTGCATGATAGATTGTTGCACATTCCTTTCCTCCTGCTTTAATAAATTCAGCCGTTATCTCATCACATCCTGGTGATTTACCATTTTTCAGATTCTTTATAACATATTTAATATTTATTTTCTAAGTTAAATGTTGTGAGATTAGGGTTTGGAATTTAAATGAAAAGTTGTACAAATGCCGACTTAATTCTCGTGTGTAGACTGGTGACAAAGCCAGTGCCCAAACTGCAGAGCAGACTGTCAGACTCCAGGCACAGATAAAAGAAGCTAGGAGGGTTATAGAACAGCTTGAGACAGACAGGGAAGTAGCAATAGCTGGAGTCAAACAACAGGTAGATTGTGCTTTTTTTTTTGTTTGTGAAAAGTTTTAATTTCTAATCAGCACAAGGACTAGTGTTTTATCATTTTCCTGACATTACTGAAACAATAGTTTAAAAAGCATTAGATGTATGCTTTTCATTTATGAATCAAAGTAGATGACATGGAGAATGAAGAGTAATTTTTTTTTTAAAATCAGTTTTAGTACAAGGACTAATAATAGTCCATTTACTTGCTAATCAAATGACAGCAAAACAACTGACCTGTACTGTTCATTTTTCTCCCACTACGTATTTTGTTCTACAATTTCCTCTAATTACTGTCTTCATCATGACTATTTTCCTTGCCTTTCTCATTTTCCATTCTCTCTCTCTACCCATTCTTTTCCTTACAGCATTAGAAATAATTCAAAACATTTCCATATTTGGAAAAGAAAAGACAAAAACTTCATAAATTTCTTCTCGCTGCTGTCAGATACACGAAGAGATGGAGAAAAAGGATGCAGAACTCGAACAAGTGAAAGTACAGTTTCAGAAGCATGTGGCAGAGAACAACAGCCTGAAGCTCAAAATTGAGAAATTAGCCAGTGAAAACGAGGATCTTCTGAAGACTAGTGAGTCTTGGATTTTGGTAACGTTGATATTGTTTTGGCTTTGAAGGATATTATATATATTTTTTTTCGTATTCCTATTTATCTCCCTTGTCTGTATTTAGATTTATGGCTTTTATTCGGACTTTTTTTGTATTGTGGGATAGAAATAAAAGAGTTTAATATGATTTATAGAATTTTTGGATTTTCTGTGTGTGTCTGTTAGCATCTCAGTGTTTCATCATAATTTACAGAATCCAATTAAATTAATTTTTCTATTTTTTAATTTAAAAAAAAATAGCCAATTTAAGTTTAAAAAATCTGTAAAACTAGATAAATCGTGCAGTTAGTCTGTTATGTAACACTGATTTTTATAAAAATATTGTGTGCATGTCTCCAGCAGTGTATAAACATCTGTTTCATATAAATGTATTAAGAGTCAGATTTCATTTTTTTGTGTATGTCTAATTGGTAGATATATTTTGAAGCAGGATAAATTCAGAATTCAGGTTACATAAATATATATATGTCACTTGTAGATCAGTATCAAGGCCTAAAAAATTATTTTATTTTGAAATTAAATCGACACAGCAGCACTGCATTACTTGAAGATTAACTTGAAATCAAGTTCATATGTATATATATTGCTTCAGGATTGCCTTTGAAAGCAAACTTTGTAGAACTGTATTAATGCTGTATTTTAATTGCCTCATATCCATTGAATATTTATTAAATATGCTAATTTTAAGATTATACTTTTGTGTCAGTTTTCATAAACAAGCAGATAATTTCAAAAACAAATCTGTTTGTACAAGAAAATTAAATTGTTCAGGTTAGTTATCAGTTCATATGTAAAATTATCCCATGAAAATTTCACAGTAGCATCCAGAGAACTTTGAATGTGGAAATAACCTCCAAATAAAACAAAGCAAGCAAATGAAACTTCAGTTTAAATTGAATTTAAACATTTGAATTTCATGGTAGGTCACCACTTTTTATTTTAAATTGACAAGAAAGGATTAAAATAAACCTTCAGATAAACACAGTTGTTACAAATATTTATGAGTTTTTAATTATGCTGAAAGCATAAATTAAAATATTTGCATACGAATATCACTGAAAATTACCATATTTGCTGCCTATAAAAGATATGGATGAGGAAACTGTCAGAGCTATTACTAATGCCACATTTCTTAAATGAGTTAGCTGTCTCCAGTTTCATTGCATCCCTTGAAAATGTAACCTATTTACAACTATAGAAATTGTAAGCCTCTTTAGTCTGCATCACTTCAAAATCTGAAGACCATATTCAGTTGTTCCAATTCACCTTCACAAATCTTTTAAGCAGCTTAATAATAGAGATATCTAAAGGTTGTAGCTGGTAAGAAATGTGCAAAATATTTATATAATTACAGACAGTCTTTGACTGATCGAAAACCAGTCTCAAATATCAGTTTTCAGTATATAATATGCACCCTGTTTGTGATAGCAATTTTTAATGGGGAAAAAAAGGATGTCACATAGGCTGGAAAATACAGTAAACCAGGGATTGGCTATGTCACAAAGGCTGGAAAATACAGTGGTTGGCAACTTTTTTATCAAAAAGCATGGAAATTGAAGAACAATTTTTTAAAAATAGGAAACTACGAGGCTTTGGTACGGTAAAGTAAGAGAACACAGTTTTGTAGGATTAGACCTCGGAAAAAATCAAGACAAAGCACTTTAGTGAGACGTGAGAGAAAAAAAATCACAAGAGAATTACCTGGGATTCTAATATGGACTCTGGTAGGACGAGCAGCCATCTAGTCACGAGAGAACAGCGTACTATCAACTTAGCCAACTAGCACCCTCGAAAAAAGGTGTTCTATTGACATAGTCTTTAGCAACTGATCAGTAGACATGAGGGATCATGACACCCGGAAAGAAATGAGGTCGTGACACAGAAATTCCGTAGCTTAGGTTCAGTCTCTCTAGCAAGTACCAACTTTTAGACAAACATACACACGGTCTCCTGCCATTCTGGTGCAAACTTGAACAACAATAACAAATGAACAAATACTTATTACATGAAGTTAGTTTCAGGTATAGTTTTAAGGAACAATTTTTTATAAATAGGAAACTATGAGGCTTTGGTACAGTAAAGTAAAAGAACACAGTTTTGTAGGATTAGACCTCGAAAAAATCGCAGACAAAGCACTTTAGTGAGATGTGAAGAAATTGAAGAGAACATAACCATTGCTTTTTTGTGGCAGGAGTGGCTCAATCATAGGTTTTTTTTTTTCTACAAAGTGGCCAGGTGCCACTGATGTGAGTGGCAAGCAGGCCACAGTAATGTCTACAGCTAATGAATGAAAATAATAAAATATTATAAACCTGTGAATAATAGTTATTTCACTTATGTAATGTCATATAATAACAACACCATAATTAGTGTGGAGCAGTCCCATGGGGTGCAGATTGCCAGTCCCTGCATTAAACACTTTTTACGTACACTGCTAGGGCAGTCAGACTTTACACTGGAAACAATCACTTGAAGATTAAGCTGACAGATAACCCCAGCTCCATGAATATACTCACCAGATCAAGAGCAGCTTGAGAAGGCAAGGGACATCATGAGAAAATTAAAGGAGGACAAGAGACTAGCCCTTGAGCAAGCTGAGACCAGGATCAGGCAAGCAGAGCAGAGCATGGAGGAGGAGAAAGAGAAGATGCTGATCGAACTGAAGAGAGGCAAAGCTGAGGCCTTCTCTGTCATGCAGGTGTGTTGCATTATATTTGTCATGTTAAAGAATTGCCTAAAACTAGAACTAAATAAGACTTGTGTGCTAAGATTATTATTATTTTATTATTATCTCATTGGTTTGAATCACAGCCAAACAAAAAAAAAATTTTGCCTTCGTGCCTTGGTTTTTAGGCCTGTTCCTGGGGCTATTTGGGGCGCTGATTCAGAAAATTGCATTGGATAGACTGCATCAGCTCTAGTTTCTTAGATATGGTTGGCATCAGCTCTAGTTTCTTAGATATGGTTGGCATCAACTCTAGTTTCTTAGATATTGTTGGCATCAGCTCTAGTTTCTTAGATATGGTTGAATTTATAGTTTTAGTCTGCTCTTTAAAAAATCTCTTCTGCAGACATTGGATGTCATAACAAACTGTCTTATTTGAATGGGAAATTATGTATTTAATTTACCCACATTTTTTTTGTGTGTATAATGACCTTTCTTTCACAACTATTCATCCACTTCCTTTCCTGTAGTGCACACTGGCATAAAAATGTATAGCTCAAATGATAAAATCACTTTTGTTCTATTTTATTACATAATTATGTGCAAAAAATTAAGATGGTAAATCATGGTTTTGACATAAATTTATATTTCAAAGATTTCTCAACCTGATCTGTTTAAAACAGTTGCGCTATATAATAATTATAATCATATAGGAGGTGAGTGTATATTCCTACTCATATCATTTCATTTTTGCAAATCGAACACCGTCAAGGTTATGGCTATTTCAAGGAGCTGCTTGAATCATTCCGACGTATTTTGCTAAATTTGTGGAAAGTACACACTGAAAACAAGTAGGAAACCTATTTCTGATTTTGTAAAAAGAGCATATGTAGGTTCTTTTGGTGTTTGGAGATCACGATAAGCCATGGGTTCTTCATATTGAATGCAAACTTGTCTGAGGTATTTGCTCCAGTGTACAAATGGAAAGAGAAGCTGCCTGAAATTTGGAGTACCAATGGTGTGAGGGAACCGGAAAACCACTTCGATGATTGTTATTTTTGTATTGTTAATATCATAGGCATCAATTAAAGTAATCATGACAAGTGGTCTCATCCTGATCTACCTTCAGCCAAGAGATCTGTTCTGCACTCGGATCTTGTACCTGTTCCACCTTTCCCTTTTCTTGAACTACCACAGCTCTCAGAGGATGAGTTTTGCTTGTCTGTTATCGCACAAGGTAAAGAAAGTGGAGGCAGTGACAGTGAATTCCACACAACTTCACATAGTGATCATTTTGATCAGAGTGAATTGAGTGCTAAAATCTTTCCAAAGAGTCTTCTGAATTGCTTGCCTCTAAAACTGAAGGAAAAGAATGTACTTCAGTCTGAAACGAAAATTACATTTTATCGAAAAAGAGAAAAGGATTTGCTGCCAGTCTTTACTGGAGACAGCAACTTAGTATTGTGCAATGACATCAGAAACCTTGTGAAGAAAATTAGTCTTTCAGAATATAACCCAAGTGAGTGCCATTTTTTTCATCGACAGTTCGGAACATAGTTTGAAATGTGTTCTTTTAAATAATGGCAGCAAATATGGTTCTGTTCCAATTGGTTATTCCACCAGGATGAAAGAAAGGTAGGAGGCCATCTCTTTAGTCTTGGAAAAGATAAATTATCAAAAACATCAGTGGGTGATTTGTGTAGACTAGAAGATGGTTAATTTCTTCTTGGTCAACAAAGTGGCTATACAAAGTATCCTTGCTTTTTATGCCTTTGGGATAGTAGAGCCAAACATGAACATTGAGAAAGAAATTGGCCTTCGAGGGAATATATGGTGGTTGGAGGACAAAATGTAATCAATGAACCTTCAGTAGCACAAGATAGAATCATACTGCCACCACTACATATAAAGCTAGGTATGATGAAATAATTTGTAAAGGCGTCGAGTAAAGACAGTTCATATGTGCATTGAAAATATAGTGCATAGGTTATCTGGACTTACCATGGAAAAACTGAAAGCAGGAATTTTCGATAGTCCACAGATAGACAACTTATAAATGACCCACATTTCATAGCATCAGTGAATGAAATCGAATCATGTGGCTGGTCTTCATTTGTTCTTGTTGTGAAAAGCTTTCTTGGCAACAAGAAGGCAGATAACTATGTACAATTAGTAGAGGATATGCTCTTTCATTTCAACAGGCTTGGCTGTAACATGAGTGTTAAAATCCATTATCTGCAGTCAGATCGCTTTCCAGAGAACATTGGTGACTTAAGCAAAGAGCAAGGTGAAAGATTTCACCAAGACATAAAAACAATGGGAGCCAGATACCAAGGAGTATCGATGCACATGATGGCAGACTGTTGGAATCTTATGCAGGATTATCGTGGCAGATCCCACTGTTGAAAGTCTTAGAAAAGGAGCTTCTTGTGTGTTGAATGAGTGGAAAGTTTGTATCATAAACTTGTGCTTTTGGTTTGAAATAAGTAGATTTTCACGTAGTACACTTTTCTTTTAATTTTTAATGTTTCCTTCATGCTTAAAAGATATTAATTTAAACACTACGTTAAAATATCCAGATTTGTTATGGGCGAGCAGAGTGAAGAGTAGTGTATGGCATGTGTTCTGTATCTCAAAAACTAGAGCCGATAGGGGAGTTCGTGTGCCATTTTTCAGGTCAAATATATCCAGAAACAGGTCTAACATTTGAGGCACCAAAATGTGTGTTGGCTAGTAATAAGATAGTATAAGATATACCAACTGGTTATAGGGATTCACTAGCTCAGGGGTTCTCAACCAGTAGGATATTTTAGGGTTGGGGGGAAGGAGAATTGGGATCATAGATTGACAGACTCAGACTGCTGGAATATTATATGCATATTATTAGAATGTACCTTCTGAGTATATTTTTTTAGGGGGGGGGAGGGAGGGGTAATACATTCTGACATGTGGTGAAACGGGTGCACAAACCTAAAAAGATTGAGAATCAGTGCAGTAGCTGATTATGAAGATGCAGTAATTATGAGGATTACGAGAATATATTATACTTGAAAAAAAGAAAGAATGATTTGGTATATTTGTATTGCAATTTTTGTGTGTGTAAGTTACTTTTCGCAGCTTTACAGCAGTAACTGCTCAAGATGGCATGAAAAAAGAACACCAGCGCAGCTTATAGTCAGCCCTCTAAGCAGGGAATTCTGGAAAACCATGATAGTCAATGCCAGTTGACAACAGATAGATAGATAGACAGGTGGGCAGGCAGACAAGCCACTGACTTTCAACATTTCAGAGTAGCAGAGTGTAATGTATCATAACTTGTGGCTTCCATGATTATTGTTAATTTTTTTTTTTTTTCTGAAAAATTATTTTTAAACAGGATTGTATGCTTTATTCCCAAAACTTGTATGAATGTCACTAAACTTTACATGTAACAAATGTGTTGTACTTGCAGCAAGAGTCAGAGAAAAACTTGACAGAAAATGTGGAAGCAGCTGTGCTGGAACGGGACAGCCTGTGGAACCAAAAAATGGCTGCTCAAGAGGCAATCCATAATGAAATGCTGCAGTCAAAAGTGAGTAGTTTCAGCTCTGTAAGTGTGACCAAGTCATCAGAGTAATCTGATCTGGTTCCATGGAATCTGTCTTGGCTGCAGATGTTTTTAGTTTCATAAAATTTGAAATTGCTGTGCAAAATGTAATTCAAACCAACAGCAAGTTACATTCCCCCACAGAAGTTATATTATCCCAGGAAGTACCATAGATGCACAGAAAGTAAATGTATAAATAAATGAAATGAAATCACATGGAATTCATCTTCATCTGTTGAAAATTTGGAATTTCTGTTGCCAGATGGTCAGATTAAGATTTATTGATGTCTTGGTGCAGACATTGAATACAGTATCACAGAAGTAATAGAATTGTAAATATCTTTTTTTTCAGTAATTCAGTTTTATGAAATTTTTTTGCTTACTTTTTGTCTTATACAAAGGACAGGGAAAAAGAAATGGCCGTGGCTGCGATGCAAGAAGAAGTAAGGCGGAAGCTGTTGGAGAAAGAGCAAGAAGTCAGACTTGAACTTGAAGAACGAGAACTGCAAAAGATGGCAGCATTGACCGGCCTTGACGAGCAGAAGGACAAACTGCTGCAGAAGATTGAGGAACTAAATTCTGTATGCTCTACCTTGATTGATTCATAGTACATTTAGATAAATAATTTAAATATTTTTTTTAATTTCAAGAACATTTTTCACATTATCCATAGAACAAATAGTCTGTTATCTGTTAAATTTTTCTGAAGATCTTCTGAGCCAATGGTTGTTTCTGCATGAATGAACAAATGAACTTTTTTTTTTTTTAAAGAATGAAGAATCTCACATCATCTGACATTCTGCCCTTCATCGCTCAATTTTCATTCTAATGCAGTCATTCAAAATCAGTTTAGTACAAATTTTTTATACAAATAGTGATTGTAATCTGAACAATGATACATTGTATCTTGTTGGTAAATACTTATGTAACACTGAACAATGAATCTTAACTGGGTAGAAATCGTCTCAGCCTCTCCACATTGCACAGTGCTATTTACAACCGAGACACATTTCACAACTCAGTATGTGTTTTATTGTCCCAAAATACCATTTGTAATTAATACTTCATTATCTTTTCTATAAACCAGTGATTTTAATCACTAAGCTACTGATTACTCTCATATAATTAACATGAAACCTGTGAGTTTATATTTTTAGGCTGTGGGTTATGTTTAGAATGGTTCTTAGTGTGTTTATTGTGTGATAAATACAGCTGAGTATTAGTTCCAAATATCCCATTTAAATACGATCATTTTGTTTAGTGATATTTATTTTATCTTACAAACATTTTTAAAATTAGTTATCTTTTAAAGTATGTTCTTGTTTGTACTGCATCATTTTTATCACCTGTCCTCTGTACTCCCATTGGAGCATAAGGCATCAACAAAGGTTCTCCAGCCAGTCCTGTCTTGAGCAAGTTGGGACACCTCAAACCATGTCTTTTCCGCTTCCTTTAGTTTTTTCTGTGGGTCTCCAGTACCCAAATGGTCTGCCCTTCTTTCTTTTCCCTTGAAGTGTCCAAGTCAAGGCTGTGTAGAGGTGCCTTGTTTTCTCCATTTGTAGTATGTCATCATCATCAGGTGCCGTGCCGACTGACGTTGGCTATTATGGTTCTCCAGAGTACATGATCCTTCATGCAGGCCATCAGCTCAGTTGGTGATCTCCTCTCACACCATCCCGTCAGACATTGTAGCATGTGGCCTAGCCATTTCCATCTTTATGTTTTTCTGCATGGTTTTAGTTGTGTGTAAATTATTCATTCAAGTAGTTCTAATAGTGATGTGCCTTAAAACTTACTTCATTATATGTTCAACTATATTCTTTCTACATTTTTTTCCCTTCTCTTTCTTTCTTTCTTTCTTTCTTTCTTTCTCTTCCTTCTCTTTCTTTCTTCTCTTTCTTTTGTCTATTGCTGCTGTTGCTGAGGAGTATTAAAATTTGTGAGGATTTGTTTCTGATCTGATGTTCCAGTGTGAAATATTTTGTTAGACATGGTTTATATTAGGTGAAAGGTCAGCTAGCATCATTCTGAGGAGTGAAATGTGAAAATTAATACATGCTGGTATTCACAATATACACAAGTAGTTCACAACCTCCTTGTGGCACAGGCTTGTAGATTATAGCTACAAGGTCACATGTGAACTGGGCTCCAGCTCATATGAAAGGGAGAGACTATTTCAGTTCTGATTTTGTCCAGAAGTCACAGTGAACCGTAAAAACCAAACGGAGAATTGTTTGTCACTAAAGAGATGAAAAGCTATCAAGTGGAACACAACAGGCCGAAGAAAAAGAGGCAGACCGCGTGAAACTCTGAAGAGGACATTATTAAGAGAGGCCAAATTAACAGGCATAAAATCCTTTGATGAGGTTGAAAGACTCGCCGAAGACAGGAAAAACTGGCGAACTACTTTGCGAGCCCTATGTGACGTTTAATGGCACAGGAAGGATATAAGATATAAGAAAGAGATGAAGAACAAGAAGATACTAAGTGTTTTAAAATTCTTTGTATGACTGATAACACTTTATCTGCCATTCTTTGTCTGATAATACTATATGCCTTTCTTTGTCTGAAAGCACTTTATATGACATTCTTTGTCTGTTAACACCTTATCTGCTATTCTTTGTCTGATAACACTTTATGTGTACCAATCTACAGGAGAAGATAGAACTCATCAACAGATTCAGTAAGTTTCAAGAGGATTCTGAGCTACAGATATTAGAACTGAAAGAGAGACTGACCAAGAAAGAAGCCGAGCACATCAAAATTGTGGAAATGTTGAAACAGAACCACATGGAAGCTCAGGAACATGAGAGAAATAATTTGATTAAAAAGACCAAGGAGGAAATAGAGTTGATTAAGCAGGCACATGTGGAAGAAATGCAGACCTTAGCAGACAAGCAAGAACAGAATCTGCAGGTATTTTGAGGACTAGTACTTTCTAATCTGATACATTGTAGCGGCTGAGAACTTCCTGTTTGATGGTACTGCTGTAGTGTAGATAAATGATTTCAGCACTAAATATCTGGTGGTTAATTTTCATCTTTAAGCTGCATTTTTTTCATGTTGTTCTTTTTTGTTTTGGTATTAGTTGTCAGTTTTCTGAGAGCCTTTATGTCCTAGACAGTCTGTATTAGGCCATTACTAGACATTTTTATGCTACTAATGTACTTATGCAGTTTGACAAGCAGAATAATTTCCTGAGAAGCTTGATTCCACAAGCTGTGATAATAAACTGACCATCTGACAGAATATCCATGTTCCATTGTTATCACAGCATGTCCCGTAGCATATGTGTGCCATATGGGTGTAAAGTATAGGTACCTTCACATTTCTAGGCCACTGCAGCATTTGGGCCAGGGATGCCAGTACCTGTACTCGCTGCCTTTGTTTTCCTATGGAAGCCCCAGGTACCCATTTTTCAAGTTTGGGTGGATCCCAGCACCAGTCAGTCTGAAAAAAATTCCACCCAAGTGCAAATTCAAACTGGGGATCATAGCATAAAACTGCAGAAAATGACAAATGCAAGGAATTTATAACCATGCCCAAAAGACAATAACCAACTCTTCCTAATTAATTTTAAGATGTTTTTACCATACCTAAATGTAGAATGTAAATAAAATCCCACATTTCATTGCTTGTTTGTTATGTGGGCTAGAGATGGAGAGTCACAAAGCTAGGCTAAAATGCCTTTGTTTTCCGAAGTGTAGCAGTTTGTTACTACAGTCACCCACAGTCTGATAGATAACAAGAACTCTGGCATGTCCTTCTTTGCCTAAGTAAAGTGATTGAAAATGAAAAATTATAGCAAGATGTGAAGTGCTGCTTTATCTACCTCAGTAACTGTTACAGGAATCAAATGCAGAGATGGAAAGTTACTACAAGAGCCAGATGGAAAGTGAAAGACAAAAACTAGAAAATCTTCTGGCTGTAACTAAAGATCAACTGGAGGAAATGAGGAACTCATACCAGCTCAGCCAAGCCAAACTGGCAGAGAGAGAACAGCAGACCTTAACTTGGGCTGCGTTAAGATGTGAGAAAGGGGAACTTGAGACAGGAGACGAGGTAAGCTTTCTGTACACTTTCATTATAAACAGTAACTGCGTATATTAAATGTTTGCACATATATTGTGTCATATTGTTATCACAGTAATGTTTATTTTTGGGGTTGTGTTCTGCTATTACTATTAGAGTAGGGAAAATTTAACTTAAAAAAAAAACCAAAATGTAAAGGTAGGAGTTAGAACCAAAGTCACTGCACACGGTCAAACCTTAAGTGCTCTGCTGCCTAGTCAACATTTGACCAGAAACTGCCGAGCAGCATCACCATCGGCACAAATTCCTTAGCCATCAGCATCATTCCTCTTCCTTCCCAGAGTGTTAACCCTGGTACCCATTTTTTTCTTGAGGTTGAACCGAGGGAGTTTTTTTTGCAAGCCGTGGTTTCTCTACGACTGTGGTGAGTGGAAATTGAAACCGGGTCACCTGGCGGCCGAGTGAGTGACTAATCCACTGCACTAATACGACTCCCAGATTTAATATGAATGTTGGAATTTTCAGAATAGACCCCCCCCCCCCCCTACATGTACTTCACTAGATGGCGTGCTGATTTCAAGACATGAAGCTCTAAGCAGGTTTTTTTTTTTTTTTTTTTCGAAAGGCTTTCCACAAGAGGTCACTATGGATTCTGTGAGATTGTAATGCAAAAAAAAAATTGTTGTGTAAATCAATGATTTCTCACCTTAAGTCATGACCCAAATAAAGGTTGTTATGGGTCTGAGGTAGATTTGCAAAGAAAATGTTATGATAAATGTTGGATTATTATGAAGTAACATATATGTGTAATTTTTAGTGCTTAGTAGCAAATTTGCATCATGTTAAAGGCACTGAAGTAGTATGAGTTAATTTGTGTTGAATTTCAGTCTTTTTAGACATCTTTTTCATGGATCATGAGTCACCTAACATTGTTGGTTTAGGGTTGCGGGTCATCTACCATTTGCTGATTTAGGGTCACAAGTTATGTACCATTGCTGATTTTGAGTTGCAGGTTATGTATCATTGCTGATATAGATTCACAAGTCACGTACCATTGCTGATATAGGGTTACAAGTTATGTATCATTGCTGATGTAAGGTTACAAGTTATGTATCATTGCTGATATAGGGTTACAAGTTATGTATCATTGCTGATATAGAGTCACAAATTACATACCATTGCTAATGTAGAGTTAGAAGTTACATACCATTGCTGAGATAGGGTTACATGTTATGTATCATTGCTGATATAGAGTCACAAGTTATGTATCATTGCTGATGTAGGGTTATAAGTTACATACCATTGCTGATCTAAGATCACACTCAACAAAAGGTAGAGAACTACTGATGTGTATCCACGGAAAAGTATAGTTTTTGTTTTACTCAAGAAAGTATTGACGGTTATTATTTTAGAGTGATGTCTGTAGTTTAATCATAACAGTTTCCCTTGAAAAAAAAGAAAGTAAAATTATGTCCTGTAGCATTTGCGTACATTGAGGTCCTTCTCATTTCTTAGACCACCGTGGCACTGTGAGGTAGGGAAGCCAGCCGAATTCTCGAGTATCCATTACTTGAGGCTGATACTGATCTCTCAGAAAAAAAATTTCCACCCCGGTGCAGAATCAAACAAGTGCACTAACTGCTACACCACTGCAGCACCAGTATCATATGAGTTATCAATATTAATTTTTATAGAGAAATTCTTGGAGACCTGAACATGATTTCAGTGGTTCCACATGGGTAAAAAAAAAAAAAGAAGAAGAAAGGCTGGTTGAATATGAATTCTCAGGGCAGTTCATGAGAGTGAGATCTCTCACTAAAGCTGACTGAAATTTTCTGGTAATGTACATTTACTTTAGGTCACAGATGTTATCAGTCAACGAAAAAAAACAAAGATTCATATATTTTGGCGTGGCATGCAACTGCAAAAATTTTTGTCATGGTATTTTTGACAGACATGTAGACTTCATTTTTTGACATCTGGAACTATTTTTTTTTTGCTTATATTTTGTAACAGGATGTGACAGCTAAGAAAGAAGCAACAGATGCAGTGAAACAGCTTGTCACGGACAGGGAAGATCTAGCTCAGAAGATTCAGATTCTTCAAGCTAGAGACACCAGCACAGAGAACCAAATGCAGGCTTTGAATGAGTCAAATTCAGAACTCAGAACCTTGAGCAAGAATTTGATGCAGGAGCTGAGCTCCGTGACAGAACAACTTGCTGCCGCTGAAAACAAACTGAGAGCATTGAAGGGAGGAGAAGGAGTGGAGCTTCGGCAGAATCCATCGCAGTCTGAGAGTGGGAATGAGGTCTCGAGTTCTGAGTCTGTGCAAGAGTTAAATGAAAAAATAATGGAGTTCCATCAGGAGCGGGAGTGCCTGGTTAGAAATGTAGAAAATAGCAGAATCAGAGTGGAGGAGTTGGAGAAACGCTTGGAGGAGGTGGTGGAAAGTAAGAAGATAGTAGAATCTAAAACACAGGAGTTAGAAGTACAGGTTTGGCAGCTGCAGGATGTAATCAGGACATTGGAGTCATGCCAGAATACCGTAGAGAGAGAAAAGGCCAGCTTAGAGGGAAAGCTGACAAGTCTCGAGAATATTGTTGAGAATCTGAAGGCTTCCAAGGAGGAGCTGAATGAAAAGTTGCATGGTCGGCATGAAGCTCTTGTACAGCAGTCTGCAGAAGAAAAACAGACATTAGAACTTAGAATCAGTGAACTGGTCTCAGAGGTGGACATTCTGAAAGAGCAAACAGATTCTTTGAACAAAGCATTGTTATCGAAGAATGATGAAAACATGGCTTTGCGTTCAGTTGTGGATGACAACGCTGGCTTTGTGAGATCTCTGGATGCCAAAATTGAAAAGGTGACCGCAGAACTTCAAACCAAGACTCAGACCTGTAGCCAGAATGAAGCTGCACTGGCTAAAAGTCTAGAGAAATTTGAAAAGTTGAAGACTGAGGCCAATACAAAAATCAAAGGATTGAAAGAAATGAAAGACTCTCTCACAGAACAGTTAAATCAGAAACAAGAGGAATTGGAGGAGATGAGAAGTTTTTTCACTGTAGAGAAAGAAAATTTGATAAAAAATTTTGAAGAGAAATTGAGTAAACAGGAAGAAGAGTTTGAAGGTCTGAGACAAACATTCAAAGAACAATTTGATCAAAAGAAAGCAAAGTTCAAAGAGACTATTATCAAGCTGAAAGAGCAACATGAAAATAAACTGAAAGAGAAAGATCTTCAATTTGAGAACCAGATTAAAGAGCTGACATCACAGAAAGATCTTGGTGTTGAAGATCTAGCCAGAAATTTGGAAATGCTCAAAGAAGAACAGCTAAAACTGCAGGAACAAAAGCACCAAGAAGCCTTAGATAAGATCATGGCTGAGTGGGAGAATAGAGTTGGAAAGTTAAATGATAACCATAGTCAAGAGCTTGCAGCTATATCATCTCAGCATCAGCAACAGGTTGATGATTTACAACAGAAGTTGTCAGACAAAGACAGCCTAATACAAGAGTTAACATCTGCAAGGCATAAACTAATGAATATCCAAGTTGAATATGATAGCATTAAGCTACAAATGGAAGAAATATTAGAAAAACACAGGAATGATACTGAAAACCTCAACATTCGGTTGACAGAAAAAGAAACAAAGATTCAAGAACTTTCAGTCAACATAGAAACCTTACAAAAGCAGCAGTCTTCATCAGATAATGAGCAGAGAGACAGCTTTATTTCTCAGATTCAAGATTTAAGAGATCTCCTACAAGACAAGGATGTCAAACTTGAGTCTATGGCCAGTACAATATCAGCAGAACAACAATACCTGCACAAGCAGTTAGATGAACAGACCAAAATTACTGAAAAACTTCAGGCTGAAAAGAATGCCCTAGTGAAGCAGAGTGAAGAAACTGCAGAGAAACATAATGCTGAGCTGCAGGAAAAAGATACACTTCTTCAGGATGTCAATGAGAAACTTAGGCTTCTTCAAATGGAACATTCCTCGTTGAAAGAAATACTTGGAAGTGTTAATGATGCTTCACTAGAGAAAGATGCAGTAACAAGAAGCTTACAGGAGCAGGTTCATAGTTTAAAATCTGCTGAAGAGATGAGAGGCAACAGCATCATTTCTTTGCAGGAAGAAATAAAACATATCAATGAACTTCATACACAAACATTAGCTAATTTAAAACAAAGCCATGCTGAAGAAATAGACATTATAAAATCCTATATGGATTCCCAGATCACTGGTATATCCCAGGATGATTCAGAACTGAGAGGTCAGCTGACAAAGATTAATGAAAAACTTCAGGAATGCATTCATAACTATGAAAGTAGATTAGAGGAAGAAAGATCGAAGAAGGAAAGGCAGGAGGCCACACTGAAGGAGCAGATAAATGTTCTGAAACAACATCTTTTTGAAGCTCAAAGCCAAGCCGAAATGTCATCCAATGAGCTTCAGTCCAGCTTGCTCCATAGTGTGAAGGACGAGAAGCTGCTCACACAGCAGAAAGAAACCGAAGCAGTGAGACAGGAAATGGAACAGAAATTTAAAGAGCTTAAGCAAAAGTACATTGCCAAGCTGAAAGAAGTTCAGAACCAAGCAAAAGGAACTATTGAGCAACTAGAAAATGCTCTGCAGAATGAAAAAACTTCCAAGAGTGAAATGTATACTGAGCTAACCAGGGCTAACACAAGACTCCTACAGCTTGAAGAAAGCACGGGAACTTCAAAATATACTATTGTTGACTTGGAGCATAAACTTGTTGAAATGACAGCAATGCTTGAGTCTAAGGACAGTGAAGTAATAAAACTGAAGGCAGACATGTTAGAAAGTGAGAAGAATATGCAAGAGATTTTTGAGGAGACCCAGGCAAACTGCAAACAGATAAGTGACAAGTTGATAGAGTCTGAGGCAAAGCTGAAAGATAGTGAATCTAATTGTCAGAGTATAAATGAGAATTTGCAAAAAAATTTACAATTAATGGAACAGAAAGATTCAATAGTGAAAGATTTGGAGAAGAGATGTTCAGAACTTGAAGAGATATGTATTCTAAATAAAAATAACTATGATTTTGAGTTGAAGGAGAAAAGCCAAAAATGTTCAGAACTTGAAGACTTGTTAGAGAAAATTCAAAATCAGCTTGGTGAAGCACAGCATCAGAAAGTTGAACTTGAACATAAAGTTCTTTCAGCAGATTCAGTTAGTTTAGAACTTGAGAGAATTGAAGCAGAAAAGCAAAAACTTCAATCAGAACTCCTACATTTGACTGCTGACAAGGAAGACTTGAGGTCAAAACTTGCAGAGACTGAAGCTGCATTTGAAAAGTCTTTACAAAAGCAGAGATCATTAGTCAGCGATTTAGAAAGTAGAATATCAGAGGCTGAATTCCATAAAGAAAAGGTCAAGCAAGATTACGAGATTAAGTTGAACCAGCTTAACCAAGCGCATCAAGAAGAACTTGAGGAGTTGAAAAGAGACATGGATAACCAGATTTCTTCCAAGGTAGCAGAATACAAAAAAAAAGCAGAGGCCTATGTAACACATGTGAAGAAACAGCTTCAAGATGAGAATGCTGTTTCTTTTGACAAACAGCAGGAAAATATCACTAAATTAGAGGACATTGTAAATACTTTGACACAAGAATTGAGTGACCTTAAGCAGTCAAAGGAGAAACTCACTGCAGAAAATGAGGATATAGTTCAGAATTTGAAGTCCCTGTTAGAACAGGAAACAAAGTTGAAACTGACTGTGATAGAGGACAATAGACAAAAAGAAGAAGAATTTCAGCAGACTGTGGCAAGTTTAAAGAAAGAATTAGATTCACTGTTGTCAGAAAAAAGCTCACTGTTTGAGAAACTTGCAGTAACAGAAAAAGATTTTGATGAACTGAAACTGCAAAATGCTGCAGAAATTGAGCAGTTACATTCAGAGAATGAAGAAATAAAGAAACATTTTGAGTCTTTGAAATCAGTTAAGGATGAAGAACTGTCAGCCCTAAAAGCAGCAATGGATGAGAAGGTGCAAAAACTACAGAAAAATCACCAATCAGCTCTGGAGGAACAGGCTGCTGAACATTCTTCTGAGATGCAAAGGCTGGTCAAGGAGCTGAAAGAACAGACTGTTAAGGAGAATGAATCTGACACATTATTTACAGAGACTGCAGGTGAGTTTTGTTTATATGCACAGTCAGATGGTCTGTCTGTAACTGCAGAAATAATTTTTGATAAATAGGAAACTACGAGGCATTTGTACGGTAAAGTAAGAAAACACAATTTTGTAGGATTAGACATCGAAAACATCATAGACAAAGCACTTTAGTGAGACGTGAGAGAAAGGAAAATCACAAGAGAATTATCTGGGATTCGAACACGGACTCCGGTAGGAGGAGCAGTCGTCTAGCCACGAGAGAACAGCGTACTTACAAACTGAGCCATCTCAGACCCCCACAAAAAGGTCTTTTGAAAGCTAAGTCATTAGTACTTGTTCAGCCAACACAAAGGATCATGACACCTGGAAAGAAACGAGGTCATGACACAGAAATTCCATAGCTTAGATTCAGTCTCTCTAGCAGGTACCAATTTTTAGACAAACATACACATGGTCTCCTGCCATGTCTGGTGCATACTTGAACAACAACAACAAATGAACAAACACTTTTTACATGAAGTTAGTTTCAGGTATAGTTTCAGAAACAATTTTTTATAAATAGGAAACTACAAGGCTTTTGTATGGTAAAGTAAGAGATCACAATTCTGTAGGATTAGACCTTGAAAAAATTGTAGACGGAGCACTTTAGTGAGACGTGAGAGAACAAGTACTAATGACTTAGCTTTCAAAAGACTTTTTTGTGGGGGTCTGAGATGGCTCAATTTGTAACTACGCTTTTCTCTCATGGCTAGATGGCTGCTCGTCCTACTGGAGTCTGTGTTCAAATCCCAGATAATTCTCTTGTGATTTTTCTTTCTCTCGCGTCTCACAAATGTGCTTTGTCTACGATTTTTTCCAGGTCTAATCCTACAAAATTGTGTTCTCTTACTTTATCTGTAAGTGCAGGTTCGAGTTGCTTACAGCCAGTACTGCAGTGTCCTAAAGAAGAGGTCAGTCAGTCATTTGCATGTCCCTTGTGGAACTTTGCCTCCCTAACAGCTCTCCTGTAGGCCTCTCAGTTGTAAGCAAGATGCTTTGCTGCTGATGCATCCATTTGCAGATTATCAACAATGTCTTGCAGCCATCTTCGCCTTGGTCTTCCTCTCTTTCTTTTTCCAATTATGTACCCTTCCAAGACTGTCTTCTCTAAATATCATGATGTTTAATGTGTCCAGAATATTTAAGTTTTCTCTGTTTAATCCTCTTTACTAGCCAGCGTTCTTCAATATTAAGTTCTTGTAGTATGAATATATTTGTTCTTTTTTGTGTCCGTGATATTTGAAGAACTCTTCTGTAGCATTTACGTTTTTAAAAAGGCATTTATGTGTTTCTCAGCTGTTTTGTCAAGTGTCCAGCTCTCACAGGCATATGTTGCGATGCATGCCCTTAAAAATCTTTAGTTGTTTTACATTCTAAAAAGCGATAGATGTCCTCCTTTCAGTTTTCCTCTTTGTATCTCCATTATTAGTTAGTAATGATCCAAGATATTCAAAACCCTCCACCTCATCCAATTTTTCCTCACTGATACATATTTCAACTGCCATATTAAGAAGAGTCAAAAAGAAAGTTATGTGGTGGGTTTCTGTAAAGGACCTAAGGAGCAGATGTCTGTACAACCTCCACCACTATGGGAATATAATGATCCCTTCCCCATTGTCCAGATTAAAGTAACACAAGAGGAACTTGGCACAATCAAGAGATTCACTCTCCCTAATTAGTGCATTATTTTCCAGAATAGTCATGTTCATTTCCATGCTAAAGAGGAGATGGGGACATTTTTGAACTTTTGGATGTTGAGTTCATAGATTAAATTGTTGCCAGTTTCATGAAGAACATTGTTGATTCCTGAAATTTGGCTTGTTAAATTTCATCAATTTTTAAATAAGTAGCAAGAATTTTATGAATCAGGTGATTTTCTATTAAGCTTCTTTCAGTAGTGTTACCAACTTTAGCGTTAGAAATAGTGTTAAATGAGTTGTTTTTTTTTTTTTACTTTTTACTGTTTGTGTGATTATTTGTGGTTTCAATTTTTGTTTTTTCTTAAATGTCAAAAAAAAATGTAGTTATGGTCCAGAAATTCTACAGAAACTGTGATATGTTGAAGATGGAATAAGATTGAAAGCAAAACTTTTAAAAAAAAAGACTATGTCAGTTATAAAATAAGTAAGTAAATAGTATATATATATATGGTTATGAGAAGACATTCTACTGTCAAGCAGCCACAAAGAAGTGCAAGATAAAATAAACAAGCTAACTCAGAATGCAAACAACATAGAACTAAAGATCAACATAGGAAAGACAAAGTTAATGAAGCAAAATGTGAACAACAGAAATGTACTGAGAGTAGATAGCAAGTTAGTGGAGGAGGTCAACAAATTTGTATAACTTGGCAGTAGAGTAGTAGAAAATGGAGATGGCCCAGAGGACATCAACAGTAGACTTACTAGAGCAAACCAGGCTTTTGCAGTGCAGCAGACTATATGGAAATCAACAAAACTAAGCATGAAGATGAAAATCAGATTATTTAAGAGTAATGTTCTAAGTGTTCTACTCTATGGAAGTGAATGCTGGAAAATCACCGAAACCATAGAAAACAAGTTGAATTCTTTCCAGACTAAATGTTTATGAAGAATTAAAAAAATATTTTGGCCAAACACCATAAGAAATAACATCTTGTTGGCAGAAATGCAGATGAAGCCACTGACAGCAATTATTGAGGAAAGATGCTGGCGATGGTTGGGACATGTGCTCCATATGACTGACAACTCACTACCAAAAATAGCACTAAGATGTTCACCACAGGGGAACAGAAGTAAGGGTAGACCAAAAGAGACATGGAGAAGAACAACAGAAAGGATGTTGAGCAATAGAGGAGTCACCTGGGCAAGAGCAGAAAAAAAAGGCAAAGGACAGGCATTTGTGGAAAACCCTTGCGGAAGCTCCATGTGCCCTGGGCACTTAAGGTTCAGTGAGAGAGATGAGAAGACATGTGTACTGTATATGTGTAATTATTTACTATATTTCCTTTTGTGACCTTTGATATTAATGTTCATAGACAATGCAGAGCATGGTGGACAGGGTCTGGAGGAAGAGCTGCGGAAGGAAATCTTTGAGAAAGACAAATGCATTGAGGAACTGCGGCTGGAATATGAGGCTAAAATTCAGGTCTGAGCTATGATTTTATTTGATTGACACATTTCTGGAAGACTTTGTAGAATTATGTAATGAGCACTTAAGGCATATTGGAGTGACCGGAAGAGCTGAGCTTCTAAAAATTATCAGATATTAAGCAGAGAATATGAGTAGATTACAATATTTTTAAAATAATCAGCAATTAAAAGTCTCCATACATAAGAAAACAACAACCTGTCACATGGGTGATCAGAAAAAGAAGATGGACATATGTAGGCCATGTGATGAGCAGAAACAATCAGAGAGTACCAGAACAAGCTGTCAAGTGGAACACAACAATCAGTCAAGTGACATGGCATAGACGATCATTTCTTTCCACAATTCCCTATCTTTAGACTTGATTATGAGATCCGTCTGTGACTTTCTTCCTAGCCACACTGACAGCCCATCCAGTAACTTCTCTCTCTGTCTTCCTCTGTCTCTTCTTCCCTCAGTTTTTCCAGTTGCCACAATATGTTCCAATTTTCCTCTCCTCAGAAAATGTCCTACAAATCTCACTCGTCTGCCTCTGATCGTTGCTGTAATTTGCCTTTTAACTCCAGCCTCGTTTAAGACTTCTTCGTTTGTTTTCTTAGCTGTCCATGGTACCTTCAGCATCCTTATGAACCATATGTCCATGGCCTCCATTTCACACTGTACTCTCTTATTCATGGACCATGCTTCACATCCATAAAATAAAATTGGCTCAATGTAACATTTAAGTACTCGGAATCTTGTTTCCATTGATATGAATCTGTTGCACAGGATGCTTCTCATTTTCTGGAATGCTGACTTGGCATGAGCACATCTGCTTTTTATTTCATTGTGACATTTCCCATCAGCTGTTATAATTGTTCCTAAGTACTTGAATCTATCAACTTGAGAAGCCAATTTAGTGGGCATAACATCCCTTGGTGATGCTGAAAAACTCGCCAAAAACAGGAAAATTTGACAAACAACCATGCGAGCCCTATGTGATGTTTTACAGCACGGAAAGGATGTAAGATACATAAGAAGAATGGTTTATTTATTTAGAGGAAGAAAATATAAATATTTATAAGAAAGTATATAAATTTATACAAGAACTGCAGTGAAGTCATAGAAACTAAATGTAGAAAGTTTAAAAGCCAGGAGCAGCTTTATTTTTAGTAACAAAATACATAATTGCCATGTTTCAGTTTTTTTTATAATTCATCCAAAATATACAGTACAGAAATGAGGTTGGAAAAGAAAATGATTATATTTAGGGAAAAGAAATATTATTTAGGGATTAAATCTTTTACTACCATAAGCCACTCAAAGGCTTGTTAAAAAAAAACTTACAAATGTAGTATCATCTTTTGTACTGTTTGTTCCAAGTTTTTAGAAACTCAGCTTTTTTAAGTTACAGTATAAACTAAATATAGGCCTAGTGTCATTTTTTTGGTAAAAATGATGACCGATGTATTGGCTGAAAGATATTTTTTGCGTGGTACTAAGAGTTAATGACAAATAGAAAGGTTTGTTTGCTCTTCTATCTTTGTTCAGCAAACTGAGATGGGGTGGGTCAAGTTTATGCTAGATAGCAGTATTGTAGCAATACATTTTCTGGAACATTGTGACTGACTACAAGTCTAGTAGAGGAAGGACCTTGTCTTGTGCTCTCTCCCTGTAACTGCAAGCTGGTGTTCTTTGCAGTCAGTGCTGTAGAGGTGTTGGACTAAAGCATTGTATCGGCGTGGGAGCAGGTTATGGCAGCTATTTTTTCAGTTCCAAAGTCTGGCTAAAAAGCAGGGGGTATGCAGTGCTTCTTTAGCAGACTCCACCACCATGGGGACTATGGCAATCCCTGCCCTGGCTAGTCCTTTTACTAGGGATACCAACAGAAAGGTGGGATGAGGTCTTGGTCATCTATAGTTCGTTAACCTTGACGCTAGCATATGAACTATAGGTCGCTGATTGTCTAATCGGACGGCGTCTTCACCTCTGTAGAGGAAGGTTATGCTGTGATAGAAAATACAGAGATGGGATAACGGAGACTGGGAAATGTAAGAGAGAAACATGTAGCTGATCCGTGTGACAAGGACTTAACTACATATAAGCTGTTTAACTTATATGTTTGTGTATTGGCACATGCACATCCTTCTTGTTATCTACACTTTCAAAAAATTATCCAGAAAAAACTATGATCAGCTTTATTCATTCTTGGTTCCGCTCATAAATCACAAAAAGTTACTAAGGTCCTCACCATAGCTAACTCCGTGCCTCTATTTCAGGATCTCCGCCACAACTTCAGCTTCCAAGTTTACAGTGACATGAACATCTAGAATTAATCAACTCAGTGTGCGATTTTTAAAAAAAAAATATTGCTTTTAATGTTGTGATTTATGTCTTAACAGGCCTTTCAAAATGAGCAAGCCCAGAGGTTGGGTGAGCTGCAGTCAGAGCTCTCTACATCTAAACAGAGGGTTATGAGTCTTGAAAGAAAGCCAGAATTTGAACACCATATCTTGCTGTCTAGAAGTCACCAGAATGGAGTGGTGACTACTGATATGCAAGAGAGTGATGAAAGGGAGGTAAGTATCATGAGCAACTTTCAGAAAAACAGAGATAAGTTATTCACTTTTTTTTACATCCCATTGTTTCTACATGATCACTGAACTGAGCCTTTCCTATTCTTTGGCGAGTCAGTTTTCACATTCAAATCTTGTGTCCAAGTTTCCTTAGAAAGAAGCAGTTCATTTCAAAATGAAATTTTGTTATTTATATGTTTATTTACATATTAAAAAAGAACAAATATATCTATACTACAAGAGCTTAATATTGAAGAAGGCTGGCTAGTAAAGAGGATTAAAGAGAGAAAACTTAAATATTTTGGCCACATTAAACGTCATGATAATTTAGAGAAGACCGTATTGGAAGGATACATAATGGGAAAAAGAAAAAGAGGAAGACCGAAACGAAGATGGCTGCAAGACATCGTTGATGATCTGGAGATGGATGCAGCAGCAGCAGGCCATCTTGCTCACAACCGAGAGGCCTACAGGAGTGCTGTTTGGGAGGCAAAGTTCCGCAAGGGACATGCAAAGGAATGAATGAATTTACATATTGGAAATAAATAAGTCATTTTAATTTGTCACATACTCATTTATTATATATCTGTTTCTATTTATAAATCTGAGGACCTGAGTAATGAGGGGTTGGTGTGCTCATATCCCATGGTGAAGTTCAGTGGTTTTGAATCTGGCCAGAGACACCCTAGTAACCCAGATGTAGTAATGGGTACCTGATTGGAGTGGTAAAGGAAAGACAGTCACCTGTGATGATGACCAAATTGCCCTCTGGTGTGGAGTGTAGATATTCCATAAGATATAAGCACTTTTCAGAAATGAATAAAATAGGGTTAAGACTTGTAAGTGAACGAACGAATGAACATGCTTTATTTTCAAAGGATTAAGAATTGGCCATGCAGGCCAAAAATTAAGTGAGACTTTAATTAGACTGAGTAATAATTAATTAGCAGCAGCTTGGTAAATGCATTGGCTTTGTAATGTGTAATTCATTTACAGTTTATATACATTTATATTTATATATATTACATTTTTTTTAAGAACAAAAGGTTGTTGGGGGGAAAAAAAAGTTCTTAAAATACTTTTTGTCTAAAACCTCAATTAAAATGACTGGTTGGAAATGTGACCTAAAATTCAGATTGGTTCCCCCTTTTCTTTTCTTTAAAAAGAAAACTACCAACGGGGGTGTGTAAGTTATTTCTGTTTTGTATTATCCAGCAGTGATGTACATGACTCCTGTTTAATTTAGTACATCAGTAGCATGTTGTAATGTGATATTTGTTATTTCTGTGTTGTATTTTGTTATAGTTCATGTTTTTATTTTTTTTTTTATTCTCAGTAATGGCTGTTAAGATATTTTTGTGCTTTTTTTTTTCTTTGGCTTTTGTTTTTTTTAATGTTTTTTTTTTAATCACAATTTCTGTAAATATATCCATCTTTATTCTTGATTTCCATGACGGGAGTTATGAAGCAGTGTTATATGTAACTGTGGGTATCGTTGGCTGTGCTGTGTATGTCAGTTTCATGCATGCTGACCTGCAGTAATTTACAACTAATTAGATCTTACCAATAATTAGATAATTATATCCACCAATCAAACAAAAAAATCTTTTTAAACATTATCATATTTTTATAGCACATGCAGAGAAATCCACTTTCCTGTTAAATTAATTGTGTATAACGTTCACACATGTATGACACATGGGTGTGTATATATGTGCATGCAAGTGTGTATGTGAGGAAGGGAAAGTGAAATTATGTTTACTGAGAGACTTTTACATATGGTTCTGCCTATATTCTCACGAACTGAAAAAAAATTAATTTAAACAAATTCTTTTAATTGACCAGAATTTTCAAACAAGCTATCTGTAAATGTATGAAACATGATATGGCTTCATTTGAATATGTGATATGCTTCAAATGTATGCACCCAGAATGAATAAAGTTGTTCCTACCTACTTTAAACAGCACAATTATTCACTGGAGGTTCTCACTACGAGTCCAGTGCTAGTGGCCTTGTACCCTACCTCACTTCCAAGCAGGACCTACTAAGCTGTTTTACTCCCTAGACAAAAATAACTCGTCTGTTTATAAAACCAAATCTCTCAGAGGTCAATACTGAACCCTCTAAGGCAAGGCCAGCCTAAGTCTAATAACAGCATTGATCCTGCTTTCAAGAAGCACTTCTTGGCCGCAGTCAGTTTTATAACTTTCAGACAAAACGGGTAAGGATCGATGTTATTGCTCTCTTCATGGAGCTAATAAAGAAGCCTTAAACTGTAGCTCATACCTAGAGTAACATCAGATCTTCATGTGGACATTAAGAAAGCTGTAAAGGTTGACCATGATCAACACATATCTATACAACTGATATTAAGTCTGTGCCATGAAGATTAAAGGTCTTCATTCTAAAAGATTTAATAGTTAAGATTATTTTGCTTCTGTCCTCTCAAGATCAGATACATGTGTGTGTGTGTGTGTGTGTGTGTGTGTGTGTATATATATATATATATATATATATATATAAGCCACAAAGTAGTAACTTTTGTTTTTTCATTATATGAATAAAATGTACAAATATGGCTGAAAACTCCTTATTGCTTTCCAAAATTGTCTCCACTAAGTTCAGTATAGGACTGCCACCACTTCATTAATGCCTGGATTCCACAAGAAAAAAAAATCTTCTGACGGACCCTAAAATCAACTTTGCATGGCCTCTTATTCTATTCATCCATACTGAACTTCTTTACACCTAGTGCCTCCTTGAGTTGGGTGTCCAAACAAACACATGATAATCACATGGTGCGAGGTCAGGTGAATATGCAGGATGTGAAGGATACTCCAAACATAGGTTCATAATTTGTTGAGCTGTTGCACATGCTGAAACAACACACCAGAACTGAGCCATGAAGTTTTGACATCATTGCAAATTTCAGGTGGTTATTAAGAACAGCACAGTATGTTAAACTGTTCATAGTCATTACTCTGGGTATGTAATATCCCAGGATTGGTCCTCAACAGCCCAAGAAGAGAATGGGCATCTGTTTTGTTTTTTTTTTTTGGCTGACAGAATTGTATGGAACTTATTTGGTTTCATCAAGGGAAAATGTTACCACTTCTTGCAGGACTTGCTTTGTCTCTGGCTGGAAGTAATGTACCCAAAATTTGTCTCCAGTGACTGTATGTCATAGAGAGTCATCTCCTTCACTTTCAAAATATCAGACACCCAAGAAATGAATAACTACATGCTGTTTTTCTCTCGTGTACAATGCTTCCAAAGATGCTGCCATCTTTGATCTGGTCTGTTGGTGTCATATTTCCAGAATGACCTGATATGCCTTCACATTCATACATCTAGAAAGGGATGGCATTATATATTGCTACTGCAACTGTCTACTGTTTGATTTAGATTTTTTTAGAGGAAAAAAATTAAGGTTACTTTATCATTCACCTTCATATATTCAGTTCTTATGATATCTGTCATTGCATGAATTAAAAATGTATGTCATATTTGTTGTGTTGAGTGTCAGTGGCCTTTATTTGTTCATTCACTTTTGAGTATTCACATATGTATGAATGGTAACTTCAACACAAGATGTGAAAGTGCAGTAAGGACACAAAATGGACAACTGGTCAGTGGAGAAAGAGAAAAAATTGAAAGATGGAGGGAACACTTTAACACCCTACTAAACAGAACACAAGCAGCACAAACAATAGACATACCTGAAGCAAAAATGGAACTAAACATCAATACAGGACCAATAACAATAAGTGAAGTAAAGGAGGCGATAAAGAAGCTAAAATCAGACAGGGCACCAGGTGAAGATGAAGTGACTGCTGAGATGTTGAAAGCAGAAGAAACAGAAACACCAAAACAACTTTGCCGGATATTACAACAAATTTGGGATCTAGAAAAAGCCCCAGAGGAGTGGAAAACTGGGCTTATAGTAAAACTACCAAAGAAGGGTGACCTCAGAGATTGCGGGAACTGGAGAGGCATTAACCTACTTCCACTCACCAGTAAAGTATTTTGCAGAATAATCATCAACATAATTGTACCAACACTTGAGGAAAAACTTCGAAAAGAGCAGGCAGGATTTAGGAAAGGAAGATCATGCAGTCACAAAGATATGCAAGATAAAATAAACAAGCTAACTCAGAATGCAAACAACATAGGACTAAAAATCAACATAGGAAAGACAAAGTTAATGAAGCAAAATGTGAACAACAGAAATGTACTGAGAGTAGATAGCAAGTTAGTGGAGGAGGTCAACGAATTTGTATACCTTGGCAGCAGAGTAGTAGAAAATGGAGACAGCACAGAGGACATCAACAGCAGACTTACTAGAGCAAACCAGGCTTTTGCAATGCTGCAGACTATATGGAAATCAAAAAAACTAATCATAAATATGAAAATCAGAATATTTAAGAGTAATGTTCTAAATGTACTACTCTATGGAAGTGAATCCTGGAAAATCACCAAAACCATAGAAAACAAGGTGAATTCTTTCCAGACTAAATGTTTACGAAGAATTAGAAAAATATTTTGGCCAAACACCATAAGAAATAACATCTTGTTGGCAGAAATGCAGATGAAGCCACTGACAGCAATTATTGAGGAAAGATGCCGGCGATGGTTGGGACATGTGCTCCAAATGACTGACAACTCACTACCAAAAAATAGCACTAAGATGGACACCACAGGGGAACAGAAGTAAGGGTAGACCAAAAGAGACATGGAGAAGAACAACAGAAAGGATGTTGAGCAATAGAGAGCTCACCTGGGCAAGAGCAGAAAAAAAGGCGAAGGACAGGCATTTGTGGAAAACCCTTGCGGAAGCCCCATGTGCCCTGGGCACTTAAGGTTCAGAGAGAGAGAAATATGTATGAATGAAGTAATTAGATAAGTAAAGACAAAGTGATGAAGTGGTTAGATAAGTAAAGACAAAGTGATGAAGTGGTTAGATAAGTAGAGACAAAGTGATGAAGTGGTCAGATAAATAGAGACAAAGTGATAATGTGGTTAGATAATTAGAGACAAAGTGATGAAGTGGTTAGATAAGTAGAGACAGTGATGATGTGGTTAGATAATTAGAGACAAAGTGATGAAGTGGTTAGATAAGTAGAGACAAAGTGATGAAGTGGTTAGATAAGTAGAGACAAAGTGATGAAGTGGTCAGATAAATAGAGACAAAGTGATGATGTGGTTAGATAAGTAAAGACAAAGTGATGAAGTGGTCAGATAAGTAAAGACAAAGTGATGAAGTGATTAGATAAGTAAAGACAAAGTGATGAAGTGGTTACATAAGTAAAGACAAAGTGATGAAATGGTTAGATATGTAGAGACATAAGTAGAGACAAGGTGCTTGTGCCAAATAGAGGTAGAGAAGCTCATCAAGTAAATGGTCTTATATCAGATGTGTTGCTCTTAGAACAAGTGGTTGTTCTTGCTTTGATCTTCCTGTGAACTGCAAACTGTTGTTATTTATAAATGGTGTTGTGGTGACATTGAAGCCAAGACAGCTTGTTAGATGGGGAAAATGGATTATGGTTGCTTAAATGAAAACTTTTGAGTGGACCCAAGAAAATTAGGTTCTCACCAAACCTCCACCATCATGGTGACCTCATTAAGGAGACTGAAGACACACATCAGCTTATTACTAGAAACATTAGAAAGAGATTTGGCTTAGTCTAGGCCAGTTCTAGTTTGCCAGCCAGAGCAAGTATACAATCGGTTTATCAGAGCCATTTTTTTGCTGCTGTTGTGATAACACTGGATGTGTGCTTACCCAAAACTGAGTTGTTTTTCATGTGTTTCCAATGTAGGCATGTTTGACTATAGAAGGTCATCTCTTTGGCATTTGATTATGTAATATTTATGTAATGTAAATTTATTTTTTTTAAGTCCAAAATGAAGAGGCCAGGCATCTGTTTTAGAATTATGTTTGTTTGTTTTTTTTAAATTTGTGCTGCATGTAGTAGTGTTCTTCAAAATAGTGATCAAGTTCACTGTATTAGCATGAAGAATGTCAACAGCATAAATATCATTATAAATCAGAACAGTGTTATTGTTGCAGTACTTTGTACATATCTAAATAGTAACTCAGTAGCTTAATCCAAGATGTGTTATCATCCTTTAGTTGTCACAGGATGAGGACAATGGGATGTCGAACAATTGTATCAGAGAATACTTGTACTTAACGGTGCTGTTCTTCAACACCTCTACGGCATCGGCTGCAAAGAACAACAGCTCGCAGTTACAGGGAGTTTGTACAAGTACAATAACAGAGAGATCGCTTAGAAAGGATAATGAAATCCTTACACTAGAATCAAATTACACTTTTCTGTCAAAAACAGACAGCTGGATGTGGTTTGTTAACATTTAGTTGGTCAGTGTTTTACATGCAGAGGTAGAGGATGAAATGTTAACATTTAGTTGGTCAGTGTTTTACATACAGAGGCAGAGGATGAAATGTTAACATTTAGTTGGTCAGTGTTTTAGAGGCAGAGGTTGGGATGTTAACATTTAGTTGGTCAGTGTTTTATACGCAGAGGCTGAGGATGAAAGTGTGTGCATGACTGGCAGAATGTTACAACAGGGATTGTAAATAATCTCGCAGATCTCTGTGTTATTTTTCAACTGTTTTGTGTAATATTGATCAGGTTAGTGATCAGAATCAGGCTTCCGTGACAGATTTCTGGGGCAATGATGAGCAAGTCACCATTCTTCAAGAGCAAGTAACTCTTCTGACAAGGCAGATTGAGCAGATGAAAGCCCAGCATAAGTAAATATTGAATACAATATTCCCTAGCTTATTTAATAGTGAACAGAGTAAAATTAACATTTTATGTGCTTATATGTTTTGTCAAGGAGGAATATTGATGTTATATGTATGAAGCATGGCTTTTGCAGTGCTGCAGACTATATGGAAATCTAAAAAACTAAGTATAAATACAAAAATCAGGATATTTAAGAGTAATGTTCTAAGTGTACTACTCTATGGAAGTGAATGCTGGAAAATTACCAAAACCATAGAAAACAAGGTGAATTCTTTCCAGACTAAATGTTTACGAAGAATTAGAAAAATATTGTGGCCAAACACCATAAGAAATAACATCTTGTTGGCAGAAGTGCAGATGAAGCCACTGACAACAATTATTGAGGAAAGATGCTGGCGATGGTTGGGACATGTGCTCCGAATGACTGACAACTCACTACCAAAAATAGCACTAAGATGGACACCACAGGGGAACAGAAATAAGGGTAGACCAAAAGAGACATGGAAAAGAACAACAGAAAGGATGTTGAGCAACAGAGGGCTCACCTGGGCAAGAGCAGAAAAAAAGGCAAAGGACAGGCATTTGTGGAAAACCCTTGCGGAAGCCCCATGTGCCCTGGGCACTTAAGGTTCAGAGAGAGGGAGAGAGAGATGTATGAAGCATAAAAAAAGAAAAATTAAAGATTACCAGTTTCTTGGCTATAAGCTGGTGATAATCCATCTACTGCTTATATTAAAAAGATAAAGGTAATCTTGTCATGCCTTTGACTGCTTATATTAGGTCAGGTTCTACGTGGCAAATAATAGATCAAGTTTCATGTGGCTGATAATTTATCAGATCAAGTTTCTTGTGGCTAATAATGTGTCAGGTTTTATTTGACTAATAATATATCAGGTCAAGTTTCATGTGGCTGACAATGTAATAATAAAATATCAAGTCAGGTTTTATGTTGGTCATAATGTATCTAGTCAGGATTTATGTTGCCGATAATGTATCAACTCAGGTTTTGGTCAGTTTCATCTGCTTTTAAGTAAAGGTAAACAGTTTTATCTGTGACTGTCAAACTCACATCCTGATGGATGGCTCAGGAGAGAAAAGGTTAGGGGAGTAAGCCTTGGAAAATTATCCATGGGAATGGACCCTAAGGCAGTCCATAGCAGAATTATTTCTTACCCATCTTTTTTGTATTTCCTGAATCTCTAATAAACTTATAAATGATAAGTCTTGTCTTTTTGTGGAAATATACACTTTCTCCATATAATTTGTCAGGCAAAGCAGAAACTACATTCGTTGGGGATGAAATATTGATAAAATAAAATTAGCAAAACAAGAGAATATGCCGAGCACAAGAATACTTGCCAACACCCCTGCAATATTTTCTCAGGGAGAATACTAAAGAAATATCCAAAATTAAGCCGTCTTGATTAACAGAGATGTTTCTCAAGGAACAGAGATAAGAAAAGTTTAAGTCATTCAATGAAAGGTCAAAATAAATTGGAGAAAGAAATATTTTTCATGTTCTGTATGATGAAAATATCATAAATATACAATAAAATTTTGTCTCTTACGCACCGTCCTATCAGCACAGGTTCTGTAACCTATTTCTGTCTTTTTTAAAAAAAATTATTTGTGAATTCTGGTTTGGTTTAACGCCTGTTTCATGTGGTGTTTAAATTCTGTTACAAGCAATGAATAAATGTGTCATTTCAGACAAGAGCTTGCTGAAGTTCACAGCACACTTCAAACAGGGCATAATTCTGTACAGCAATCATTGGCTGGTGCTCCTGCCTCTCTGAATTTAGATATCTTTGACCCAAATTTCTCAGAAGAAATGCAGAACTTAGAACTTCAGAATATGGACTTAAAGGTAAGCAGAGGAAACAAAGTTTCAGAAAACAGAGATCTACAAAGTATTTTCTAAAAAAAAAAAACAGCTAAAATAGGAGTCAAACAAATGATTTTCATTTCAAAATTTTATTCCTCACATTTATACAGCTGCTGTTGCACATAATTTTTCTTGACAGACAACACACTTCTACCAAGACACCATACATTTTCAAAATGTGTGTCTGTGACATAATGGTGTCTGTTGAATATCACATTTTAATAAGTTGAAATTTTAGTTGTGCACTAATACAACAAATATGGAGAGAAGAAAAACTCCCTAGTGAATTGAGAGAATCATTACTAATCCCAGTATTAAAAAAAGGCGATAAGAGCAAGTGCAAAAACTATAGAGGAATATCATTACTACAAACAAGCTACAAAATACTATCTGTTGTAAATAGATTAAAACCATACAGCGAGATTATACTGGGGGCCTATCAAGCAGGTTTTAGGAAGAATAGATCAACCGCAGACCAAATATTTTATCTACATCAAAGAGCAGAAAAGTACTGGGAATGTGGAAAAGAAGTACATAATATCTTCATTGACTTCAAGAAAGCTTATAACAGCATAGATAACAGCAGCTTATGGAAAATTATGAAGAATTTGAGATACCTAATAGATTAATCAGTTTGACCAAAATATGTATGGAGAATGCACAAAATATAGTAATATATAAAGGAAGAAAGTCAGAACCCTTCTCTATAAGAACTGGTTTAAAACAAGGCAATACATTATTTCCATTACTATTTAACCTAGTACTAGAAAAGGTAATCAGAAAAGTGAAAGAAGAAAGCAGTACAGAAGAACAAGCTAAAATACTAGGATACGCTGATGACATCGACCTGGTGGGGGAAACTGTTCAAGAAGTCATCAGTATCTGCATTCACCTGAGAGATGTGGCTCTAAAAGTGGGCTTGACCATTAACCAAGATAAGACAGAGTATATAAAGATATCAAGAGACCAGAGGCAGAATGATCAAGATTATATAAATGTTGGAGATATGATTATTAGGAAAGCAGAAACATACAAATATCTAGGCACAACCTTCAACAGAAGCAACATGGTAAGCAAGGAAATTAAAAGCAGAGTACAGATAGGGAATACAATATATACTTTGCCTTGCAACACTTGTTAAAATCCAAACTCATGTCCCAAAACACCAAAATAAAAATCTGCAAAACTATAGTAAGACCAGGCATCATATATGGATCTGAAACGTGGAGTAATTATGTATGCACAAGAGATGCAGGAAACAAGACCATGGGGTAGACCAAGACAGAGATGGAAAGACAACATAGAAGAAGATATAAAAGAAATTATGTCACCATCTGGAGAGAGAAGATTAGGAATAGAGAGGAATGGAGGTGAACTTTATCTGCAGCAATGAGCCTTAATGGCTTGGAAAGCTGAAGAAGAGGAAGAGAAATTTTAGATGGTTTAAGTTCAAAATACAGTTATGAAACATTGATAATGTCATCTAGTACAAATATAAGGTAAATGTAATGTTACTGTGTTCATTGATAATACATTAGAACACCGTAGTTGTTCTGCTTTGTTTTGCATTTTGTATTTCACTTTACTTATAACGTCTTTGATGCTTTAGTTCATCAGAAGTTGAGGTATCAAGATGCTGTCTATAATGTAGAGTTAATTTCTTTTAAATCATCCTGAAGTATAAGAAGAGAATGTCTGATTACTCCTTTACTATTTCAGGCACAAGTTTCGCAGCTGAATGGAGAACTGAGTTTGTACAGAATCAGAGAAAGAAATTTATTAAGAAAAGTAAGTTTTTTTTTTTTCTTTGGCTTTGTTATTTTTGTAAGAGAAATAATTATTTAAATAGGAAAGAAGAGTCTTTTTGATGGTGTCATTATATGTTAATCAGTCACTTAGACATTAAAGTTGATAAAGTGCGAATTTACATTTTTTTTACAAAATAACTTATTTGTTTGTTTAAGAATTCATAGCGTGAAGACTTATGTCATCATATGGATATCTGAAAAAAGAGTATTTAATTCGTTCTAAAGAGATCTAATAGGTACCATAAATATCTCATTTATATGGGTAACACAAATGAAGAAACATTTATAAATAATGGTTTGATCGAGAGCCAGACAGGTCAATTCAGAATAAAACACTATATACCCTAGGTGATGATATGGAATATTAGATCTATCTTTACTTTTTAACTTCAGCAGTAGAGAATAAAAATACTTATAAGTATTATATAATATTTTAATAATAGTATTATATAATATATATATATATAATATAATAATAGTATTATATAATACTTATAACAAAAGAAATGGCATGAAGTGCAAATTTTAAATTAATGCCAAGAAATATCAAGATATGGCATAAACATCCAAAATGTTAAAGATTTTGAAATCAGGCACAGAGTATTGAACTAGTGACAGGTTCAAGTACATTGCTGGCGGCAGTCTACAAGTGGAAAAGTGACTCAGTGATAAATATGTTACATGTAGAATTTTTTTTTAAATTCTGTCTTCAGGCTGGAACTACTGTGTTCATAAGAACATTTATTCTGTATTCTGCATTTGGAAAATAGTATATTCTCAGAGATTTTTGAGGGCAGAGGATTGGAAAGAGTGTTTTGGAAAAAACTTTGAAAGACAAATCAAGAAATACAAGAATGCACCATAATAAATAATACGAAATTTAAGATAAAGCAAGTAAGTGGAAATTAAGTATGGCATAACAGGAATTTTAAAAAAAAATAATAATAGAGGAATAAGATAAGAAATGAATTAGACTGCTAGTTGTAATGATGATGATGATGATGATGATGATAGTGGTGATGATGATGGTGGTGGTGGTGGTGATTTGAGGAGTAAACAACATTAGTCATCAGAAATTGTGTGTGACAAAAGAACAGAGGCAGAAAAAGGAAGAAAGGGAAGACATGGTCCACTGATATTGTCTCTGTTAACATTTAAGTTCTCTCCTGTCGTCAGTGTTTCCGATTGACCTGTGCTGGTTATAGGGCTTTGTTCAAAAAAAGATTTTTATGTTTCATCCATCAGAGCAAAAAACCCCTTTTTTTCAACATTTAGCACATATATTTAGAAACAGAAAGCATCATGGAAAAGTACAGAGCTGCATGGAAACAGACCAGACAGCAGATATCTCAAAGACATCATTCTGAAGCTAAACAGAACACAGGGAGACACAACATTTTTTAGGTTCTGAACAGGACACTGTGGGCTACAGACTCATCTACTTTAAAATGAAGACCATGCAAACCAGCTCTACACGTACCAGAATGGTACCCCAACCCCAGAAAACCTGCACTCTCTACAGCGACCTAAGAACCCAGACCAAGCCACAGAAAAAAAACGCAAACAAAAGACTGTGGGCATGCATAAAGAACTGCTGCTGACATTACAGATTCATGGAAGCAGCCAGTCTTCTTGTCTAGAAAGCTTTATGAAACCGAAGAGAGAAGAAGAAACAAAGAGAAAAGTGTCTGAAATTTATGAACTATTGAAGTGTACAAGTATGTTCTTTTTCAGATGGAAAAATTGGAGACTGGAGGAAGGAGTGTGAGCGATGATGATGATCCACCACTCTCCTTGGATGGATCATACATGAACCATGAGGACTCTGCAATGTTCAGAGAGCCTACAGAATTTGAGGTCAGTCACGTTTTCAGTCTTTTGAAATTTTTTTTTTACTGAAGCGCACATAGAAGTTTTGCATAGTATAAAGAGTATGAAACAGTATTTTTGGGGTATAGTTTGCTGAAGTGATAGTGATGCAGTCTCTAGGTCAGTCCTGGACTTGAGGTAATAGGATCACGTCCCATTGGTGTCACCCTCCAGTCCATCCCTCTGCACGAATGAGAATTTGCTATGTTGTGTTAACAAGATTGTCTCCAGAGATTACGTGTGTACATGGTGAGACACCATGACAGCTGTATAGTGATTAGTGTATAAGTATCTCTCTATTTCTTCGTCCTGTTATGTTTGTATGATTAAGGCTAATGCCGAAACGTCACAGCTTTGTGTTCGTTAAGTAATAAAGCTGTTCCTACTTTTTTTTCGTAGTTTATACATTTTGATGTTCAAGAGAAGTTTTATGGGGACATATACCAACTTTACCTGACCACCAGTTACTTCAGCCATTGTCTGAGTGACTGAAGTATTAAAGTTCATGAAGGACAAAAATAGGATATCATGCACTACTTGGTTGTGTTACAAAAAAAAAATTTTTTTTTTAATTAGAATTCACCAGTCGTAGCAGGCAAACAACAACAAAAAAATAGTGTTTTTATTCCAGATTTGTTGCATCAAATTTTATTCATTTTCTTTCTTTTCTACAAACCATATAGTTGGTATTATGCTTGTGTATTTTTTTTTGGGGGGGGGGGGGTCGACTATGAATACATACATTCCCACACACACGTATATTCATATGTGATATTTATTTCACCTAATGCACCAACAGCATATGAGCAGATCGCTCTTATTTCTAGTTTCCTTTACAGGCAGATATTTCCGTTTTCAGAGCAACCAGAGGTTTTATCATAAAGAGCACTGGTTCCTGGTAGTGGGTCCATTAAAGAGGAGGTCCTTGTAGCAAATCAAGATTTTAAAATTGTCACTATTTTTGTGCATCACGAAGAGCCCATGCTCGTAACTTCTCAGAATATGAGTACTCTGATGGCTTTTTGTTTTAAAGCATGTGGGAGAGGGGAATGATTGAGTGGGCATAAATTCATCATTGGTACGTGGCCTGACAGATGTTGAGAGCAACTGATACAGAATGGCAGTGTGTCATGATAAATTCTGAATCAGTTTTACAGTGGTAGCCTCTGTTACAGCTGCTTTATATTCTTGTCTGCCGTTTGATCTTCACTGTGCAAAATATACGTTCAGAACCTCATAATGTTTTGGGGGTATTTTTGTTTTGTTTTGGGGGAGGGAGTGGGTGGGGGTTGCATCATTTCTGAGGTTTCTGTAATTAGAGCATATGATGTCACCATGCAGGAGGTTTAACTAGAACATGTAATTAGAGCATATGATGTCACCATGCAGGAGGTTTAACTAGAACATGTAATTAGAGCATATGATGTCACCATGCAGGAGGTTTAACTAGAACATGTAATTAGAGCATATGATGTCACCATGCAGGAGGTTTAACTAGAACATGTAATTAGAGCATATGATCTTACCAGTCAGGAGGTTTAACTAGAACATGTAATTAGAGCATATGATGTCACCATGCAGGAGGTTTAACTAGAACATGTAATTAGAGCATATGATCTTACCAGTCAGGAGGTTTAACTAGAACATGTAATTATAGCATATGATGTCACCATGCAGGAGGTTTAACTAGAACATGTAATTAGAGCATATGATCTTACCAGTCAGGAGGTTTAACTAGAACATGTAATTAGAGCATATGATGTCACCATGCAGGAGGTTTAACTAGAACATGTAATTAGAGCATATGATCTCACCATGCAGGAGGTTTAACTAGAACATGTAATTAGAGCATATGATCTTACCAGTCAGGAGGTTTAACTAGAACATGTAATTAGAGCATATGATGTCACCATGCAGAAGGTTTAACTAGAACATGTAATTAGAGCATATGATCTCACCATGCAGGAGGTTTAACTAGAACATGTAATTAGAGCATATGATCTCACCATGCAGGAGGTTTAACTAGAACATGTAATTAGAGCATATGATCTCACCAGTCAGGAGGTTTAACTAGAACATGTAATTAGAGCATATGATCTCACCATGCAGGAGGTTTAACTAGAACATGTAATTAGAGCATATGATCTCACCAGTCAGGAGGTTTAACTAGAACATGACACTACAGAAGGAGTCACAATTTCAAGAATAATATCCCAGATTAGTAGGGGATCATGTCATCTCATCATTGACTTACTCAAACTGCTAAAATTATTGCTAATTATTTCAACATTTTCTAAATTTACTGTTTGTTATTGATTAACATTTGAGTGTTAGAAAAGGTAAAGGTATAATATTATTATCAGTATAATATTATTTTCATCTTATTTTCATTTCAGTACCTGAAAAATATACTCTATGAGTACATGATGGGCAGGGAAACAAAGGTAACCATCTCTCTTAACATTAACTATCCCTCTTAACATTAACCATCTCACTTAACAGTTTTAACAGTAACTCTCTCTTAACATTAACATTTCTAAATTCCAGATTTGCATTTCATACAAGAATCATAACCCATAAAAGATCATTCTAGTGAGTGTTAATATAATGCTTAGTTTTGTTGTTGTTTTTTTTTTCAATTGTCCCTGAAGAAGGCATTTTGCTGAAAAATTGTTTGTATTTTGTTTTTGTTTTTCTTGTTCCGTCTTCCAATCTTTAAAAAAACTGAGCCATACGTGTTCATACACCACTGTTTTATAGCACTAGTTTAGAAATAATCAGAACTGGTAATCCCCAGTTTAATGGCAGGATTCTATTCCAACAACTCCATTGTAAGTTGGACACAGTTTTAGTTGAATACCCCTTGAATGACATTGTTTTCAATTCTTTTTCACCATTATGCCTGTTATCAGCATCATAACAAATCTGTTCTTTATATGTTTCAGAAGGTTAGAAAACAATTAAATATCAAGCAGTTAAAATGTTTATCATAAAATATCATGTGGCATTTCAACTTATTTTTGATCAAAACAAGCATAAAAAACCAACAGTCATAACTGCAGATCATTGTAACTGCAGACATCATAGGTCAAGGACAAACTGCAGAATCATTTCAGACAAGAAACCATAATACATATGATGCACCAAGAAGACCTAGTTGGAGTAGAAAATAACCATAATACCATTAGCAGCCACTGATTTGGTTTTTAGATATATATTCACATGTATCACATATTCTGTCTACTTTACAAATGTATTTGTTTTAAAGTCACATATAAAGATTCAGTCAGCTGAAGTTATAGTTTTGCATAAAGTTATGTTTTATTTTTCCAAAGACCTTGACCAAAGTGGTTGCTACTGTCATGAAGTTTTCGGATGATCAGATGAGAAATGTCATGGCCAAAGCAGACACGAAGTTGGTCAGTATCAAGATATTTGGTTACACGAGTCATTTTTGCAAATCAGAAAGATACTATTTGATGACACAAGTCATTTTTTACAAATTATTTATCATATTTTGAGTCATATCAGGCCCACTCACTCTTCTGTGGTTGTAAATAGTTCTTCATGTACCTTCTAAACCCACTGATTATTCTGGGGGAGTCAAGGCTTTGGGAGCAAACTGGCAAAAACAAGTCCGCAGAGAGGTACCCTATACTGACTTAAGGCAAAGTTTTTTTTTTTTTTTGCAGTGCATATACCATCCCCTCTAACTCTGCAGTTTTTCCAGGTATATTGTCAGTGTCATTCCTTCCAGACTGATCAACAGAGTAGAGATGGGGTTAGTACATTATGAGCAGTTCATTCATACACATCAGTTGCCCAGGCTAAGCTAAAGAGACTGGACCTTGTAATGCAGTCTTGATTTGTTGTTAGTGTAACAAGTTACACCAGTATTTGTGATGTAAGAGGTTGCTTAACATCTTTCACAAACTGTAACATCTGTCAGCTGGCAAATGCATCTTCTAAGATGAAAAGAGCTGATGTTATGTCCCATAATGATTCTCTTTATTTTTATATTCTTCAGTATCATCATCAACATATTATAGTACTTTACATCATTTCTGCCTTCAGTTTTCTGTGACTCTGTTTTATCATGCTATCCAGTACCATTTCTTTCAACCTTCTTCCCTGTCATCAGATCTTTAACCTCCCATTTATAATTTCACATTATATATCAGATTCTTGAGAGTCGTGAAATAAAGGCTATGATGTGGGAATGGCAGCTGCTATTTAAACTGAAACCAGTGATTTTATAGATACCATTATCAGGCAGATGTCTGTGCTTACTTGCCATATTCAATTGAACTCTTGCATAATTAAATAACCACATTAATATCACCTTTCATAGAATCATAGGTATTTACCACTTTTATAAACCACTGCCATGTTGTCTTAAAGTGACAAAAATATAAACCACTGCCATGTTGACTTAAAGTAACAAAAATATAAACCACTGACATGCTGACCTAAAGTGACAATAAACCACTGACATGCTGGCTTAAAGTGACACAAATATAAACCATGGGCACACTGGCTTAAAGTGACAAAAATAACTTTTTTTTTTTTTCTCACATGGCCAAGCGATGGAAGAGAGTAAACAGTTTTCTTTTTTCCTTCTTGAGAATAAATATTTTTGTTGTATATTTGGTACTCTGGTCATCTCTTGATTATTACTTTGGTTTTGCTTGCATTGTTCTCTATTTCCCTTTGGCATCTTGGGCTTTGGTGTCTTTTACTTGCTTGGTTACAAATCTTACTCCAGTTGCAGTTTCTAGCTTATATTTATATCTGTTTTGTTCCTTATGTGTTATATACATTTTGAAAACTCCCATGTTTGTCCTTGTTCCTTGGGGTTTTTTTTAACTGGCCAGTTTGATTCAGTTACATTTTTTACTTGCATTTTTACTTCCTTCAATCTTGTTTTGTTACTCATTTGTAAGTTTGTTTTTGCTGCTTATTATTTTGTTGTAAATTATGTCAGATACTAACTGTTGGAACTAAAAATATCCCATATAATAAACTTATTATCCTTTTGAGAATGTGTTTCAAATTTCAGGACATGTGCAACATGAATACCAGGTCTATACAAATCTGTGTTACAAAAGTACCCAGCCCGTGAAAATTATTGACCTGAGAGTACACACCCCTCGCAAATCATTGACATAAGGGTACCTGCCCCAAGTAAATCATTAATACAAGGATGCATAATCCATGAAAATCATAGACATGGGTGCATGGCTTATGAAAATCATTGACACCTTTTTTTTTTCTGGAATTTGTAACATTAAGGCTGTTGCAAAATGTTCTTTTGTGACTGAATACATTTGCATAAAAATTTAAAATATTTTTTTTTTCTGTTTATAAGAACAACATTAACAAGTAATAGTTCCATTGGCTAATCTCATCTCTAGGCATATTTTTTATTGCTTAATTTTATTTCAAGACATTTTATTGGTTAACTCTTTCTGTGCCAGAGGAAGAAACGCGGACGTACAGTTGGGTGCCGGGATAAAAGCGCGGGTCCTGATCTGTATAGCAGGTATAGAGGGTGTAGTTGTAAAATGAGTGGAAATCAATATTTCCATGTACTTCCACGTACTTATTATGTTTCAAAGTATAACTAAATGTGAAAATTTCATAAATGCAGAGTTTTTTAGGTAAAAAGAAGTAATGTGATGTTTTTAGACAATGATTGTGTCCAGCTCACCATCGGCTAGGTCTAGATATGCGCTACTTACCATCTGAGATGTCTAGATCTACTGTCGATCTCTTATTGTGATTCTATGTTGCATTCTCGCTAAATTAATGTCTGAAATAACATCCTAACTACTTCTTCCGTCGTCTAATATGTCTAGATCTACTTTGGATACATTCAAGAGCAGCGGGGTGGTCACAGGCCATGTCCATACCCCTATCTACATCATCAAAAATTGAAAAATTTCGGTCTTTCTCTTCCTTTTTCTTGCTCGGCATCGCTCGTAACTAGGCACTCTTTCGCCATTTTGAAAAGTATCACCGGAATCGCAGACGAAATATGTACAATCTAAATGTTACACTGGTTGTTTTACTGAAACAAACCAATGTCGCTGTAGCGACAATTGGTAATTATTGGGAATCCGGAAATGTCAGTGCAGTGACCAAAGGCGCCGAAAGAGTTAATCTCATCTCTACACATTTTTATTTGTTAACCTCATTTTAAGATCAAAAGGGCTGAACCGAGTGTGGATGAACTGAAGAAAGCAATAAAAGGCATCCAAAAAGGAGGTGACCTGGACACGTTGTCAGCCAAGAAGGTGCGAAAAATGCTGAAGGAAAAACTTAAGACTGATTTCACAGAAAGGGAGAAAGAAATAGACAAACTTGTGATGAAAATGATAAATGAAAATGAGGAGGAAGAGGAGAAAGATCAAAATGGGACCAGTGACCAAGAAAGTGATGTGGAGTCAGAAGATGAAGTACCTGAGAACAAATCCAAGAAGTCCACACCAAAATCTAGAAGAGGAAGTCTGCAAGCAGAGCTGATGACAATGAAGACCCAGTCATGTCCAGCATCAAACAGTTTGATGATGAAGATCTTGCCAAAAAACTACAGGAGGAGGAATCAGGTCTATGCAGCCGTTGAGCTGCATTTCCAAAATCAGAGAAGGAAAGAGAAAAAAATCCAGAGAAAAAGAAACCTTCACTGTACATTCGTCCGTGCGAGTTGTCAGATCAGCTGGCTGCAGTTGTTGGATCTAGTGAGATGCCAAGACCAGATGTGGTCAAGACTTTGTGGTCGATTGTGAAGGGGAAGAATCTTCAAGAAACAGACAGTTTATGTTGTGTGATGCCCAGATGGAGAACCTTTTTGGTGTGAAAAGGGTCAAATTGTTTGGCATGATGAAGCATCTGAAAAATCACATAACTGACCTTCCCCGATAGTCCGGCCCATGCCGAGCTGGAGACTGGCTTGCATCTCGTCGTCAGGTCTAACTTAGGTCATATTTGACAGTTGCTGCCTTCCATATTTAACATGTCTGGAGCAGTGAAGTTACAAACTGTTGTTAATGTTTATACTGTCACATGCAAAATATGATTGTACATGGGAACTTTTTGTATAATCTGTGCACAGAATTCTTTTCTCTCATGTATTACATGTAGAAAAACAAAGCAAATGCAGAATTTTATTTAGGAATGGTTAGAAAAAGGTTGGAAAGTAGAGTTTAGAAAAGTTATTTTGTGGTTAGAAAGTCTGAAAGATGTTTTTTCTTTTCCAAGAATCAGAATTTGAATCCAGTTTTGTTCTCTCATCACAATTGAAGATTCTTTTACCATGATCATAATTAGTGTAACTTTGATGTGTGTTATTCTCATTTTTATGTTCATATCTTAGCTACAGTTCTCATGAATTTTCATTTCTTAGCCCTAGCTCTCACTTTCACCTCTTTTGTTCTCACTCTCATGAACTTTCATATCTTAGTTGTTTCTCTTGTGAACTTTAGTATCTTAGTTGTTGCTCTCATGAACTTTCATATCTTAGTTGTTGCTCTCCTGAACTTTCATATCTTAGTTGTTGCTCTCATGAACTTTCATATCTTAGTTGTTGCTTTCATGAACTTTCATGTCTTAGTTCCTACCATGATAATGGTATGATGTTTATTATGTTTGCTTTCACAATCAAGATTTTTTTTTTTATGTTCATAGTGCTCACAGTCATGAAATTTAATTTATCTTAGCTCCTTATATGACTATGATATCTAATAAATTTCTTTCTTTTTTACCATCATGAGAGATTTTAGTTCCCATTATCATGATTCTGATGTTAATTTATAATATTTTAACTTCCCATATCATCAAGTTTAATGTCTTGTGTTTTTTTTTTTTACTGTATTAAAGTTCAATTTTTCTTCACTGTTTGCATTTTTAAAAAAAAAAATATATATATATATTATAATTTCAAGACATTTTTATTTGTTAATCTCATCCCTGGACATAGTTTTATTGGTTAATTTTATCTCTGGACACATTTCATTGGTTCATTTCATCTCTTTCATTACTTTTTCTATCGGCTGTTCATACTTTCCATTCATGCTTCATAATATAAAAAAAAAAAAGGACTAATATTTTCTTGAAGTTTTTGCCTGAATGTTCTTTCTTGTTTAAGTAAGTCACCTTTAAATGCTTATGTTTTTTTTAACGCTTCATCCCATGGTTTGAAGGAATACCAGTTTTGAAAGTCAACTCAGAAAATTGTGTTGCTTATTTCCACACATGTTCTGTATACAGCACATTGTGCGAGGAGTCTAGCTTAGGCACTTGTCTACATGCATTAGTATTCTCTACATAAACAATTTTAGTATCAGTAGCCATAATGGCTTCTCATCAAAGTATGCTATAACAGGAGCAGAACTAATAGTTTTGATCATAACCATTTCTCTCATATTTAGCATTATTTTAGAGGAGTCTAACTGTGTCAGCCGTGTTCATTTTTTTTTTCCATTCTGCACCAAAAGGTGAGGGAATTAGAAGGAAAAATAAAGAATTATATATGTTTTAATAGGTATAACTTTGTTCATCTCAAGTTGAGTGAAGAGAGAAGAGCACCTTCTACTGAAAAATCAGGAGGGGAATGTTATACTTTACACACGTAGATTTTTGTTTATGTTTAGGTCATGAAGTTTTATGCAAGTTTTACATAAGATTGATCTTATTTTGACATACCATATATATTACCTACTGAAAACTTGCCTAGATTAAGCAGAGGATTTGAAGTTGGCAGCGTAAAGAACCTCATTTTTGTTCTTTTTTTTTTTTTTTTTAAATGTCTCATCAGAATTTTGTAACAGATGTTACTAATTTTTTTCTATGACTAACAGTTGTGTGAAGAAAAACCTGAGGTTTTTTCCCATCTTAATTATTCCTTTTGACTATCATGACCATAAAGTGGCAAAATTGTTCATATGGATTAGAACAATAGTACAATTGGTAGGACAGACAGAATCGCCATGTATTCACATTTTCACAAAGCTAATTTATGTACATGTTTGACATTACACAACAAAGTATTTATAGAAAGATTTTGCTCCATATTTATTGCACTTTTTTGGATTACCTGTTTTATTTCAGACACGAAAGTCCTGAAGATCAGCCAATAAAAGTCAAGTCCTGAAACATCCAATTGGTTTAGACATCTGTAGAGGTTTTGTCTTATAATTAAACCAGTTCCTCCAGCAGATAAACTTTATCGAACACCATTTTCTTTTATCCAGAATTGCTGATGATAATTAAAGGTTCTCATACCACATTCATGTTAACATCATATTGCTGATGATAGTTAACAGTCCTTATATCACATTCATGTTAACATCATCACTCTGTATGAAGTATTGAAGCAGATTGTTGCCATTTTCTTTGTAAAATTTTTGAACTGTTGATTTAATTCTTACATAAATTCATTTTTGTTTGTTGATCCCTTTATTTTACCATATCATTAATTACCAATATTCTAAGTGGTATACGGACACTGTTTCAGTTTCTGGGAATTTTGAGAGAGATTACAATTATAAATATCAAGATATCTCAACAGATAGGTAGACTGCATGTGCCATATGTCCAAATTCAGGCCACTTCTGAAATGCTGACCTTCTAACCTGACACTTCATGTGGTCATGTTGATGTCTGTCATCACATGTAAGCTCTGCATAAGACAGCGTTCACAGACTGTATTTAAGCTATAGATGCTAATGAATTGTATACCTTTTTTTTACATTTTCAACTAGAAAGCAAAGCACTGAGAACTGACACCAAAAAAAACCATAGTTCACACCTAAACACAATGCAATCATTACGCAATTTTGTTAAGCAAATGTTGTTTAAAACAGTGTTTCCCAGATGGTCTTCCGTGGTGCACTGGTGTGCCACAAGAAAACCTGAGATGTGTCACCATATCTTGTTAGTACAAATTGTTTTCATTCAAAACTTTTGTCAACCAAATATTTATGTAACATAAGTGCACTTGTTCAATACTCCTCCATAAATAAAGAAGATCTGTGCCTTGAAGCATATTCACATTTCACATTGGAAACAGGGTGCTACATAATAACGTTTGAAATTCTCTCAAAATTTTGATTTCTCATATCTAGCTATAAAATGTACATTTTAATATATTTTTATTACAAGCATCTTGCATACTGTAAACTGTGAAAATACCATAACTTTATGGTTAAAATAGATGTGGGACCATAATTAAGAAAATGGGTGTGCTTCAACAGAATTTTGCATTCATTGTCAGGTGTCCACAGTCTATAAAAATTGGAGAACCACTGATTAAAATATTTTTTTTCCCTTCATATATATTACTATTTAAACCAGTGGTTTTCCAACTTTTATCATGCTGGAATTTTCATACTCAAATTATGTTTCACCTCCCTTGCTTTCACATTTGTGACTTGTTAAGTACTACTTGCCTGTTTTTGTTAAGAAGAACAGCAAGTAATATTTCAGAGTTTCTACATTTATTCAAAGACTTCATTTATCCTTCAGTCCACTTCACTTAACTAGAGATACATTTTTTTATTCATTTAAATATCACTGTTAAATATATCAAATATTCGCATACGTTCCAGTTTGATATTTGATTTTTATCTGAAGTTTATTACCATGACAACATTAGATAACACAACAGATATTTTTTGGTTCTTTTTTTTTCACGTTGTTGGTCAGTGTAAATAGAGAAGACAGAAAGGTGAGTGAGTTTGTGATGTAGTAGCATTAATATGTGTATTAAATTATTGAACATACTTATGTTCAATTATTTACTGTGTATTTATCAGTATAAACCAAAGCAATATAAGTGTTGTATCAACAATTATTGTTTACATAACTATTGCTGCATGACTGGTTTTAATGTGCCTTATTTGAGAAAGTTCCTCTAGTTTTTAATAGTTTTATTTGATTAAAAGTTTGCACACTTCTTGAGTTTTTCTTTAACTGGGAGCCTTTTGTAAATAAATGGTTTCAATAATAATATAAAAGGAGTTGTATCCCAAAAAGAGGATTAAAGAGAGAAAACTTAAATATTTTGGGCACATTAAACATCATGATAATCTAGAGAAGACCGTCTTGGAAGGTTACATAATGGGAAAAAAAGAAAGAGAGGAAGACCAAGGCAAAGATGGCTGCAAGACATCGTTGATGATCTGCAGATGGATGCATCAGCAGCAGACCATCCTGCTCACAGCCGAGAGGCCTACAGGAGAGCTTTTAGGGAGGCAAAGTTCCGCAAGGGACATGCAAATGAATGAATGAATGAATGAATGAATGAATGAATGAATGTATCCTACAAGTTATAAGGTCCATTCAGCAGGGTTTCTGCAGGGGATTGAGTGATTATTTATTTTGAAATTGTAGGGATTTTTTAATATATACAAATACATCCATACTACAAGAATTTAATATTAAAATTTTTATTTATAATATTGTTATTAATACTGTATTAATACTGGTTAGTAAAGAAGATTAGAGAAAACGTAAGTATTTTGGACATGTTAAATGTCATGAGAGTTTGGAGAAGACAGTCCTGGAAGGGGGAAAAAAAAAAGAGAGAGGGAGACCAAGGTGAAGATGGTAACTAAATGATGATTTGTGAATGGATGCATTAGCAGCAGGGCATCTTGCTTACAACTGCCTTGTAGCAAGGCTAAACAGTTGTTAGGGAGGCAAAGTTTCACACGGGATAATTTTAATAATTTATTTAATAATAATGAATAATTTTAAGCTGTGATATATATATATATATATATATATATATATATATATATGTTTTTGTAACTTTAGTGGGACCAACATAGCAGCGAGTATAATGCTTGTTACTTATTACCGCACAGGTAAATCTATTGCTTATTGTGTTTTTCTTATAATTAGAAACTTACCTGTGGATGTAAAAATTAAACTAGGACCAATTGTGTCGTATGTTTTTAACTTGTCTCTTTGAGCAGTCTGAGAAATTTTGCATTGGTGGGTAACTTAAATCATCTTTCTTGGTGGCTTGAAATAAGTGATTTGAGTTTGTGGGAAGCTCATATATCATATTTGATGCTGCATCTGCTTTAATTACTGTAGAAAACACAGTAGCAAAAATTTTAAACCTTGCTAAAAGAAGGAATAATATTACATGAAGTTAAGTTGATCACGAGGAGCAAATTATTTTTGGACTTTTATTTGAGCATGAAATCAACTAGAATCAGTATTTTAGAGTAAGAAAGTTATTCAAAATATTTTTCAAGTAAAAAATAATTCTTGTTATTTGTTTGAAATACATTAAAATGGGCGGCCTCGTTAACCAAGTGGTTAGGCACACGGTTTGCTAATACGATGGTACCGGGTTCAGTCCCAGCAGTGAGATTTTTTCTGGTACACACCAAAAAGGCCCCGGGGTTGACCCAGCCTCTAAAAATGGGTACCAGAGAAGTCTGGGGAGGTAAAGTGGCCAGGCGCGATACTGACCACATCACACTTTCATGTGCCAAAGGTGATGGAAAATACAGGCCTAACACCATATTCCCCAATATGCCTTAATGGTGTGGAAACATTAATTTTACTTTTACATTAAAGTGGCTGAGTAATTTGAAAGTGATCTTAGATAGGACCTGATGTAAGCAATTTTTAAAAATTGCTGCTCGGTCTAAAGTATTCAAGCATAATATGTCTAGAGAACTGTACAGCTGCTGTCATTTCACATGCTTGAAGGTGTTCATCAGTTTCCATATCATGGATCTGCCAAAAGTGACAGCTAATTTCTCTTTTAGTGAAATAGAAGGCATGTTGGATGAGCTGCCTCATCTGTGTTACAATTGAGGATACAGAGAACTTATTTCCAGAACAAAGATTATGGTATATTAAGGTTGAAATCTAGATTGATTATATCTAACCAAAGAAAAAACTTTCAACATGCAGTGCTTAAGCCGTGTTAAATTTTTCATTTTGTTTAAGCTATGTACAAAAGGTGGGAAAATTTTCTTTTCGTTTAAGCTGTGTACAGACAGAAGGTGGGAAATTTTTCATATTGTTTAAGCTGTGTACAGACAAGGTGGGAAAATTTTCTTTTCTGGGAATTTTTTTTTTTTTTTGGTCAGATTTATTTTTTTATTCAATCATTAAACTGAAATTTTCATCAATAATTACTTGATTTTCAACATTTCTTACTTTTTTTATATTTCATGCTGTACACAAATGTTCACATGATCATCCTGACATCTTACATCATACATCCTTCCCGTGCCGTTAAACATCACATAGGGCTCGCATGGTAGTTTGCCAAGTTTTCCTGATTTTGGCAGGCTTTTCAATCTCATCAAGGGATGTTATGCTCACAAAACTGGCCTCTCTTAACAATGTCCTCTTTAAAGTTTCATGTGGTCGACCTTTTTTTTTCGGCCTGTTGTGTCTCTTTTGATAGCTTGTTTTGGGATTCACTTTTTCTTCTTATCACGTGACTGACATGTGTCCATCTTCTTTTTTCTAATCACCCATGAGACAGGTTTGTTGTTTTCTCATCTGTCTTATCTCTGCTTTGTTCTTGAATTTGTTCTACTTTATACAGAGTATTTTCCTTAGGCATATGTAATGACAAAGTATGTTGATCATCAGATATCCATATAGTACTTCTGTACCAAGTTTTATAATTGCCTGTAAGGTAAGATTGACTGAACTTATAGAGCTATCTTTTGATCCATTTTTGGATTTAAGATGAGTGGTTTCCATTCATCAGAATTCTCACTAGTGTTGCAGAGCATGTGTACCATACTTAGATCCTCCTTCACAAGAGATCTGAGCACTTGTGGACTTGTCTAATTTATGCAGTGATGATAATCCTTCAACATATCTGTGATTTCTTATATTTATGATTGACCATCCGGTGCCTTCCAGATGCTGCCTTACAGTGAATGTAAATTGTAACATGTACATATTATTAGTTTAAAATTATGATAAACTTTAGTTATGTTGAACATAAAAACACTGAATCACTTCTTTACCTAGAAAATTTACTATCACCTCAGCTTAAGAGAATGTGTTCAGACTCCATACGAGAATGTGTTAAAATAATCAGACTCCATACAGGACATGTCAGACTGAAAAAGTCACTTCTGTGACAGATTTTGGTACAATAAGAACTACCAGCCATTGTCCGTGTAAAAGGTAGGCCTGTCATGCTATAGAGGCATCCAGGGGATGTTAGTCATGGTGTTTTGTTTGATCTGTCAACACGTTTTTCCTTCATCAGCTTCAGGGGACCAGGTACCCATTTCTGCAACAGGGTGGATTGGAACCATCAACCTTCATCATGAGAAATGAATACGCTAATCACTTTTTCTATGTCCTTATGGTCCTAGCAAAATGGCAGCACAGAATTTGTTACAAGAGTGCCAACCATATGAAGATGGGGGGAGATCATATGCCTTTCTGCATCAAGTTTTATAGAGTATTGTAAGCAGATCAAAGCTTTTATTGAAAAAAAAAACAAGCTATAACCTGTTGAAAATGGCAAGAGCAGTAATAAAAATATGATTTTTATATGAATTTGTTACTTATCCCTGTTAAATTTTACCCTTACTGAGAAATCAATAATCCTGGAATTTTTCACTTGACCAAAAGAAAAACACAATACCTGAATGATTATTCTTACTGAAAATCCAGTGATACTTTAACTTTTTTTTTTTTTAATCTGTGCTTGCAGCATCTAATATTTCTCTGTAAGATTAATCCTTTGAAATGATGTGAAACCTACATGCACATGCATACACATAAACATTCTTCTTCTAAGTTTCATTATGTGACTTGGTGGAAGCTGCAGTCAGATAGACCTAGAATATTATGATATTAGATCTGCACTGATGTCTGAAGATTAACACAAAAGATTTTAAGGAGTCATATTTAAATTCCAACCAATGTACCATTTTATTTTTTTTCTCTTATTAATCATACAGCTGCAGCATTTGCTCAGTGTTTTTTTACTGGCGCAGGAAAAATGAAATATTTTTTTTAACTTTCATCTTTGTTTTAAATTTGTTTTTAAAGATTCAGCATTTGATATTTCTGAAGCTGTCTGAAAAAAATATATTCTTTATTATAGAGCGGCTGAAGTAAATGTGTCATGTCTTCTTTTTTTTTCTCATGTGCTACGAAAATATATTTTTACTATGGCCAAAATAAAGAAGTACATGTATTGTGACCTACTTTTACCGTATGTGAAAAAAAAGGCTCAAGGTTAAAAGTTCAAGGGTGTCTGAGTGGCAAAGTGATTAGTGCACTGGTCTCTCATGGCGAAGGTCAGTGGTTCGAATCCGGCCGGCGGCACCCCAGTCACCCAGCTGTAAAAATGGGTATCCGACTTCTTCTGGAGTTGGGGAAGGCAAGGCAGCCAGGCGTGATACTGACCATATCACCCTCTAGTGTGCTGACAGGTCAGGAAAATATGGGCATTAACACCATATCCTTGTGTGCCTCTAAGGCATGAGAGGATTACCTTTACCTTTTTTTTTTTTTTTTGAAAGTTCAGTGCTCAAACTACTTTGCTGGAAATTAAGGCCAGAACTGAAGATAAAAGGCGCCAACTGATCCAGATAACTTTAACGTTATTTGCTGTTGCTCTGTCAGATATAAAAATCTTTCTGATTTTTTTGGAATCAGAAATCAGAGAGGCTGTTCAGAAAAATGGTGTGCTATCGATATCTTTGGATAGTTTGTTACTAAATGTTTATTTTAGCTGTTTCCTTGTTTTGAGAAATAGCAGACCAGCTACATACTGCAGCATTTCCTTTTTATTTATGAATTAAGTTTATGCAGTGTAAAGGCTGAACATGACCGTGTCAACATCTGTTATAGCTTTCAATCTGTCCTTGCAGCAAGATTGGTGGTATTTTCTTCTCCATTTTTTTTAAAATTTCATGTATCTGATTATTATTGCATTTTAAATATTTTTCTATCAATAAACATCTTCAGCATTATTTTGAACTTAAAAAGTGCAACTGATTTTTTTTTAATGTTGGTCAAAATGTGAATAATCTTTGAAGGATAAAAAATAATCAGTTAATGAAACTGACTTGTATATCAGTATCTGCAGTCAAAAAAAGGTGGAAGTGAGGCTGCATTTAATTTAACGTGACTCTAGACGGAACAGACATTCCAGGTTGTCAGATTCAGAAAGTTTTAACACTTTAAATTCAGGCTTTCACGTGCCATGGTTGTACATCAATGTTAATATGTATGTCATTTTAAGTGTTTCATGAATTTTAATGTCCTCCATTGCTTTTCATGGTTTTTATATGCATCATTAGTAGAAAATGTCATGATTTTGAAGTTGGTCATCTTCCATAGCTTGTTTCAGGATCGGCACCAGTTTTAAACTTATTTGCCCCGTCTAGTTACCTTCTGTAATCACATATTTTAACTACTTGCTTCTTCCATTCTCATTATGGTACTTTAGACCTGAAAAGATTATGTGGACATGTGCAGTATCAATTTTAAGATGTTCTTTTTTTTAAAAATAAAATGACATTAAATGATATTATAATTCCCTCATACCGTCATGTTGCTTTATTTGTGAAAGCAGCGCATGTTTTGTTTCCAGTTTATAATTAAACTCAAGAATGACCTTTCAAGGCTGAGGTCTGCAGGTTAAGTTTCGGGTTTTCTTTCAGGACCTGGGTAAGTTTCTTTATTCGTGCTACTGATCTTGTTTTCCCTTCATTTCCTGACAGCTGTTGTGCAGTGTACTCTGGTTTGCTTCGCCATGCAGGCAGTTATTCAATGTTTTTAGAAGCTGTTTTTTTTTTTTCAATATTAGTTTGTGAAGTAGCCATTTCAACAACTAGGTCACCAGGAAGATTCCGGCAATGAGTCATAAGCCCGCGACATTGCGGTGACTTCATTACTTCCGGTGTTGCTAAATTTTCTGCTGTAATCTCACACTTAGAATTGCAGACTCTGGCTGTGACTCTATATGTTTGAGGGCATTTGTGGTCCTTCTGTTTTTCTTTTTCTCCTTCTTCGGTTTCCCTAGAACCGCGAGCGTGATGTTCTCTGCAGTCGATGCGGTGAGGATGTTGAGGTACAGCATGGTGTCGGCTTGGGAGCAGGTTATGGCGGCTGTTTTTTTTTCGGTCTCTGAAAAGAAGAGGTGCGCAATGCTTTTTTAGCAGATTCTACCTCCACGAGGACCATGGCGATCCCTGTGGGCCCCACCCCCCTTGCAGGTAAGATTTGCACTAACAGAGAGTGGGACAGAATTTTGATTGGCTGTCGCTAGAGTGACAGCTATGGGTAACTGACCGCCAGACCCGACAGCGTCTTCATGCCCTCCCTCAGGTTCAAAGTACTGGAAAAGATCAGCATCTTATGATGGTAAAATTACACAGAAAAATATGCTCCCTAACAAAATTCCTACAACTCTTCATAAAACCTAGTTTTTCATCCCACATTACACGCTGACAGACTGCCCTCCCCCCCCCCCAAAAAAAAAAAAAGAAATAGAGCCACCATACCACAATTTCATATTCCCTCCAACTACAACATAGTGCCTTATAACTGCAATTATGATTATAATTATATATATATATATATATATATATATATATATATATATATATATATGAAATTTAAAGAACAAGGTAGAAAACCGATTCCCACGATATTAGAGATAGACAATTACGACTGGACGCTGACAAGTTTAAACTAGACATTTGGAAAAAAGCAATGACGCCGAGGAAGAGATGGAGTAAGGAAAGACGATGATACGTACAATAGGTTGACATGAATGTCCTGCATATGAAATAACAGGTGGCGACGAACAATCGGCGAAATGAACTCGAAAAAGAGAAGACAGACTATTACCCGACAGACACTATTACCGCTTGAGGAAGAGATTGCCCAAAGTGATAAATAAGGACGCTGGAAGGATGTAAGAAAAGCCTAAAGTGGTTGGCAACGGATGAGCTGTGGACCAGATTAGTAATCAGTCAACAGGTACAGGTAGAATATCCCAAAGACAATAAAATAGAGTGATGTACCTTCGACATCATAAAACTGACAGATTATGACTCAAGAACCAATCAGTGCGCAGATCGAAACCAGTGTACCAATTAGGAGGCGTGGCAGCAATACCGATTGGTAGATTCACCAAACTGAATTTAGAAATTAAACAGAGAATCAGACACACAAGAGACAGGGAGGAATTAGAGAGCTTAGGTAGATGGAGCCAGACGGCGATACAGTGAGCCAGATACAGTTAAATACTGTGGAAACACAAATATAGTTGGACCGATGTCAGACAGCTAAAGCCGCAGTTTGTGAAAATAGATTCTAGACAGATTCAGAGATACATATATGTAAATTCAACAGGGCAGACGGACAGTGGCAGAACATTTAGATATGCGGGAAACTCTCTACTATAGAGAGCGAAACAACAACACAACTCCTTCAGATCAATGAGAGGAAGTACCCCCCCCCCCTCAGACAAGAGTTTCGGCCCTATTAAACTCCTGACACTCTAAGGGGGGTGGACCCCTCTGGGTCATGACTCCCAGAGGTCTTGTGAGTTGTTGCTTTTTTTGTCCCGGGATTGAGTTGGCACTGCACTTTTAAAGTGCGTCTTTGGCGATTTAGCCACGGAGGACTGATACTCGTGTATTCTAGCTGACGAGCAGCCTTGAGAATGAACTTCTCTGGTAACTCTTGTGTTTTTCTGTTTAACTGTAAAATGCTGGAGATTCCACACCATTTTTAGCAGAGTGACTGGTGTAAATAAACTTTATTAAAATATGTGAGGAGACCGTAGACTGATCTGGGCAAGACATTGCCCTCCTTTGCTTTACTGCAGAAGCTGGAGAAGTACTAAATTGAATGTGTCTAGGCGTTAATGAAGAAAATCAATGTCGGGATGTTAAGAGAATAAACTATTTAGTACTGAGTAGAATTATGACGACTGATTGTTAAGAAGACACAACCAGAGACATTATTCTTGGTAACACACATATATTCGTAAACCATTATTAATCCCACTCGGGGAAACGTAGACATGCTTATAGACTAGGACACATAAATCTACATAAGCGAGAACAATAAATTCAAAATATTACAGTAAAAATAAGTAAAATGAATTTTAAAACTATATTATGCTACCAGCATGAAAACACGTGATGAGAAGAAACAATAAGAGAATCCCAAAGCAAGCTATAATGTGTAGCACAACAAGAAAAAGAGGTCGACCACGTGAAAATCTGAAGAGGAGAGAGGCATTAAAAGGCATAAAATCCTTTGATAAGGTTGAAAACCTCGCTGAAAGCAAGAAAACTTGGCGAACTACCATGCAAACGCTGTGTGATGTTCAAAGGCATGGGAAGGATGTAAGATGAGAACCGCTGAACATGTTATATATATATGAACGCATGACAGCTGCAGACAGCATTGGACTGAGTGCTAGGCCAGTAACATAAACGAAAGATCCCTCCCTATATGCAATGCACACTTGCCAAAGCCCAGAGCAAAGACCAGTATCTGAGTTTCCATGCTGCACACAGGACACACTAAATACTTGCACTGAGTGAAACGAAATCGCACACCTTATTGCACACATTGCAACCCCCCCCCCCCCCCAAAAAAAAAAAAAAAGGAGGGGGAAACCTGAAAAACCACCAGCTGGACTACAGTGCACTGAAATATCTTCACCTGCCTACATATTTTTGTAGGCAAAACTACAAAAATAAGACTTTTAAGGGCATGCATCTTTCCCAAACGCAACATAATGCCTGTGAGATCTGGACACTTAACAAAACAGCTGAGAAACACATAAATGCCTTTTAATGTAAATGATACAGAACAGTTCTTCAAATAGCATGGGCACAAAAGAGAACAAATATATCCATACTACAAGAACTTAATATTTAAGGAGGCTGACTGGTAAAGAGGATTAAACAGAGAAAACTTAAATATTTTGGACACATTAAACGTCATGATCATTTAGAGAAGACCGCCTTGGAAGGGTACATAATGGGGAAAAGAAAGAGAGAAGACCAAGGCGAAGATGGTTGCAAGACATCGTTGATAATCTGCAAATGGATGCATCAGCAGCAGGGCATCTTGCTTACAACCGAGAGGCCTACAGGAGAGCTGTTAGGGAGGCAAAGTTCCGCAAGGGACATGCAAATGACTGACTGACTGACTGAATAGCCAACATCAAACTTCTCTCTCAGAAAACCGAGTTAGTTTGGCCAGATTCTTAGCTTAAAAGCAAAAGTCTGTTGCATTCTTTTCAACGATGCACAGAAAACCAGAAAGTAACACAAGTATTCAGCGTCAGAATAAGGCTAATTCAGGGCATGCTCTCCTTTAATTTTTTCAATTTCAAATTAAAATGCAAAAATATAAAGAAAACGTGATGCGAAAGTTTATAATCAATTTAATTTAAAAGTCAATATACCCAAGTATACCCGAACACATCTTAGCCCAGCCTCCAAAATGAACATCAACAATGGAGTGTCACGATTTTCCAGAATTTCAACTGACGTGTAAATCAAGGAGAGGCCTGAAATAAAGTAGTTCTCATCTCAGTTTAACGTAGTACTAAAAATGAAATGAAACAATTGGTACAGACTCGATTTCAAACTAAAACACTTCTTAGCTGCCTTTGCATTTGAGGACAGCGTGTCTGGCAACGGGACTATACACACCCCATAAGGTTCAGAGATTTCAACTTGAATCACTGTATTTCTTTTTTTTTTTCAAACTACTACACGCCATCGTGAAGAATTCATAAACATTTAGCTGCAGGATTTGTTACGAAGAAACCACTAAATCACCACATTTTAAACGCAAAAATCAGTTCGCCACGTGTGGCGAATATCGACTAGGTTGCCCGCACCTCTGAAAGTTTTTGTATAGTATTTCATTGGTAACACTTTTGCCATCCATGCCATTTTAGCCCTCTGCTGCTGAGTTTTGTTATTATGTATGAAAACAAAGCTGATCACATCTGTTGATTACTTTGCCCTAGCATGCAGTGCAGGTTGTGTTATAAAGGCAGCGAAGACGAAATAGATGGTCACCTTCTCCTCACCTCCTCATCACAGAGTGCAACGTAAGAAAGGTACGTAATTCCCGTCTGATAATTTTATTTAGTTTCCATGTGAAAGCAATAGACTAGAGATCAAGTAATGTCATGATCCAGTAAACCCACGTGTAAAATAAGTACCTGATCACATCTGTGCTAGGGAAACTGAAGAAACTGAATTTTGCGGGTAGCGTGTACAAGAATACTTTGTATTAACTAGGAAAAAAGTAGGAATAGCTTTATTACTTAACGAGCACATAGATGTGACGTTTCGGTGTTTGAATATAAAGAAATAACCAATCACAGAGATTAATTAAATGGGGATAATGAACAAAACTACATCGGATGAGATGTCTAAAACCGTGTCACCGCCCCACACCATAAATGTCAGGGGTCAAGGGTCAGGCCACAATAATAAGGGAGAGGATCCGCGTTGGTCATGAGCAGACGGCAAGTGTAAGCCCGCATGCAGGAAATATAAACTACCTTGGGGCCTTTCCATTGAGATGTAAATATTTTTCTCGGTGCTTTATTTTTAAATTTATTCAGGATTTTATTTACTTCCCGAATCATGTAGAAGATTATTTCTAGTTTTCATGTGGTGATATATGTGAATTATTGGGTATAGTAATTATACATGTCAACGGAAGCTGGGTTCAGCAAGTGAGAAGAAGGTAACAAAATTTGAAGTGAAAGGTAAAAGTGTTTTGCGTAATAACAATAATGTTTTAGTGTTTTCTGTAGATGTACATGATGTGAACTGTGGAGTAATCGCACTGTTTACAAGCCTTCATGTAACCGACACAAATCTGTAGCCACTTTAACATAAGAACTTATATTCTTATATCCTTCCCGTGCCGTTAAACGTCACATAGGGCTCGCAAAGTAGTTCGCCAATTTTTTAACATCATTGATTTAACATTTAACGAGCACATAGATGTGACGTTTTTAAATATTTAACATCATTTTAACATAAGATCACCAAAGGTTAATTGTGTGGGACACGAGCTAGCACCCCGGAATGTTACTGGAAATACACTAAAATAATGGTTACAGTAGGCAGAAGACCATGCCCTCTGTTAAGAGATACATAAAACAACGTGGATATCTCCAGATGATAGAACTAGAAACTAGATAGATCATTTTTGTATTAGAAAGCCACACAGAACATCTCTGATAGATGTAAGGGCATATAGGGGTACAGATGTCAACATTCATTCATTCATTCATTTGCATGTCCCTTGCGGAACTTTGCCTCCCAAACAGCACTCCTGTAGGCCCCTCGGTTGTGAGCAAGATGGCCTGCCACTGCTGCATCCATTTGCAGATCGTCAATGATGTCTTGCAGCCATCTTCGTTTTGGTCTTCCACTCTTTCTTTTTCCCATTATGTATCCTTATAATACGGTCTTCTCTAAATTATCATGGTGTTTAATATGTCCAAAATATTTGAGTTTTCTCTCTTTAATCCTCTTTACTAGCCAGCAGATGTCAACAGTGATCATAATCTGTGTATAGGGAAAATAAAACTAAAACTGAAAAGCCAACACAAGAAATCAATACACAGAAAGATGAACAGCCACAGCCTACAAGAAGAGAATACTAACAGTAATTTCAATCAGGAACTTGCCAATCATTCCATAACACTCAATGAAGTGGAGGAGATAGGTATAGATGAATTATTACAGCACAGCCATAATCACAGCAACAAAAGCAAGCACTGGACTGAAAAAAAAAACAAATAGAAAAGCATGGATATCAGAAAACACATGGAAGTGCACACATGAAAGACAAGCAGCCAAATTAGACATGTTGAATGTAAAAACAGATCTTGGAAATGATCTGGCGAAAGCAACATACAAAGAAATAGACAAGAAAGTTAAAAAGTTCAGCGAGAAGGGATAAAAGAGAATACATAGACAATATGGCGAAAGAGGCAGAGAGAGCACCAAAAACAGGAGACAGCAAAACTTTATATAACATACAAAAGAAACTAACAGGTTTCGACCACACCCGAAAGAATTAATAAACCTTGAAACCGACTTACCAACCCCACAACTAAATGTCAACCTAGATTAAATTACATTGCATGAAATTGAAACAGCAGTGAATTTAATGGCTAACAACAAAGCTACAGGTGAAGATGAAATAACACCTGAAATGTTAAAAGCTATCAATATTGACAACATGAGACAATTACAGAGAATGTTTAATAAGATTTGGAAAGAAGAAAAGGTCCCTTCTAAATGGAAAAAAAGAATCATTGTTAAAATACCAAAAAAAGGCAACCTTAGTGACTGTAACAATTAGAGAGGAGTAACCTTAGTATCAGTTGTGTCAAAAGTATTTTGCAAGGTCATTTTGAATAGACTTAAAGATATAGTGGATACCGCAATGAGAGAAGAACAAGCAGGATTTTGAAAAGAGAGAAGCTGTCTCAACCAATTCTTTACTATAAGAATAATACTTAAAGAACATATTGAAAAGCAGAAACCATTAATGCTGAACTTCATAGACTTTAAAAGGCATTTGATAGCATACACAGAGACTCATTATGGAGAATTTTAAGTCTGTATGGAATACCATCTAAAATTGTCAACATCATTAAGGACCTCTACAATGGATATGTTTATGCAGTCAAAACAGAAGGAGGGATGAGAGAATGGTTCCGGATTGAAACGGGCATGAAACAAGGATGTATACTGTCTCCTTTGCTTTTTGGAATTGCAATAGACTTCATAATTTAAAAATACTGCACAGGTAACATGGGTATTGATTGAGTACATGGGACCCAACTAGAAGATCTTGATTTTGCTGATGACATAACTCTTATAAGTAACAATTTGAATTTCATACAAGAAAAAACAGATTCCTGTCCTCCTTGGCTAGCAAAATAGGTCTTGAAATTAACAAAGACAAAACTAAAATAATGGAACTTCTCATTAATCAAGAAGGAAAAATATACATAGAAGGAACAGTTGTTGAAGAAGTAAACCAATTTGCATACCTTGGCAGCTACAGAGACCAAGATGGTGACACCAGAAAGAAAATTAGAATTGCAAAAGCAGCATCGATCTTCAAAAATCTTGAGAACATATGGAATTCAAAAGTTATAAGCACAAAACCAAGTTAAGAATATTCAATTCAAATGTCTTCTTCTTCGTTCGCATTGTCTGTCTATATCTGCAGTCCTGTCTCTTGGATAAATTTCACTGTTTTTTGTAACTCATGTATGGAACTGTAGAGCTTATTTTCTTTAGTGGTTTCACTGGGCCAGTAATTATTTCTCAGTGTCTCGTAGTTGATGCAGTTCTGGAGGATATGTTCCACAGTTTGGGGCACCTGGGCACATGTACATAGATTAGTAGTACCAACCTTAAACTTTGTATACATATGACTTTGGAATCGGCTGTGTCCTGTTCGGAGACGGAAGATGATGACTTGTTCCTTTCTGTTTAGCATGTGATAGTCATCATGTGGTGGTGTTTGTGGCTTCCTGTAGGTTTTTATCATGCTTTTTTCTGATTATAGGTGATTGGTATGTCTGGTTGCTCCATTTCAGTGCCCTCTTTGGCCAGATGGTCAGCTTTCTCATTGCCTGGTATCCCACAGTGGGAGGGAATCCATTGCAAAGTGACTCCATGTTGTAAGCCAATTTTTGACAAGGCATCCTTAAGGTCTGGTAGTTTGTTTGCACTGAAGAGCTTCCAGTACTGATCTTGCATCTGTGAGAATTACTACAGGACATGTATCAATTCTGGAGTCTGATAGTTTTTCAACTGCAGCAATAATTGCCCTAACTTCTGCATCAAAGTTGTTGCAGTATTTTCCAGTGGGTATGGAAATCTTGTCAATGGTGTTGTTTGGATATTCAATATGTGCTCCTGCCCCTTCATTCTTTATGGCATTGTGTGCAGATCCGTCTGTATACACATGTATCCAGGTGTCACATGGATATTTATCATCTAGAACACTATGTGTGGCTGTTGATCTTACAAGACTGCTCTGCATCTCACCATTCTGCACACCTTTCACTTCAGTCTGAATAGTTATTTGTGTATAATCTGCTTCTTTCCATGGTGTATGCTCTGGTACAGATGATAATGGAGAGACTACATTTGGAAGGTCAGGTATCAGCTTACGCATACGCTTGGCCTGATGAATGAAGCTGCTTCTTTTAAGCCGTCCTAATACCAAGTTATTGAATCTCTCCTTCAGGGGATGGCTTACAGAGCTAAGGAATTTTTCTCCCATGGTCATGACCTTTGTGTCTCTACGTTCCTTTAGCACTTGAACACCAACTATTTTCTGCATTTCTACTATTGGTGTGGACCTCATGGCACCTGTGATAATCCGTAGTGACTGATTTTGAACCTTGTCTAGATTATGTAGCGTAGTGTTTGATGCTGTGCACCAAGATGTTGAGCCATATTCTAAATTTGGTAGAATACTTTGCTGATATACATTCTTGAGGATTCTTTCACTAGCTCCCCATGTGGATCCACTCAATTTTCTTAGAATGGCTAGTTTTCTTCTGGCTTTTGCTTCTGCATTGTTGATGTGTTGCTTCCACGTCAGTTTTGAGAATTCAAATGTAATATCCACCCTCATTTATGCATGCGAAAGCTGGAAAACAACTAAAGAAATAGACAAAAAATTAGACTCTTTTGAAAACAAATGCCTAAGGAAAATACTCGGCATCAGGTGGAATAAATTCAAGAACAATGCAGAGATAAGACAGATGAGCAAACAACAACCAGGCTCATGTGTGATCAGGAAAAGAAGATAGACATATGTTGATCACGTGATGATGAGAAGAAACAATCATAGAATCCCAAAACAAGCTATCAAGTGGAGCACAACAGGTCAAAGAAAAAGAGGCAGACCATGTGAAACTCTAAAGAGGACATTGTTAAGATAGGCCAAATTAATAGGCATAAAATCCCTTGATGAGGTTGAAAAAAACAGGAAAAATTGGCGAACTACCTTGCGAGCCCTATGTGACTTTTAACAGCACAGGAAGGATATAAGACATATAAGTAGGCAATACTTGTGATTTGGATTAACATTTTTTTTTCTAAAACAAAACAAATGCAAAACAAAACACGATTTGCTGTCACTGATTAAAAGTTAGAACATAACTTTCTTTTAGGTAAAAAACCATTAGTATGTGACTAATATATTAATTATTTGTTGCTAATATTTATTTATTACATATTGACATCAAAGGTTTAAACAAATTAATGTTATATTTTTTTTCTTTGCTGATGACATTTGTCTACAGTTAAGCAGGCACAAAGATATCTAGGTTAAAATAAACAAGCTAACAATATAGGATTAAAGATCAAGTAGGAAAGCAAAGTTAGTGAAGCAAAATGTGAACGACAGAAATGTATTGAGAGTAGATAACAGGCTAGTGGAGGAGGTCAACGAATTTGTATATCTTGATAGTAGAGTAGCAGAAGATGGAGACAGCTAAGAGGTCATCAAGAACAGACATACTAGAGAAAAACAGGCTTTTGCAATGCTGCAGACCATATGGAAATTTAAAAATTTGAGCATGAAGATGAAAATCAGGATATTTAAGAGTAATGTTCTTAGTGTACTACTCTATGGAAGTGAATGCTGGAAAATCACCAGGACTATAAAAAACAAGCTGAATTCTTTCCAGACTAAATGTTTATGAAGAATTAGAAGACTATTTTGGCCAAACACCGTAAGAAATAACATCTTGTTGGCAGAAATGCAGATGAAGCCACTGACAGCAAATTATTGAAGAAAGATGTTGGGACATGTGCTCCAGATGACTGATGACTTAGTACAAAAAAATGGCACTAAGATGTACAGCACAGAGGAACAGAAGTAAGGGTAGACCAAAGGAGACATGGAGAAGAACAGCAGAGAGGATGTTGAGCAATAGAGGGCTCACTTGGGCAAGAGTGGGAAAAAAGGCAAAGGACAGGCATTTTTGGAAAACCCTTGTGGAAGCCCCATGTACCTTGGGCATTTAAGGTTCAGAGAATTTTTTTTGCTTTTACCATGATCTTGAACCAGATTTTCACTAAGAGAATTTTGTCAGATTGTGGTAAAGTAAGAGAACACAGTTTTGTAGGATTAGACCTTGAAAAAATCGTGGACAAAGCACTTTAGTGAGACGTGAGAGAAAAAAATCACAAGAGAATTACCTGGGATTCAAACACGGACTCTGGTAGGACGAGCAGCCATCTGACCATGAGAGAACAGCGTACTATCGACTTAGCCAACTAGTATCTCCATAAAAAAGTGTTTTATTGACATAGTCTTTAGTAACTGTTCAATAGACAGGAGGGATCGTGAAACCCGGAAAGAAACAAGGTCGTGACACAGAAATTCTGTAACTTAGATTCAGTCTCTCTAGCAGGTACCAACTTTTAGACAAACATACACACGGTCTCCTGCCATGTCTGGTGACAATAACAAATGAACGAATACTTATTACATGAAGTTAGTTTCAGGTATAGTTTTAAGGAGCAATTTTTTGTAAATAGGAAACTACGATTTTTTCAAGGTCTAATCCTACAAAACTGTGTTTTGTTACTTTACTGTACCAAAGCCTCATAGTTTCCTGTTTATAAAAAAAATTGTCAGATTATGAGTGGTTGTTTTAAATATGTTTAGTTATTTTTATTGTAACATTAGTTTGGGTGAAAGGAAAGAGAAACATTGATCTTGTTTACTGTCTCCTGCATCATATCATGGAAGAGCATGTCTGTAATCATAATTAGCAGGGAAATCAGTATCAGATTTTTTTTAAAACCTGTTTTGACAGAAAAAAATGTTCTAGTGGGGAGGATGATAAAAAAAAAAGTGCCAATATTTTTTTCAGCTTGAAGTTACTTCACAATGTCTGATTCAAATGAGACTTCAGATTTCTGGAAGGAGAAGTGCAAGGATCTAGAGAAAGTTGTCAAGACTTTGTCTGCTCACTGCTTGAAAGGTACTGTTGTTGTTGCAGTCAGGAGAGATGTGACAGGATAAAACTTTAAATCTACTTTTCCAAGAGAGAGAGGGAGGAGGGGGGAGAAGCTCAGAAATGTGTAAAGCCCTTCTCTGAAGCATGATTCACTTGCTGGTCTAAAGTGAAGCAGAACTACTGGCCTGTTTCCAGCATTGATTCCTGTCATGAACCTGTCTGCATTATAGTTGTTTAACATTGTCTTTTCTATCTGTTTGATTCATCATCTTCTTTATTATGTTAAGTCATGCTGTCAGTTTTTATAATGACTATAGTACAAAATTACCTCATATTGCCACCTCATTACTACTGAGTCTTTTTTTTTTTTCAATGTCTTTTATGTAGTTTCATTTATGTACCATTATTTTTGCAGTTTCATTGGTTTATTTCTGTTTTTTTTGGTCCATTTCTTAACTGATTTGAGTCTTATTCTCATTAGGTTTTTCTAAGGTTCTGGCATATTAAAAAGACTGCATTTTTCTAGATCTTTTTTTTTCCAAATTACTTCAGGGTACAGCTTATACCAGTATAACTATAGGCAGAGAACTCTGTATTGTATAGAATGATATTGCACAGTACTTAAGATCATAAGAGAAACACATGCTACCCCCTTTCAGGCCAAAAGAAATAAGAAATGGTAATGAGACAGAAACAAAACTGCTTTAAAAAAAAACAAAAACAAAAAAAACTACAGCCGGACTTCTGGTTTGATAAGGGTAAATAAGAAAATTAGTTTTTTTTAATCCTTCTTCAAGCTTTTTTAAACTGGTTTTTTAAACTTTTGATGGAGAGGGAGCCCTTCTAGATCATGACTCTTCTTTAAGTTGTTAGTATTCATATTGGAATTTTCACTTTAGTTGGGGTGAGGTGGGGAGAAAGAAAAAGAGAGACATGAGCATGTATGTCCATGCCAGAGAAAAACAAAAGATCTGAATCAAATATTCTGCACAAGAAGTTCACTGCACTGCTGTTCAGTTCATTTGCACTTCCTTCTGCCCACTTAAAATTAATTTTCTACAAGTAGGATGATTCATTCACACGTGTACTGAGTGCATACATGAGAATATGTCATGGCTGAAGCAGTTATAATTACCATTGACTGTCATCCCTGCATTGTTATTTTAAACTAGCTCTGTTGTTTTAAACTACCTCTTTTGTTTTAAACTAGCTCTGTTGTTTTACACTAGCTCTGTTGTTTTAAACTACCTCTGTTGTTTTAAACTATCTCTGTTGTTTTAAACTACCTCTGTTGTTTTAAACTAGCTCTGTTGTTTTAAACTACCTCTGTTGTTTTAAACTAGCTCTGTTGTTTTAAACTATCTCTGTTGTTTTAAACTACCTCTGTTGTTTTAAACTATCTCTGTTGTTTTAAACTATCTCTGTTGTTTTAAACTAGCTCTGTTGTTTTAAACTATCTCTGTTGTTTTAAACTACCTCTGTTGTTTTAAACTACCTCTGCTGTTTTAAACTAGCTCTGTTGTTTTAAACTAACTTTGCTGTCTTAAACTACCTCTTTTGTTTTAAACTAGCTCTGTTGTTTTATTAAACTAGCTCTGTTGTTTTAAACTAGCTCTGTTGTTTTAAACTACCCCTGTTGTTTTAAACTAGCTCTGTTGTTTTACACGAGCTCTGTTGTTTTAAACTAGCTCTGTTGTTTTAAACTAGCTCTGTTGTTTTAAACTGCCTCTGTATATTTTGACTGATGTTTCAGTGGTGGAAAAGTATGAAGAGCTTCTAGTCAACTACAGAAAAAATCAAGAGCAGGTGGGGCATGTTTCATGTTACAGTCAGTGTTTTCTTTCTGAAATGTTGATTTTTATGAAGCACATTTTTTCTCATGTTTCGTAAAGCATAACTTTAACCTGCAGTGTAAAATTAGTTTTAATAATTTCCTTCCTTCCTTCCTTCCTTCAGTGTTATGATTTTAGGCATTAAATCTGCATGCTTATACAGCAACAATCAGTTTGTTCTTTTAGATATTGTAATTCAGTCTTTTATAGTGTACACAGATGAAATTGATTGCTGGATTAAACCCAAAACTGTTGTTTACCTTTTTATATATTTTACTACAGTACAGCCACTTAGTCCTGAGACTAAGAGATAAAGGAGAACAGATTAAGAAGGCTAAAGATGGTAGGTAGTCGAGTTATTCTGATATTGTTTTACTTACCTGTCAGTGTTAATATCTTGGAATATACTACAGTTCTGTGATATTTCTATGGAGGAAATAAATAATTATCATTGTTTTTATTTATCATTTCCTTGCAGCTAGGATAATATTGTTAAAATTTTATTAATTCTCATTCTACAGTTATGTTTATTTACTGTTTATTCAAATTAGTCTCAGTTTATTCTCTGATTCATTTGTTATTATCTTCAAGCCATTTAGATTAAAAATTTGAGGAATCATATACAGTAATGTGTACAGATGCCTTTAATAGGAGTTTATCTTCTTTTTTTTTTGTGTGTCCCTACAATTACAGTTTTAGAACCCATCATGCTGGAGTATCAGACACTGAAAGAGAAGTATGAACTAGCAGTACAGTGTCAGTATGAGGCTGAAAATTTTGCATCAAAAGTGAGTTGCAAAAATTTCACAGTGATATGAGTCTTCTGCGGTTAAAAAAAAAAGGCTTGAAAAAACTAATTTTCTTGTTTACCCTTATCAAACCAGAAGTCAGGCTGTAGTTTTTGTTTTTTTTTTAGCAGTTTTTCTGACTCATTGCCGTTTCTCATTTCTTCTGCCAGATGCTGTTCACCCTCATATACATCTATCTGTTTACTTTCAGAGCCATGTCAAATTTTGTTTGGCCATGAAATCTTTGATGAAAGAAATAAGAGTTAATGTTTGTTCCTTTTGAGTCATTTATATTCACATCACCTACAATGATTTCTGTGAACAGGGCTGTGAGACAGAAGCAGTTTTGGGTGGAAATTTGTATTAAAGTTAGATCTGGTAGAAATGTGGATCTTATGAAGAAGCAAGACAAGTTTTTAAAATTGATGAGCCTGAGTCTGAAGCATTTTTAAAAAAATTTAGAGTCTGTAGAAAGTTTTCATTTATGAAATATTAAAAGATGAATAATATTGAAATATTCAGTCAAGAGTTTAGTGTACATAGTTCTGATTGTGAAGATGAAGTGAAGCATACCATATTTCATGAGACTCAGACTGAGTATTGTCTTAATTTAAATGATTGGTAAAATCAGCTTTAAAATCACTTTATGGATTACAGATATTTTTAAAATATAAAATTTGAGGAATGTTTCATTTTGAGAGTGATATGTAATACAGAACTAATGGACAGTGTGAACTTTCAGATAAACCATAAGAACAAAGCTCTGAAAAGACAGAGCAAGATGCTTCTGGACAAAGTGGGTGGGTTAAATATTACTGAGCTGAAAATTGAGGAGGAGGAAACAGAAAGTAGCCCAGAGGAGACTGACTATTACAAGAAACTGGACAAGCAAATTCAGGGTAAGGATATAACTCATGTGTTCTAGGAATCTCATTGTGTATGTTATTTTTCTTTTTTTTTATTACGTGATTTTATAAGAAGTGTAAGTTAATGTATTTTTTCACTGTTTTTTTTTTCTAGTGGAGTTGAGCTATACAGTATTTGGAATGGTACTTAAAAGTACACAGTCCTGCAAAAAAGTGATGATCTTGACAAATTATTTAGTTAGCAATAAGAAACAATTGAGTTGATAAATAGATTTTTTTGGAACCAAGGCAAGAGTACTCCATAGAAAATTTTTTTTCAGCTAATGAACTAGTTTAGGATTTTGGATAGCTACTACTGTATACATTTGAATACTACTGTAAAGATTATAAAATTTTTAGCTTTAATTAGTTTGTTTTTTTTGTCCTATAGTTACAATACCTTATGAGGTTTGCTTCTAATGCCTTAGTACTGAGAAACTGACTCTTATGTCAAACCTAAATTGTCTATGTCTAGTGTCAGAAAACAATTAGGATCAAGTAATAGTTTGCTTGCCCAGTGTGATGTGTGAGTCAGGAAGTGGTGTAGACTTCTTTTCAGGCTTCAACATGATGAAGACGGTCTCCTTTAAGGGCAGATGTGAGTCTGGGGTTTGTGAATGAAACTTCTGAAATTGTACATGTTGTTTAGAAATTATGAACCTGAACTTTAATTTACAGATCTGGGGGAAGAAAAATGTGCTCTGAGTGCCCAGCTGAAAGCTTTGAGTGAAGATTATCAACTCGAGAAGGAAAGAAGCAGCCAGTTAAGTGAAAAGGTTGGTATTTTAAGTATTTTTAAAAAAATTTGTAGTTATTAAATTTTGCATATTTATTTACTATGTCTGACGTAACTGTCCTGTCAGTATTTATTGGACAGAAGATAGTCTGTAGTATCCCTATGGAATCAAAGCGGCACTGTATGCAGATGATCTGGTCATGTGGTGTACAGATGAATATGCGACAGTTGCTACACAGAGACTCCAAAGAGCAGCAGACATCTTGACATCATGGACAAACAAATGGTGTGTAAGTATCAACACAGAGAAATCAAGTACTACTCTGTTCACCCTCTCATCTAAACAGAAAGCAGGTAAGATCTTTGTAAATGAAATACCCTTAAGGATGGACAACCAACCCACTTACTTAGGAGTGACTCTTGACTCAAAACTGACGTGGAAGCAACACATCAACAGTGCAGAAGCAAAAGCCAGAAGAAAACTAGCCATATTAAGAAAATTGAGTGGAACCACATGGGGAGCTAGTGAAAGAATCCTCAAGAATGTATATCAGCAAAGTATTCTACCACATTTAGAATATGGCTCAACATCTTGGTGCACAGCATCAAACACTACGCTGCATAATCTAGACAAGGTTCAAAATCAGTCACTACGGATTATCACAGGTGCCATGAGGTCCACACCAATAGTAGAAATGCAGAAAATAGTTGGTGTTCAAGCGCTAAAGGAACGTAGAGACACAAAGGTCATGACCATGGGAGAAAAATTCCTTAGCTCTGTAAGCCATCCCCTGAAGGAGAGATTCAATAACTTGGCATTAGGACGGCTTAAAAGAAGCAGCTTCATTCATCAGGCCAAGCGTATGCGTAAGCTGATACCTGACCTTCCAACTGTAGTCGCTCCATTATCATCTGTACCAGAGCATACACCATGGAAAGAAGCAGATTATACACAGATAACTATTCAGACTGAAGTGAAAGGTGTGCAGAATGGTGAGATGCAGAGCAGTCTTGTAAGATCAACAGCCACACTTAGTGTTCTAGATGACAAATATCCATGTGACACCTGGATACATGTGTATACAGATGGATCTGCACATAATGCCATAAAGAATGGAGGGGCAGGAGTATATATTGAATATCCAAACAACACCATTGACAAGATTTCCATACCCACTGGTAAATACTGCAACAACTTTGATGCAGAAGTTAGGGCAATTATTGCTGCAGTTGAAAAACTATCAGACTCCAGAATTGATACATGTCCTGTAGTAATTCTCACAGATGCAAGATCAGTACTGGAAGCTCTTCAGTGCAACAAACTACCAGACCTTAAGGATGCCTTGTCAAAAACTGGCTTACAACATGGAGTCACTTTGCAATGGATTCCCTCCCACTGTGGGATACCAGGCAATGAGAAAGCTGACCAACTGGCCAAAGAGGGCACTGAAATGGAGCAACCAGACATACCAATCACTTATAATCAGAAAAAAGCATGATAAAAACCTACAGGAAGCCACAAACACCACCACATGATGACTATCACATGCTAAACAGAAAGGAACAAGTCACCATCTTCCGTCTCCGAACAGGACACAGCCGACTCCGAAGTCATATGTATACAAAGTTTAAGGTTGGTACTACTAATCTATGTACATGTGCCCAGGTGCCCCAAACTGTGGAACATATCCTCCAGAACTGCATCAACTACGAGACACTGAGAAATAATTACTGGCCCAGTGAAACCACTAAAGAAGATAAGCTCTATGGTTCCATACATGAATTACAAAAAACAGTGAAATTTATCCAAGAGACAGGACTGCAGATATAGACAGACAGTGCGAACGAAGAAGAAGAAGAAGAAGAAGTCTGTAGTAGATATTTTTCAGTTTAACTTATTTCAGATACTGTTATTAATATTCAAGAAAAGGTAACCTGATGTTGAAGATTCTTGGGTAATGTTTTGAAAGATTTGTTTCATTGTATTCAGATTAAGAATCTTCATACCATGTTCTTTACTGTTTCCATTCTTCTTATTTTTAATGCAACAAGAGATCATTTTATTTGTTTTTAAAACTGACAACATGGAATTTACCATAAAATCAGATGCATGGTTTTTCAAAATAAAAAGTGTCTGAAAAAGATGGAGAATGATTATTTTTATATTTAAGAAAAAATGAGTGGCAGAAATCACAAAGGAAGAAGGACTTTATATCTGGTTTCATTTTTTTTTTAAGCTGTAGTAGTAAATTAAGAATGAAAGCAAAAAACATTCAGACCTTTATTATTTTGTTTCACTGCAGTTGGAAGCATGCAGAGCTGAACTGAAACAAGCCAAGAGCATTATAGCTAATCAGGAGAGCACATTGTTGCAGCTTGCCAAGTCATCTGAGGCTGCTTGCCTGGAGTATGAGGGACTACAGCAACAGTTTGAACAGGAACGTGTAGGCCGCACCCAGGCAGAGAAACTAGCACATAATGTAAGTGTTATCTCATATTTTTTTTATGTTAATGTGTTCAAGAAAAAGTGGCAGAGTAGGTAATGGTTTCAGGTTTGTTTTGTTTAAAAGGAGTCTTAAAAACCAGTGCATACATTTTGAAACATAAATAAATAATTCTTATGTTTCTTTGTTCTTTTTTCTCCATGCTCAGTGTCCTTAGGTCTTGATGTGCATAGATCATTTCTGGTTATTTTGAATGTCCAGTGTTAACAGTGGGCATAATCCACTGATTTATTTGTGAAATTTATTAGCATAATTAATTGTATAAGAATTTTATTGAGATATGTTTTATGTTTTTTTTTCTGTTTATGTCTTATTCTTTTTAATGGAAATAATTGTTGAATTCATGAATTTTGTCAGTTGTATGCAGAAAGAGAGGCTGCCAGACACCAAAGTGCATTACTGATGAAGGACATTGGAGCTGACAGGAAACTGATGGAGGCTTTGATTGAAGTTGAGAACATCAGCACAAAAATGAATGCCATGAAAGCTGAATTAGAGAGCAAGGTCTGTGCTTGTATAGCAGAGTTTCATATTTGTGCTTGTTTGTTCTCAGTCTTACTTTAAAAAAAACCCCAAAAAACATAGTAATTTGATGATTTTTCTTTAATAATAATTTTGTAAATGCAAGTGGTTATAGTATTGTACAACTGTATCTTTCAAGTTTTTATACCCTGTAATGTAGTCTATAATTTTATGTGGCTGCAGTCATTCTGAAAGCCCTAACAGCATAATTAGGTCTACAGAAATTACAGCTAGATGCCCAAATGGTTAGTACTTTCATCCCTCAAGGCTGCAATTTGGTGGTTTGATTCTTGCTAGAGGTGACCCAGCTGTGAAAATGGGTATCTGACACAACCTGTAGCTAGGGAAGGAAAGAAATCCCATGTTTAGTGTGCTAACAGGTCAAGAAAATATAGTACTGATTTAATTACACATGTGTCTAAAGGACAAGAGCAAGACATTTGTAAAATACATTGAATATTTCATCTTAATTCTTTCCGTGCCGGAGGTAGAAACACGGACGTGTTGTGGAGTGCCAGAGTAAAAACGCGGGTCTTGATATGTTAGGGGGTATAGTTATAAAATGGAGTGGAAAACAGTATTTCCATGTACTTCCATATACTTATTATGTTTCAAAGTGTAACAAAATGTATGAAAATTTCATAAATGCAGAGTTTTTTAGGAAAAAAGAAGTAATGTGATGTTTTTAGACACTGATTGGGCCCAGCTCACCATCAGCTATGTCTAGATATGCACTACCTACCATCTGAGATGTGTAGATCTACTTGTCGATCTCATATTCTGATTCTGTGTTGCATTCTCACTAAATTAATGTCTGAAATAACCTTCTAACTACTTCTCCCGTTGTCTAATACGTCTAGATCTACTTTGGATACATTCAAGAGCAGTGGGGTGGCCACAGGCCATGTCCATACCCCTATCTACATCATCAAAAATTGAAAAATTTCGGTCTTTCTCTTCCTTTTTCTCGCTCGGCATCGCTCGTAACTAGGCACTTTTTCGCCATTTTGAAAAGTGTCGCCAGAATCACGGACGAAGTATGTACAATCTAAATGTTGCACTGGTTGTTTTATTGAAACAAAAAATAATCATTATAATGACCATTGGCACGCATTGGGTATACCAAAAGCGTAATTAAAGTGACCAAAGGCACGGAAAGAGTTAATCCAACCTTTTTAACATATTTCACAAAGAAAAGTCATATCTGTCATCATTTCCAGATCAAGGTCTTAGAAGAGGAACTGAAAACTCTGAAAGAGAACTCTGGGATTGAAGTCTTGGAGTCAGAGAATGAAAATTTAATCCAAGAGAGAGACTCTCTCCTAAAGAGACTTACAGAGGCTGAGAGTGCAGCATCAGAGCTGAGATCCCAGTATTCCTTGCTGGTGATGCAGTGTAAGATGCAGTTTTATCTTTCATTGATGTGAAACATTTCAGTGATTTTAGCACAAGCAAAAAAACTGAGAAATGCAGAATAATTCATGGGCTTATAAAAATCATGTGATTCAGAAAATAAACAATGAAATTTTAAAAAAAAAACTGTTTAACCTTTTGAAAAAAAATTAATTTTATATATGAAATTCATTATTTCTGCTATCAGACAAAGATAAATATTTATTTAGCTTTTTTTTATTTTTACAAGAAGAGCTGCTGAATATATAAAATTGCATGCTTTGGGGAAAAGATCACTTTTTGTGATGAGATTTCAAATTAATTATATATGCTACTATGAGAACTGTGATACTTATAACCGTTACATGTGTGTTTTATTTTATCATGAAGGTTAATATGCATGTGGTAGATAATAATAGCAAAAGTCATATTTGATTTAACTGTGGAGACAGCAGAAGAAACAGAAATACAAATCCAAGTGTGCATAGCAATGGGCATTTACTTCTTCATCTTCTTCAGCTTTCCAAGCCATTAAGGCTCATTGCTGCAGATAAAATTCACCTCCATTCCTCTCTATTCCTAACCTTCTCTCTCTAGTTGGTGACACCACTTTCTCTTATATCCTCTTCTATGTTGTCTTTCCATCTCTGCCCTTGGTCTTGTTTCCTTCATCTCTTGTGCATACACAATTGTTGTTTGTCCTCTTCCACTCTTTCTACATGGCCCAACCAGTGTAGTCTGTTCAGTTTCAAGACATTTATAATTCATTGGGATTTAAACAAGCTGTTCTGTTCAGTGTTCTTTTTAGCTCTCCATTCTCCACTATTGGTATCTTTTGTTGGCCCAAAGATTCTTCTTAGGACCTTGTTTTCAAAGATCTGCAATTGTTGTACTCCATGTTTCTGATCTATACATGATGGCTGGTATTATTATAGTTTTGTAGATTGTTATTCTGGTGTTTTGGAACAGAATTTTAGATTTTAACAGGTGTTGCAAGGCGATGTATATTCCCTATCTGTACCCTGCTTTTATTTTCCTCACATACTATGTTGCTTCTGTTGAAGGTTGTGCCTAGATATTTGTATGTTTCTGCTTTCCTAATAATCATATCTCCAACATTTATATAATCTGGATCATTCTGCCTCTGGTCTCTTCATATCTTCATATACTCTGACTTATCTTGGTTAATGGTCAAGCTCACTTCCAGTGCCACATCTCTCAGATGAATGCAGGTATTGATGACTTCTTACATAGTTTCCCCCACCAGGTCGATATTATCAGTGTATCCTAGTATTGTAGCTTTTTCTTCTGTACTGCTTTCTTCTTTCACTTTTCTGACTACCTTTTCTAGTACTAGGTTGAATAGTAACGAAGATAATGTATCACCTTGTTTTAAACCAGTTCTTATATAGAAGGGTTTTTACTTTCTTCCTTTGTATATTACTATATTTTTTTATCCTCCAAATATCTCTCTCTCTCTCTGAACCTTAAGTGCCCAGGGCACATGGGGCTTCCGCAAGGGTTTTCCACAAATGCCTGTCTTTCGCCTTTTTTTCTGCTCTTGCCCAGGTGAGCCCTCTATTGCTCAACATCCTTTCTGTTGTTCTTCTCCATGTCTCTTTTGGTCTACCCTTACTTCTGCTCCCCTGTGGTGTCCATCTTAGTGCTATTTTTGGTAGTGAGTTGTCAGTCATTCGGAGCACATGTCCCAACCATCGCCAGCGTCTTTCCTCAATAATTGTTGTCAGTGGTTTCATCTGCATTTCTGCCAATAAGATGTTATTTCTTATGGTGTTTGGCCAAAATATTTTTTTAATTCTACGTAAACATTTAGTCTGGAAAGAATTCAACTTGTTTTCTATGGTTTTGGTGATTTTCCAGCATTCACTTCCATAGAGTAGTACACTTAGAACATTACTCTTAAATATCCTGATTTTCATATTTATGCTTAGTTTATTTGATTTCCATATATTCTGTAGCATTGCAAAAGCCTGGTTTGCTCTAGTAAGTCTGCTGTTGATGTCCTCTGTGCTGTCTCCATTTTCTACTACTCTGCTGCCAAGGTATACAAATTCGTTGACCTCCTCCACTAACTTGTTATCTACTCTGAGTACATTTCTGTTGTTCACATTTTGCTTCATTAACTTTGTCTTTCCTACGTTGATCTTTAGTCCTATGTTGTTTGCATTCTGGGTTAACTTGTTTATTTTATCTTGCATATCTTTGTGACTGCTTGATAATAGACAAATGTCGTCCGCAAAGTCAAGGTCCTCCAGCACTGTGTTAAGGGTCCATTGTAATCCTCTGCGTTTGTCTGATGTTGCCTCCTTCATTAACCAGTCTACTGCCAAGATAAATAATGTTGGTGATAGTACACATCCCTGTTTCACTCCTGTTTGTACCCTAAAGCTGCTGGAGGTATGTTCTCCACAGATAACTTTGCACTGAAAACCCTCGTATAGGGCTTTGATTACATTAACTATTTTATGGGGGAGGCCATGCCATCTTAGGATTTTCCACAGTGCATCTCTGTTGACACTGTCAAAGGCTTTCTCAAAATCTATGAATAATGCATATGTTGTGCTATGCCACTCATTTGCCTGTTCTAATATTTGTCTAAGTACAAATATATGATCTATGCATGATCTTCCTTTCCTAAATCCTGCCTGCTCTTTCCGAAGTTTTTCCTCAAGTGTTGGTACAATTCTGTTGATGATTATTCTGCAAAATACTTTACTAGTGAGTGGCAGTAGGGTAATGCCTCTCCAGTTCCCGCAATCTCTGAGGTCACCCTTCTTTGGTAGTTTTACTATAAGACCAGTTTTCCACTCCTCTGGGGCTTTTTCTAGATCCCAAATTTGTTGTAATATCCGGCAAAGTTGTTTTGGTGTTTCTGTTTCTTCTGCTTTCAACATCTCAGCAGTCACTTCATCTTCACCTGGTGCCCTGTCTGATTTTAGCATCTTTATCGCCTCTTTTACTTCATTTATTGTTATTGGTCCTGTATTGATGTTTAGTTCCGCTTTTGCTTCAGGTATATCTATTGCTTGTGCTGCTTGTGTTCTGTTTAGTAGGGTGTTAAAGTGTTCCCTCCATCTTTCAATTTTTTCTCTTTCTCCACTGACCAGTTGTCCATTTTGTGTTCTTACTGCACTTTCACATCTTGTATTGAAGTTACCTGTCATCTGCTTTGTGATTTTATATATGGTTTTCATGTCATTTGTATATGCTGCTTTCTCTGCTGTCTCTGCTAAGTTGTCATAATACTGACGTTTATCTTGACTGCATGATTCCTTCACTTCTTTGTCTTTTTGTGCATAATTACTTAAAACTCGTTCTTTAAGCCGTTGTGATTTGGTGTTCAGTAATTTTTTCTTGATTTCTTTTCTTTGCTCTATCTTTTCCCATGTGGTCTCACTTATCCATTCCTCTTTTCTCCTTTTCCGATATCCCAGCACCTCTTTTGCTGTTTCCTGTAGTGTTTTATTGAACTCTAATATGGACATTTCTGCTTCGTCTTGTAGGACACTGAAACGGTTCTTAAGTATTATTGAGAATTCATTTCTTGTTTGCTGGTCTATCAGTTTTCTTGTATCAAAATGTATCTTCTGTGTTCTCCGATTCTGGCTTTCCTTAATTTTAGTTTTATTTTTGCTACCAGAAGGTTGTGATCACTTCCTATATCTGCTCCTTTCCTTGCTCGCACATCTTGTAGTGACCGTTTCCACTTGTTGTTTATTAGTATGTGATCGATTTGGTTTTCTGTGGTTTTATCTGGTGACCTCCAAGTCACCTTATGGATGTTTTTGTGTTGGAAAATTGTCCCTCCGATGGTCATCATGTTTTCTTCACAGAAACTGCACAGTCTTTCTCCATTTTCATTTATTTCTCCGATTCCTTCTCTTCCCATGATTCTTCTTCTATCTTCATTTCCTTCACCTACTTTTGCATTGAAGTCGCCCAAGATGAGTAGCATATCATGCTTGGGTATTGTTTCGACTGTGGCTTGGAGGCTGTTGTAAAAATCTTCTTTTAATTCCTCTTCAGCTGCTTCTGTTGGTGCATAACAAACTATAATAGACAGCTTCGTGAATCTTGAGTTGAACTGTGCATATAATAATCTCTCATTTATTGGGGTCCATTTCAGCAATGCTCTTGATGCTTCTTTTGTTATAATCAATGCTACTCCTCCTTCATGAAGATCTTCTTTACCTGACCATATTATTGTATCTTCTGTGTGCTGTGTTGTTAATTTCCTTCTGCCTTGTCCTGTCCATCTTGCTTCTTGTATTCCTAGTATGTCTGGTTTGTATCTGTGCATTTCCTTGATGGTTTGTGCTAGTTTTCCAGTCTGGTTTAGTGTTCTTACATTCCAGCTGCCTATTTGCATCTTTTGTTTAGGTTCCAGGAGGTCTGCAGTCGGGCTGGGGACTTCCAGTGGCTGGCTTTCATCCACAACCTTCATGGGCTCAGTTTCCTGATACGCATTTCTCCTTCCACCTGCATTTGCTTTTTCCCTTGCTTCTGTTTCTGTAGCAGTCTGATAGTTTTTTACCAGATAGGGTTGCTGGCCCTATGCTGAACCCTCCTTAGTCGCCTTTTACGATCATGCATGGTAGGGTACAGTGGTCCTATTCTTTGCAGATCCCGGGTACCACACGGGGGATCCTCCAAATATATTCAAGTCAAATTGATTCTTCTTCTTCTTTGTATGCACACTGGCATGATGGTGGTACCCTGATTTTTTCGATGCACCTTTTGGCTGGTTATCTCCAACTTCAGCACCTTTCCTTGTTAGGGCAGACTGTGGTCTTGCTTGGACTGCCATGAAGATGGTGGTGTAGGCTGGCCTGGCCAAAACTTTGTTTTCCAGCCTCTTAAGCCCCATCTCCACGCCAGATCTGGCTGGCCAGATGGCTTTGAGACAGTTCCACAGAGACACTCCGACTTTGGGATGAGGAATCCGATGAGTGCCTCGATGATAACAGTTATTTATCATGTTTCCATTACTATCCTTCAAGCTGTGTAGAGGTTGTTTATACCCTTCCTTTACCTTGCTTTTTTATTATTTTTATTAAATTCCCTGATTTTTCTTATTTTGATGGCATGTCTGCATCTCACTTACCATGTTTTTTCACATAGTGTCGTTTTTGTTGATCTTCTTCTTCATTCACTTCTACCACCAAAACCGCACTGTGATCCTACTGAATTTACGCCTGTGGTCCTCGTTTGGTCCCGTGGTCTCCTGTGGTCCCCGAAAGGACCACACGAGATCCACGATAGGACCACAGGGGGTTCAGAGTATCGCAGGGCTTCAGCCTGTATTCTTGGTGGGTCTCTGAAGCGGATTGCTTGACACCGTGGTTTTCGTTGCACCAGTTTAGTCTAGAGTTGGACTTTCTCACCGGAAGACCTCGACGTGTTTAGGATATCAGTGCATCCCCGCTGGGTGAGAGGCGGTAGCCCACCCAGGCCAGAGTTGGACCTTCACACCGGAAAACTTCGATGTGTTTTGAGATACCAGTGTATCACCGCCGGGTGAGAGCTGGTTGCCCATCCAGTCCAGACTTGGACTTTCTCACCGGAAAACCTCAGCGCGATTAGGATATGCAAACATCCCCGCCGGGAGAGAGGTGGTTGCCTATCTAGACTGCCCTGGTCCAATGTCTCCAACTTCAGCATTTTGCGGTCGTGGCCGCTACCTTTCCTAGTTGTGACCAGGATAGAGCTTTTGTCCAGGAGGATGAATCCTCGCCACTAGTGACTTCCATCCCTGGGTTGAGCCGGTTTAGGCATATTATCTCAGTATGGGTGTGTTTGGGACGTGACCGACCTCTAGAGCAGAGGTACTGTGACATGCATAGCCTTCAAGATTCACCCCTGGTGTGAGCTGGTTTAGGCAAAATCCACCAGCGTGGGTGTATATCAGGCGTAACCAACCTCTAGAGTGGAGGTGGCATGACATGTCTAGCCATCAAGTTCCACCCCTGGTGTGTGCCGGTTTAGGCATATTTCACCAGTGTAGGTGTATTTCGGATGTGGCCGGCCTGTAGAGCAGAGGTGCCATGGTATGTATAGCTCTCGCAGCGATACTACTAGGCATACCGATTAAACTTCACTTTATCCTTTCCACCACCTTTTCACATCGGCGCCGCACAGCAACCTTTATTTCTTTTCCGCATTTTCTTCCTTGACCGGGAGGAGCTTCACTCCACGCGTGGCATTCGAAGAGTCTCGCCAACAGTGTCTTAACCTCTGGGACAAGCCGGTTCATGCATTTCATACGATTTGACTGCACTCAGGACATGGCCGACCTCCAGACCAGAGGTGCCGTGATTTGACTGTTTGCTTCGCTTTATTCTTTCTACCTCCTTTTCCGCAGTGATGCTGCGCGGCAACCCCATTTGCACCTTTCTTCATTGGCCGGGAGGAGCACCGCTCCACGCACGGCAGCTGAAGAATCTCGCCAACAGCGGGTTTTTGTTGATGAATAGCCTTTTGACTTTCTTTACACTGTGTGTGGTACTTCTCCTCATTTGTTTTATTGTTCATGTCATTCAACCATATTTATTTTTCTGTTCTTTTCTTTATGACTGCCTCTCTGCAGACTTCATCGAACCAGTTTTAGTTTTTTTTTTATTTATGGCCTCGACTCCCAGGCATTCTTCCTCTGTGTTCTTTATAATGGTTTTTATATCTTCCCATCTGTCATCAATGCTTTTATTTTCTTCATTCCCTCTTGTGTTTATCTTATGGTTTAGCTCTTTTCTGAATTTTTCTTTAGTGCCTTCTCTTTTCAAAGCATCTCTGTTACGGAGCTTTTCTTTAATTTATTATAAAAATGTTTCTTCAGTCTGAATTTTAGCTCTGACAAGATAGTGGTCGGTGCTGCATTCAGCCCCTCTGTAACTTCTGATCTTAAGTATATTTGTTGTGTGCTTGGTATCAGTTAAAACATGGCCTATCTGATTGCATGTTAGTTTATCAGGGGATTTCCATGTTTATTTATGGATGTTCTTATTTCGAAAACATGTGCTGCTTATTTTCATTCCATAAGCTTCTTCCATATTTATTAGTTTCCATCTATTATCATTAGATGTTTCATAATTGAAGTCTTGTCTTGTCTCATCTCCTTCCTCCTATACCTTTCAGTGTTGAGGGGACAAATAGATGTTAAGATAAGGCCTGGCATTTTGCATCATATAGTGGGATATTTAAAGTTTCTATAATTTCCTCCCTCCATCTCTTACATGGGCGGCCTCTTCCTCTGCTTGTATACTGTCAGGTGGTAGCTGTGTAATGTAGTCAAATCATTTGACCTGCTGTGTCAGGATGTAGTGTAATACTGATGTTACTCAACCTTTGCCCTGATGGTGTCATTTGTTATTTATCTTCTTGTCACATTTAGTATTCTCCTTAAATATCTCATTTCTACCCTGATGATTTTCTTTTTATGTTTGGCCATTAGTGTCCATGTTTGACATTGATACACTGAGCTGGAGGGAAATTGTTGTACAGCGCTCTTTTTTGTTTCACATGTGATGTATTTGTTTTTCAGTAAAGATGTCATTATAACTGAAATAAATCTGTTTAAAATTTGAATTTTTCTTCTTTTGTTAGTCACTCACTTTTGAAATAGTAACTCACTGTATCTTTAAAATCATATGCTTTATTTCAAATAATATAGTGCTTCTCTACTTGTTTTATTTTACCTGGCTAACAGATACAGATTTAGAGAAGAAGTATGACAACATTACACATGCTCCACCACCTCCACCTCCCCCACCACCACCACCACTTCCTCCACCAACTTCCAGAACTGAAGGGTTAGTATGGTTAGTATTATTGGTTAAATATGTTAGCTATATCATGTTCACATGTTTTGATGTGAGGGTTTGTTGGAAGCTCATACTATTTTTAGGTTTTTATCTTACATCAGCAGCTTTGCTGGAAGCAACAGGTTCCTGTGCAGGTTTTTTTTTTTGTCATGTTTTATTTTTATACCAGTTTGTCTTCATAAGTTGTAACAGCTTAAATTTTGAGAGTATACAGAAAACTTTGTCATCCATACATGTATCAAGATAAGCAGTAAGAATTACTATTTCTAAATATACATCTCCATACACTTTTTGTTTTGTTACCAGTTTTTAGTATGTTTCTACAGCGTGGGTATCTGAGCACATTGACTAGAAAAAAAGTGTTCAGGACTTGAAAAGTTGGCTTGCTGTTCAGACATAAAGTGTAGTAAATATATTGGCAAGGCAGTCATTGTACAGTTTATAGCCATCAACTCCACCATTAAAAGAAAAATGCAGAAAGAAAAAGAAATATATTTTTGATTAGGTGAAATGGTTGAAAACATTTTACAGAACATCTCTGACACACACAAATTCATTTTTAATCAAAAACAACAGATGCCAGTTTTTTTAACCAAGAAATTTACTTGTGCGTATATGGCAATATAATATTATGAACTCCAAACAAATTTTGTGCCGTCTCTCCGTAGAAGGTTTGCTGCATTGAGTCTCCACTCTTCTCTGTTTGGCCAAGCTGGTCCATCTCTTGATGTTGTCGTCAACCCATCTATGTTGCTGTCACCCTCTTGTTCTTTTTTCCTTTAGATCTTTCCCTCATGAAGGGTCTTCAGTATAGTATTGTGTCTCTTGACATGCCCATAGTATCTTAGTTGTCTTGTTTTAATGATTTTCAATATTTTTCATTTCTAATGTTTAGCACTTACTTGTTTTCTTTTCTGTCCATGGGATGCAGCCTGTTCTTCTATATATCCACATTTCAAGTGCCTCCATTTTCTTTTCTGTTGTCTTATTCAAGGTCCAGGAATCTATAGCATAAAGGAATATTGAGTATATGCAAAATGGCTCAAAAGTTTAAAAAAAGATGACTGATGTGACTATGGACAAATAACATTAGTTAAGACCTGTGAAATTTTGGAAAAGATTACAGAAACTGAGAATGGTAAGACTGGAGAACAAATATTATGCATGAAAGGTGAAGGAACAAATTGAAAAAAACTATTATTTGTAAATAAATAAATTTTAATTTATAAAACCATCACCAGTGCAGTGGAGTTCATGCTCAGAGGTTGACACTGCTGCAGCATCTGAAATTGAGGCTGTGTCAGTGGCAGTGGAATGGTTAGTTGCTTATGATGTTGTTAATGCATCACTGTGACAGATTCACAGAGTATACTTCCTAAAATTGAGAAGAAAATGCTTCGAAAAGAATGGGTTCATCTGTTAGCCCAATCATCTTTAACAAGCCTAACGTGTCATTACTGTACAGGGCATATGGGCATACATGGCAATGTTGTGGCAAGTAGACTTGCTGGACATTACAAAATAAATGGCAGACTGACAATGGACAATTTTTTATAAATAGGAAACTACGAGGTTTTGGTACGGTAAAGTAAGAGAACAAATATAGTAGGATTAAACCTCGAAAAAATCGTAGACAAAGCACTTTGGCTAAGTCGATAGTACGCTGTTCTCTCGTGACTAGATGGCTGCTCGTCCTACCGGAGTCCGTGTTCGAATCCCAGGTAATTCTCTTGTGATTTTTCTTTCTCTCACGTCTCACTAAAGTGCTTTGTCTACGATTTTTTCGAGGTTTAATCCTACAATATTTGTTCTCTTACTTTGACAATGGACAAGGGAGACATTGCTAAAGCTGTATTGAAAAGACTGCGGGGAAAGTGAAGAGTGGTAATGAAAGAACAATGTAGATCTGAAGAGATTGCTGCAGCTAGGACAAATTAAAGGTGCTGGCAGAAAATCCAAACTGTGTGGCAGAAAACGCATTGTAAATTATCATTTGACAGGAACTATTAGCAAACATACTCTTGGATGGATACTGCAGCATGCCGCAGAGCACATATGAGGTTGTCCCGAGTTCACTTAAGCCAGAGTCTGAATTTTTAACTTTGAACTTTGTAAATGTAGTAAACAGATTATTTTTTGTAACCTCTACTTGATATACTGTTGCAGCTGATGTCATGATGATCTTGAAACATATCCATAGAGTTGGAGTAGCAGCAGATAATAGTAATTAATTTGAATTCCCAGACTTGTTTGAAAAAGCAAATTTCATAGGAGACATCATTACCTTTGGAGCCTGCATCGACTCAAAATGTCTCACACAGATGAGTGTCCATGTGGTAGTGGGGTCCAGACTTCAGAACATATCCTACAAGAGTGCCCAAACCAAACCATGCAGACCTGAGGTGTGAAACATGGCCAGAGGACACAAGCTTGGAGCAAAAGCTTTTGGGGCTCCTATCAGGATCTGGAGAGGACTGCGGGCTTTACCATGTTGATAGGGATCAGGATCTGAAGTACCAACAACCTCGAATGCAGAAGAAGAAGAAAAAGAATTACCTTTGGGAACACTTCAATCAGTTGCCCCTTAGCCAGAATAAAGGAGCACAAGAGCCTGTTTCTTAGAGCAGAATGAAGAGCCAGAAGCAGTCTTGGCCCTGTAGCACAGTACTTTTTGCTGTCATATAATTCAGTTAAGCGGATCTCTTAAGGTAAAATATCTTAAAAGGAAACCAATGAAATCTATCTGTTAGAGCCATATGAAAACCATTGTTCAGGACAATGGTTATAAATGATTTTCTCTCTCTCTCTCTCTCTCAATGAAGTTTAGAAGAGTGTGGTTATGAGATAAGCATTCTTATCTAAAAATTGCATTTGTAGTATTAGATTTGTCTATATCTTGAAGTTTTTTTTTTTTTTGTGTGCAGATTTCTGGCAAAAATCACAGGAGGAAAGAGAAAAAAGATTCAGCAGCGATGTAAGCGGAAATGAGCGTGAATTGTTATTTTAGAGGCTGTGAAAATAGTTTGTGAGATGTTAATCATGTATCATATGAAAAATAATCTCAGTGTGAAAATCTAATTTGAGAAACACGGGTGAAATGTTCAGCATCTTTTGACATGCTTCTGTTTATAAGAAAGTGCTAAATGGCCAAAATTTAGCCATTCAGACAATATGCACCAATTATGTTATAAAACCTCAGAACACAAGAGTTAAGTGAGCAAAGCTGTTCAAAAACCTGAGAGAAGAGGGACTAACACATCAGTCTTAAATCTGTAGTTTAGATAATGTCACTAGTAGTATGTTAAGAGCTGAAAATCATTCCTTTGCGTATATTGTTATTGCAACAGTGTATATATACATATATATATACACACACACACACATATATATATACATATATATATACATATATACATACATATATATATATATACATATATGTATATATATATACATATATGTATATATATATACATATATGTATATATATATACATATATGTATATACATATATATATATATATACACATATATATATATAGTGTATTGTTAAAAAGATGATTGTCTTGGAACTACATATACTCAGATAGGGAACTTGTCTTGGAATTACATGTACTCAGACAGGGAACATTAAAAAACGAGAGATTCTTTATAAAAGTATCACTTGCTGAACAATATATTCTAATGAAGGACAACAAGAAAATAACACGACTTCACTTCAGTATATTGTAATGTTTTAGATACTTCATTGAGTTGAGATATTTAGGTTAGATATATGTACAGATGTCATTCTGAATCTGTATACAGCTGTGATGTATTAATATATGTTGTTTATATTGACCTGATTGAAAATGCACTTCTAAAATCAAGAAAGGAGTATGCAAAGTGAGAAAAAAGCTATAAAATTATTATAAACATCTTACAAAAGTAATCACTGTATATCAGAAATAGAGTTCTAAAATCCTACGTTGGGCCAAGATTATTGTATGAAAGTGAACAGACAGTGAACAAATCAATGCAGATATCATGAGAAGCAGCAATGAGGATATAGTTTCTTAGAGAAATATAATAAAAAGTGCCTTGGGCAGATAAGATGGCAAAAAAAAAAAAAGACAAATGAAGAAAGGAATCTGATAAAAGTCTGTTAAAAATGACAGTCAGTATTTAAAAATGATAGTCAGTATTCATTGGATATATGAGAAGAGGATGACCTGGAAACATAACAGCATGAGAGATAAGTGGGAAGAGAAGCAAGGGAAGGTCAAGAGGAAACAAAATCACAATGGCATGCTCAAAAGTCTCCAGCTGAGCTGATGGAAAAATCAGGATCTATGGAGAAACATAACTGCTAGCACCTGTTAAAGAGGCACCAGGTGATGATGATGTAGAGTCATTGATAGATTATTAACATGTGTCAGAATGACATTTGGTCAAGGTAAACCATGTTGTGCTTGACTGTTCCAGTCATGTGTGTATTGTTATGCTATGCATTTATGTACAAACTTTTCAGTAGATGTTATTAAACATACACATCAGCATACAAGGAGTATGAAAGAGCTAACTGTATAACTTGCTAAAACTAGTGTGGGAAATTTGTGGTTGTTTGATCTCCACGCTGCCCCTCATGTACAAAGTGACACTTAATGCTGTGCAAGGACAAAACCTTTTATATTGATTATATGACCAGCTCACTACAACCATTCACATGTGACAGTAATGTTACATGTAGTGCAAATGAAGTTTACACCACCATTGTTTACATGTACAAATTTACTAGATAATTTACTTAAAGAGCAAATGGCCACAGTCAAACATAATCGTAATGAGTCTTTAACATCCATTTTTAAAAAAGTTGATTATATTAAAAAAAAACAGTTCACATTTTTAGTTATAAAGTAAAGCATGGAGTGGAGTGATTTATTTTTTTTATCAGTAAAATAAGTGCATACACTCTGATTTTCCTCATGATAATGTTATATTTTGGTTTTCCTCTTTATGATATTGATATATTCTGGTTTTCATCATCCTGAATCTGCAACAGTTTAGTTTTCCTTATACTGAAACTACTACTGTATAGTTTTCCAAATACTGAATCAGCCACATTGTAGCTTTCCTCATATTAAATTTGCTACATTTTAAATTTCCATATATTTATACTGTTCAAAAAAGAGAAACGCAACACTATTGTAGTCATAATGGATACCAAATTTCAAACTTGTATCAAAATTTTATTTTATGGAATTAATTTTTCAATCTTGGCATGAAGAAACTTTAAGACTTTAACAATGAAATGATGTTCATTAAATTTGGTTTGGACTTTTATTCTCTGTGACTGAGGCCTCCGTTTCATTGAGGTGTATGGCCTCCTCTGGCCTGTATCAGTGAACAACATCTCCTTGACATGGATCCGATTAGCCGCTGGATCTGTTGTTATGGGATGGCTGCCCACTCTTCCCGCAGTTCAAAAGACAACTGTTGGAGATTGGTTGGTGCCACGTCTCGCTGGTGGACTTTTCTGTTGAGTTCATCCCATAAGTGTTGTATTGGGTTCATATCTGATGACATGGATGGCCACGGAATAGTCTGGATGTTGTTGTCATTGAGGAACTGGGTGGTGAGTTGTGCCACATGAGGTTGAGTGTTATCCTGCTTAAAAATCGACCCTGGTGCAGCCAGAAGTGGAAGGACATGAGGACAAAGAATTTCAGTGATGTATCATTGGGCATTCAGGCATCCTTCAATTTGCACCAGGTCACTTCTTCCCATGAAGTTGATTATCCCCCACACCAGTACACCTCCACCACCGTGTGGAGGAGCCTCATCCACGCAGTTCTGGGATGTAGCACTCATGAACTCTGAAGTAAACTCTTCTCCATCTGTTGTGTCGCTGGAGCAGAAAGAATGATTCATCACTAAACCAAACCCTTCTCGAATCATTCGCAATTGTCCATTGATGGTGTTGGTTCACCCACAGCAGATGGTTCTGGCGATGCTGGTCTATAAAAACAGAACCTCTGTAGGATCTTCTAGCCCAAAGATCAGTGTCATGCAGCCAATTCCTGACCATTTGATCTGAAATTTGACAAGCTGTTGTCATTGACTGGGCTGTTGAGGACACAGATGCAAATTGATTCCTGAGGTGACGCAGCCGTATGAAGCGGTCTTTGGCAGGAGTTGTCTTCCACTGTGTGGCCGGTCTGCAACTGAGCCAGTTTCTTGAAATCATCTCCAAAGGCAGCTAATGGTGCTTCTAACCACATTAAATTGTCTGGCTTTGTGACTGTCCAGTCTGTACATGTCCAGTGATGATGAGTCATTGTTCTGTAGTGAGATGAGCCATACTTGTGCATTGAATTTGCAGATGAACTGATTCGAGGAATGTCAGTCTTTTATAGGCATTTAATAACATGGTCAGTGAGTTTTGTGTTCAGTATGTTTCACGGGATTCTCGTAAACCTGTCATGAGTTATTGTCAAAAATGCTGTTTTGACTAGTGTTGCTTTTCTGTGCTCATGAATCATCTGTTGAGTACTGTTCAGGTCAGCACGTGAAGTTGATGTCCAAGTGAATGTTTCATGCAATTTGCCCTTGTTTGATCAGCAAATTTCAGTTTAAATTGCAACATCATATTTGTTGCATTTCTTTTTTTGAACAGTATAAATTGTGATAATTTTCCTCATCTTGAAGCAGCCATATTTTGTCTGTTCTCTAGTGGCAGAAGGTGGAGCAGAGATCACCAAGGATTACTCCAAAGCTGTTGAGGAAATGATGAATAGAATTAAAAAAGGAAATATTGGCCTAAGGCCAGTGCGCACAAATGTAACAGTATTTATTAATCTTTTATTGAAACCATCCTCTCATGTCAAGTTCCATCAATTATAATTCATCATATTTTTACAATTCATCACATTTATTCAACCTTATTTTTGTTCTTTGCAGTCACTGTACCCAAACCCCACATAATATGTCTTGACTCTATATATGCATATAAAGATAATTTATAGCCTACTACACTTTACTATGAAATCTCTGCAGTCATTTAGAGTTTGATAGTCAGTAGTAACATGTTTTCTCATTGGCATCCTCCAGTTCAACAAGTTAAAAAAAAAAGTTCATAACACACAACTGCTAGGGAAAACAACCCCCAAAAATGGGAAACATTTGTCAAAAAGATGAGGCATTTCAGAGCACCCAACCTTTGTATAGTCCCCAAACTGTAGGTTACATACTTATACAATTATAAATTGTCAGTCTCTGCTTTTGCAGTTTTTTGCCATTATATCCTTGGTTGACTTATCTTCCCATTTCATTTAGATATTCATCACGTTTAACATTATATCTTGCAAATTAAAAAATGCATAGTTTATTATATATGATAGATTCTGTGTTTTATGGAAGTGCTTATGTACGTTAATATTGGCTTTTCACTTCCATGTTTTTCTTGTTTTCAAGGCAGGAAATGATCCTGGTGCAGAATCAGATAGTTTGCGAAGAGCAGGTTCAGTAAGTTGTATATTTTATAAGAATTCTGTCAGTTTTTACCACCCTTTAGCTATTGTATGTGTTGTTTGTATTTTATGCTGTTGAGTAGGAGTAGCCAGTTGATAGCAGAGCAGCTTCTTGGGGGTTCCTTCTAGCCCTGTGGTCAGCATCTCCTTTTAATAGGGAATCTTGCTGGTGCTACAGGGTACATGCACCCATGCTGAGATCCTTTATCTAAGACTTTCTATCTGAAATGCAGTGATGATGATCCTGAAATCTTTTTTTGTTTTTTTTTTGTTTTAAGCAATTTGTACTGTTGAAGACAGATTAGTTTTCCCTATGTTCAAAGGCTTTACAGCACACAAAAAATGTATGTAGACATTTAGTTATGGACATTTATTTAGTTACCACTTTTGTTTTTTGTTCTTGATTATTTATAGGTGAGAATATGATATAATGGGATTTATTTAAAAGTTTGACTTTATGAATTGATATTTTATTGAAAATCTGTAGCATTATTAAGAGACTGATCTTTTTTTCTTGAAAATCTGTAACACTACTTTAGTGCCTTATATTTTAATGAAAATCTTTAGCATTACATTAGTGACTGATATTTTATCAGAAACCTGTAGAAATTAATTTCCTTTAATAAAAAAAAGCAGCAATTTTCATAATACATCATACATATAATTTAAACATTAAATCTGGTACTCTTTTCACCTGTTTGAAACTAGCATGTAGTTTTTTTAAATAAAAAGAATGCTTATGTTAATACTGAGTATTAAAATGGCAGTAGATCGGTGACTAATCCAAGATGATGATGATGATGACAACACATCATGTGCATAATTTGATTTCCACATTAGCTAGTTTCAGTTTTTTCAAATTTCTGATTTATTTCTTTTTTCATTCTCGAAATTCATATTTAGAGATGGATGATAATAATGTCATTATTATATATTAATTTTACTGAAGTAGCAAATATCATTTTTATTTCTATGTATCTAAAATTCCCATTTCCATATCATTAACTCATCCCGTGCCATCGTCGCTTTAGTGCTAACTTCCGGTTACTGAGTTGCGTGCCATAGTTGTTGTAGTGACAGTTCATTTGTTTCAATAAAACAACCAGTGTAATATTTAGATTATACATATTTCGTCCACATTTCCGGTGACATTTTTCAAAATAGTGAAAGAGTCAAAAATGACAAAGTGTAGTTACGAGCGATGCCGAGCGAGAAAAAGGAAGAGAAACATCGAAAATTTTCAATTTTTGATGATGTAGATATGAGTATGGACATGGCCTGTGACCACCCCACTGCTCTTGAATGTATCCCAAGTAGATATAGACATATTTAGATGACTGGAGAAGTAGTTAGGAGGTTATTTCGGACATTAATTTAGCGAGAATGCAACATAGAATCAGAATACGAGATCGACAAGTAGATCTAGACATCTCAGATGGTAAGTAGTTTAGATCTAGACCTAGCCGATGGTGAGCTGGGCACAGTCATTGTCTAAAAACATCACATTACTTCTTTTTTCCTAAAAAACTCTGTATTTATGAAATTTTCATACATTTAGTTACACTTTGAAACATAATAAGTACACAGAAGTACATGGAAATACTGTTTTCCACTCCATTTTACAACTATACCCCCTAACATATCAAGACCCGCGCTTTTATTCCGGCACCAACTGAACGTCCGCGTTTCTTCCTGTGGGCACAGGAAGAGTTAAGGCATATTGGGGAGTATGATGTTAGGCCCATATTTTCCTTGACCATTCTATTTCTATGTAACAGTTCAAAATTTATCTTGCATTCTTATGTTTCTGGTTCATATTTGCAAATCTTGTAACTTGTGTCATAAATGCTGTCATACAGAAATCTACCAGTGAAGAAGATGGCAAGGCAATGAAAGAACTACAGAATATTTTGGTAAGATTGTGGCGGGTGCAGTAGATGTTAGTGCTGATTAATAATTTATCTGTTGGTTCAAGCACTTCCTGTGTTGCGGCTACCGATCAGTATATTGCCACACTACAGTTTCTGTGGTGTGTTGTTTTGAGTCTATTTATGTATCGATACTATTATGGCTTCTATGTCACATTAAAAAATTAGTGAACAAGCTTATCGAAGAAAGTAAAAAAAAAAAAAGGATCAGAGCTAAACGGTAACAAAACAAACACAATTTACATATCAAAAGGTTCACAATCAGACCCCGGCTTCACTGCATTCAGGACAGCCCCATATATGCTCTGCCACATGCTGCAGCATCCATCCAAGAGTGTGTTTGCTAATAGTTTCCATCAAATGTTGGTTCTTTATGATGCATTTTCTACCTCTCAGTTCAGATTTCCTACCAGCACCCTTAATTTGTCCTGGCTCCAGCATTTGCTTCAAAATTGCTTTGTTCTTTCATTCCTGCTTTTCATTTTCCCTCAGTCTTTCTGATATGGCTTTAGCAGTGTCATCATATAAAAAATGAAGATGTTTTATCAACAAGATAAAGTTTATCAGATACATAAAATTGCTGAAGATATTTTTTATCAACAAGATAGAAACAGTTTATAAAATATGATATAAATACCAAAATTATGCTTAGTACTTTCAACACTTCTGTGCGTCAGTCATCACAGCACTTCTGTATAACAGTCATCATCCTTTGCACCATCACTCAAAATAATTATGAAATATTACAATTTTCGGTCACAGAGTGACTGTCATTTTCTGACTTTTACTGCTTTATCGAATGCTTCACAGAGCAAAATGAAAAAGGTGCGCAGTGATGAGGATCTTACAGTACCAGAGGAGTCCTGTCTTGATGAGAACTCTGAACTTGCCAAGGCTTTCAGGAAAATTCAGCAAGCAAAACAAGGTGATAGCTAGATTCTGTCAGTCCTCATTGTAATCAGAATAAGAATGTAGAGGCAGAACTCTCCATCCAATCAGTCACTAACCCTACCTTCTTTAGTCTTCCATCTTGTTTGTTTTTTTCTTTTATTTGGCATTTTATATTTGAGAATTGTACAAGTTTTTTGTCAGTTTATTTCTTTTAGATATGTGAAAACTTCTCCCAGGTGTGAAACAGACTGCAAAGACTGAGTGACTAACAGCAGATGATAGATATATGATACATGCTTATTTTTAAATAGAGAGTTATGCTTTACTGTAAGTTACTGATACTTCGTGACATACATATAATTTCTGTTGTCCAAAATGCTTGCCATATCAAACATATCTATATATAAATCATTCAGATATGCTTCTGGTGTGACTTGTATTAAATAGGCTGAAATAGTGGTGAAGTTACAATCTAAGCAGTTCTTGAGAGGCAGTGTTTGAGGGAAGTGAGAACTGAGCTGTGAGGAAAAGAATGGCCGTGAGGTGTGAAGTCAGACATGCTTTTCTTGTTATTTGTTATTACATCATTCATTCAGCTTTCCGAGCCATTATGGCTCATTGCTGCCAGTTGTCTGTTCCAAGAAACCGTTGTCTCTGTCTGCCTCTTGATCTGTTAATCACTTCTGTATAATCCTTTTTTTATCTATCTATTCTCATCCACCCTCTCCAAGTGTCTGAGCTATCTCAGCTGGTTGTTACATCATCTTATATTAAATACTAAAATAACTTGAAAGACCTAGCAGAGACAGCAGACCTATGATTTTATTATTTAGTGCATAGTGTGTTTGGTGGAAATGTTTTTATTTTTTCAACGGATCTACAAGATGCTTATGAGAGTTGCAGAATTTGGAGTGTTTTTACAAAGTCATGAAATTTGATACTTATCAAGTCTTTTCAATGAATTTAGAGGTTTTAAAAAAATGAAATTTGATTCTTAAAAGGCTGTAGAAACTGAATGCTAATGGTATTTTAATGACTCTTTAATTAGAGATAGACCATATTGACAGTAGCCAGTTTCCATTTGATATAGTTTTGTTATATAAACTTCATACTTGAAGTAAGCTACAGGGCACACTGATGTAGACACAGTTTATTTCACATTTACAGATATAAAAAATGAAAGACCAAAGCCAGCCCCCAGAGGGAGGCTTGCGATCATCAAAGATGAACAAGAATAAATTCAGGCTCATGGTAAAATATAAGATCTTGTTATTGTAATAATGTTTGCTTGTCTCAGCCACTAGTACAGTCACTGCCCGGAAGGAAAGCAATGGTAAACTACCTTCTGGAAACATACCAAGAAACCCAAGCAGCAATCATGGAAAGTCAAATAGGAAAAAGATCTGGTGGTGAGTCCCCCAGGCCAGATAGATCTAATTTTAACACTGGGGAAGAGTGTGAGGCAGAGGTCGGTACTAGTAATTGTGATGACGGACAAAATCCTGACGGTGTTACCAAGGAAAACCCCTGTATCAAACTAAAAAGAAAGATAAGAGTAGGAACATGGAATGTAAGAAGTATGTATGAGGGAAAATATCAAGTAATAAGTGACGAGATGAAAAGAACGCGGATACACATTTTGGGAATCTGCGAACATCGATGGAAAGGATCAGGACACTTTAAGAGCGAGAATGATAATATATTTATATTCTGGCGGAGAAGTAGGAGGAAAGAATGGAGTGGCTTTTTATTTGGACAAATCAACATCAAAAGCATTACTAGGTTACAATCCAGTAAGTGATAGAATCCTAACAATCAGACTTAAGGGCATTCCTAGAAATGTAACAGTCATCCAGGTATATGCACCTACATCAGCAGCAGAAGAAGATGAAGTAGAACATTTTTATAACACACTGCAGACGACAATGGACCAGGTACGGAAAAATGATATTGTATTTATAATGGGTGATTTTAATGCAAAAATTGGTACAGAAAGAGCAGAAGATGAAGGACATGTTGTAGGGAAATTTAGCATAGGACACAGAAATGCGGCAGGTGACAATCTAATGGCGTTTTGTATGGAAAATGAGCTAATGATCGCTAACACACTTTTTAAACAACATCCAAGAAGACTTTACACATGGACATCACCTGATGGGAAAACCAGGAATCAAATAGATTACATTTTAGTGCAGAGAAGGTGGAGGTCCAGCATAACATCAGCAAAAACTTTGCCAGGTGCTTATTGTGACACGGACCATGAGTTATTAATAGCAGACATGAAGATAAAGATAAAAAAGATAGTTATGGGATCAAGACCACTTCGCTTTGACCTTACAAATATACCAGAACAATACGGTATAGAAGTGAAGAACCGTTTCGAAATCCTGATGGCTGTACAGGAAGAGATGACACCAGATGAATTGGCTATGCAGGCCAAAGATATCTTAGTAACAACAGCTAAAGACATGGTTCCAGTAAAGAAAACACAAAAGAATGGATGGATCACAGCAGGTACACTAGAACTGATAAAACAATGTAGAGAAATGAAGACACAGTGGAGAGTGACAAACAACAACAAAGATAAATATAAAACTTTAACAAAAGAAGTACGAAGAAACATAAGAAAAGACAAAAAACAATACATACAAGATTGTTGTGAAAGAATAGAAGAACATCAGAGGTGTGGAAGAGATAGTGAAATGTTTAAAGAAATGAAGACATTGACGAGAAATGTCACACCTAAGCTAAATGTAATTTGTGATGAGATGGGGAATACCCTGACAGAGACAGAGGATATTCTGGAAAGATGGAAGGACTATTGCAAAAGAATGTATGAAACAACCGACTGTGGAAGCAGAAATCAACAGTGTGAATTATTATTGCAGGAGAAAGAACCCGAGCCGACAATGGAAGAAGTTTTATGGGCAATAAAGAATTTGAAAAATGGTAAATCATCAGGATGTGATGAGATAACAGCTGAACTTATTAAAGCAGGAGGAAAGGAATGTGCAACAATCTATCATGCACTATGTAAAAAGATATGGCATTCAGGTATTTGGCCAAAAGAATGGAAAAGAACTGTATTCATTCCACTGCCAAAAAAGGGTAACCTGAAATTATGCACCAACTACAGAACTGTTGCCCTGATTAGTCATGCCAGTAAAATTCTGTTAAAAATCATAATGGGTAGACTTCGAAAGAAAATAGAAGAAGAAGTCAATATGGTCCAAGCTGGCTTCAGGCAAGGAAGAGGATCAAGAGATCATATATTCAATCTAAGATTAATAATAGAGAAATGCAGGGAGTTTAATGTGAATCTATATTTATCCTTTATAGACTACTCAAAGGCATTTGATTGTGTACAACACCAGAAACTTTGGGAAATAATGGAAAAAATGGGATTTCCAACACATTTGATACAATTAACATCACTGCTGTATTTAGACCAACAAGCAGCAGTAAGAATAAATGGTGAAACAACAAGTTGGTTTGACATAAAACAAGGGGTCCGTCAGGGGTGCATATTGTCACCCTACTTATTTAACTTGTATACTGAAAATATAATGAGGAATGTTAGAGAAGATGTAGACAAAGAATATTACGATGCCATAACAGTTGGAGGTTATGAAATACCAGAGATTAGATATGCTGATGACACAGTATTGCTGTCCACAACACAAGAAGGAATGGAAAAACTGATTATGTCAGTCCGCAAGAACAGCGAAGAGCAGAACCTCTATCTTAATGCAAAGAAAACTAAAGTGATGACAACTGATAAAACAAACAAGGCAACTGAAATATGTATCAATGAGGAAAAACTGGAAGAAGTGGAGAGTTTTGAATATCTTGGATCACTACTAACTAATAATGGAGATACAATGAGGGAAATTAAAAGGAGGACATCTATTGCTCTTCAGAAAGTAAAACAAATAAAGAATCTGTGGAGAGGAGCAGACAGAACCACAAAAATAAGATTTTTAAGGGCATGCATCTTTCCCATCGCAACATATGCATGTGAGACCTGGACACTTAACAAAACAGCTGAGAAGCACATAAATGCCTTTGAATGTAAATGCTATAGAAGAGTTCTCCAAATATCGTGGACACAAAAACGAACAAATATATCTATACTGCAAGAGCTTAATATTGATGAAGGCTGGCTAGTAAAGAGGATTAAAGAGAGAAAACTTAAATATTTTGGCCACATTAAACGTCATGATAATTTAGAGAAGACCATATTGGAGGGATACATAATGGGAAAAAGAAAGAGAGGAAGACCGAAACGAAGATGGCTGCAAGACATCGTTGATGATCTGGAAATGGATGCAGCAGCAGCAGGCCATCTTGCTCACAACCGAGAGGCCTACAGGAGTGCTGTTTGGGAGGCAAAGTTCCGCAAGGGACATGCAAAGGAATGAATGTCTCAGCTACTGCAAGTACGGCAGCTGCCAGTGTTTGCTCATACCGTTTTATTGACTGAACAGTCTGCACACTATGTAGCCTTTGATTCCTCTAAATTATCATTCCTGAAAAACAGAAGTTAGTAAAGTATTGAAATGCCACTGAAGATAGCAGGTGGCACTGATTTAAAGTGTGGTAATTTGTTTTGTCAGTAAATGGGGACCCCTCCTGATTAGCAATTGGAATTGGTGAATAAGTGCTGTCCCCATTTGTTTTGTTGTGACAAGCTTATGATAGTTTGTTGATAATGATGAATGCTACAGATGTTTTAATTTGTTGATAATGATGAATGATACAGATGTTTTAATTTGTTGATAATGATAAATGATAACATAAGTTTCAGTTTGTTGATAATGGTGAATGATGCAGATTTTTCATTTCATTTCCTATATTTCAGGATGAAGGTGAGGAAGAAAGGATGAAGGAACAAATTTTGATACCTTAGAATTTGTTTACAAAAAAAAACAACAAAATTAATATATTTGTATTGATATAGGTAAATATTTATTGTATACTTCACAACTTCTATTAACAGGGGTTGTGCTTTTTTTTTTCCTCAATTTTGCTATATAAAAGTTTTTAGTGTATAGTATATTGGCCATACCATGAACATTATGGTCCTGCTTTGTGTGACAACATCACTACATGTTTACTTCAGTAAACTAATCTATTCTGTGACCATTATATTCTTTCCTATAAGATGTTACATGTTTTAGAACATATGAAATTTAACAGTCTTTATACAAAATAAACTGTTTGAAAAGAATCCAGAATAGATAAACTCTTTCTCTCTTTTTTTTTTAAGGAATAAAATGATGAGAACATAAGTTTTAGCATAAAAGTATGATAAGGTCAAGGTAAAATCCCAGTTTCCAAGTCATTAAGGCTTATTGGGGATATGGAGTTAGGCCTGTAAGTTTGATGTGGTCAGTATCACATAAAAGAGTGATAGTAAACAAATTTAGTATAACTTTTCCTGATGTTGATTATGTTTTCTTAAAAAAAAAACTCGGGAGCCAGAATTTAATAAAAAGTACTAGTTTTAAAGATTATATCTATGAGCTTAACGACAATATTGTATCAATTCTCCAGATCCCAGGATTTGTAGAGGTTATATACAGGAGGAATTAAACAGCAACTCTTGTATGGCTTTAATTTCAAATGTCACTTTATTGTAAACAAAATTTCACATTTTTCTGATCATGTTGATGTAAATAGCTAACTTAATTGATCAAGCAGAGTCAAGATCTCATTACAGCAGTTTCAAGGAGTTTTCTTTTGTCAAGAATTCCAGGTTACAGAGTTAAAAATGAACACACCCACATGTTCGGTACTTTCCACAAGTTGTATTTAATTTTGTGTACCAGTGCAACACATTTTTTGTGTGTATGACAATATTATTTATGTCCTCCGCACACAAATCTCATTTTACAGTATCTGTACAATGTTGTACAATGTGGAAGACAATTTGGTTTGAGGGTTTATAACCTACTACTGTCACTCTCCAGTTGAGCAAGCAGTAACAAATTATGTTACAAGTGGAGATCATAAGGGCAGATTTAGTTTTAATATTTATAGAGTCTAAAACATAGCCCCTGAATGAAACCTCACAGGTGGAATTGAATACTCTGTATTAAACACTTTATAGCCCATGAGTGAAAGCCATAGGAGGAATTGAATACTCTGTATTAAACACTTTATAGCCCATGATTGAAAGCCATAGAAGGAATTGAATACTCTGTATTAAACACTTTATAGCCCATGAGTGAAAGCCATAGGAGGAATTGAATACTCTGTATTAAACACTTTATAGCCCATGAATGAAAGCCATAGGAGGAATTGAATACTCTGTATTAAACACTTTATAGCCCATAAATGAAAGTCATAGGAGGATTTGAATTCTCTTGTGTGCACAATAGAAGGAATCAGCAAGGTAGTCCTTATGCATCTACTAATAACATTCATTCTCAATGTGATGTTCTTCACCCTGTTGTACATTTGTCCTTTTTACAGATCATTCCATTATTCAAATATAAAGGCCTTAATAAAGTGAGTCAAGGCTTTTTCTTGTGCATTTATATATTTGTAGAACTATTTACATGTTATTATTTTTTTTCAGTATATCCTTATTTTAGAAAAGTTTTTTTTTCCAAAAAAATTTCCTCAGTTTTGTTGCAGTTTAAAAAAGTGGGAGTGAGTTTGTTTCATTGTGGTTTAAAAAAAAAAGGGAGTGGGATTGTTTCATTATGGTTTAAAAAAATGGGAGTGGGATTGTTTTGGTGAGGTTAAAAAAGGAGTGAGATTGTTTTGGTGTGGTTTTAAAAAAAAAAAGAGGAGTAAGATTGTTTTGTTGTAGTTACAAAAAAGGAGGCGTGGGATTGTTTTGCAGTTGTTAAAAAAAGAGAGAATGTGATTGTTTATTATGGTTTAAAAAAGGGGAATGGTTTTTAAAAAAAAAAAAAGATTTCTGTCACTCAGTGAAATATAATTTGTTATTTTTCACTGTTGCATTTTTGTTGGTGAAAATTTTACTGAAAGACAGAATAAAACTTAACTGAATAATGTCCAACTGAACTGGAGTCAGAGTGCTTGTGTGACTCCCTCATGGTGGAGTCAGGACAAGTGCTTGTGTGACTCTCTCATGGTGGAGTCAGAACAGATTCTTGTATGACTCTAATGGTGGAGTCAGAATAGTGACTCTGACAACTGTCTATCATGTATCAAATTTATATTAGAACAAGAAAGAGTGTGCTCTGCACATGACTTTTGATTTGTTTCTAAAACGTCTGTCAGTTTTCTTCTAGCATCTATTTCTTCCAAATTTATGATCAGTTTGACCTAAGTATCTAATTTTGTTAAAGCCATAAGATCGGCGGAAAACGGTAAGTTAATTATACATTCAGGCAGAAATGACGGTAAATTCCGAGAAGGAGTGGGCATTATTATGTCAAATGTAGCTGCAAAGAGCCTTGTAGAATGGGAACCGGTGAACAGTCGTATAATAAGAGCACGATACAACCTACGACACAGAAGAATGACAATAATACAGTGTTATGCACCCACGAATGATGCAGATGATGATGTGAAAGATGACTTCTATCACCAACTACAACAAATCATCAACAAAGTCCCTAAACACGACATCTTAATTGCTATGGGGGACTTCAACGCTAAGGTAGGGAAGGATAATACCGACGTTGAAAAAGTGATGGGGAAAGAAGGAATTGACATGGTTAATCAGAATGGAGAAAGATTAATTGAAGTATGTCTAACAGAGGGCATGGTCATTGGAGGCACAATATTCCCACACAAAGAGATACATAAAACAACATGGATATCTCCAGATGATAGAACTAGAAACCAGATAGACCATTTTTGTATTAGAAAGCAATACAGAACATCTCTCTTGGATGTAAGGGCTTATAGGGGTGCAGATGTCAACAGTGATCACAACCTGTGCATAGGGAAAATAAAACTAAAATTGAAAAGTCAACACAAGAAATCAGTACACAGAAAGATAAACAGCCACAGCCTACAAGAAGAAAATACTAACATTAATTTCAATCAGGAACTTGCCAATCATTCCAAAACACCCAGTGAAGTTGAGGAGATAAGTATAGATGAGTTATGGAATTCTTACAGCACAGCCATAATCACAGCAGCAAAAGTAAGCGCTGGATTGGAAAAACCAAATAGAAAAGCATGGATATCAGATAAAACATGGAAGTATATACATGAAAGACGAGCAGTCAAATTAGACATGTTGAATGCAAAAGCAGATCATGAAAGAGATTTGGCAAAAGCAAAATACAAAGACATAGACAAGAAAGTAAAAAGTTCAGCTAGAAGGGATAAAAGAGAATACATAGACAATATGGCGAAAGAGGCAGAAAAAGCAGCAAAAACAGGAGACAGCAAAACTTTATATAACATACAAAAGAGGCTAACAGGTACTATTACATCTAAAGAAAGACCAATCCTTAGCAAAACTGGAACACTATTAACATCAAATAAAGACCAAAAGCAAAGATGGGCTGAACACTTCCAAGAAATACTCAATCGACCACACCCAAAAGAATTGTTAAACCTTGAAACTGACTTACCAGCCCCACAACTAAATGTCAACCTAGATGAAATTAAATTGCATGAAATTAAAACAGCAGTGAATTTAATGGCTAACAACAAAGCTGCAGGTGAAGATGAAATAACAGCTGAGATGCTAAAAGCTATCAATAGTGACAACATGAGACAACTACAGAGAATGTTTAACAAGATTTGGAAAGAAGAAAAGGTCCCTTCTAATTGGAAGAAAGGAATCATTGTTAAAATACCAAAAAAGGGCAACCTTAGTGACTGTAACAACGAGAGGAGTAACCTTAATATCAGTTGTGTCAAAAGTATTTTGCAAGGTCATTTTGAATAGACTCAAAGATATAGTGGATACTGCAATGAGAGAAGAACAAGCAGGATTTCGAAAAGGGAGAAGCTGTCTCGACCAGATCTTTACTCTCAGAATAATACTTGAAGAACATATTGAAAAGCAGAAACCTTTAATATTGAACTTCATAGATTTTAAAAAGGTATTTGATAGCATACAAAGAGATTCATTATGGAGAATTTTATGTCTATATGGAATACCATCTAAAATTGTCAACATCATTAAGGACTTATACAGTGGATATGGTTATGCAGTCAAGACAGAAGAAGGGATGAGTGAATGGTTCCAGATTGAAACAGGTGTGAAACAAGGATGTATACTGTCTCCTTTACTTTTTGGGATTACAATAGACTTCATAATGAAAAAATGCTGCACAGGTAACACAGGTATTGACTGGGTACATGGGACCCAACTAGAAGATCTTGATTTTGCTGATGACATAACTCTTATCAGTAATAATGTGAATTCAATGCAAGAAAAAACACATAGCCTGTCTTCACTGGCTAGCAAAATAGGACTTGAAATTAACAAGGACAAAACAAAAATAATGAAAATTCCCATCAATCAAAATGGAAAAATACACATAGAAGAGACAGATATTGAAGAAGTCAATCAATTTGCATACCTTGGCAGCTACATAGACCAGGATGGTGACACTAGAAAGGAAGTTAGGATCAGAATTGCAAAAGCAGCATCAATCTTCAAGAATCTTGAGAACATATGGAATTCAAAAGTTACAAGCACAAAAACTAAGTTAAGACTATTCAATTCAAATGTAATATCCACCCTCATTTATGCATGCGAAAGCTGGAAAACAACTAAAGAAATAGAAAAGAGATTAGACTCTTTTGAAAACAAATGCCTAAGGAAAATACTCGGCATCAAGTGGAATGAATTCAAGAACAATGCAGAGATAAGACAGATGACTGAACAACAACCAGTCTCATGGGTGATCAGGAAAAGGAGATGGACATATGTTGGTCACTTGATGAGAAGAAATGACCAGAGAATCCCAAAACAAGCTATCAAGTGGAACACAACAGGCCGAAGAAAAAGGGGCAGACCGCGTGAAACTCTGAAGAGGACATTATTAAGAGAGGCCAAGTTAACAGGCATAAAATCCTTTGATGAGGTTGAAAGACTCACCGAAGACAGGAAAAATTGGCGAACTACTTTACGAGCCCTATGTGACGTTTAACGGCACGGGAAGGATATAAGATAAGATATAAGATAGGGTGCAGTGATCATTATCAGTCCTCTTTACTCCCAATGGAGCATAAGGCATCCACAAAGGTTCTACAGCCAATACTATCATGAGCAAGTCAGAATACCTCAAACCATGTCTTTGCAGCTTTCTTTAGTTGTTCCTATATTGTGCGTCATGTCCCCACTGGCCTTCCCCTCTTTCTTTTCCCTTACGGTGTCCAAATCAGGGTGGTTTACAGGTTGTCTTGTTCTTTCCATTCGTAGTATGTGGCCCAGCCATTTCCGTCTGTCTTTTCATCTCTTTAGTAATGTTCTCCATGCCTGTTTATTTGGTTATTTCCTCTTTCAGTGATAACTGTATAAAACTTGTGTAAGTTTATTAGAGGCAGACAGTGGTTCTTGACAAAGTTTATAGTGGCTTGTTAGAAGTGGAATGGATCCTTGGAGTAGGTATTTTGATAGGCTTCACCATCCCAGGTGTCACGTGGAGCCCTGCCCCATTAAATAAACTTTAAGGAGTTTCTTTTTGCCAGAAAGAGTTGGGAATATAGCAGTGGTTCTTAACTTCAGATCCATTCACTCCCATGGGGGTCCAGCTTATGAATTGACTCAAATAATCTTAGCATCATCTGGGTTTTACTGCTTTATTTTTAATGAGGGATCCACAGCGGTTCTTAGGCCATAAAGGGGGTTCACAGCAGTTTTTAGGCCAGAAAGGGGGTTCACAGCTATTCTTAGCCAGAAAGAAAGGGGTTCACAGCAGTTCTTAGCCCAGAAAAAAATTGGGGGGGGGGGGGATGTCTATAGCCAAAGAAAAGTTAAGAACCACTGGGGTAAAGCATCAGCCAGAATTTTTGCTGAACCCAGTAACTGCAGCATCCATCCCTCTAGCATTCATTCATTCATTTGCATATCCCTTGCACAACTTTGCCACCCTATCAGCACTCCTGTAGGCCTCTCGGTTGTGAGCAAAATGGTCTGCTGCTGATGCATCCATTTGCAAATCATCAACGATGTCTTGCAGCCATCCTCGCTTTGGTCTTCTTCTCTTTCTTTATCACATTATGCACCCTTCCAAGACAGTCTTCTCTAGATTATCATGACGTTTAATATGTCCAAAATATTTAAGTTTTCTCTCTTTAATCTTCTTTACTAGCCAGCGTTCTTCAGTATTAAATTCTTGTAGTATGAATATATTTGTTCTTTTTTTTTGTGTCCATGATATTTGAAGAACTCTTCTGTAGCATTTACATTCAAAGATGTTTATGTGCTTCTCAGCTGTTTTTTTAAGTGTCCATGTCTCACAGGCATATGTTGCGATGGGAAAGATGCATGCCCTTAAAAATCTTATTTTTGTGGTTCTGTCTGTTCCTCTCAACAGATTCTTTAGTTGTATTACTTTCTGAAGAGCGATAGATGTCCTCCTTTTAATTTCCCTCATTGTATCTCCATTATTAGTTAGTAGTGATCCAAGATATTCAAAACTCTCCACTTCTTCCAGTTTTTCCTCATTGATACATATTTCAGCTGCTTTGTTTGTTTTGTCAATTGTCATCAATTTAGTTTTCTTTGCATTAAGATAGAGGATTTGCTCTTCACTGTTATTATGGACTGACATAATTAGTTTGTCTATTCCTTTTTGTGTTGTGGACAGTAATACTGTGTCATTAGCATATCTAATCTCTGGTATTTTGTAACCTCCAATTGTTATGGCATTGTAATATTCATTGTCTACATCTTCTCTAACATTCCTCATTATATTTTCAGTATACAAGTTAAATAAGTAGGGAGACAATATGCACCCCTGACGGACCCCTTGTTTTATGTCAAACCAAGTTGTTGTTTCACCATTTATTCTTACTGCTGCCTGTTGGTCTAGATACAGCAGTGATGTTAATTGTATCAAATGTGTTGGAAATCCCATTTTTTCCATTATTTCCCACAGTTTCTGGTGTTGTGCACAATCAAATGCCTTTGAATAGTCTATAAAGGATAAATATAGATTCACATTAAACTCTCTGCATTTCTCTATTATTAATCTTAGATTGAATATATGATCTCTTGATCCTCTTCCTTGCCTGAAACCAGCTTGGACCATATTGACTTCTTCTTCTATTTTCTGTCGAAGTCTACCCATTATGATTTTTAACAGAATTTTACTGGCATGACTAATCAGGGCAACAGTTCTGTAGTTTGTGTGTAATTTCAGATTACCCTTTTTTGGCCAAATACCTGAGTGCCATATTTTTTACATCGTGCGTGATAGATTGTTGCATATTCCTTTCCTCCTGCTTTAATAAGTTCAGCTGTTATCTCATCACATCCTGATGATTTACCATTTTTCAAATTCTTTATTGCCCATAAAACTTCTATTGTCGGTTCAGGTTCGGGTTCTTTCTCCTCCAATAATAATTCACACTGTTGATTTCTGCTTTCACAGTCGGTTGTTTCATACATTCGTCTGCAATATTTCTTCCATCTTTCTAGAATTTCCACCGTCTCTGTCAAGGTATTCCCCATCTCATCACAAATTACATTTAGCTTAGGTGTGACACATCTCTTCAATGTCTTCATTTCTTTAAACATTTCACTACCTCTGCCACACTTCTGATGTCATTCTATTCTTTCACAACAACAATCTTGTATGTATTGTTTTTGTGTGTGTGTGTGTTTTTATGTTTCTTCGTACTTCTTTTGTTAAAGATTTATATTCCTCTTTGTTGTTGTTTGTCACTATCCCTCTAGCACTGTACTATTTTATCCCAGATAGCACCATTCAGCGCCTGTGTAGCGCGTTGCGAACTTCACGTCATCAAACAATGCGCAACAACAAGTGGCGGCCATACTTCACGCACAGAGAACAGCCATGGATCATCCAGCGATACAGCCTAGGTCAGTGTGTCAAACGTAAAATGACAAATCAAAGTAAACCACCTGAAGCAGTGCGTTTAAACCGCACTAACACGCAAGTGACCATCTAAAACTGCGTGAAGTTCTCTGCTGCTTGACTTTCGGAAAGTTAGGCCCTACATACTGATCATCTGTGTCAGGCTGTGAATGCGACTCATGGAGTACTTCGGATTTGCTTCTGGTAATTCATCATCAGGGCCGAACTTTCCGTTCTTGGCAGAGTCTGTTTTGAAAGATTACCCCGCCGAACTGACGGAGCACCCCGCTATGCCATCACTTTCTCCCTACGATTTTGTCTCAGTGGACTGGTCGTCGCTGTATCGGGGATTTGTGGACTCGTATTTCTCCACCTTCCAAAGTCCGATAACAAGAAGTATAAGCGCAGGCATCATAGCGGCCGCTGTCATCTACTGCGCGTGGAAGGTCAGCGTCGTGTGGAACGATGGCATAACTTTGGTAGTATTCTCATGTTGTCTGTGTCACGCAGACTGTTTGTGCCACTTACGTTTGAAAGAGTTATTTGTGTCACTTTTACGTGAAAAGAATTGTTTGTGTCACTTTTACGTGAAAAGAACAGTTTGTGTTACTCTTATGTGAAAAGAATTGTTTGTTTCACTCTTATGTGAAAAGAATTGTGTCACTCTTACGTGAAAATACGTGAAAAGAACTGTTTGTGTCACTCTTACATGAAAAGAACTGTTTGTGTCACTCTTACATGAAAAGAACTCTTATGTGAAAAGAATTGTTTATGTCACTCTTACGTGAAGAGGCCGGCTAGAGTAGTGGTTAGAGCACTCGTCTAGCAACCAAATGGTCGAGGGTTCGAATCCCCAGCTGAGCGGGATTTTTTTTCCGACCAATACGGCCCCGAGGTCGACCCAGCCTCGTAAAATGGGTACCAGAGAAAATCTGGGAAGTAAAGGCAGCGAGGAAAGGAACTGGTCACCCTACCTCACACGCTGATGACCCAGCATAATGAGGTCTCTAACGCTTCACCCCCTACGGCATTTGCTATGGGACTATCTTTACTTTACTTTTACGTGAAGAAAAAGTTATTTGTGTCACTCTTACGTGAAAAGAGTTGTTTGTGTCACTCTTATGAGAAAAGAATTGTTTGTGTCATTCTTATGTTGTAATTGTGTCACGGTTTGTTTGTGTCACTCTTATGTAAAAAGAGTTGTTTGTCACACCCTTACGTACAAAGAGCCGGTTGTGTGACTCTTACGCGAAAAGAGTTGTTTGTGTCACTCTTACATTGTAAAGAGCTCTTTGTATCACTCTTAAGTGTAAAAAGTTATTTGTCTTTTGCATGTAAAATGTGTGTGTTACTCTTGCGCAGTGCTTCGTGTATAGTTGTATACTTGTACGCTAATTATTGCGCTGTAAAGAGCTGGTTGAGTCATTCTTACATTGTAAAGGACTGTTTGTGTCACTCTTACGCGTAAATGCTTGTTTCTGTCGTTCTCAGGTATAAAATGTATGTATAGTCACGGCCATTGTCAGATTATATTGCGCCCTGGTCTATTAAAAAAACTATAAAGGTCAATACTTATGCTTTTCGGAGGTGTGCACCATATCCCGGTGCTAAATGGGTAAATTGTTCGCTGCCTGTATTTAATAAAAATAGATGAGTGTATGGTTCAATTTTACCAAAAAGATAGAAAGAGTGAGAAAAGTGAGCAGAAACAAGAATGGCAGAAAGCAAGATGAGTACATATAAATGAAGAACATGTAACAATCCAATATTTCGGCAAAAGCCCTTTTCAAGGATCGCGTACAAAAACAACAGGCCAAAGAAAAAGAGGCAGACCGCGTGAAACTCTGAAGAGGACATTGTTAAGAGATGCCAAATTAACAGGCATAAAATCCCTTGATGAGGTTGAAAGACTCGCCGAAGACAGGAAAAATTGGCGAACTACCTTGCGCGCCCTATGTGACGTTTAACGGCAGGGGAAGGATATAAGATATAAGAAGATACAAAAACAACAGAACAGTTAAAAACGCGAAAAACAGATGAAAAATATACAGACTTAGCTTTTTGGTCTCCACCTAGAAAGAAGGCCGGGCACCTAGCTATATTATAATTATTTCAAATTCAAACGGTCATGCACACAGAGGAATGTATACAGCCCTGTTACGACCCGTTTGTATTACGCCATTTCTTATAACATGGTACATACAGCTCTGAAATAGTGTGCTGCCAAACGGTGTCTTGGAAGGATACTTTTGAATATTGTATAACATAAATGGAAGTACAGCACTTAAGCCTCGAATCCTACATACATATAACATGAATCATACACACATTCACTGAGAAATATATGAAACTTTTATGATATATAAGATGTGAAACACGCACACGGGGGGGGGGGGGGGGGCAGAGAGAGAGAGAGAGAGAGAGAGAGAATGATGGCTTACGAAGAACAAATTAAATATGCACAGGTATATGACAAACGGGGATGAAGACGCCCGATAAGGTAATCAGCGACCCATAGCTGATATGTCAGGGTTAGCGACCCATAGCTGATATGTCAGGGTTAGCGACCCATAGCTGATATGTCAGGGTTAGCGACCCATAGCTGACCAAGACCCTTTCCCACCTCTCCGTGTTACCCCCAGTAACAGGCACAGCCTGGCTAACGGGGCAGGGATCGCCATAGTCCCCAAGGTGGTGGAGTCTGCTAAAGAAGCATTGCACACCTTCTGCTTTTTACCTGTACTCCGGGACTGAAAAAGTAGCCGCCATAACCCGCTCCCACGCCGATACGATGCTGTGCCTCAACGTCTCTACAGCATCGGCTGCAAAGAACAGCAGCTCGCATTTACAGGGAGTTCGTGCAAGTACAAGTACAATTATATGACAAGCATCAATATGGTACTGATATCAAGACGATGGCGGCTGAAGAGTTTCAACAATTGTAAGACAGATAGATGTAATTTTAGATGTACTGCACTCGAAGATAATAAATACATTTGACTTCGTCTGTCGCAAATATTTACTCTAAGATGTAACTACTAGTCCCCCATGTGGTACCCGAGACTTGGACGCATGCCTGAGAAGCAAAGAATAGGACCACTGTACCCTACCACGCATGATCGTAAAAGGTGAATAAGGAGAGTTCGATATAAGAACCATATCCAGTTTTTTTAAAACTCAGACTGCTACAGAGACGGAAACAAACAAAAAAAAAAAACGCAGGTGGAAGGAGAAACAAATGTCAGGGACACTGCTGGCGAGATTCTTCGGTTGCCGCCCGTGGAGTGAAGCTTCTCCCGGCCAAGGAAGAAAATGCGGAAAAGCAATCAGGGTTGCTGTGTGGCGCCGATGTGAAAAGGTGATGGAAAGGATAAGGTGAAGCTTAATCAGTATGTCCAGTCGTATCGCGGCAAGAGCTACTCATACCATGGCGCCTCTGCTTTAGAGGTCGGCCACGTCCGAAATACACCCATACTGATGAAATATGCCTAAACCGGCACACACCAGGGGTGAAACTTGATAGCTACGCATGTCACGGAACCACTGCTCTAGATATCGGTCATGTCCTAAACACGCCCATACTGGGATAATATGCCTAAACCGGCTCAACCCAGGAGTGGAAGTCACTAGTGCCGAGGATTCGTCCTCCTGCACAAAAGCTCCGTCCTGGTTACAACTAGGAAGGGTAGCGGCCACGACCACAAAATGCTGAAGTCGGAGACACTGAACCAGGGCAGTCTAGATAGGCAACCACCCCTCAACCGGCGGGGATGTATGCGTATCCTAATCACGCTGAGGTTTTCCGGTGAGAAAGTCCAACGCTGGACTGGATGGGCAACAACCTCTCACCCGGGGGTGATACACGGGTGGGTGTTTCGAAACACGTCGAGATTTTCCGGTGAGAAAGTCCAACTCTAGTCTGGATGGGCTACCACCTCTCACTCAGCGGGGATATACTGATATCCAAAATGAGAAAGTCCAACTCTAGATTAACCGGTGCAACGAAAACCACGGTGTCACGCAATCCCGCTTCTGAGACCCACCAAGAATACAGGCTCAAGTCGTGCGATAAACTCTTGTGGTCCTCTCGGGGATCTCGTGTGGTCCTTTTGGGTCTACCACACGGGGGAACCACGGGACCTATCGAGGACCACAGGTTTAAATTCAGTAGGATCACAGGGCGGTCTTGGTGGTAGAAGCGAACGAAGAAGAAGAAGAAGACATGTCAGGAAACTGAGCCCACGAAGGTTCTGGATGAAAGCCAGCCATGTGCTCCGGATGACTGACGACTCACTGCCAACAATAGCACTAAGATGGACACCCAAGTAAGGGTAGACCAAAGGAAATATGGAGAAGAATAACAGAAAGGATGTTGAGCAATAGAGGGCTCACCTGGGCAAGAGCGGAAAAAAAGACAAAGGTCAGACCCGCTAGATTACCACTGTATCACTCTCTCTCCCCTCCACGGTTTACCCACCCCTGTAACAGGCTAGCGTGACAACGAGGCAGGGATCGGCATAGTCACCATAGCGGTGGAGCTTGCTTTAAAAAAAAAGTATTGCACATCTCTTGTTTTTTAGCTACACTCCTGGACTGAGAAGACCGCTGCCGTAACATGCTCCCAGCCTCAACACCTTCACGGCATCGGCTGCAGTTCCAGAAATATAGAAAAGACATATGTTTATATATGTTTACTTGAAAACTTCCTACACACCAATGCTTGTGTTCTACTCCGTATGTTTTTAAGTGTGATACATTATCTTTAAGGGGAGGCTAGATGAGGAGACTGGTTTCGAAGTGCAGCAAGTAAAAACGTGTAAGTTACCCGCGGGGGGTAAAATAAAGGATCGGAGCAGGTCAGCGCCGTCCAAACCAGCAGATCTTGGAGACTATGTTACCGCCATCAACAACTCGGCAGCCGATGATGTTCCGCCTGAGGTGTCCGCTGTTAGTCGTGTTTGTGAAAAGAGCATTGGACCTGAACAGCTGGCCACGGTTTCTGAAACTTTCCAAAGGTTGGTAACTGCATACGTGAAGGTGTAGTTCTGGACTTCCGACAAACAAAAAAAAGTAGCCTTTTTTTTAAACTGGTATATGCACGAGGCTGATAACATGTTTGTACTAACATAAAAAAGTACATGATATATGACTTTTAAAAAAGCGATTAAAAATATCACGTTTAAGCATCATATGGGGTGGGTACTAGTAAGGCACAAGAATCCCCCGGTTTTGAAGTTCACATTACGCCACTTCGCTCTTACAAAAGGCCTGCACTAGTACCTGTTTTCGCTAACCGAAAGAAATCCTAAGAACATTTTCGCTTTTACGCAAATTTATTTCGACCTGAGAATGAAGTTTTCTAGAAACTGAACATGAAGCACCTGCAGGAGGCTTTTTCTACCAGCGACAGTGGTGCAATGGTTGCAGAAAAGTATGGGTTTCATTTGTGAAATAGGTTTAAGGCAGGTTTGTAGGATGCTGTGAATGCCTAAATAGAACTGTATGACATAAAAATGCACGAGGCTAAGCAGTTGGGCATACTGCCATCTTTGAAGGCTTCCACTTCAGCCATAGAGAACGATGAACTTGTCTTCGATATCAAGGCTGGTAGACATAGAAGAAGGTGTATACGTTCAGTGACATGTCAGCCCTGATGACTAGGTAGCGATGAGATGTTAATATATGATTCTGTTCCTACACCCCAGTCTCGTGTCCTCCCACCCCGCCCCCAGACTACGACCTCTCATCCTAACACATCACCATCACCACTACCACCTCTCTGCCTCCCAGTATATTGTCTTCCCGATTCTGGTATGTGAAACTACACCGATTATTTCTACTCTATATAGGCTGTGTATTTATCACATCATTCGTGTCTGTGCTATATGTGTTAGTTTAGATTTGATGTATTATTTGGTATGATTTAGTAGGGTCTTTTTTTTGGGGGGGGGGCGGGGAACGCTCAGAAATTTTTCCCGTATAAACTAATGGTCACTGCATCTTCTTTATACGCAGTCTCGACTTACGAAATGTTTCATAGGAACTCTCTACTTTCGGAAAGCAAGGGAAAGCTGTACTCCTGTAGGCTAATTTCACTTTTTATTTTGCATGTGTTTTCTCTGAGCTCTCAGAATAGCCTCTCTCTCTCTCTCTCTCTCTCTCTCTCTCTCTCTCTTTCACACGCACACATGTTCGAGTGTACCGATGCGACATCATCCAGCCAGTGTCTCTTACACCTACATCTGGAGGGCAACAGCATTTCTGTCCATGTCAACTCTTTTGTTGGTTAGATTTTTCTACCATCTTCCAGCAGACGAATGGCATGGCCTTGCGGTCAGATGTAATTTTTTCCCTAGTATTGGTTCAGAACTGCTGAACAGATTACGCTTGTTGGCCCGTGTGGAAAGAATAGAAGAGAGCCGACACACGAAAACTATGTATGTATAAGAGACGAAGGAAAGAAGACAGGGGATAAACCAAGGCAGAGATGGAGAGACAACATAGAAGAGGATATAAATGAATGTGGTGTCACCAACTGGAGAGAGAAGATTAGAAATAGTTAATGGAGTTGAACTTTATCTGCAGCAATGAGCCTTAATGGCTTGGAATGCTGAAGAAATATTGGTCCATACCATGAGCGTGGTCAGTCAAGAGCGTTTCTCTCTTGCACTAATGTTTGCTGTTTACAGCGTAATGTAGAAACCAACATCTACACAATGTATAATGGCAGCTTGTACATTTATAAGATGTGTTTAAAACAGGACTTAAGCTACATATACGTCCTTCATCATCGTGTGGAAATAAAGAGTGAGATGGAACCATCACAGTACTCTGTATCTGTTTTTTTTTAAAATATTAATAAATCTGGGCCAAGTGAGCTGATGGCCTGCATGAAGGATCGTGTACTCTGGAGAAGCATAATAGCCAACGCCAGTCGGCACGGCACCTGATGATGATGATGAGATCTGGGCCAAATATGACCTATTCATTGTTTCAGTTTTTCTTTACATTTGTATAATAGGCTTTATTTTTTGTTGTTTGCCTTCAGTACCTCAAAGGTTTGAAATATGCTCATGAACATCTTAACGTGTTGTAAACACTTTAACTGTATAATATTAATATTTGCAATACAAGGTTTTATTCCATATCTGTACTCTGATTTTAATTTCCTCGCTTACGAGGAAAATTATACTTTGCCTTGCAACGCTTGTTAAAATCCAAAATCCTGTCGCCAAACATAAAAATAAAAATCTACAAAACTATAATAAGACCAGACGTCATATATGGATCGGAAACATGGAGTACAACAAAGAAAGATGAACAACAATTGCAGATCTTTGAGAACAAGATCCTAAGAAGAATCTTTGGGCCGATAAAGGATACCAACAGTGGAGAATGGAGAACTAGAAAGAACACTGAACTGAACAGCTTAGTTAAATCTCAACGAATTATAAATGTCTTGAAACTGAACAGACTACGCTGGCTGGGACATGTAAAAAGAATGGAAGAGAACACACAAACAAAAATTATGTATGGACAAGAAATAAGGGAAACGACCAAGGGGTAGACCAAGACAGAGATGGAAAGACAGCATAGAAGGGGATATAAAAGAAACTGGTGTCACCAACTGGAGAGAGAAGGTTAGGAATAGAGAGGAATGGAGGTGAACTTTATCTGCAGCAATGAGGCTTAATGGCTTAGAAAGCTGAAGAAGAAAAAGAGTACAAAATATGATAATTTGTCATTTTAACCTATAGAAATTGCAGTATTTATGTATTGTATTTCTATTTAACAAAATAATAAAGTCATCTAGTTAAAATGTTGAAACAAAGCTTTGTTTTGTTGAAATCATTTTTTTAAAGAAGAAGAAAACGAAGTTAAGAACTGAAGGTTATAAGAGAAGAGTAATTTTCTTGTAAGAGAACGGACCCCTACTGACCAGCCCATTCTGGGAAAACTAAATATTTTATTACTTTGATACTGATTGGTGGATTTTCTTTCTTAGCTGTCACAACTATGTCATCGTAAGATTTATGAATCGCATTTTTACTCATAGGACACGTTTCTATACCGTATTTTGCACCCCTTCAGAGATGAATTTAGAATATGTAGCATGGGCCATGCAGCCTTCAGGCTAGTTAGATACTTAAAAAAGATTTTTATGAACGAGATTCGCACAGGCAGCCTGATTATGAACTGTGAAAATTTGATTGAGAAATTAGTTAGTAGGCAAGGGAAGGCTTGATAAAAGCGAAATAAGGACGAGGTGTGAAAGTTTTAGCACCTTGAGTATTTCTTCACAGTATAAATCACTGATAGATTGCTTTGTCTAGGCAGCTTTTGGAAGCCCTCTCCAAGTTGGATGACGTGAGATACCGGCTCAAAGAGCTCGAGAGCGAGAAGGAGCTTCTGGCAGCCGAGATCGATCTGCGAAGGAAGGTTACACAGAAGCTACAGGAGGAGAACTCTAACGAGAGAGAAAAACGCCAGCAAGCAGAGCTGAGAATGGAGGTCAGTGCCGTGTTCATCAAGGCATATCCGTAGCTCTGGTTTTAGTCGTTGGTCTTTTCTGTCGTTGCCATTCATAAATAAGATACCTCCCTGCCTCTTTTCTGAATAAACATGTCATTTGAATTGGACGAAGATCTTCAAATTTTACTGTAGTATTGATCAGAGAGAGAGAGAGAGAGAGAGAGAGGGAGGGAGGGAGAGACGCATGCAAAGTGGTGACTCTGATGCGCCATTATTTAAAGGTAAACTACAAACAAAAATGGTTGATTGATTGATTGATCTTTAAAGGTAGCATCACTGCAGCCAGGATATTCCCATGTCTGCACCATCACCAGTTCCAATAACCAAAGTAAGATGCGTATACTAATTGTCCGTGTCACGTGTTGATTTATGACCTTGGATTTGTGGCTTCTGTCCACAGATTCCCGCCTATCTTCTTCCTCAGTTCCTTCATTCTGTGGGTGTAATGATTACTGTCCTGTTCTAACTCGTCTTCCAAGAAACAGATTATAACCTAGTCAGCAAAATACGATCTATAAAAATATATAGCTAACATCTGTACTATCTGTAATCAAATACTAGTAAATAGTCGAAATATCTTTCTAAACTTGTCTCATTACCAATTTTTTTTCAAGATTTTGTCAGCTCCATAGGATGATAACAACGGAAATAAAACGATATTAGTGTATTGCACGAAGGGATGAAACTATGTACACAGTCTGTTAAAGTATGTGCAAACACGATAGTTTGGAAATATCTGTTTTATGTTGAATTTGTATGTGATCGGCCTGAACGTTGTTTTGTCAGAATGATTTTTACATAGATATTCTATACGCCATTTAATACACTGACGCTCGTGTATACAACATGATATTTCGTGTCAGGCTTGGAAGCTGATATGTTCATGCTTAAGATTTGTGTTTGTTTGTAAGAAAGCTGTTTTACGGCAAGACTGACCTGTTGCCGGTTTAGAGCAGGTTTAGAACACACTGAAACGTTATCTCGCTGCGACTGCGCTACCCTGCCACGTGCTCATCTGTTTTAAACCACAGTAGTATTTGTTCATTGAGACTTTTCAAATTTTTAAATATATAGAAAATAAATAGAAAGAAAAAAAATGCTTCTAAAAGATGTAGAAAGATATTTAACTGGACGCTGCACGTCTTCCTGTGTGAACTTCAGATGATGGAGATTGAGAACTCCCAGCTCCGGCAGCTTAGAAAGGAACTGGCTCTTAAGTCTGGCCAGGTGGAGAGGCTGGAGAAGTTCATGAAAGAGAAGGACGATTTGCAGATAAAACTGTTCGAAGAAGTAAGTGTATAATCTGTGTAATGTATACGATATCATAATGTGTGTAGCTTTATTTGCATAACGTACGGCTTCGGTTAGCTAAGATCTTTGTCATTGCCCTCCGGACAAATCCATATGTGCTCGAATCTCACTTCAGTGTACACAGACTGATGGCCCTAGTTTTATTTATAGCTTTCTGTGCACGAAGACGTTCTTGCCGCGCATGGTCGCATTTTGCTCCCAGCTCTTTCATCATAAAACACACCACCATGAAACAACGTCTACTCATCCGGACAGCTGGTGATGCAGATGTAGCTATTCTCACCAACTGGTTACGCGCTTTCACATCCAGAAATGCATGAATGTATTTAGCAAACAGTATTGCTTCCACATATGAAGAATTCCGAGTCCACAAGCAATAGACTGTATCTCAGATGCGTAATTTTTCTTTATGTGAGGCTATCGGGTTACAACTCACGCGTGCTGGGGTTTAAGGTAAAACTTTAGAGAAGGGACATTTTTAGCCAGAATTTTAAAAAAATTTACTTTAGTGATTTTCTCTTACTGTCGAAATTTATCTGCCCACGCTCTCTGTAAATGCTGATCCCTTTAACTAACTCTCCCCGCCGCTATCACACTATCAGTACAGCAGCTGCACTCACAACGTTGTTTGTAATGTTTATGTAGGAAATATTTCTTCTGTTGATGTATCCAGAATGTGGTTATACCACGAGCCGTTGCAGAGGCGAGGGCCAAAGAGTTAGGAGCCCTGCAGACCCGCGTGCACCGACTTCAGTCAGAAATTGATGCCAGCAAAGCTCATCAAGAAAATGACTCTGGGTATGATATGAGTGGGGTTTTTTTCTCCTCTGTACTCCTCCAACAAAATCAATCTTCTTCTTCTTCTTCTTCTTCATTTATATATGTATGTAGTTACTTCTGTACTGAGTGAATGTTTTGAGAGCGAAACGTAAATTTTATGTCTCTCAGCTTCAGTGTTTTTATGTTTGTTACATGAACAGCATATTTGTAGAATGTCTGGAATAGAGTGAAAGATGTATGATAAAGGGCAGAATGTCAGGCCTGCGTGCCCAATTCTTTACCCTTTTGAAATAAAGATCAATCAATCAATCAGTCTTCTTCTTTTCGAGCCATTAAGGCTCACTGTTGCAGATAAAGCTCATCTCCATTCCTCTCTATTCCTAATCTCTCTCCAGTTGGTGACACCAATTTTTTAAAATCCTCTTCTACGTTGTCTTTCCATCTCTGTCTTAGTCTACACTTTGGTCTTGTTTCCTTCATCTCTTGTGCATACATAATGTCTACAAAATGTAAAGTATATAATTTATATCTATTTGTATTTCCAAATGTTTCTACTATTATTAATAGCAGATGTCTGTTTTCGTGAATTCTTTAGCATCAGTTGCTTAGTTTAGTTCTGTGGTGTTTCCTGTAGTCGGTTCCACTTACCTCTCTCGCTTATACCGGTTATTGTTTTGTTTAAACCACCGACCAGCCAGCGCCGGCGATATGGTTCATATTATGGGTTTTAAATGCAATATGGTTTCGATGTAGAAAGAATTTTATCATTTTATATTTATTTTCTTATTATTTGTCTTGTCCAATATTCCCTTACGGTGTACCGGGTTCATTTCCCAGCAGTGGGGATTTTTTTTTTTTTTCTGGCGCATGTCAAAAAAGTCCCCTGGGTTCACCTAACCTCTAAAAATGGGTACCAGAGAAATCTGGGAAGGTAAAGCGACCAGACGTGATACTGACCACATCACACTTTCATGTGCCGATGTATCACATAGTTTATTGTTATTTGTTCGCTATTCTGTTTATCTGTGTAAAGCTTTAGTTCTTTTAGGGTGGAATATTATTTGCTGATTAGTTAAGGTGCCGTGTCTATTTATTTGACTTAATCTTTACTATAGAACTGAGGGTAGAATAGTTTATCCGGCAGTGACATCAGTCTCCACATTCTTTAGTACAGCAGTACAAATAGGACCTAAAACTTCTCTCTTTATGTTCCTTCCAGGTTCTGCTCCAATATATCTGCTTTCTTAACTGGATATTACCCAGGTTCTGCCCCAATATATCTGCTTTCTTAACTGGGTTACCCAGGTTCTGCTCCAATATATCTGCTTTCTTACCTGGATTACCCAGGTTCTGTCCCAATATATCTGCTTTCTTACCTGGATTACCCAGGTTCTGCCCCAATATATCTGCTTTCTTACCTGGGTTACCTAGGTTCTGCCCCAGTATATCTGCTTTCCTACCCCGGGTTAGCCAGGTTGTGCCCCAATATATCTGCTTTCTTACCTGGGTTACCCAGGTTCTGCCCCAATATATCTGCTTTCTTACCTGGATTACCCAGTTTCTGCCCCAATATATCTGCTTTCTTACCTGGATTACCCAGGTTCTGCCCCAATATATCTGCTTTCTTACCCAGGTTACCCAAGTTCTGCCCCAGTCTATCTGCCTTCTTAACTGGGTTACCCACAAGTCCCAAAGCTGCAAACCCAAAACTAAGTACATCCTTATTATCAACAGAAACTAATGCCACAACAACATTTACTTTTACAACCAACATAAAATTTCAACCTTTTTATCTAGAATCCAGTTTATCACAATATAAAGACAGTGCCAACAGGAGTGAACATACAATTCAACATGAACATACCAGAAATGCAAACATTTATCACATATGATTATATGTGATAAATGTTTGCATTGTATTATATTAATACATTTAACTCGAATCTCAATATTAACGAGCCGTAACAACAGCTCGGTCTAGACAATCAATATCAGCACTCATAATTTCTTATCAACCATTGTCTAGAAAAATAACATAAAGAACCTGTGCTTCTTGTGACGTTTTAACGAGCCAAGCTTTGGACAAAAGGTACATAGATATCAAACATTCTACAAAAGTGAATGATGGAGATCATAGTAATGAATGCAAATTAAAATATCAAATATGATTCATTGGGACACAGACAGTTTGTACACATAGTGAACATTCAACCACAGCCATTGCAAAAAATCTTATAAGCCTCGTGACACGTTTCATGTTACATATTTATCACGAAGCTCCACACATAACATTATAGATGAGTGTGTTACAAACAGGAATCATTAGTTCATCATTAATCATCAACAAATTAGTAATTCTTACAAACATATATGATACATCACGACTTGTGTTACTTTAACAGTTAGACTTTTAGTCGTAGTGAGTACAGTTCACACTACATGTCACGAAGACACCTCAAAAAGAGAACTGAAACACTTACCACATCCACAAAACTTCACAATCGACGTACGTGGACACACCATATCAGACGACACTTGACAATCTAAGGATGCCTCGGGGTCGACTTTACATCAAAAACGCCATCACGAGCAATGTCTACGAATACATTCCAGGACAGGACATCACAACCTCCGGCTTGTACGACACACACCCCTTTATATACCCGATACACCTATCTGACGTGAGGCGGTCAGTCTAACTGGTCAGCCGAAACCAAAACGGAACTGAGCGCTTCACATCGAAGGTCATTGAAAATACAAGCATAACACCGTATTCCCCGAATATGCCTTAAGACATGGACACGGGAATTTTATCTTACCTTTACCGTTTATTAGATTTGACAAAAAGTTGACAGAACCAGGACATATGACCTGATTGATGCGGAAATACAAGAGGAGGTCATTAAGTAACTCGTAAATGCCTGAAAAAAAAAACTAAATGCGACAGTAATTTGAAAACTTTTAATTTTTGAACCTACATTATTCCCCTATTTCTCAACGTAATCGCCACCAACATTCATACATTTGTCCCATCGTGTAATCAGTGATGCAATACTTGGCGTAAAAATGGGGAGTCCGATTTCTGAACCATTTTTTTTTACTTCTGTTTCCACCTCTTCGTCACTCGAGAATCTTCTCCCGCCAAGGTGGTTATTCAATGTACCAAACAGGTGAAATCACTTGGAACTATGTCAGGACTATAGGGTGGATGTTCAAGAACTTCCCAACCCAACTGGCTAATTTTCTCTTGGGTTAACCGAGCCGTATGTGGTCTGGCACTGTCATGAAGAAGAAGCACACCTCTAGTCAGCAGACCAGGACGTTTTCTTCGAAATGAATCCCATAGCATCGACAGAACTTCACAGTACGATACAGAATTCACACTGTCACCATACTTCTGGAACTTGGTTAACAACACTCCTTGATAATCCCAGAACACTGTCAGCATAACCTTCCCTGCAGAAGGCGTAATCTTGAATTTTTGTCAACAATTTCGGTGCGTCTCTGAGAAAATTCTTTTACCCAGTTATAGACCGCTTTACGTGATAAACACTTTTCAGCATAAACTGTAATCATTTCCTTATGGATGTCCTTTAGCCCACAAAAATCGCACTACACTTTTCTGTTCTTCTTTGGTACACATTAACAGTTGGGTAGCCATTTTTTGTTATTGCTTTGCGCATGCGCACGTAACTCCCAGCGCCCCCTACATACAACTATTATAAAGTTGGATGATGGTATTATCTAAGGATATATTTAAATACTACATGATAACTGCCACTGATAAAATATTTCAATTTGCGAGTTACTTAGTGACTTCCCCTCGTACATAGTCTCGTAATATGGACAAAATTTAACCATGTAAATTTAGTTTAAATAAAAACTATGACAAAATTAGCAAAGAGCTGATATATATTGCGAGAATCAATATATGTACACAACACACACATACAAACTTGCGTTGTGATGCAGAATCGTAACAAACAATGATACAGTATCTATTATATCACTTTTTCTTAAGGTGTCTTTCGACCGAAAACGGCACAGCTGCATCATCTGTGCCAATGGCGAGCGAAGTTCCAGTAACGTCAGACAAGAACATTTTAGATGAAACATCATTGATGCCAGCTGAAACCTATTATAACAGAGTCCCTAACATAAAGCGGAGATTGGCTGATAAATCACCGCACTCCAGCCGATCCGTAATGAAGTCATCTGAAAGGTCACCAAAATACAGCAGGTCAATGACTAGTCCTGTAATACTTATGTCGAAAAAGATCCCACAAGGGAAGTCACAGGCTAATAAAGAGATATGTGCTGTTAAGAACATTCAACGAGTTACAAATTTTAACATGGCAACAGTGCCAAGTATGGGCGTGTCAGATGGCCTGATCGACTCATTTGGTGCATCCTGTAACAAGGGCACTAGCGTCTTCGCCCAGATAAAGGCGTTGATTAGCGGGTTTCGAGACAGTAGTTCAGACTCTGACTTTGCTAGTCCGTCTGCTACTTCAGCCGTAGTCAGTGACCAGGGCACCACTTCAAAAGACACAGACAATAACAACCTTTTTAAGAACGAAGAATATCCTCTGTCAGATGGACAGAGCAGCCTCTTCATGTCGGCCACAGATGGCTCTGGCACCTCTGACTCTGAACAGATGAAGACCCCAATTAACGGCATCAACAAGTCACTAGGGAAAAAGGCATTGCCTGTCAAACGTTTGTCCAGGTGCAAGCGTGACAGAAAGCGAGATAAAGATCGGCTGCGACGGTTGATGTCACATTTAGCCGGTGGCCAAGACGCTGCGATAAACATCGGAGAGGCATCAACGCTGGAGTCGGATTCGAGTGACCGCAGCCGAAGGAGCACGGTCAAGAGCTTCCCCATTGCGAGCAGAGCAGGTAGCAAGTCTCAGCTGTGCAGCAAATGTCCGGGAGACAGCCAGGACACCAGAGCAACTACTCCTGAAAGCTCCGATGAAAACGATGGTGACAGTGGAGATTCTTGGATTGTAATTTTGCCCGCTGCCTCTTAAGTCATTTCGGTGGTACATTATATAGATTTGTTGTAAGCTGCTGTTAGGAAGCCATTAGAATCAGGCGTGAATTCATTCTGTGCGGAACTGAAATAATTATTTTATGAAACAACCGTGTCAGCTATATTTTACTCGAAGAATAATTCTAACTCTTCTTCTAAGAAAAAGATGTTACCATCGTGTGATACAGCTTCAGCGTATTTCCAAATTATAATACTATAAAATAGAGAGAGAGAGAGAGAGAGAGAGGCTGATACATAAGAAGAATAACTTAAATTAACAAGATAATAAAAACGGTATCAAAGTGAGGACAATAAATCCATTCGTGGTGATAACTTTGACTTTAGGCTGCACCCGTTGAACTTTTCAGGGCCCATTTATTTCCTCGAAATTTCCGTTGTGGTGGGGGATGATTCCTCAGCTGTTAAATGATTATGCCGCCAAGCTAATTAGCCACATTCAGAAGGCATCAGTGGAGTTGGATCTTGTTATAAACAGGCACGGCCCGGTTTAGATATTTTCACAATGCCTGCCAATATGGCATTATTATGATGTAATGAAATAAGACATGTCTAAATACTCCAGGTGTCTTCTTAAAGACTTGCAGGAATTGCCTGCGTTTCCCCGGACGTTTCTTCTCTTCTTTCTCGCCATTGTTTTCGGCATGTTATCCCCATACCCCCGTACCCCTACCCCCCCCACCCCACCCCCACTATGATGTTAGCAAAAAGTGACATTTCAGGAAAAGTAACATCTTTGTAACAAATAACAGTGAAGTATCACGAAACTGCTATGTCGTTGTTTGTTTATTCCATTTCTGGATCGTCCATTTTCATTTTTTTTTCATTAAGTTTTCATTTGTATATGAATATGTTTTGTGAGCCAGATGTTCCAGGCCCAGATGGAAGGAGAGGGGTGGGGTAGGGTTTTCTTTGTTTCAGGGGCGGATCCGAAGGGTTTTAGAGGTAAGGAGGAGTAGGGCATGGCATGGTTGATAAAAACAAAATGGTTAATCAGTATTATAAACTGGCAAAGCTTGTTCACCATTTTAACAAATATTATAAACGGGCAAAGCTTTTTCACCACTTAACAAATATTATAAACGGGCGAAGCTTGTTCACCACTTTAACAAATATTATAAACGGGCAAAGCTTGTTCACCACTTTAACAAATATTATAAACGGGCAAAGCTTTTTCACCACTTAACAAATATTATAAACGGGCAAAGCTTGTTCACCACTTTAACAAATATTATAAACGGGCAAAGCTTTTTCACCACTTAACAAATATTATAAACGGGCAAAGCTTGTTCACCACTTTAACAAATATTATAAACGGGCAAAGCTTGTTCACCACTTTAACAAATATTATAAACGGGCAAAGCTTTTTCACCACTTAACAAATATTATAAACGGGCAAAGCTTGTTCACCACTTTAACAAATATTATAAACGGGCAAAGCTTGTTCACCACTTTAACAAATATTATAAACGGGCAAAGCTTGTTCACCACTTTAACAAATATTATAAACGGGCAAAGCTTGTTCACCACTTTAACAAATATTATAAACGGGGAAAGCTCTAACAAATTCCTCTCTGAGGCTCTTTTTTCTGGTATATCGTGGTGAAGAATATGTAGAAAAGCAAGAGATCGGGCGTGAAGTGGGCCTCATTAGCGTTCTTTATTTACCATACTTTTCTAAGAAGAAGGCATCATAACATCTCCGCCTGTGTTGGAAATACTTCGTTAGTTTACTATGTACCCAAGTTCACTAGACTTAACTAGATCTTTTGTCAAGGGCAGAGCATATCGTGAAACTCTGTTGAAGTATTGGACACTTAAGAGTTGCTGGACCTGAAGACTGTCCTTTCTCGTAGAAAGCCATCATCATAAAATATTTTTATTCAGGGGTTACATGAAAAATTAAATGGTTTATATTAGACAGTATCGGGAGCTCGAAAACTAAAAGGGTGAGATAAATTTGCAATGAATGATTGATACGCGAGAAATACAAATGCACATAACAGTCCTGCATTTAGATCTTTCAAGGCAAGCCTCAAGTCCTTGCAAATTACAATTTTTCAAGTCCTAAATCAAGTCCTGGTTGCAACTCAAAGATCGAATCATCATCGATCGGCTCGAGGCTACACCTCTTAAACAGAGGAGAATTTTAAAAAAAAAAATCTTAATCGGCCGTTACAGATTCGAACTTTCCCCACTTGGACGGTGCCACTTGCTCTAATACCTGAAAGTCAATCGTGATAGTGCTGCCGTATGGACACTAACATCATATTCCTATGTGCCTCTAAGGCATGACAGGGTTACCTTTACTTTTACCTTTTTAAAAGGTCAGTAAGAAGTGAATGAAGAACTGGGGTGGGGGGGGGGGGGGTTAATGCGCTTGTCTCTCATGGCAGTTGTCAGCGGTTCAAACCCATCCAGTGGAGTTCCGCTCTAGTCCACATGTTAGAAAGTTTCTCTCCTTTTGAATCATGCGCAACAGACAATGAATGGGAAATGCAGAACAGAAATTAGGAACAGAATAGGCCAAGCAAAGACTGCATTTCAGAGAATGAGAAACATATTGACCAACACATCCTTATCAATGAATGTTAGAAAACGAGTACTAAAATGCTATATTGAACCTATCTTGTTATATGGAAGTGAATCATGGACAATAGGCAAGTCTGCACAAAAATCATTGGAAGCAACAGAAATGTGGTTTATTAGAAGAATGTTGCGAATCCCCTGGACAGCAAAAATGACTAATGAAGAATGTAGGAGAAGAGCTGGAGAGACAAAAAACCTTGTCAAAAAGATAAGAGAGAGACAATGTACTTTCATAGGACATGCAATGAGAAGAGGGGGCATTGAAAATATTATAACAGGAAAAATAGAAGGAAGAAGATCAAGAGGAAGACCAAGAGAAATGATACTGGACAGTCTGACGGGATGGTGTGAGAGGAGATCACCAACTGAGCTGATGGCATGCATGAAGGATCGCGTACTCTGGAGAAGCATAATAGCCAACGCCAGTCGGCACGGCACATGATGATGATGATGATGCAACAGACAGGATGTAGTCTGCTACAGTGTTAATCTATCAAGCGGAACACAACAGACAGGATGTAGTCTGCTACAGTGTTAATCTATCAAGCGGAACACAACAGACAGGATGTAGTCTGCTACAGTGTTAATCTATCAAGCGGAACACAACAGACATGATTTAGTCTGCTGCAGTGTTAATCTATCAAGCGGAACACAACAGACATGATTTAGTTTGCTACAGTGTTAATCTATCAAGCGGAACACAACAGACATGATTTAGTCTGCTGCAGTGTTAATCTATCAAGCGGAACACAACAGACATGATTTAGTTTGCTACAGTGTTAATCTATCAAGCGGAACACAACAGGCCGAAGAAAAAGAGGTAGACCACGTGAAACTCTAAAGAGGACGTTGCTAAGAGAGGCCAGTTTAGTGGGCATAACATCCCTTGATGAACTTCAAAAGCTCGCCGAAAACAGGAAAACTTGACGAACTATCATGCGAACCCAATGTGACGTATAATGGCACGGGAATGATGTCAGATGTAATTGTTACACACTCCGTTGTATGATAGATTTGTCACGCACTATATACCATCAAATATCATGGACACAAAAAAAGAACAAATATATCCATACTACAAGAACTTAATATTGAAGAAGGCTGGCTAGCAAAGAGGATTAAACATTAAATATGTTGAACACATTAAACGTCATGATAATCTAGAGAAGACAGTCTTGGAAGGGTACATAATGGAAAAAAGAAAGAGGAAGACCAAGGCGAAGATGGCTGCAAGACATCGTTGATGATCTGCAAATGGATGCATCAGCAGCAGGCCATCTTGCTCACAACCGCTAGGCCTACAGGAGTGCTGTTAGGGAGGCAAAGTTCTGCAAGGGACATGCAAATGAATGAAATGAAATATATACCATCATAGGTATGTCTCACACGCCAATTAAAGACGTGATGTTAAACTGCTCACTGACATAATTGTCGCACACCCCACTAAAATATACCCTTGTCACATACCCACTCCGTGACACGTTTGTTTACATACCCACTCCGTGACATGTTTGTCATATATCTCCTCCCTCTGTGACTTTCTTGTCACATCCCCCCCCCCCCCCCGTATTCTATAATAAAGTAAGTGCTGCCGTTATTAAATCATATAGTCTGCCATTCTGAGATTCAATATTTCAAAGTCTTCAACCATCGCATATAGTACCGCTTTTTCTTATGTAATCGGGACAAGCAACAAGAAGATCAAACTGTCGGGGAAAGAAATGAAAATGTGATTTTTATTCTAATTAAATACTTTTTTTCTCCAATTCTCTACTTTCTCTCGATACTGACATCAGACTCTCGATATGTTCTTTTTTGACCTGATAAAAAAATTTTTTTTACTGCGTGATTATTTCAACCGAAAATCCCGTTAACTCGTTACTACAGTAGCAGTCTAAGTCTGGGGCAGCCAAGCGAAGTAATTTAAACGCAAGCGCCCACATATCAACATTCCCACCTTTTCCCTCCAGCATTTTACGGCGGTGTAGTGAAGGCTGCAGTCAAACAAAACTTGTTATCATCATCATCATCATCTTTTACTCTCTTGAGAGCATAGGCCACGGATTAAGGCTCTCCAATCATCCGTGTTCTTGGAATTATTCTCTGCTTCCTTCCACGTGCACCCCTTGTTCTCTGACCACTGTCATAATTTCTCTTCTCCAGGTAAGTCTAGGTCTTCCTCGTTTTCTGTTTCCTTGAGGATTCCATGTCAGTACCTGTCTTGCTATGCTGGTGCCGGCTTTCCTCAGAGTGTGACCACGTGTTATACCGAATGAACTTTGATTAATATGCTAAGCAGAAGGCTGTACGTCTGGACAGTGTGACAAGAAACACTAGGGGAATCTTATGTGGAACGAAATCTGTTATGCTGCGTTATCTGTAACTAAGAAACCTTAAAAAGGCTGTTTAGCATTGATCTCTGCCTTACAGGGACATACACATCTTTTACAGTAACCCCTTTCGTATAAGTTGTACCAATTTCACAAACTTGAACTGAGGCTTTGTGAACGAAAAAGATAAAATACGTTAGAAGAAGAAAAATAAAAGTGCAAGTTTTTAGATACTGTGTATTTTTCTTTCATATTTCTTGAATCAAAAATGGTTCCTAAAGTGGGATATGCCTCCATTCCCCAGCCCTTCCTTCATCCAGTGCAATCTGAAAATTCAAGGGGGGGGGGGTGAGGAAAAAGGAAACCGCGAGAGGCATCAAAACTGGACAAATGAAAACTTTTGAGTGCGCTAAGAATCTGTGAACATCGATGGAAGGGATCAGGACACTTCAAGAGCGAGAATGATGATATCTTTATACACTGGTGGAGAATTAGGAGGAAAGAATGGAGTGGCTTTTTACTTGGACAAATCAACATCAAAAGCAATACTAGGTTACAATCAAGTAAGTGATAGAATTCTCACTATCAGACTTAAGGGCATTCCTAGAAACGTAACAATCATCCAGATATATGCACCTACATCAGCAGCAGAGGAAGGAAGTAGAAACTTTTATAACACACTGCAAACGACGAAAGACCAGGTACGGAAAAATGATATTGTATTAATAATGGGGGATTTTAATGCAAAGATTGGTACAGAAAGAACAGAAGATGAAGGACATGTTGTAGGGAAATTTGGCATAGGGCATAGAAATGAGGCAGGTGACAATCTAATGGCTTTTTGCATGGAAGATCAGCTAATGATTGCTAACACACTTTTTAAACAACATCCAAGAAGACTTTACACATGGACATTACCGGATGGGAAAACCAAGAATCAAATAGATTACATTTTAGTGCAAAGAAGGCGGAGATCAAGTATAACATCAGCAAAAACTTTACCAGGTGCTGATTGTGACACGGACCATGAGTTATTAATAGCAGACATGAAGATAAAGATAAAAAAGACAGTTGCAGGATCAAGATCATTCCGCTTTGATCTTATAAAAATAGCACAACATTATGGTATGGAAGTAAAGAACCGTTTCGAAATCCTGATGGCTGTACAGGAGGAGATGACACCAGATGATTTAGCTACACAGGCCAGAGAAATGAAGACATTGACGAGAAATGTCACACCTAAGCTAAATGTAATTTGTGATAAGATGGGGAATACCTTGACAGAGACAGAGGAAATTCTAGAAAGATGGAAAGAATACTGCAGAGGAATGTATGAAACAACTGACTGTGAAAGCATAAATCAACAGTGTGAATTATTTTTGAAGGAGAAAGAACCCGAACCGACAATAGAAGAAGTTTTATGGGCAATAAAGAATCTGTAAATGGGAAATTACCAGGATGTGATGAGATAACAGCTGAATTTATTAAAGCAGGAGGAAAGGAATGAACAAATATATCATGCACTATGTAAAAAGATATGGCATTCAGGTATTTGGCCAAAAGAATGGAAAAGAACTATATTCATACCACTGGCAAAAAAGGTAATCTGAAATTATGCACAAACTACAGAACTGTTGACCTGATTCGTCATACCAGTAAAATTCTGTTAAAAATCATAATGGCTAGACTTCGTAAGAAAATAGAAGAAGAAGTCAATATGGTCCAAGCTGGTTTCAGGCAAGAAAAAGGATCAAGAGATGATGTATTCAATATAAGATTAATAACAGAGAAATGCAGAGAGTTTAATGTGAATCTATATTTAGCCTTTATAGACTACTCAAAAAATTTGGGAAATAATGGAAAAAATGGGATTCCAAAACATTTAATACAATTAACATCACTGCTGTATCTAGACCAAAAGGCAGCAGTAAGAATAAATGGTGAAACAACAACTTGGTTTGACATAAAACAAGGGGTCCGTCAGGGGTGCATATTGTCACCCTACTTATTTAACTTGTATACTGAAAATATAATGAGGAATGTTAGAGAAGATGTAGACAAAGAATATTACGATGCCATAACAAGTGGAGGTTATGAAATACCAGAGATTAGATATACTGATGACACAGTATTACTGTCCACAACACAAAAAGGAATGGAAAAACTAATTATGTCAGTCCATAAGAATAGTGAAGAGCAAAACCTCTATCTTAAAGCGAAGAAAACTAAATTGATGATAACTGACAAAACAAACAAGGCAGCTGATATATGTATCAATGAGGAAAAACTGGAAGAAGTGGAAAGTTTTGAATATCTTAGTCCACTGCAAACTAACAATAGAGATACAATGAGGGAAATTAAAAGGAGGACATCTGTCGCTCTTCAGAAAGTAAAACAACTAAACAATCTATGGAGATGAACAAACAGAACTACAAAAATAAGATTTTTAAGGGCATGCATCTTTCTCATCGCAACGTATGCCTGTGAGACCTGGACACTTAACAAAACACCTGAGAAACACATAAATGCCTTTGAATGTAAATGCTACAGAAGAGTACTTCAAATATCGAGGAAACAAAAAAGAACGAATATATCCATGCTACAAGAACTTAATATTGAAGAAGGCTGGCTAGTAAAGAGGATTAAACAGAGAAAACTTAAATACTTTGGACACATTAAACGTCATGATAATCTAGAGAAAACCATCTTGGAAGGGTACATAATGGGAAAAAGAAAGAGAGGAAGACCAAGGCGAAGATGGCTGCAAGACATCGTTGATGAACTGCAAATGGATGCATCAGCAGCAGGCCATCTTGCTCACAACTGCTAGGGCTACAGGAGTGCTATTATGGATGCAAAGTTCCGTAAGGGACATGCAAATGAATGAATGAATGAATGAAGGGTGTGACCAGCCAAGGGGCGACAACAGGAAAAAAATTTCCAGAAGCACTGATCTGACCTTCATTATTCATTTTTAATAGGTACATATACACGTTAGTATTTTATATGCGTAGAAATCAATCTAGCTATTTGTTGTTGGTGTTCTTGTTGTTGTTGTTGTTCTTGTAAGTTTGCCCTTTATTGTTTATTTTCTTCTTGCGCTCGGGTTTGCTTGTCCTACCGGAGTTCGTGGTTCAAGTCATTGTCATTCTGTAACTGTTTTTCTTTCTCTCACATCTAAAATACTTCGTCTACTTTTTTTCCCTCTCAGATCCAAAGTACTTTGTCTACTATTTTTCTCTCATATGTAAAGTACTTTGTCTACTTCTCTCTCTCTCTCTCTCTCTCCCTCTCTCTCTCTCTCTCTCTCATATCTAAAATACTTCGTCTACTATATATTTTTTTCTTTCTCTCACATTTAAAATATTTTGTCTACTTTTTTTTCTCTCTCAGATCTAAAGTATTTTATCTACTATTTTTCTATCTCTCAGATCTAAAGTACTTTGCTTACTATTATTTTCACTCACATCTAAAGTACCTTGTCTGCTATTTTTCCCTCTCTCAGATCTAAAGCACTTTGTCTACTATTTTCTTTCCTCACATCTACAGTACCTTGTCTGCTATTTCTGTCTGTCTGTCTGTCTCTCTCCCCTATCTAAAGTACTTTGTGTAGTGTTTTTTCTCTCTCAGATTTGAAGTACTTTATGTACTATTTTTTCTTTGAGGTACTTTTGTTCTTTCTTTCACATCTAAAGTACTTTATTTACTATTTTACGAGGCTGATAATACGAGTACATGTTGTATTCTAAGGCTGTGCGCAATCCTCATTGTTTTCATTGTGATAAAATTGTGTCTAAATGTATCAATTTTTCACACGATCTCTAAATTTAGGTTTGACTACTTTGTTCTCGCATTAGCAGGAGCTAAAGCCGACAGAAGTAGTCAGTATTCTCGTATTATTCTGGGCAATTTAATGGAAGAGAATAGCAAATGTGACATATCTTTAACCAAACAAGTGACCCAGATTTGCGAGCTCGGAATTGGCCAATTAAATGTTAATTACACAAATTTTATTTACACTAACCTAAAGTAAACTGAAACTCGTACGCGAGTGATTTAGCAGAATGAAAGCTGAGAGTTAAATGGTAGATAATCGAACTGGTCATCTCTTCACCCTTTTCAGAAGGAATTCCGATTGTTTGTTCGGGCATGGCTGCTTTGAAAGTAGTTCTTTCTTTCTCTCTGTCTGTCTCTCTCTCTCTCTCACACACACACACACACGCACGCACGCACGCACGCACCCACGTCCGATTAATGGGCCGAAATCTCTGATGAGTCACTTCCAGTCCGTATAATATCAACTGTTGATGCCAGATACCATATACTTCACTGCTTAAAGTACCTTCCAGTAAGAGGACAATTATACTGAGAGTAGGAATGATGCGTTTAGAAACGATATTAGCCGGAGGTGTATGGTGCAGTTTCAAAAGAAAAAGAAACAGAGAAGAATGGTGGGAAGAGTAATTAGCAATAAGAACAAGGAAATGGTTATTGCTAACTTCTATTCCTTTCTTTCTTATCTCTTTCTTTCTTTCTTTTTTTGTGTGTGTGTGTGTGTATTCTGGTAAATATGCCTTTATCAAGGACAGCACAAAAAAGACAATATGTAAACACAAAGAAGAAACTTATATGCGATCCGCTCTTTGAAGAGACTGAGCACAGACTGCAGCCACGAACAGTAGTTTTTCTATGAGGAGAAAGACGGCCAAGCGTGAAATATAGAAACTAGAGCAGCAGAAGTGCGTGTGTGAGAGAGAGAGAGAAGGGGGGGGGGGGAAGCAACACTGGACAGGAAAAAGGAGATAAGGAGGAACAAAGTAATTTTTATTTTTTAATGTAGAGAAAATTGAGATGAGAGTCACGCCCAGATAGGTTCAGGCATCCGGGCAAATGAGTATTATTAGGAGAGCATTTGGTAGTATTCAGCCGGGTTCAGATGTCCAACCAGGAGAGCATTTGGTGGTATTATTAACTCTTGCTATCACGCGGAACCGATGAGTAAGTCAAGCAATTTGGGGGGGGGGGGGAGACACGAGAAATTAAAAGGAGCATGGCTTTACAAACAGTTACTCGTGCAATCATTCTGCTTTCTGAGCCATTGTGGCTCATTGCTGCACACAAGACTTGTCTCCCTTCCTCTCCTTTCTTAGTCTTCTCCTATCATTTGTCCACTCTGAGGGGTCGTAGGTCTCCTTCCAGGTTGTCACGTCACCCCCATCTCGGGCTGGCTCTTGATCTGTCTCCGTTTACCACTTCTGTATAAGCCCTTTTTGTTTGTATATTCTCGCCCATCCTCTCCACGTGTCCGAGACATCTCAGTCTGTTGTCTTTCATAATGGTAGTTATAAGTGGAAAGAGTTTGTTTGGCTATAATTGTTTCTAAGTGTTGTAATTGTTTAAAAACAATTATAGCCAAATTATAGCTTTCATTTGCTTTTTAGTCCCACACAGAGACTGGAAAAATAGTCACCGTAACCCATTCTCAATTCGACACGATGCCGTGCCTCACCACTGTCATCCCATCGGCTGCAAAGGACACCTGCTCGCAGTTCCTGGGAGATGGAACAAGAACAAAGGACCGCCTAACGTAGCATTTCTAGACCATTTTTTCACTGAAGGAACATCTTAAATACTTTTCAAGCTTCAGAGAACTGTGAACGATCACTCGTGGCTCAGGGAGTGTACCACCATGGGCGGAGCGTCATCGTTTACGTGATCAGTGTCTGGAAGGATCTCTATATATCGAGGAAAGTGTTTGCAGGATCAGAGTTAGCTAGAGGCAACGGCGGGGCGAGTTTCTGTTCGTTTGTGTTTATGATTGTTATGGAATACCTATCCAGATCCGACCTCATACTGTGTGATCATGTCTTGTGATGTGGATTTATGTAATTCACGTATTGATATGGAGATTCTATATGATTCATGGTGATTATCATTATATTGGATGAGCACATATCTGATTCATAATATGCCCTCATTCGTATGGATATTACATATGCCGCAATGTGTTATAAGGAGATATGTAACATGGCAAAAGCAGCTGTAGGAAGAAATGCATTAGCACATAGATTCGTAGAGATATATGTCACAGCAGCCGCAGCTGTGTGAGTTCAGTGCATTAGCACATTGTGATTCGTGGAGATCAGGGAGGTGGGTCATAACAGCGGTAGCTGCAGGAAGAAGTGCAGTGGCACATTATGATTCCTGGTGTAGAGAGGTGTGTCATGGCAGCACTGGCTGCGTTGGATATAAGTGCGATGACACAGTTAGATTTATAATGTGGGTTACTTGTGGGGCCAGGAGAGTCCAGGACCACGGGTCAGTCAGGTTTAGTTAATGCTTACGTGAGAGGTTAATCTATAATATTGATATCATGCTTTGTTACCATTATGATGACATATGTTGTATGTCCTGTGGATGTAATGTCAGTGGATGTGTTACTATGATATGTGTAGTGAGAATAATAAATTGTTGGTATTTAAATTGCTGACTTGGTAATTTGTATTGCATGTTGATGTAATGTGTACTGATTAATGTAGAATGCTGCATAACTGGCATACAGTATACCTAGGAGGGGGGAACCTGGGTTGCCGGTCATGAAGGGGAAGCTAGATCTTGGCCACACAGCACAGTAGTACATTGCCAAGGGGGCTGTTGGAACAGCTGGGTAAAATATTCCTCCCCAGTTAACTAAATAATGCAACATAAGCACCAGCAAGTTTTTACACTTGATGCCTTTATGTAGAGGTAGAAACGAGCAACGTTTACAGAATCCCGGCGTAAGATTGAGCTCATTACGTTAGAATGATCATGTTTGCAGAAGTAATATTTCAATAAAAGTTGTCAGGGCTTTAATATATATATATATATATATATATATATATATATATATATATATATATATTCATTTCATTCATTCATTTGCATGTCGATGGCGAACTTTGCCTTCCAAACAGCACTCCTGTAGAGGCCTTTCGGTTGTGAGCAAGATGGCCTGCCGCTGATGCATCCATTTGCAGATCATCAACGATGATATATATATATATATATCATCGAAGGACAGGCATTAGTGGAAAACCCTTGCGGAAGCCCCATGTGCCCTGGGCACTTAAGGTTCAGATATATATATATATATATATATATATATATATATATATATATATATATATATATATATATAATTTTCTTTTTGATCTGTTTGCAAAGGATGCTCATTTGTTTATTTATTTATTTACTTATCACGATATTTTGCTGAGCCTCTAGCAATGTATTGTTGAACTACGATTCCACGAATCACCGGCTGAGAAACCCTAACCTCCAATAAGCACGCACAAGATTGATTTAGAACATGTTTACAGTATTTACTTGTCTTTTGTTGGTTGTGGGATCAAAAGAGTTGGAACTGTTTTACTATTTCATGCACTATCTGGCGTAAGCAGCCATGACGAATGGGGTGGGGGAAAACCATACGCACATAGACAAATTAACCGCTGCCAGTTGTCCTGCAAATAAGCAAAGTTCGAGAATATGGTAAATTTAAAAAACGTGATGACATTTATAAAAAATGCCACCTAGCGGAGCTGGTCACGTGACCCTGTTGTTCATCGGCCATCTTGTTTGGATGGGGCACTTCCTGTGTTTTGCAGAAACGGCTAACGTAAAGTACATACATGCTACTTCACGATGGATAAATGCTAAAACACACGATACTTGCATGACGCCCCCAAGCGCATCTGATCAGGTGAGCGCTAGTCTTGTAATTATATGCAGTTTATAAGTTAATCTGTGAGTTAAAGAAGTTTACTGTAATTCGTCACAGTAATTGGATACAACATCTAACAGCTTGGATGGTGACAGTCATATTGACAGGAATGTACGTAGGATTGGCCTGACTGTGCAGACAAGAAATCGTTATAGATCATCGATTACAGTCATGATTAAGAAATGCAGAAAATAATATAAATGTAGAAGCTATAATATGGTGGGAAAAAAATAACAAATGGCTGATAATAACGAAAACTTGGAAAAAAACTCCCGTGTTTATCGGAGAATAAGAGAGAGAGGAGAGAGAGAGAGAGAGAGAGGACAATTTAAATCAGGCAATGGAAATACGGTCGTGCGGAACAAAGGGATACATGCCAATAGTTTTGCTTTTTTTTATGAGCCAAGCAAATAATAATAAACAGAAAACCAAGTTAAAACTAAGACTTCAAAATATTAGTATCTAGTAACATTTACATGCAGATTTTAATCGTGATAAAAAAGGTAAAGGGATTCACATGCATCATCATCATCAGGTGCCGTGCCGCCTGCATTGGCTATTATGCTTCTCCAGAGTACACGATCCTTCAGGCATGCTATCAGCTCAGTTGGTGATCTCCTCTCACACCGTCCAATCAGACTGTCCAGTATCATTTCTCATGGTCTTCCTCTTGATCTTCTTCCATCTATTTTTCCTGTTGTTATAATATTTTAAATGCCCTCTCTTCTCATTGCATGTCCTACAAAAGTGCATTGTCTCTCTCTTATTTTTTTTTTACAAGATTTTTTGGTCTCTCCAGCTCTTCTCATACATTCTTCATTAGTTATTTTTGCTGTCCAGGGAACTCGCAACATTCTTCTAATAAACCACATTTTTGTTGCTTCCAATGATTTTTGTGCAGACTTGCTTATTGTCCATGATTCACTTCCATATAATTCACATGCATATGAACAAAATCAGTGGAAGAAAAAGGAAAGCATTACAAGTGTTATAATTTGTTGTGAATGGAAAGATAGAAAGGTACATATAAAAGGCAGGTGAAAATTAGGGCATATGATAAATCTCTTTTATAAGGGTCAAGTGTATCTCATTATTTTGTGTATATTCCACTTTCTTACATGGGTTATTAATCTATTGGAACTGATATTATTCTAATATAAGATAGAAGAAAAGGGACAGTTATCTGTTCTATTGCAGTCTGATAGAGGTATTTTATAGTTAATGAAGGTAACATAACAAGCTAAAGAAAATGTTGTAGAAGGTTAGTGAAGGTATTATAGTAGGTTAATGGAGGTAATGTAGCATGTTAATGAAGGTGATCAGAGCATTTGTAGTAGTACTATAGCAGGGTAATGAAGGTAATCAAAAGGTTCTAGTACAGTAACAGGTTAATGAAGGTAATCAGTGGTTTAATTGTAGTTTTATAGCGTGTTAATGAAGGCAATCAGTGGTTTAATTGTAGTATTATAGCATATTAATGAAGGTAATCAGTGGATTAATAGTAGCATTATAGCAGGTTAATGAAAGTAAGCAGTGGATTAATAGTAATATTATAGCAAGTTAATGAAGGTAATCAAAAGGTTAAAAGTAGTACTATTAACAGGTTAAGGTAGGTAATAAGGTTAATAGTAGTTTCGTAGCAGTTTAATGAAAGTAGCATTAATGTAATATGTTAATGAAGGTAATCAGAAAGTTAATAATAGTTTTGTAGTAAGTTAATGAAGGTAGTAGTAGTATTATAGTAGGTTAATGAAGGTAATCATCAGGTTAATAGTTATAGTAAATTAATGAAAATAATATAGAGTTGAAAGACATGATGGGTAAGGGGCAAATATTGATTAGAGAAATAGTTCAGCTGCACTGAACAAGTCTAGTGGATGATTTTTTTTTTTTTTTAAATCACTAAGAGGCATAGTTAAACTGGTGGCTTGTTCTGTCTTATAGTTTACAATCTCTCAGTTCATGTCCTTGGATAGTGATTAACTAAGTTATGAAAATAGATGAGTGTATGGTTCAGTTTTACAAAAAAAAAAAAAAAAAGATAGAAAGAACAAGGAAAGTGGGCAGAAATAAGAATGGCAGAAAGCAAGATAAGTACATATAAATGAAGGACATACGACAGTCCAGTATTTCGGCACAAGCCTTTTTTTCAAGGATCACATACAAAAACAACACAACAGATAAAAACACAAAAAGTCGAAAAATATACAGACTTAGCTTTTTGCTTTCTTCCTGGTAAGAAACTCTGGCATAAAATGCGGCCAGATAGACAAAGTAGAGCACAAACTGAAAGCCTACAGTTGGCTGAGAAATGTTGCAAAAGGGTTATTACAAAGGGTACCATATGTTGAACAGTGTGGCAACTCTGTCATCTTTCTCTTGGATTGTATTTTTTTTATTGTAATACTTCTAACTTTACTAGCTATTTTTGGCATACCGCCAATATTGTAATGCCAATATGGCTTGAACCATACTCCCATCTATTTTCATTACTAGAACCAGTTTTGCTGCAGTTGTTATTTCTTTTATTTTACCTAGGCTAGCACCACACAACACACTTTGTAGCATCTTCTAGTGGAGCAACAAATTCCCTTCATTTGTCACAGAGAATTCTCTTACATCTCTCATGGCTCTACATTACTTAATCCCTTCTAACCATGTATAGACTACTTCAGCTCAGGGTGCTGATTGGGATAATAGTTCTCATCCTAAGGGAATTACCAACATTCTAAAGCCAAATTTCAGAGAGCAAAGCTGCAAGCCAGACGGGAAAGTTGGAGAGAGAAAACAGAGTCCCTAAACTTTGAAAAGGATGGAAGGAAACTGTGGAAACTAGTCAAACAGTTAAATGATGAGAGTACTGGAAGAAGTACAAAGATTACACTAATAGAGGATGGGAAAACTCTTACAGGTAAGCAGGTAGCAGATCACTTTGCTCGCATGTTTGCACAGGACTGCAACATTGATATCCATCCAGAGAAGGAGCGTACAGTGCGCATCGAGCCACAGAAAGAGGAGGAACAAGTCAGAAAAGTGGAGGTCATGGATGCACCAATCACACGCAGTGAGTTAGACCTAGCAGTTAGTAAACTGAAACCAAGGAAATCACCAGGACCAGATGGAGTGTCCAATGAAATGATCAAGAACCTGGGAGTGGCAGCAATGGGAAAGCTGTTGGATATTTTCAATATGTGCTGGAGCACAGGTAAGTTACCTCAAATCTGGAAGGAAGCAAGCATGGTACCACTGCTAAAACCAGGGAAAAACAGTGATACTGCCTCCAGCTACAGGCCAATCAGTCTCACTAGCTGCCTATGCAAAACGATGGAACGCATCATTGACCTGAGGCTAAAATGGTACCTAGAAAGTGAAAACCTTCTCGTTCCACAACAAGCAGGATTTAGGCAGTACTACAGTACGGAAGATCAAGTGACCTATCTCTCTCAAGAGATTGAGGATGCATTCCAAGAGAAAAACCTTGTACTAGCAGCGTGGATAGACCTGAAGAAAGCCTTTGATAAAGTATGGAAAAAAGGTCTGTTGTGGAAACTAAGAAACTGCAATGTGAATGGAAGACTGTACAACTGGATAAAGTCCTATTTACACAATAGAAGAGCTAGAGTAGTAATGGATGGACACAAAAGCCAGAAAGTACTTCTGCGACACGGTGTACCACAAGGAGGAGTCCTTTCGCCTACACTATTCCTTGTATTCATTAATGACCTGGTCAAGGAACTTCCCTATGGAATCAAAGCAGCACTGTATGCAGATGATCTGGTCATGTGGTGTACAGATGAATATGCGACAGTTGCTACACAGAGACTCCAAAGAGCAGCAGACATCTTGACATCATGGACAAACAAATGGTGTGTAAGTATCAACACAGAGAAATCAAGTACCACTCTGTTCACCCTCTCATCTAAACAGAAAGCAGGTAAGATCTTTGTAAATGAAATACCCTTAAGGATGGACAACCAACCCACTTACTTAGGAGTGACTCTTGACTCAAAACTGACTTGGAAGCAACACATCAACAGTGCAGAAGCAAAAGCCAGAAGAAAACTAGCCATATTAAGAAAATTAAGTGGGACTACATGGGGAGCTAGTGAAAGAATCCTCAAGAACGTATATCAGCAAAGTATTCTACCACATTTAGAATATGGCTCAACATCTTGGTGCACAGCATCAAACACTACGCTGCATAATCTAGACAAGGTTCAAAATCAGTCACTACGGATTATCACAGGTGCCATGAGGTCCACACCAATAGTAGAAATGCAGAAAATAGTTGGTGTTCAACCGCTAAAGGAACGTAGAGACACAAAGGTCATGACCATGGGAGAAAAATTCCTTAGCTCTGTAAGCCATCCCCTGAAGGAGAGATTCAATAACTTGGCATTAGGACGGCTTAAAAGAAGCAGCTTCATTCATCAGGCCAAGCGTATGCGTAAGCTGATACCTGACCTTCCAACTGTAGTCACTCCATTATCATCTGTACCAGAGCATACACCATGGAAAGAAGCAGATTATACACAAATAACTATTCAGACTGAAGTGAAAGGTGTGCAGAATGGTGAGATGCAGAGCAGTCTTGTAAGATCAGTAGCCACACTTAGTGTTCTAGATGACAAATATCCATGTGACACCTGGATACGTGTGTATACAGACGGATCTGCACATAATGCCATAAAAAATGGTGGGGCAGGAGCATATATTGAATATCCAAACAACACCATTGACAAGATTTCCATACCCACTGGTAAATACTGCAACAACTTTGATGCAGAAGTTAGGGCAATTATTGCTGCAGTTGAAAAACTATCAGACTCCAGAATTGATACATGTCCTGTAGTAATTCTCACAGATGCAAGATCAGTACTGGAGGCTCTTCAGTGCAACAAACTACCAGACCTTAAGGATGCCTTGTCAAAAATTGGCTTACAACATGGAGTCACTTTGCAGTGGATTCCCTCCCACTGTGGGATACCAGGCAATGAGAAAGCTGACCATCTGGCCAAAGAGGGCACTGAAATGGAGCAACCAGACATACCAGTCACCTATAATCAGAAGAAAAGCATGATAAAAACCTACAGGAAGCCACAAACACCACCACATGATGACTATCACATGCTAAACAGAAAGGAACAAGTCACCATCTTCCGTCTCCGAACAGGACACAGCCGACTCCGAAGTCATATGTATACAAAGTTTAAGGTTGGTACTACTAATCTATGTACATGTGCCCAGGTGCCCCAAACCGTGGAACATATCCTCCAGAACTGCATCAACTACGAGACACTGAGAAATAATTACTGGCCCAGTGAAACCACTAAAGAAGATAAGCTCTACGGTTCCATACATGAGTTACAAAAAACAGTGAAATTTATCCAAGAGACAGGACTGCAGATATAGACAGACAGTGCGAACGAAGAAGAAGAAGAAGAAGAAGATCCTAAGGGACATTGCATGTTGTCAGCTGTAAGATAGAAGTTATGAATATCTTTTGAATAATATAGAAGATAAATACAGTGTATGCACTTGTTTTTTTTTTTAAACTTGTTTTTGTGTGAAGTGAGTTCATACGTTCAGAGTCAGTCTCCGATGTTGCCACAGAATTTTTAGCATTTAAATTCTAGTTGATGTCCAGGTATATCCTCACAGATGGAATTAAAACACCAGTGACCATATATTTGTTCAACACTTGAAAAATTCAGTGTCATTGATATTATACAAGAGGTGAAGGGTAGTGACTAAAGAGTCAAGGGTTTCCACTGATTTTATATGAGAGGTAAAGAGAATGTGGGCTATATGAAAAATCAGAGCTGACAACTGATACTATATGAGAAAACAGGGTTAACAATCATGACTGTGATAGATGACTATTCCAGACTGACAAGACAATAACCTACCTCCCCATGGTAGTCTGTCAGTTGATTGATGTGTTCTTCATCAAGGTGGGGCTTTGCTGAAAAGCCAGTCTCTTCTGAGGTTCTTGAAATTGAGGAAAGTTGCCATAGTAAATTCATTACTTCACAGTTTGCTTGTTTGAAGATTTTAACCATTATATGGCTTCAGTGAAATTAATTTCATGGGTATGAGCAGATCATCATAGCTAGTCAAAAGCAGCAGTCAAGAACATTTGCATGAAAAATCCAAGGCTAGGTGACTTTGATGATAGGCACTTGATTTTATCACATCCTCATATTATCATAATTTAAAAAAAAAAAGGTTTCATTTGTCTCATGGGATTTGTCATGGGATTTTGTTCAGTTTCATTTTTCAAAGTCTAGATGAAAGTAATTGTGATGGCAACTGCTGTAAAATGGGCACTAGTAGAGTTGGACAGATGTGTGTGGTGCAGTCTTATGAAAACAGATGGAGGGGGAGAGAGAGAGGAAGAAAAGTTAGCAATAAAAAGTACAAACAATGAAATGGTTATGAAAGACAGCAGTGACAACCAATATTTTGGAAAATTGCCCTTGTTGGAACAACAGAAAAGATAAAACAGATTAAAGATATGCAAAGAAGTTTCTGTGATCCATTCTTTCAGAGGAAACTGGGCGAACTTTGACTGCTGCAGGCAGAAGAAGAAATATGAAGTCAGTTAAATGTAGAATATGATTAGCTAGAGACTAGAGCAGCAGAAAGGAAAAAAAAAAAAAGAAACACAAGGGAAGAGCAAGAAAATAGTGTCGACCATTGCTATCTCACAGAACAGATCCTTTCTGGCACAAGACACTGTGGTCACCACAAATGCAACACTTGCCTTTGTTGAAATTACCCAGGTAACATTTCCTAATAGATTAGTATTAGTCAACATGTACAAAAACACAGGGTAGCAAGACTGTCATAAATCCTTATTCATGTTGTGAAACCATTGATACACCTTTGTGTGACCATTCACTGCATAAACAACAGAAAGAAAGCACAAAAGCTAGAGAATGAAATGAATGGCTCAAATGCACTAACACTAGTGATGAGAAAGAACTATCAACAGCCTACATTAGGTGATGAGAAAGAACTGTCAACAGTTGCCAGTCCTTAGCAGTGACATCACTTTGTCATATGATCAAAGCAGGCAATCAGTTCATTATAGGATGTCATTAGTTTCTTGTGAGACTCAGTATCTGAGCTCATTAGCAACAAGTTATGAACTGAGTCATGTTGACAGTAGATTTCTGCTAGGAAGTGTTAGCTAAGGGAATTGGTCTGCTAGTGTGAGCATGGGAGTAATCAGTTATAAAAAAACTTATATAAGTACTTCAAGTGTGTCTGTTAAAGCTTGGATTATATTGTTGATATGAAGCACTTACAGCAGACAAAGCAGTCATATCGTTGTTGACGTCCTGACTACCGTGAAACAGATTCCTTCTAAGCTGTCGCACGGAGGGGCTGAGAATGCATGAACTCTGGTTAATTATTTGGGCACATCATTATCATCTGACTTGCCATCTCCTCAGAGAAGGTTGGCTGCAGTGGATCTTTCAGCTTTCTCTTTGTTTTCTGCCCCCTCTCTTGTTGTTTACTCATTTGTATCATTATCATGTTCTTGTTTTCCTTCCTGTATGGCTTTAAATTGTGACATTATTGATGATTTGCAAATAGATGCACTAGCAGCAGGGCATCTTGCTTACAGCCAAGAGTCCTTCAGGAGAACTGTTAGGGAGACAGAGTTCCAAAAGGGACATGCAAGTGAATGAATGGTGGTTTTAATTACATTTTTATATTGCTTCTTAAGATCAGAACACTTTGTCTTGTTTTCAAGTTTTCCATTACTTCTTCTTCTTCTTCGTTCGCATTGTCTGTCTATATCTGCAGTCCTGTCTCTTGGACAAATTTCACTGTTTTTTTGTAATTCATGTATGCTGCTTCATTTGTCTGAGTACTTCATTTTTTGTGTTTTCTTTCCATAAATACATGGTTTGTCTTTATGTAACAAGAGGTTCAGTCATAGTTGGAGAGCTTTGGAAACAGATAAGTTCAATGAATGTGATCTGTATTGATTATTTTATGAGTTATACTGCAGTTGTCAAGAAGTATAGCTACCAGACGACACGGTGTCTTTAATGGAGACATTATTTTACAGTTTAATTCACTTAGAATTGTGTGTCCACAGCCAGTTATGCATGTCATGTCATATTGCAACTTGTGGATACAATTTTCAATCTGGCTATGTGCTGTCTTATAGTTTAGCAGAACAGTAAGTAGTTTGTTAGCACAATTTTCATATTTTTATAAAATATATTAATATTGTAGTTATAGATTGAGATAATGAGTGCATAGCAGTTGAGCGATAGCTAACAGCTGGTTTTGTGATTTTTTTAGGTTTTTTTTTTTTCAAGCCATTTTGTTCTTTACATGGCATATAATTTTTCATGGTTCATACGAGGGGCATTCAGAAAGTAATGCACTACATCGGTTGTTTTCCAGCTAATAATGAGGATAGGAGCATGACATTTTGCACACTTTAAATATGGCATGTGCCAATTGTGTGAACCAAATTGCACTGCAACTGGATAAAGAATATGGCTGCCCTAACTGTTGAAATAGAGTGTGTTAGCAACTTGTGGTATAAGCTGCGAAATGTGATAGAATTTCTTGTTGCAGAGAAGGAAATTATTGTGAACATTCACAAGCATTTATGTGATGTGTATGGAAGTTTTGCAGTCGACAGGAGTACAGTCAGTCGCAGGGTTCAGAGAATCAAAGAATCAATAAATGGAGATAAGAAGTTGCATGATTGGCTGCGCTGTGGACGTCCTGCCACAGCCACCAAGTCAGAAATGGTGAAATGCGCTGAAGGCAGAGCTGGATTAGTTTTTCTGTCATGCCATTGTTTAGACTGTTTATCTTTTCAGCTTCACTGTCATTCTTCCCGTTTATCTCTCCCCATATATGGTATTGAGATCCACCATTTTTATAATCATGTCATATATAGCTTTGCCTACATGTAATTTAATTACATTCCCTTTTTCTGTAGCTTTTGTCACATTTTCCTGCAGTGCTGTGGTATTCAGCTCTGAATCTTCTATTAACTGTGTGACTTCATCTCCAACTCCTTTTCTACTGACTCTGACACTGCTCAAAGTTTTTTAAAACTCACAAGAGCAGAATCCCTTTCTTTATTTGTCATCTAAGCTGTCCAAGGTTTTGTACAGAAATTGTGAAAAGAAAATAGTCTAATTTACCCAAGAGATTTAACTGAAGATAGAGACTACGAATGTGTCTGAAGATGGACTGGGTGGGTTTTATTGTTACTGATTTTGAGATATTCCTTTACTTGTGCACATTTGTCGTGGGTTTTTAGATCAGGGAGATTCATTATGTATCTCATTGCCACTGTGGATGTATTCTCGGTGCAGTCAAAAACGAATCTCATCGCTTCATTTTGCACTTGTTCAAGTTTGGTTTGTATTTTTGACAATGTTAGCAGGTCTAGGCCGTAGTCTACTTTGGATAGCACCGAGACTCTCATTAGTATGAACAGAGTGCATTGCGGAAGTTGTTGATATACTATAGCTTTGATGGCAGCCAGTCCCTGCCTTGCCGTAAATGCTGTTTCTTCTATAATAACCTTCACGCGGTCACAGGATCAAGAATAAAAAGAGACAAATCCTGGACGGCTGAAGTGGAAGACTCATTAAGTATAATTACTGATCCACAACATATCAACTGAACCTGAATGGAGAACTTGCAGTGAGGCCCACCAAAATCCCACTAAAGTACACATAACCCTCACAAGAAAATGCTGAAATGGACGGATGAAAGAAGACAAAATGAAATAAACAAATTTAATAATAAACACCCAGCTTCTGAGGATGTAATTATTTATACTGACAGATCTGAAACTAGACAGAAAATTGAACTTTAAGAAGTTCATGGATTTACTAGCAGAAAAAGCATCCAAAAAACTAAACTTACTCGAGCGTCTTGCAAGTACATCCTGGTGAGCTGACAAAGCATCACTCAGACAACTGTACACAGGATATGTTAGATCTATAATAGATTACAACCTCCCCCTATAGGTCACAGCATCAAAGAGCTCTCATACACAAGTAGACAGGATCCAGAACCAAGCCATTCATTTCATTTGTGAGGCAATGAGATCAGCACCCACAGCTGCTTGTGAAATTGATGCAAACATAGGGCCATTAGGTATAAGATGCGAAAAATCAACCATTGAGGCAGTAGAAAGATATAAATGCCTGTTCCTAGGCCATCCTAACAGAACAGTGGTTGATAAATGGAAGCATAATACTAGACTGAAACTGAAAACTCCAGTGCACATAGCAGAGCAGTTAAACACAAGACACAAACTCCTTGAAGACAGAAGAACTTACAAAAGTACTAGACATCCCACCAAACACAAACTACACACTTCCGCAAACTAACACCAGACTCAAGAACAAATTAGTGATCCCAGCACCCTAAAGCTGTGTGCATTGGAGACCATAGAATCCTACCATAAGGACTGGATCCATGCATACACTGATGAGTCAGCATTCAAGGAAACAGACAATGCAGGATATGGGGTACTCATAATGTTTCCAGGCAAGACAACAAGCCATATTTCTGCTCCATGTGGATCTCACTGCTCCAATTATACTGTTCTAAAAAAGAAACGCAACAAATACGATGTTGCAGTTTAAACTGAAGTTTGCTGATCAGACAAGGGCAAATTGCCTGAAACATTCACTTGGACATCAACTTCATGTGCTGAACTGAATTGTACTCAGCAGATGATTCATGAGTGCAGAAAAGTGACACTAGTCAAAGCAGCATTTTTGACTATAACTCACGACAGGTTCACAAGAATCCCATGAAACTTACTAAACACAAAACTCACTGACCATGTTATTGAATGCCTATAAAAGATTGACACTCCTTGAATCAATTCATTTGAAAATTCAGTGCTCTAGTATGGCTCATCTCTCATCATCATTGGAAGTTTACAGACTTGACAGTCACAAAATGTTGTGGTCAGACAATTTAATGTGGTCAGAAGCACCATTAGTCACCTTTGGAGATGATTTCAAGAAACTGGCTCAGCTGCAGACTGGCCATGCAGTGGAAGACCCATAGTTACAACTCCTGCCGAAGACTGCTTCATACAGCCGCATCACCTCATGAATCAATTTGTATCTGCGTACACAACAATCAGTGACAGCAGCTCGTCGAATTTCAGATCAAAAAATCAGGAACCGGCTACACGACGCTGGTCTTTGGGTTAGAAGACCCTACAGAGGTCCTGTTCTTATGGACGGCATCGTCAGAACCGACTGCAGTGAGTGAACCAGCATCATCAGTGGACCGTTGTGAATGATTTGATTGGAGAAGGGTTTGGTTTAGTGATGAATCATTCTTTCTACTTCAGCAACACGATAGATGGAGAAGAGTTTACTGTAGAGTTCATGAGCGCTACGCCCAGAACTGCGTGGATGAGGCTCCTCCACATAGTGGTGGAGGTGTGCCGGTGTGGGGGACGATCAACTTCATGAGAAGAAGTGACCTGGTACAGATTGAAGGATGCCTGAATGCCCAATGATATGTCGCTGAAATTCTTCATTCTAACTTCCTTCCACTTCTGGCTGCACCAGGGTCAATTTTTCAGCAGGATAATGCTTGACCTCATGTGGCACAACTCACCACCCAGTTCCTCGCTGACAACAACGTCCAGACCATTCCATGGCCATCCAAGTCATCAGACATGAACCCAATAGAACACTTATGGGATGAACTCAACAGACAAGTCCACCAGCGAGACATGGAGCCAACCAATGTCCAACAGTTGTCTCTTGCACTGCGGGAAGAGTGGGCAGCCACCCCACAACAACAGATCCAATGGCTAATCGGATCCATGTCAAGGAGATGTCGTTCTCTGATACAGGCCAGAGGAGGCCATACACCTTACTGAAATGGAGGCCTCATTTGCAAATAATAGAAGTCCAAATCAAATTTAATGAACATCATTTCATTGTTAAAGTCTTAAAGTTTCTTCATGTCAAGATTGAAACATTAATTCTGTGAAATAAAATTTTGATAAAAGTTTGAAATTTGGTGTCTATTACGACTACAGTAGTGTTGCGTTTCTTTTTTTGAACAGTATATGATGCAGAGATGCAGGCAATATTAGCAGCCCTGGCAGCCACCACCACCAAATACAAAAGCAGTGCCTCCACCCAAAAAACCTTGTTATTTTCTCAGACTTCCAGTCTGCTCTACAGACACTTGAAAACTGGATACAATCAGCTGATCACATTACAACATACTCAGTGCAGTAAACCAACTCACCTCCTATGACATCAAGACCACACTACTGTGGATACCAGGGCACATAGATATCAGAGGAAATGAATGTGCTGACAGACTGGCAAAGAGTGGAGCCACCATATCACAGCCCCACATCTCCACCAACATGAGAACAGCTAAACTCATTATACACAACTGCAAGCAGCAGTGGATGGACAGCTGGGCCAGTAATCCAACTGGAAGATCCCTATATACACACTTGCCAAAGCCTAACCCCGGAGACCATATCAACAGCTTATGTCATTGGGACCAGTGCACAATTTTCAGGTTGTGAACAGTACACATCACCCTCAATAAGGACTTACACAGAGTGACCGCTGACCACACACCATACTGCATGCACTGCAACATACAAGAAGAAGAAACTTAAGCACCACCTGCTGGGCAGCAGTGCATTGAAGGACCTCCGGAAGAACCACCAAACTCCTCAATCACCAACATTCTGTATGAAGACGTAGAACAGCTGAAGAGGACCTGTACGTTTCATTATCTGGCACAAGGGAAAAAGAGTGAAAACTCGTAAACCCGGGGATTGGAAAAGTCAAGTTATGCTGACAGATCAGTGCACAGGGGAACTAGCAGGAGTTGAGGTTTTGCAGCATACCAAGGAGGTAAAACACTCAAGCTTATGACCGTGACTTGTACAAACACCTGCTTAATTAAGCATTTGGACGAAAATAGATGCCATCACACAAGCATTCAAATGGGCGGTGACCCAGAAAATGCACTGCACCGCCATCATCACTGATTCTCAAAGCCTACTGAGAAAGTGAAACACGGAGTTGTAATAATTGAATGGATAGAAATAATGGATCAATTTGCACGCCAAAAACATCACATGGATATACTGTCCGGGTCATGCTGGAGTCAACAGAAACAACAAAGCTAGCCAATTAGCAGCAAGGGCCAGACTGGAGGATCCCATCAAAATGGACAAATTGGATTTATACAAATACGTCAAACAACAAATCACTGAACATTAGCAGAGTAATTTCCCCCAGACTACTCACCATGCACAACTCAGTGAGTTATGTGTAGCCGAAGGCAGTGGATGCAGATCCCAGCTAAATGCTAGATCACATGCTTCACGCACCCAACACACCATTGGAGTAATTTCTCAAAAAAAACATTGAAAGACATCCTCATGTCAAAGGCCAGACACATATGGGCATGGCCCAAGTGTAATAAGACAGCTAGGCCCTTTACAGTTTACAGTGTCTGAAGGAGATGCTAGTCAGTGTATGTTCATGACATACATTTAATATTGGAACTGGTCATTTTCATTGCATCCTAATATTTCAGAGCAGGGAGCCATGTCGTTGAAGCTGGCCACTAGTGGTAATTATAGCGTACATACATCTGACATGGCACACTTGCAAGATCGTACTCCCAAGTCTGTCAGCTGTGTTGTCCATTTTCTGGATGATACAATGGAGACCTTTGAAGTCGATGTGAGTATAGTTTAGCTAATTTTACTCTGCCTTTCAAATACTGAGTCATGTTTTAACTTGTCGAGGAGAGAAGGATGTAGTGCGAGATATTAAATTATTAGCACATAAAATATTTTGATTATGTTATATTTAATTCTTGCTTTAAAAATGGTTTGAAAAAAAAAATAGATTATAAAATGAAAGTAGTATTTTAACACTAACCTAATGTTTTAATAGTATTTCATATTGAGATCAGTTCTGATTTGTTTTAGTCAACATTTTCTTAATGTGTACACTGACATTTCTTTCAGTATGGTGTATTTGTTGGGGAGTGAAGATGCTGTCTGATTTGACAGTCAACAATAGCTGACATGTTAGTGTCAGGGTTGGTGTACCATAGCTGACAAAGATCCTGTCCCACCTCTTTGCAGGTACCCCAAGTAACAGGCCTAGCTTGGCTAATGGGGCAGGGATCACTGTAGTCCCCATGGCGATGTAGTCTGCTAAAGAAATATTGCCAACATTTGCTTATAGCTCCACACAGAGACTGAAAAAGATGTCTGCGGTAAACCCAGCTCTAATCTGACATGATGATGTGTCTCAGAATCTTTTCTGCATTGGCTGCAGAGAATATCAGATTCCAGTTCTTCTGTAGAGATAGACCAACTGTATTTGTTCATAACATAAAAGAAAAAGAAATTAGACAGTATGAATGATAAAAAGTCATAATTCTTTGAAATGAGGAACATTCTTTTTGTTCATTGAATGAAGTGAGACTGCACATAAAGTAGTGTTTTAGTCTCTGCATTACATTAATTTACAGAAAGCTGCTTCTTCAGAATGTTCATTGAATGTTAGTGTCTTGTTGCAGCGTCAGTGAGCTTCCTGGCATTCATCAGCAGTAATAAAGTTGCAGTTAGGTCTGAGCTTAACAGAACTGATCTTTTTGTTCTTGTTATAAAAAAAGTGTTAATTAGATGTGCTATAATCTCTCGTTATTTTTTATGAATAATGTGTGATTTAGACATTTAGTTCTAAGACTTTCTGCTTGACACTCTTAGGTCTGTATTTAAGTATGTCCTCTGGCTTCTGCATGTTGTTGGGGGGTGAAGGGTTATTGCCTTCATATTTTTAAGGCACAGTATTGTGACTTAAGGAAGCAGACACTTGTCCTCACAACCTTTCTTTCCTTGGGAAATCCCCATACCCATTTCTTGAGGCTGAGTAAGTCAGTCCAAGAAAAATATGTCAGCACTATGGACAGTCGAACCAGGTTCTTCTGGTTGGAAAGCAAGCGCACTAATCACTGCGCCAGTGCAGCGCCATAGTCTTCATGTAGATATGTAAAAATGATTTCTTGTGAAGTGAGAATAACTTGCAGATTGAAACCAAATGAAGACATTTATGCATTTCAGAACATTAATTACTAAAGACAGCATCACAGAGAATTGTTCATCCCAGGTGCAAAGAGAAATATGAATTTTATTGATCTGTTTACTCTTTTCTTTTTTCCTTTTCTTTTAATATGTAGATAACTTTGGGTCCAAATTGTGTAGAGTGCATTACACATGGTTGAAGACGTAGTAATGCAGCCTTTCTTCATTTTGGTTTTATGTGACTGGTGTTTTATATACCCAATTCAAAAGAAAAACAAAATGATATTGTAGAAAGGATATGTTAGATGTGTGCTTGATTCACTCATTACAGAAGAGAGGCAAAGCCCAGCATTTGCTTGACAAAGTTTTCGAGCACCTGGAACTGGTTGAGAAGGACTACTTTGGCCTTCAGTACATGGATTTAGCTCCTGGGGATGATACTCTGGTAAGAACTGGTTTGTGACCGTACTTGTTTTTTTTTTTTTCGTTGGGGGGTGGGGATGTTGTTAAATTACTGGAAAATAAGCGGTCATTTGAAATCTTGCTTGTTATTGCAGTGTTTTTATATTATTTACACTTTTCTTCTTTCCTCTGAGTCATTCACTGGGCTCTGTCTCGTATAAGTTAGATTTTCCCATAAGTCAAATGGACTTGGAAAGAATTGATAAAGAGCCATGCCACATTACATGGCCTTTTGCAACTTTGTGTAAGGGTGCAGTGTCATCTGAGGAGGAAATGAGGGCCAAAATGGCAGGTGTAAGGAAACTGGGACCTTGAAACACAAATATTGCTTGCTATTTTGTTTTTTTTGGCTGATTATGCAAGTCCAGCATTGGCAGAATCATTCATGAGTGCAGCTGTTCAATGTTTTGTCTTCTCGTACAGTTCTTCCCATGTAACTTTTCTCCTTTTAATATTTTTAACAAAGCATATGGATATCAGCAATAACTGTGACAGTTTCCTTCATTATGAAAATATTATTTTCACTCGCATCTTACTTTTTAAAAGAGAATATATTCTAGCCCTTTGTAACTTTTTGGAATGTGACTTAACTCTCATGTTTAAAGTTTACCTTGTAAATTTTTGCTGATAGTGTGGACTGTTCATAGTAAGAATGCATCTATTCTGTTTTCATAGCTGAGTTGTGTGCTTATCAGGATTTAGCATTCACATATATATTTGTCATTTCTGTTATAGCTGATCTCATTTGCTGCAGAAAATATGTCCTTAGCACTTGTTGTTTGTCATATGTCTGTGGTTTGTGGTTTTTTGTTTTGTTTTGCTTGCTTCTTGGATGTATAATCCAATATGAGAATGTTGCTGCTCTTGAAACATAGATGTCTGATGTGTCTGCTGTGTGTGCAGTGTGCAGTGCCATGTTTTCTCTCATGTTCTGCTCTGTCAGTTTAGTGTCCTCCATCATCTTGTTGACATTTGAGCTGACATTTGAGCACATTGTAAATTGCTGAAGTATCAGTCACATGAATTGATCATTTAAGAATTGGTTTAGAACAAAATATATGATAAATTCCATGGCCTACATCAAGGATAACTTGTTGACATTTTGCCCATCCAGGAGAACAACGTAGACAAGCATGCCTCATCCCTAACCTGCAGCTTTGTGCTTTCATTTCTCATTTTTATATCAAAACAGTATAACATCATCTGGTGCTGTCTGTAATCTTTTCTCTTTATTTGTGCTTTTTGGTAGTGTCACTTTACCCCCAGATAGTTTGTCTCAGAATTATGTGCCGATGGAGGCCATAGAGGACTGAAGGTGGGCCGTGGACTGAGACAGACCAATCAAGGGTCTTGGAATAAAAAACCTGCATCACACATGCTACATAATGACTTGTATTGTAGTGTTAACATTTTCCTATAGGTGGCAGTGGCAGCAAAATCCACTGGTGGTTATACTATGGTCTGTGAATTTACGTTACTTGAAAGTAACGGCTCAGGACACAGAAAGCACCTTACTGTTTACTACATTTCAGGAGATTTGTCTTACAAGTTGCTGAATCTAGTCTGTTCATGACATGTGTCCAATTCTTCACAGATAACAACTTCTTGGAAGATGTGCTGCTTGCTAGGAGAATTAAAACGGACACAAGAGAGCTATCTATATTTGAGCTAGTCAACACCTACCTGTCAGAAAACTCATACATTAAAGAAAATAAAGCTTGTACAACTGATGTGTTGTCTCAGTGGTTGAGACATATTAAGGGTTCATCACCCATCTAAAAAAACATGCCCCATACGGTTCATATAATACTTTGAGTGATTCATTGAATGCGGTTGTGTTTAAGAACTTTGGGGGACACTTGAGTGATTCATTGTCAGCTGTTGTAAGAGTAGCCAGCTCCATCTAATTGTGTCCACTTCAAGACTTTGCTACTGGCAACATTGTGAGGAAAATGATGAGAGTTTCCAAGTTCTGCTGTTGCAACAGAAGAAGTGGCTCTTCAAGAGTAATTGCCAAAATATGGGTAAACTTTTAACGTTTAAGTCTGACCTGGCAGATAGTTTTGAAAACTCAGACTGTGAAATAAAACCCTTCAGGGCAAGTTCAGTAATCTCATATAAAGCAAAGAAGCCATTGCCACTTTTCTTAAAAAGCCAGAAGTGTATTCTGCAAAATATCTGACATTAACAATTTTCTTAATTCTCAGTCCTATCTACTGTTGCTGAAGATCTTAAAGACAATGATTTGTATGTCCATTATTTAAAACAAATCAAGGAGGATGTGAAATGCTGGTTAAATAACCTGATTAATATGAAAATCCTGGTTTGGATTCTAGATTCATATAATGTTGGAGTTGAAATCCAGGAAAGCCTGATGCAACTTAAAAGTGAAACAGTGGCACAAATAAAAGTCATTTAGCATGAAAGGGATATTAGGACAGAGACTGGCATAGCTATTTCTCTCAGATGGCGGGAAGTAGAATATTTTTTGTTACTTCTTCCCCCCCCCCGCATACAAAGTTGAATGTGTATTCAGCAGAGTGTTTCATTAACAGAAATGAAAAAGACTGGACATTGTAGCAGGAGAGGATCTTTAACTGTTACTGTCCTCTTTGGAACAAAACAGAAAAGTTGTGGAAGAACATCAGGCTGAAGGTTCATATGAAAAATCATGAAAAAAAAAACATTGTAAAGAATGTCACAGACCTCCATATGAAGTTTTGCACTTGTTTTGTTGTTTAATTGATTTATTAATTAATACTGTTTATTCTGTATTACTGTCCTTAGCTGAATGTTACATTTTGAATTCCTTAATTGTTTTTATAACTTATCTTTTTTCAGTATTTCATATTTTTTCCCCTTCACTTCTCATTCCCTCAGTAATTTTATTGTTTGATGCTAGTAACTGTGTTAAATATAATCTTTATTATTTCTTATTACTCTTGTGCACTGAAGAATATACTGTATTTTGCCCCATGTATGATGCACTTTTTTCCTGAAAAAAAAAAACAAAACAAACTGTACGTCTTATACCCCAATGTTAGGTTTTGGTAGGCACAGCAGTAAAGGTACTAGACTAACACCTAAACACTCATGTTATATACGCAAGTCTCCAGACAACATTCACATGACATGACCTTTCCAGAACATTGTCCCTCTCACAGCCTCCCTGAATGCAGTACAGTCTTGCACATGTTGCCCAGCTTTTTGTAGTGACACAGTGTCCTGAGTCCACCTGCAGCGAGGTTGTCCTATTTCTCTTTTGCCGGTCACTATGCCTTCTACTATTAATCTCTCCAAGCTATTGTGTCTCTTGATGCGGCCAAAGTATCTCAGCTTTCTAATTTTTATAGTGTTAACGAGTCAGTTTTCTGCGACACCTGATCTCATCAGTACCTCTTTATTTTCATTCTGTCCATGATATTCTAACTGGCAACCCTAGAATGCAGTATATTGGTTATAAATTATTAAATTATGATTTCAAACAAAATAATATTAAAATATTAAACAAATGAACGTGACTCATTTTCAGAGGGTGAAAAATTGGGTGTGTAGGCCTGTCTGACACTTTGCAAGAATGAAAACTTGCTCTGTCATTAATCTCCCCGAGTATCTTACATCTTACATCCTTCCTGTGACGCAAAACGTCACATAGGGCCCCCATGGTAGTTCACCAAGATTTCTTCCTGTCTTCGGTGAGTTTTTCAATCTCATCAAGGGATGTTATGACAACTGAACTGGCTTCTCTTAACGATGTCCTCTTTAGAGTTTCACATGGTCGACCTCTTTTTTCTTCAGCCTGTTGTGTTCCACTTGATAGCCTGTTTGGGGATCCTCTGATTGTTTCTTCTCGTCACATGACTGACATGTCCATCTTCTTTTTCTGATAACCCAAATATACAGTATGACTTTTCAATGGTAAACAGTGACATTTATAAACCCCTGGTAAAATGTTTAAAATGCTGAGCACAATTATACCATAGTTCTTTTTTTGTTGTAATGAGAGCCTTGGTAAATTTGTTTAAAAAAAAAAAAGCTAAAGGTAGGTAGCATTATGCATAATAAAATTCTCATTAAAATAGATGGAATGGCACTTACTGTTTTATTTTTAAAAACATATAAGGATAAATATTACAATAAAAATGAAGAGTGATGTTGTTACCACTCGCTGACAGTCATGTGTTCGCGTTACACTGTTATATTGTGCATTAGAAATGTGGGTTTTTTAAAATATTCCCTGCCAAATTATAGGTGTCTGTACATCAGTGTGTCCTATATGGCATGAAAAAAGGAATGGCTAAGACTTATAACGAGAGTCAGTGATAATTATATGTCAAACATTGGATAATTTCCATGTTATTTATATCCAGTTTAACAAACAAAGATATAGTGGCTCTAAAGCTGCTGTCTGATAAATTTGCCTTTTTTTTTTACTTTTAGAATATTTTTTTGTGCACTGTTCAGATGTTGCTCTTTTTGTAACTGATTTTTAAAATACAAAGGAGTGTTTTTTTTATTTTTCTCTCCTCAGCGGTGGCTAGATCCCTTGAAAACAATCAAGAAACAATGCAGAGGTATGTTCAACAAGTGGCAGATATTTGGAAGATCTTTAGTGTTATTGAACATGTAATGTTTATACACTAAAGTAAAATGCCTTGAATTGTATTATCTTCCTGATTTTGACATCTATTGTGCTTTTTTTTTTAACATCATTGAGATGTAGATTCATAATCTGTTTTGTCTAAGCTTTAATCACACGTGTGGGTAGCTCAGTTTCTTTCTGTCCTGTGACTTATCTCATACAATCTTTTCTGTTCTGTAAGTGTTGTTTTTATTTATGGACCTGCTTGTGTGTTTTCCTGGAATAGTGCTGTCAGTGCCTCATAGGAACTAGTAAAGTGATATATACAAATATATATATATATATATATCTCCAATCATGTGCCAAATTATGGCTGTTCGTATTTATGGGCAATGTCTGATATGACTGTATAATGTGTTGTGATCCATTTTGTGATTAATTTACAAACATTTACTGTTCTACATGCACTATAAATTCACCACAAGACAAGAGAAGAGTATGAACTAATACACTGCATCATTGTTTCTTACATCCTACATCCTTCCTGTGGCTTTAAATGTCACATAGGGCTTGCATGGTAGTTTGCCAAGTTTTCTTGTTTTCGGCAAACTTTTCAACCATATCAAGAGATTTTATGCCTACTAATTTGGCCTCTCTTAACAGTACTCTCCTTAGAATTTCACATTTCATTATTTAGTGAACACAGAATGTGTACATGTGGGTGTATGTGCAGTTTTGTGTGTCACTGAAAATTTGTTACATTAATATTCATTCTTTAATTTGTTGTGATTCATATTTTGTGATTAATCTCCACACAGTTACTGCACTAATTTGCATTCTGTTAGTATCTTAAAGTGATAAAAAACATATCTATTTATCTTGTAACATAGTAGTGAACTGTACTTAGTATTTGACCTTCCTTATAACAACCAGCCAAATTGACTTATAGGTGGGGCACACCCACCCCCTGAAGAACTACTGAGTGTTAAAAAAAAAACTTTTTTTTTTTGTAAACTCCATCCTTTGATTTTTTTTTTAATAACCATTGCTCAGAAAACATAGACAAGCCAGACTGTTATTTTAATGTCATCTTTATGTGCCTGTCTGTGTACTGCTATCAGACTATGAGACTCTAGTCCTGTAGCTCGTCTGGTTATTTTTGTTTTTAATAATATTATATTACCTAGAGAGTTGGAAACCATTCCATGTCAATTAATGCTTGTCGTTCCCTAAAGTAGAATAACTGAATTTACATCGAGCCAATTTTGTTTTATGGATGTGAAGCATGGTCCATGAATAATAGAGTCCAGCAAGAAATGGAGGCCATGGAAATGTTCATAAGAAAGATGTTAAAAGTACCATGGACAGCTAAGAAAATCAGCGAAGAAGTCTTAAGAGAGGCTGGAGTTAAAAGGCAAATTACAGCAAAGATCAGAGGCAGACAAATGAGATTTGTAGGACATTGTCTGAGAAGAGGAAAATTGGAACACATTGTGGCAGCTGGAAAAATTGAGGGAAGAAGAGACAGGAGACAGAGAGAGAGAGAGAGAAGTTACTGGATGGGCTGTCAGTGTGGCTAGGAAGAAGGTCACCGGCAGATCATATAATCGGGTCTAAAGAAAGTGAATTGTGGAGAGAAATGACCGCCTACACCGTGCAGCACGGCACTTGACTGAATTGAGAAAATAAAGAAAGTTATTACCATCAGAAATAGATCTTACATTTATGAGCTGAAATACAGATTTTATTTTATTGTTTTATTTCAGGACCAGGTTATGAGTTCTTCTTTCGTGTCAAGTTTTACATTTCTGATCCAAGCAAACTAGCAGAGGAGTACACAAGGTAATTACATTTAAAGAATAATTAAAATTTTACATATAATGGCTACACACCAGCACAAGTAAAATGGAAGTTGTGTCAGGAAACTGAATGAGTGACAGCAAGATAACTATATAAGAAGAACTGTCTCGCAGACACGTTAAATTGTGAGGTATACCTGACAAAACAGGAGAAATACCATAATCTTCAGCAGTTGCTGGAACAGGGAGGTGAGTGGATAAGATGCATACAGTGAGTTTTATGATTCTAGTTCTGAATAAGCAAACAACACAACAATGTGGCCAGCTGAACAAAGAAAATAATCTCCAAATGACAACCAACTGGACTAGAGAACTAAGCTTGGGAGTGCTGCAAAAGAAAAACAGCCTGGCTTCTGAGATTAATGACACTGAGCTATGACTCTAAACTGCGATCGATATGATCCCTGTTTGGGGGGGGGGGGGGGTTGCCGGATTATAACTCTAACCCAGGATCAACAGAATCTATATAGCAGGATGTTACAGCTCTGATCCAGGATCATCTTGATCCCTAAAGTGATAGATTATAACCCTAATCCATGATTAGCATAATTTATATCATAAGATATAACGTAGGATATAACACTGATCTGTGATCATTGTGGTTCTTATAGTGAGGGGTTATAACCCTAATTCATGATTAACATAATCTGTGTATCCAGCTCAATTAGAGTCTAAAATTCTGGATGAAATTTTAAATGAAAACTAAACTAAAAATTAGAAAGACTGAAGCTAATAAAATAGTTTGCAGCCATCTATCAAATTTGTTGCCATGGCAGATTGCTGATAAAACTTGTGAAAGAATGATGTGAAAAGACCAGAGTTTTTTTGTTAGAATTAGCAGCATAATTAAGATTCTTTGTTTTTAAATGTGGGCTAAATATTTCAGGTATCACTTTTTTCTGCAAGTGAAAAGAGACATTTTGTGTGGAAAGCTAGTATGTCCAGAATCCAGCACTGCTTTGCTTGCCAGTTATGCTGTGCAGTGTAAGTACTTGTGTCTTACCTTGTTTCCTTCCTTGTATACCTTTCATTGTTGAGGGGACAAATAGATGTTTTGATAAGGCTTGGTGGTTTTCTCTAGTGTAAGTATTCAACCATCTTATTATCTAATTTTATGTAATTTCTGTCTGTCTGTCTCTTTTGAAAAGTGGGTACTTGATATAAGTGTTTAGGAAGCAGATAACTAGTGTAATTTGAGTATATATGAGGGGCGTTCAGAAAGTAATGCACCACATCCTTTTTTTTTTTTTTTAGCTAATAATGAAGATAGAAGCATGAAATTTTGCACACTTTAAATATGGCATGTGCCGATTGTGTGAACCTGCACTGCAACCGGCCAAAGAATATGGCTGCCCTAACTGTTGAAATGGAGCATGTTAGCAACTTGTGGTATAAGCAGCGAAATGTGATAGAATTTCTCGTTGCAGAGAAGGAAACTGTTGTGAACATTCACAAGCGTTTATATGATGTGTATGGAAGTTTTGCAGTTGACAGAAGTACAGTCAGTTGCTGGGTTCAGAGAATCAAAGAATCAATAAATGGAGATAAGGAGTTGCATGATCGGCAGCGCTGTGGACGTCCTGCCACGGTCGCCAATGCAGAAGTGTTGAAATACGCTGAGGGCATTATTCTTACAGATGGGTGTACTCAACAATTGGCCTTAAAGCTTCAGTCAGCAATGGTAGCGCAAATACAATTATAAAAGCTCTCAGATTTTCTAAGGTTTGCGCAAGATGGGTTCCTCGAAGTCTAAGAAGTGAACATTGATTGCAAAGGAAAGCAATTTCTTCTGAATTGTTGGAGCGTTTCAGTGTTGAGGGAGAGAACTTTTTTGGGTAAGATCATAACAGGTGATGAAACCTGGGCACATCATTTTGAACCTGAAACAAAAGGACAGTGGAGTGGTATCATCTGCAGTCACCACGAAGAAAGAAATTAAAGACAACTCCTTCAGCTGGAAAGGTCATGATCACTGTCTTTTGGGACATTGAAAGTGTGATTCTTGTGGATGTTATGCCAAGAGGAGAGACAATCAGTTTGCAAGCTTACAGTAAGACATTGAAAAAACTCAGTCATTGTTTTCGCAGAGTTTGGCCACACAATAATACATCAGACCTGTTTCTTCTTCACGACAATGCGCGACCTCACACAAATCTGGCAACACAGGAAGCAGTCGCCAAATTGGGTTGGACTGTGCTACCCCGTCCGCCCTGTAATCCCGACTTGGCACACTCTGGCTTCCATCTGTTTGGTCCATTTAAAGTTGCACTCCGAGGGGTTAGATTTGAAGATGACGAAGGAGTGATTCATGCAGCGAAGAAATGGCTACGTAATCAAGAGAAAATCTGGTACGGGCTAGGAATACATTCACTTGTTTCGTGCAGGCGTAAAGCTGTACAAGATGATGGGGATTATGTTGAATAATACCAATGTTTACATGACATATCCATGTATATTGTGTGTAAATTTCATGCTTTTTGAATAAACAGCTCCTGAGAAAAACAGTGTGATGCATTACTTTCTGAACGCCCCTCGTATTTCTATAAAAGTGCAAACAAACATAAACAGGATTACTATTGTAAAGTTGTGGAAAGTATTCTGATGTGTAAAAATTGATGAGGACACATTCTGCAGTTTGTGACAAGACAAAAACTTTCATTTCTAGTGATCAAAATCAGTAGAGCAGAAAATGAGCACTTCAGATCTGACGTGTAAGATCTAGAAAAGTAAAATCCGTAAAACATGACTACCCTTAATATCTTAAGTGCTAGGATAAAACCGCTAAAACATGACTACCTTTTATATTTTAAGTGCTAGGATAAAATCTCTAAAACATGACTACCCTTTATATTTTAAGTGCTAGGATAAAATCTCTAAAACATGACTACTCGTTATATTTTAAGTGCTAAGATAAAATCGCTAAAACATGACTACCCTTTATATTTTAAGTGCTAGGATATAATCTCTAAAACATGACTGCTCTTTATATTTTAAGTGCTAGGATGTTAATTGTTTTGTTTTTGTTAATATATCCTTCACAGCTGAGTTAGGAGATTTTAACCCAGATGAGCACAAAGAAGACTATCTCAGTGGCTTTATATTTGTTCCAAATCAGAGCCCAGATTTTGAGAAGCAAGTGGCAGAAAAGCATAAACAACATAGGTAAGCTGTTGACTGTCCCTCTTTCACATTCTTACGTTTGACTAAACTTTTGTATTTGAATATGCTTTTCTTCCATTTGTTTGCCCAGTATCTTAAATCTGATAAATATAATGCACTATTATTGGTCATTCTTAGAGTCTTACTTAATCAAGAAGTTTATTTTGTTATTATTTCAGAGGTCAGACGCCGGCAGATGCAGAATATCATTTTTTAGAAAAATCTAAGCAGTTAGAAATGTATGGGGTGGACTTACACAGTGCAAAGGTATGTAAATGTTGGACTTTTAAGTTAAGCGTTTCATGCAAATTTGGTAGCTTTTGTTTTTGGTTTTTCAGTCACTTGCATATCAGTCATTCACTGTATATTACAGTTTTTCCCCTCTCCTTTTAAATCGGTTAACAAGATTATTTGGCATCTCTGAAAGTGATGTGTCAATGTGTTGAGGTTAGATAAATTTTAAACTTGTAACTCCGAGCTGTTGTTCTTTGCATCCAATGCTGCAGAGGTGTTGAGGCACAGCATCATATCGATGTGGGAGTGGGTTGTGGCGGCTACTTTTTCAGTCCCAAAGTACAGCTAAAAAGCAGGGGATGTGCAGTGCTTCTTTAGCAGACTCCACCACCATGGGGGACTGTGGCAATCCCTGCCCTGTTAGCCAGGCTAGGCCTGTTACTGGGGGTACCACGGAGAGGTGGGGCAGGGTCTTGGTCAGCTATGGATTGCTAACCCTGACACTGGCATATCAGCTATGGGTTACTGATTGCCTCAACGGACGCATTCACGCCACATAAATTTCAAAAGATTATATGAAACCGGAACATGTAACTCTGTAATGGTTAAAATGCCCAGCCAGGTCACAGTGTCATATTTGTGGTTTGTTTTTTTTTAGTCTTATCACATCTCAGTGTGGTGTATCTCTCACTAGCTTAGTGAATCAGTTTGCCTAATATTATATACCTACACATATGTATCCAAATAAATTTATTTATTTGCATAGAGTTCATCCTTATGTTTGTAAAGTATGTAGTGATACTGTACTCAGATTTCTGATGTAGTTAATGTTTGGCGTGTGGATTTAACAATGCAAGTACATATGTTGATTAGACACAGCTCTTTGCTGTCAAAAGTATTGACCTCAAAAGGGATTAGAATTTACCAGACCTGGTGAACTAAAGCTGATCAAGACTCAAAGATACCACCCTCTGGTACTCCTTGTTAGAAGTCTTCTTGCAATGTTTACTCAAGGAATTAAAGAAAACAACAGTAGCCTATTTCTCATCCAAGTCAGTGTTTACAAGATCTTTATCTAGGCATTGGCTGGCAGTATTACAGTATCTTCACCGAGGGTTTGGTTAGCGATGTCACAAGCTTTTCATCACAACAATGACTGGCAGCTATTTCAAGGTCACCAATTCATTGATTGGCATATGTTAAAAAACCTTAATTGAGACATTTTCCTCAAGTAACTCCAGCTCATAGTTGCAAGCAGATCAGCAACTTATTAGTCAGTTTACGAGCTCAGATTATGTTATTCTGAAATGTTGTATTTTTTATTTTTTCATAGAAGCATATTACTGAGGTTCCGTATAATTTATTAATGTTTTTTTTTTTTAGGATCAAAACAACACAGATATTCAATTGGGAGTGACATCAGCAGGGCTAGTAGTGTTCCAGAACAATATTAAAATATACACTTTTTCCTGGTGAGTTGTCTGTATATTATGTACGTACACATTTTTTTTATTGTTGTCAGTGGTTTCATCTGTTTACACATTTTTCATATGAGCTGTCACTAATTTTTTTTTTATTTTCACATTTTCTGGCTGGGCTGTCATTTATTGGCTTTCTGTTTGCTCCTGTCATGTTATTCAAATAGATATTTCCTTTCTGGCAGCTTTGGCCTTGCTAATACCATCCTGTTTTGGTTATGCCATTTCTTTGAGCCAGTGAGTTGTATGGAACAAGGGATCATGCTATAAGATCAGCAGTTTGTTATCTATTTAAGCTTACCCAGGCTTGGTCACTGGACAGGGACTCTGGTCATGTTAAGAGGCTTGTGAATCCGCTGGTCAGATGTGACAGAAGAATAAAATCTGGATAATGTTAACATCTGCAAAGAAGACATTGTGCATAGTAACGATTCCACCTTGTAACTGCCTGATAGCCCAACTTCAGAAATAATGCCATTAAACTTTCAGCACCCTTCAGAAAACATACCCAGTACATGGACCGTAAATGAATTCCTTTTTTTGTTGACAATGAAGTACTTATAGCAGTATCAGAGAAAGAACTGCAGCAGAACATGAATAACTTGGCAAGGACATATAAAAACCACAACTTGAAAATGCAGGTGAAGTAGAAATCATGACTGTTGCCAGAGAAGGCATCCCAGTGAAGATCTTCTTAGACAGGTAAAAGGGATGGCGACTGCAGTAAAACTGGTTTAAATAAATAAGGTAGATAGAGGTGTATGGTACAGTTTTACAAAGTGAGGGAGGGAGTGAGTAAGGTGAGAAAAAACAAATAGAAAGTATGAGAATGTATAAATGAAAAACATACAACATCCGATATTTCGATGTGAGCCTTATTCGAGGATACATACAAAACAAGACAAAAACATGAAGAACTTATCTGAAATGTCTTCCTCCGAGTCAGGACAGAAAAGTGTGTAGTAGAAGAGAGAAGGAAAGACCACGCTGCCTCTGAACAAAAGATGCCCGATAGAGTGAATCGTGAAGAAGAGGTGGAGAGAGGGGAGGAGAACAAGTGGGAGAAAGGGGTGGGGGGAAGGCAATAGAAACATGATGGCCGCTAGAGGTGTCGGGGGGTGGGGGGAACGTGGGGAGATAGTGAATGAAGAATATAAACACCTGCAGGGAGAAAATGTGAAATTGGTAAATAGGACAAGACCCTAAAGACACCAATGTGTTGGCGGAGAAGAAAATAGGGTGGTGGTAGGGAGGGGTAGCATGGAGAAAGAAAATAGAGTTAAAAAAAAAAAAAGGCCAGTGGAAAAATAAAGAACTTACAGAAAGCTGAAGACATTGTTAATTCCAGCTGGGTGGAGACAGCCAGTCTGGAAAATAAGGCACTGTTCTAGGACCCTCCGAGATTGTACATCAGCAGAACAAGAGCGGATCGCACTGACAGAAATGTCCTGTTTACCCCTGTGGTTGCTAAGGCAAAAATGTTTAGCCACCGGTGTCCAGGCCCTCTTAGAAATATCATTGAGATGCTGGCGAAATCGATCTCCTAACCGTAAGCCAGTCTCACCTGTGTACTTCAAACTGCAACGTTTTGCACATGATAGCATAAATAACATTCCGTGAAGTACAGGTGAAACCCTCCTGAACTGACAACGTGGACTTGGGGAAGGAGATCTGGCTAGCCTTGACAACAAACAGACGTGTTACATCTACATCATTCTTAGACAGGCATTCTTTGATACAAATGGAGCATTTAAAGTACCTAAGGAGTACTGTGACATCCTCTGGGAAAATTGCTGCCAAAATTGAAAACTGAAGATATAATAAAGCAAATCAAGCCATTGGGCAAATAATACCTGTGTAACAGCTAAAAATAAAAGGAAAATCATTACAAAGTGAATGACATGTTTAAGAAGAATACTAAATGTAACTAGAAGAGACCAAATCAGAAATGATACCATCAGGGGAAAGAGCTAGTAATACACTGCATCCAGAAACAACGTTAGGCCACATTACACAACCAGAGAGTATATCGCAGAAAACATTCACACTAAAATTATAGGAAACAGAGAAAGAAGCCTCCTGTGCTAGAAGTGGAGGGAGGAAATTCTGGAAACTTTAAGTATCTCATTATGTGAAGCAAACCACCAATCCCTGGTAAGACGTCCATTTGTCTTCTCAGTGGTGGTTATATGAGGAAGGAGACAAGACGGACAGACCTGAACATGGATAGCTTTCAGATTTACAAAACAATTTTCTTGATACTTATAAATAAACTTCAGTGAAGCATCGAATCATGAAATTCTCAAACAAGAAAAACTAATTAAAGCTATAAAGAAGAGATGAGCAGAATACTTCGGATGTGCCAGAAGTTATTGAGCCCCATGACTGCTGGAAAATTCAAAGATGAAGGTAAGGAAGACAAGGAGTAAAACATCTAGACAAGCTCACTAAGTGACATATGAAGGAAGGAAGTCGGTCTAATCTTTGACAAGGACCACACACAGCGGAGAAGCATGGTCACCAACACTTCTTTGTACAACACCTAATGAGTTTAATCATGAAAGCTGAAGGCATTAAAAGCAGATAAGAGTAGTAAAGGAATCATTTGCATGGAGATCATCTGCAGTGAACATGTGCATTTGCTCAAAATGAATGGAGTTTAAAAGTGCTCAAAAACTGTTAAAATTTGTGCTGTGCATAGGAAGACAGGTGTGAAGTTTGGTTGGGTGTCATTTTTGTTTGTTTGTGTATGTATTTGGTTTAATTTTGCTCAAAAAGATGTGCTTACCTGCATTCTAATTATATTTCTTGATTAATTTTCTCATTTTGTGTTATTCCATTAACATAGTTGTATGTGATACTATACTTTGTCTCCTCTCTGATTCTTCTACTAAGTTATTTTCACTGCGACAAACATTTTTGTATGTCTTAACTCTCTTTTGTGCTTCTAGTACACCTATACTTTATCTCCTCTCTCTAATTCTTCGTCCTGTATGTGTTTGTATGATTAAGGCTCACGCCGAAACATCATGACTTTGTATTCGTTAAATAATAAAGCTGTTCCTACTTTTTTCCTGGTTTATACATTTTGATATCACAGCTTTACTGTAGTGCTTTGTGTATCGTTGTATACTTATACACTATTTATCATGTGCATAACTGCATTTTTTTCTTTTTTTTTTTTTTTTTGTAATTGAAAATTGTGTTTTGTTTCACATGTAGCATTGTATGTGTTTTTGCTTGTTTCTTTAATGCCAATTAATGTTTTCAGTGTAATATATTAGGTTTCATTACTGCAGCATAATGAGGTTTCTAGCTAAGTACTGATGTAGTAGGTTTACTCTGAGCTATATCATGTTCTGTGTTAGGAAGAAGATGTATCAGAATATGTATGAGCATGCATCTAAAGTTAATTTTGTTATGTTTATGGTTTTTTTTATTTTATTTTTTTTCGTTTACAGGGCTAAAATTGTGAAAATTTCATTTAAAAGAAAGCAGTTCTTCATACAGTTGCGGCGAGAGGTAGGATATGGGATTTTATGAGACTGAATGTGTGGTTACCTTTCGGAGATTGATGCCTTTTGTTTTTATCCTCTTTCTTTGCTGGTTATGAGAAATGTGGTTACCTTTTGGAGTTAACATCTTCTGTTTTTATCCTCTCTGTATGCTGGTAATTTCTTCTTCAACAGTGGTTAAACCTTCAGAGATTTACTCAGTTTTTTTTACAGATTAAAAAAAGAATAATAAAAAAAAAAAAAAGAAATATCTGCACTTTAAAATCAAATTTTAGTTTATGTTTTGTTTCTCATTTTGAAATATTTAGCTTTATTAGCTTTTTTTTTCCTTCTTTTTTCTTTTTTAAAAATGTATTATGCCCATTGATATTTTTAAAAGGAATATGTGTGCTTCTTACATTTGTATTCTCAGTTGTTTTTATATGTATACATTGTTAAGAAACTGTATTGAAAGTGTGATAATTATTTTAAAAATGTGATTATTTTGGATAGTGCATAGTGTAGAAATTGGCTTTAAGGGAGAGGACTCTCAAGTAATGCCTTGTTTTTTTTCTTATCACAATTTGACTTATTTCTCTTGTATGCAAAACTTACCAAGTACCTACCTGAACTACATAGATGTTTTACATGTCTAAATGGGTCCTTCCTTTACATTGAAGATTTAGCAGACATTTAGAAGAGTGCTGTAAAGATGTTTACCTGGAAAATGATGGGCAGAAACTAGAGACCTGTATGGTAAACATCAACATAGGAGAGATTTCAGTTTCCTATGCCAGCCAGGCTGAATAAATGTCAGCAGTTTGTGGAGGGGGCACAGGTTGTGAATCAAATGAAAGTTTGAAAATGTCAATAAAATTTCCAGAAGAACAAATAGAAATCCCATAGTAATACCATCTGTACCAAGGTCAGTAATGTCAGTAAGCAGCTAATGCTACTATCACTAAACAGCAAGTCAAGAGTAGCACATGTCAGAGTGATGACTGCATTGCAGGCATTCTCCAAGGAAGATGCACATTCTGTCATAGGATTCTTGTCCACTGAAGGTCTGAACCCCCTGGACATACACCATGAAATATGTGTATCTCCTGAGTGTGGCAGTAAGTGTATATGCAAGGCTGAAACCTACAAATGAGTTACAAAAAAGTTCAGGACAGGTGGCAGGTTTACGTGATGCTTACCATCATGGGCAGGCATACAAGGGATGCAGTGTACTGTTGGCCGAGGAGTTAGGACAAAGGGTTTTTCCTGCTGGAGTTCATGTGCTGGTGCAAATGCATGGCAAGCAAGGGGACTGTACTGAAAAATAGGGGTGTTATTTGTCATGCACTATATGAACAAATTTTGTGTTTTTCACATTTTCCAACTTTCATTTGTTTCACCCATGTACATAGCAAGAGTGGCTTTATCTTCATATTGGAATTTTTTTTTTTTTAATATGTTTCAGAAAATCACATTTCACTCCAGTTGTGAAGAATCAAATTAACAAATTTGAGTTGCTTTCTTTTTCACTATGTGCTATTTTGAAAAAAAAAATAGAATTAATTTAAAGTAGTTAATTTTCATGTGTAATTAAAAAAAAATTTTTTTTATGTAAATTTTTCAAAAATTCAGAAGAATCTCAAGATAGTGGAAAATCAAGCATGAAAGGTAGTAAAGCACATAAAGTTAGCATGAGATAAAGCATGAAAATTAATAAAGCAAGAAAGTTAATGAAGCACATAGAGTTAGTACAAGATAAAGCATGAAAGTTAAAGCACATTTGAAGTTAGCAAGATTAAGTAAGAAAGTTAATAAAGCACATAAAGTTAGCAGAAGATGAGGAAAGAAAGTTAATAAAGCACATAAAGGTAGCAGAAGTTGAGGAAAGAAAGTTAATAAAGCACTTAAAGTTAGCAGAAGTTGAAGCATGAAAACTAATGAAATTAGCAAAATATTAAATGAGAAAGTTAAAAGCATGAAAGTTAATAAACACATGAAGTTAACAAGATTGAGATCATGATTATGCTTTATTGATCTCTTTATTTATGATGTCAGCAAGTTGTTACCTATTATGAATAATGGGAAAAGAAATAAAATTATGATTGTTACTCCAGTTAGATACTGTTCCAATCAGCCCTCTTGAGCACTATCAGCAACCTAACAGAGGTGCTGTGAGGAGGTGCTGAAAAGTTATCAGCCTGATCCATGTCCGAATCTGAGCGTAATTTTGTCGACGTATCTGAAAAGGTGTTATTTTATATTGTAAAGTGCTAGTTTGCAGGATCACAGTGCTAATTTACACTTTTTTTTTTTTTTTTTTCGAATCAGTGACAGAACCATGTCAGTGAAAGGTGTGGAATTTTCAGGACTCTGGACTGTCATGAAGTTTCTGTTTTGAAGTTTTCAAAAGAAGACTCCAAAGGAAATTCTAGAGCACATGCTGCAAACATTGAGTGACAGGTGCCCATCATACTCATTTGGGGAAAAATGATTTGTTAACTTTCAACATGGAGAATTCGAGACTGAAGATGCAGTGAAGTCTAGATGATTTTCCACAATTGCAGCTCCAGAAATTGTTGATAATGTTCATGATTTTGACAGATTAAAGTATTTTCAGTTAGAATGATTGCTAAGACGCTAGAGATATCCAAGGAATGTGTTTGGTTCGTAATTCGTGAGTATTTGGGCGTGCAGAAACTGTTGGCCAGTGAATGTTGAAATATTTGAATGCTGACTAGAAACAAAATAAGTGGATACCTCCATGTTGATTTTGCAGCATTCTGAGTGATCTAAGGATATGATTTGTCATTGTTGAAGCATGATTACACCACTGTGATTTTGGGACCAAGCAACAGTCATTGTAGTGGTGGCACTCGGGTTCTCTGTGGCCGAAGAAATTCTGGCCCCAAAAGCAAACAATAAAGGTCATGGTCAATGTGTTTGCCACAGTAAGGAGGGTATTTTGATGATTGACTATCTTCTGAAGAACCAAGCACTTAATGCAGAGTACTACTCTAACTTGTTCTTCAGAGTAAAGGATGAATTGAAAGAAAAACAGCAAGGGAAGTTTGCAAAAAAGGCATTATCATTTTGCAGGACAGGGATGTTGCAGAAAAGCATGATCTTTTTGTGGGACAGTGTACCTGTTTACAAGGCTCACAAAGTGGTGGATGATTCTGGAAAATTTGAGTTTGATCATCCACCCTACTCACCAGGTCTTGCTGTCCTATTTCCCAGCCTTGAAGAGTATTTGATGGGAAGAAATTTTCAAACGATTCGAAGGTGATAACCACAACAGAGAAGTATTTCAGTGACCAGATATGTTTTGTTATGAAAGTATTAGAAAAACTTGAGAAGTGATGTGCCGGGTATGTTGACAGTGTGGAATAACAAATTTCATGGCTGTTGGTCATTCTCTTCTTGGTCGATCAGATAACTTTTCATACCTCCACATACACCTGAGAAATTTATCACATTTATTTTACACTATGTCTCCATAACCTTGGGCAGCAAAATAATTTACATGAACCTCCCACCTACTCTGTGCAGAGACAAAGAGCAGACTACAGTCTGACAAAGAGAATTATTACAGTTAGATAGTTACCACATTCTCTGCCTTTTGTTTGATATTGTTCAAAATGAAATAACTGTTTTGTAAATGCCAGATCATCCTTTTTTCAACTTTATAATGGAGTTTGTTTACTCTAAAATTTATCCATTTTGTTATTTGTTTTCTGTGTTTATATTCAGTATTTATGAACCATTTTTTACTTAGATAGCTTGAGCTTATTTACATCATTGTATTGTTTTATACTTTTAACATAAATGGAAATACTTTGAACATTTTGTCTTTTGTACCATTTTCAGAGTGAGCCAGTGGAAAATTTAATTGGTTTCAATATGGTCAGCTATAGATCATGCAAAAATTTATGGAAGTCATGTGTGGAGCATCATACCTTCTTCCGTGTCCACCATCCCAATCCACCAAATAAAAAAATCTTTTCTATGGGATCGAAGTTCAGATATAGGTGAGTCCAAGATTTCATTTGGGCATTTGTTTGCACACGTGACATAACAGTGTCATGTGTGTGTGACGGTGTGTGAATTGTAGTCATAGCTGCTAGCATTTGTCACAGAGATACATTTCTGACATATGTTCAGTTTAAAATAGTACTTTCTCACTCATGTATGTTCGTATTTCTCTTTTATTCTTTTTTTTTTCACTTCTAATGATTAAAAATGAGTAAATGTATTTATATCTGTAAATATTTAGACAGAGATTAAAATTTAGCAGAATAGCCTATGTTTGTTGATACAAAATGGGCAGGGAATAGTTCCCTCTGTAATATTTATCCACAGCAGGAATTTTCATATTTAGAGTGGCTGGACAATGCTGTACGCAGTATATATACAATGGAAAGAAACAGCTGATTTGCATTTTTTTTTTTTTTGCAATAGGAGCTTTTGAGTTAAGTATATGCTTGATATACATATATGAAAATATATGAATCATTCAGAAGAAAATGAAGTCTTAATAATTTACTTAAGTGCAGAGGGGATCCTGAAAAGGGGGTAGATGGAAGGATGAACTGTTAATAGTTTGAGAACCTCTTTTTATGAGCACATTACTGAAGTCACATTAATGTTCATGAGTCTTTGTAGTTTTCCACTGTTAAATTACACACTAATGTGTTTATGTATAATGAACATTTATATGTGCCTTTTGTGGGTAAATTAGTGTGACATGGTTGTGGCTTGCTGTCCTGTCCTTTCCTGCATTGTAGTTATAGCTAGCTGAAGAAGTACACCCAGAAATCTGCCTTGGGCACCTTGTTGTGAGCAGTTTAGGCACACATATATGATTTTTTTTTTTTTTTCAGAATGGTAGTTGCTGGTGTGAACAGCTGTGTGCTTGATGTTGAATTGTTGTTAGATTCACTGCAGGTGTGCATCGTAATTTGAGTGACTGTTTCCCATGATTACAAACTGCATTAAACTTCATGAGCAAGCTTTCTGGTTCAGTTATGTGACATATAGTGGCATTCATTTAGTGGCTTTCCATTCAGTTTCCAGAAACCAGCCATTTACATTTTTTAATGTATGGCATTTTGTATTGAACATTTTTAAAAAATGACACCTCAGTGGTTTTTAAATAGCAGTTGTATAATATCTAGTTTATTAAAATACCTGCTTATAAAATGATAATAAACTAAATACCTGATTTATGCCTTTTTGTTAAGTATCCCCCATATTTTTCTTGCTCTCACAGAAGCTTGTTTTTGATACTTTGCTGTAATTTTTTTTATCTTTCATATGCTTCTTTATCTTTCCTAAGCTCAAGTTATCCTCAGCTTCTTTCTTGACCTCTTGTTGGTTTTTTTTTTCTTTCCCCTAATTATATGCTGTGTTAATCACATATCTTCATTTGTTTTGGTTATATCCATGTATATTTTCATTCAGTCTCTAAAATCATTATCCAGTGCCTTCTCTGAAATTTTTGTTTTTCATTGATTTTCTATGGTAGATTCTCTTTTTTTTTTTTTTTAACTAGGTTTGGCACTGACAGATTTGGTCTTAGAATCACAGACAAACTCTTTTTAGGTTATAACAATAAACGGATAAAAGAGATTTTGAAAAAAAAATAATGACACTGTTTATCAGAATCAGTGGTTTCTTAAGTCTCTCATTTCAGAAAGAGTCTTGATAGCAGTTGCCTGCTACATTCATCCTCTCAAGACATGTAGAAAGCAGTGGCCTTGATTGAGATACTTACCAAGCATATTCAGCTGTAGAACACTGCATTTAAATTAACGTGTATTTTAAGTATCTTGTATATTATTTTCATAGTACATTATGTTATTATTGAAAGGTAACTCCACAAAATGATTGATTTCACGTGAATAAAGAGTAGAAATAAAAGATTAGCATGTTTAGTAATAGTAAAACATGCGCTGTGTTCGTCAGTGTGACAAAAATTCTACAATTCATCGTAAAAATATGTAATGTAATACTGAAATAAGCCTATAGACATGTTGATATGCAATGACATTAAAGGAAGATAGAGGTAATGGACATAATACCAAAGGAAACAGGAAATAAGAAGTATGAAGACTTAAATCAATCCTTACCACTAAATAAAAATGCTGGTGCACTTATATGAATGCATGCAGGGAATGTAATCTGGCAGACGATGAAAATGCCAGAAGGATGAAAGGCCTGTATGGACAGCAGAGTTACTGAAGATATCCTGTGATATTATTGTAAGGAGACATATGTGATATTATTGTAAGGAGATGTGATATTATTGTAAGGAGACATATGCAGTTAGGAGAAATAAATCATTCACATCCATTACAAGTTGTAAGCCAGAGGTTGAAAGCTGACAGACATAGTAAGGGAAAAAGAGAAGTTGAGAGATAACAGACATAGTAAGGGAAAAAGAGAAGCTGAAAGATAACAGTCATAGTAAAGGAAAAAGAGAAGCTGAAAGATAACAGTCATAGTAAGGGAAAAAGAGAAGTTGAGAGATAACAGACATAGTAAGGGAAAAAGAGAAGCTGAAAGATAACAGTCATAGTAAAGGAAAAAGAGAAGCTGAAAGATAGCAGTCATAGTAAAGGAAAAAGAGAAGCTGAAAGATAACAGTCATAGTAAAGGAAAAAGAGAAGCTGAAAGATAACAGTCATAGTAAAGGAAAAAGAGAAGCTGAAAGATAACAGTCATAATAAAGGAAAAAGAGAAGCTGAAAGATAACAGACATAGTAAGGGAAAAAGAGAAGTTGAGAGATAACAGACATAGTAAGGGAAAAAGAGAAGTTGAGAGATAACAGACATAGTAAGGGAAAAAGAGAAGCTGAAAGATAACAGACATAGTAAGGGAAAAAGAGAAGCTGAAAGATAACAGACATAGTAAAGGAAAAAGAGAAGTTGAGAGATAACAGACATAGTAAGGGAAAAAGAGAAGCTGAAAGATAACAGATATAGTAAGGGAAAAAGAGAAGCTGAAAGATAACAGATATAGTAAGGGAAAAAGAGAAGCTGAAAGATAACAGGCATAGTAAGGGAAAAAGAGAAGCTGAGAGATAACAGACATAGTAAGGGAAAAAGAGAAGCTGAAAGATAACAGACATAGTAAGGGAAAAAGAGAAGTTGAGAGATAACAGACATAGTAAGGGAAAAAGAGAAGCTGAAAGATAACAGACATAGTAAGGGAAAAAGAGAAGCTGAAAGATAACAGACATAGTAAGGGAAAAAGAGAAGCTGAAAGATAACAGTCATAGTAAGGGAAAAAGAGAAGCAGAAAGATAACAGACATAGTAAGGGAAAAAGAGAAGCTGAAAGATAACAGGCATAGTAAGAGAAAAAGAGAAGCTGAAAGATAACAGACATAGTAAGGGAAAAAGAGAAGCTGAAAGATAACAGACATAGTAAGGGAAAAAGAGAAGCTGAAAGATAACAGACATAGTAAAGGAAAAAGAGAAGCTGAAAGATAACAGACATAGTAAGAGAAAAAGAGAAGCTGAAAGATAACAGACATAGTAAGGGAAAAAGGGAAGCTGAAAGATAACAGACATAGTAAAGGAAAAAGAGAAGTTGAGAGATAACAGACATAGTAAAGGAAAAAGAGAAGTTGAGAGATAACAGGCATAGTAAAGGAAAAAGAGAAGTTGAGAGATAACAGGCATAGTAAAGGAAAAAGAGAAGTTGAGAGATAACAGACATAGTAAGAAATAAAGATGGTTGAAGATTTGTAGAGTATACAAATTTGACAATGTTGTAGATATGTCAACACAAGATAAAGATTATCACACTCAGCAGAACTATCGTGGAGCAGTATGAACAGAGGAAACTGTAACAAAACCTGTCATTGCTCCACATTGTACACCTTGATATCCTATAAGATCACATGTTGCTGTGTTTTCTGCACGTCTTGAACTGATGAAAGTTGTACTCTTTCTAGCTAATAGAATGTTATCAGTGTTCTTTGATAACTGGTGATTCGAGTATTTTGGCAAAGGGTTACTATGGAATACCTGTTTGGTCATACACAAAGCATGAAAAGAGAGCAGTGTTTGTTTTATTTTTAGAAGTAATTATCCACATAGATGAACTCCTCAATAAATAGATCAATGAATCTAAGAAAGTGGGTGTAGTATTCCGACATCAGTTCCAAAGACAGTTGAAAAGGCTGAAAGAGAAGTGTTTCTTTCTTCTCACTGTTCTGTCCCTCATAATTTTTTTCCATTAAACCAGTTAGTTCTTTCAGAAAAGCAGACTATCAAGCAAGGAGTGAAAAACACTAATGTTGTAATAAAAGTTACATGTGAAGGAATTAATTTTAACAAATTAATTAATGGGGACATCATAAACAGATAAGAAAGTAGATTTACATTTGTGTTGGAAGAAATCTGTGACTAAGACAAGTGAAGATGTATCAGTTTTTAACTTTGGTTAGTGAAATATTTAGTCTGTTTCTACTTTCAAGCTCTGCATACGAAAACGCTGAAAGCGACTGTTTGCCCATAATGCCTGGGTAATTATTTAAGATAGCTAAACATACACTTGAGTTGTGGTTTCTAAGTGTTAAGTTTTAATCAGCTAAACATACACTTGAGTTGTGGTTTCAAAGTGTTAAGTTTTAATCTGCCAAAAAATCTTCCAGAATATTAGGGGAAAAAAAAAAGGAGTGAATGAGAAATTGAAAGCAGGTATATGTAGTTCATTACCAGAAAAAGAAGGAAATTTCCCTTCACAATGTTGACTATAATGTCTCATATCACCAGTTTGTTAAGTCTTCAAAGACTGTTGAATTTGGGAGATGTCAGTAGTTGTTTGTGGAATTTTTCAAGCATTGTCTTGGTTGATATGCTTCTGTTGTCTCTGATTTTAACAAAATTTGATTGATGTAATCAGTAACACTAACCCCCACCCACACACACACACACACACACACACAAAAGGTTTGTTTTGACAGATCAGGCACTGTCTGACTGTAGAAAGTTAAACTCTGTTAAAATTATCGTCTTTCTGTCTGTACTTTTAGTTTAGACTAGTAACTCACCTACACAACATGAATTTGTTTGCAGTGGTAGGACGGAATTTGAAACATTAGAAGAAAGTAAGCAAAGAGCCAAGATAGAGAGGTCATTTTCAAGGTAGGCCTCACAGAAGTTCATCCATTTTAGTTTAGTTTTTATTTGTTCTAGCCTTTGTGAAAAACTCTTATTTGTTGTTGATGTTGGAACTTTCAGAATCTGCAAACTATAAACTCATCACAACTGATGCTGATGTGCTCAGGAACTTATAACACTTGTGTCATATAGAAAAAAAGAATTTTACGGGATATCTCTTAGCATTCCATAATGGACCTAATATTCAGGAATCATAATAGGCTCCATCACCATAGGAGTATGTCATACTTCAGTTTGGCTATATTGTACTAACATAATAGCCTACGACCTTGAAGCACTGTGCAGAGTTTGGACAAGATCTTGACCACTCGTTAGTTCGTGATATCCAGTCTCGCGCATCACTATTGCAGTTCCATTTTTGTTTGAAGTTTTCTTTCTCCATTTGTGTGTGTGGTTTCAGTTCAGGAGGGTCCTACATAGAGTTCAAATTGCCAGATGTTGAAATTTTGGTGATAAAAAAATAATGTAACCATAAGACAACCATATATATATATATAAAACCACCATAAGACAAGGGGAATTTTTTGCTCATAGATGTTGGAGTACAACAGAGTGAGATGATAAACAATAGTGTTTTGAGAATAGCTTTAAGGAGTGTTTCTTCCATCAGGGAATGTAACCGTAGAATCTGGAAAGTCAAAACCAACAGAGAAGTCCATATTTTGTTCAAAAGAACCATTAATCACTTCCACTGTGAAAGCTAACAGATTACGAAGGCTGGGTTATGTAGAAAGAATGGAAGAAGTCATTGTATGAAACTGGCATGTATATACTTGAGATGGAAGGGACAAGGAAAGGAGACAGATGGAGAGGCAGCATAGGAGAACTTTGAGTAAACAACTGGAGAAAGAGAGAGAGAGAAACCCTGGAACAGAGATGAATGAAAACATATCAGCATCAGTAAGTCTTAAAATTTTTTAAAGGAAGTAATAAACTTTTCTTTTTCTAGTTTGTAGCATTATCTCTTGTAATCCTGTTTACACTTTCAGTTTTCTTTGACTGCTTTGCATGTTGTGGTGAATTGTATTCTGTTGATAAAACAGTACACGTGTAAAGATCTTTTGAAACTAACTTTATATATAAAACTTTTAGTAGATATTTCAACAGAGAAAATTACAAATACATTTATAGTTATTGCTGCGCCCCTAAGCATATCTCCACCCAAAGTAACATTTTAGCATTCTATTTTAAAAGTCCTAGACAAATATGAAAGCTTATTTGATATTAATAGTCCGTTGCTGGAAATTTTGATTTAGTGGACCAGTTAATGTTGATATCATAGATCATATCATAGCATGTTGTAAAATGAATCATAGCAGAAAAACCAGTTACCTTAATCCTTAATTATCAGAGTTGCAAGTAAATGAATGGACTGTGACTAAGAAATGCAGAGAATTCCACTTGACTCTTTATATTCCACATCTATCACACACTGAGTCACAAGCACTTCATGGCCTCTGTTTTAATCATTGTATCCCCTGGTTATATTCTGAGTGTTTACTGTTGTTTGTTGCTTTCCTTTTTATTACCATTTTCTAACCTATTCACATTTTTAAACAAGCTGAGAATTTGAATTCAGAAGACAGAGAAAGTGTTGTTTTCAGGTTGGTAGAGAATTCTGAATATAAGGGAAATTGAGGAATTGCTAATCAGATAAATATCAGATTAATAGTAGTCATCGTCTAATATGGTCTTTAAAATTCTGATACAGAAATTATTGAAAGAATACATGAAGATTAAAAAAGAAAAAGTAGTACTTGTATTTGTACGAACTCCCTGTAACTGCGAGCTATTGTTCTTTGCAGCCAATGCTGTAGAGGTGTTGAGGCACAGCATCATATCGGGGTATGAGCAGGTTATGGCAGCTACTTTTTCAGTCCCAGAGTACAGCTAAAAAGCAGGGGGTGTGCAATGCTTCTTTAGCAGACTCCACCACCATGGGGACTATGGATATCCCTGCCCTATTAGCCAGGCCTACTGGGGGTACCACGGAGATGTGGAACAGCGTCTTGGTCAGCTATGGTTCGCTAACCCTGACACTGGCATATAAGCTATGGGTCAGTGATTGGCTCATCAGACAGCGTCTTCACCAAAAGTAGTAAAGAAAGATATCTTGCATGTTACACTTACACATCATTTGTTAAATGTCATATAGGGCTGCTATTGTAGTTTGCCATGTTTTTCTGTTTTCAGTGAGTTTTTCAACCTCACCAAGAGATTTTAAGCCCATAAATTTAGCCTCTTTCAACAGTGTGCTCTTTAGAGTTCTTTTTCTTTGATAATCTGTTCTGAGATTCTCTGATTGTTTCTTCTCATCACATGGCTAATATACTTGAATGTCCATCTCCATTTTTGTAATACTGATGAGACAGGTTGTTGTGTGCCCATCTCCCTAATTAGTCTTCAGTTTCATTCCATTGTATATGGAGTATTTTTCTTGGACATTTATTTTCAACTACAAAAATTTGTTTTCTGTTTCTTTAGTTCTTTTCTAGCTTTCACAAACATAAATAAGGGTGGATATTATATTTGAGTTGAATAAACCTAACTTTGTTTTCATGCTTGTAACTTTTGATTGCCATATTTTATCAAGATTTTGAAAGGCCTATGCTGCCTTTGCAATTCTAACTTCTTTTCTGGTTATGGACTAGTGAAAACTGACTGCCCTTTTGTATTGGAGATTTTCAAGTGAGATGTAAGTGGTTAAAGTGTGCAGGAAAAAAAAAAGTGAATAAATGTGGTGACACTTTGCATCTTATGCTGAAATGCTTGTGAGTTGTTGCAGCATCACAGAATTTTGCTTTTATATGCAAAACACTCACTTCTGATAGATTTTTACTAGATCTTTAGCGGAGTTAAGTATTACTGATGTTCCTGACATATCAATGAAAATATCAATTTTTAAATATGTATCAGTTTTTTTAAAGAAAGAAAAACACCCTTAGTATTATAAAAGTCCTCTTGGGAGGTGGGGTGGGGTAGGGGGAGGGAAGCCTGTCTTTCCCCAAGCTGCTTCCACCGAATGGCAGATGGTGGAATGGCCTCTGGATATAGAGGTCAGCTGTGAAAGTCTGAATAAACAGCAGCAGACCAAAGCAGAAACCTTGCTGCCTCGCAAGTCGGCCTCTTTAGACAAAGGCTAGCGGAGAAAACTATATAGAGACCAAGGTGGAGGACAGAGGGAAACCACTGCCATGCCATCATTCCCTTGTCAAGTCATGCTTCGTCACTTTATGACTGCAAGAGTTGGACACGCATGATCACATTAAAGTGGGTGTATGTAGCAATGTGAGACTGATATCATTAGAAAGATGATAACCGGTTCTGATTACATCCAACAAAAGAGTAAAGAATATTCTTGATAATTCAGTTACCGTTGATAAAAAAGTATAACAGTAGAAACAGTTGTTATGTTGCACAAATCATACTGTGTGTATGATTGAAGCAGAACCAAGACTAGGTTGAGATAGAACTATGACCTGATTGAGATAGAACTAAAACCTGATTGAGATGGAACTAAAACCTGATTGAGATAGAACTAAAACCTGATTGAAATAGAACTATGACCTGATTGAGATAGAACTAAGACCTGATTGAGATAGAACTAAGACCTGATTGAGATAGAACTATGATCTGATTGAGAGAGAACTGAGACTTGTAGAGATAATGCATTTCATCAGACTGTAATTTCCAATCTGAAATTTTTTTACTGAAAAATAAGTTGAAGAGCCAATCTGGGGGACAGTAATAGTAAATGAGATAAAATTATATGTTCACATAATATGTGACTTTGTTATTGATAAAACCATATGTACAGTATGTTTTTCTTATAACAGGGTGATAGAAGTATAGGAACAGTATATATTTCTTACAACAGGTATAATATTTCTTTCAGTTCAGTTACAAGAATTGATATGACAGAGTCAATACAATTTTTAATTTATTAACATAAATAAAATAACCTTTGCTTGGTCAGGGTTAAGATCATTTTCTGGGTTCGGAGGTCATCGATTATTCACATGTTTTTGGTATTTGTGATGTGCACATGCTTTGAAAACCTAACTGTGGCAGGAAACAGTTAAAACTATTTGAAACAAAAGTAGGAACAGGTGTGTGTATGTGCTCGTTAACTGGTAAAGCTATTCATACTTAATTATTTTACATAGTTTTAACATTTGTTATCACATCTTTAATGCGGTGGCTTTGTATATATGTTTATGAGTGGTTAGGCGATCGGTTTACTAATCCAGTGGTATCGGGTTCAGTCCCAGCGTTGGGATTTTTTTCTGGCGCATGCCAAAAAGTCCCCTGGGTCTACCCAGCCCCTAAAAATGAGTACCAGAGAAATCTGGGAAGGTAAAGCGACCAGGCATGACTGACCACACCACATCTAATGTGCTGAAAGTCATGGAAAATAAAGGCCAAACACTGTATCCCCAGTGTACCTTAATGGCATGGAAACAAGGATTTTACCTTACCCTTTTTACCATATAAATATTCCAAAAATTATTCATAGCAAATAGGATCTAAATTTTTTTTCAACTAATCTTGCCATTTGTCAGGGCTTATAGTCATTTGCATTTCTTTTATTTTTATATTATTGTTTTTTGTCTATATTTTGTTTTAAAATTTTTTATTTGTATATTTTAATTCTTTTGTATATATTTAAAAATTTTATATTTATTTTTATTTCTTTTATTTATAAAAGAAATACAAATAGCTTTGCATTTGAGGGAAAAAAAGTGCAGAATAAGCGAATACATTTGTGAGAGTATCACAGCTGTATTTTAGTTGTGGTTTAAGGGTTTAAGATAAATGAGAAACATAAATGATGGGATTGATCCATCTTCTACATGGCTGGTGGATACATTTCATGTTTTTATTTCACTCAGACTAACAGTTTGCCATTGGCTGTAAAGTTAAACACATTTGACAGTTATCTCAGGATAAACATCTATAGAAAAACATTTTAAAAAAATATTAGTACAATGAAATAGCATGCTTCAGAGAATATGCCATAAGTTTAAATGCAGATAAAGTAACAGCACCTACTAAAGATAGATCACAGCATTAATCAGAGAGAAGGCTCTGCTTTGATACTTAAGATTGTACACTTTTCCTGAATGTTTAGAGGTTATTGTAGCCAGTTTTAATGGATTAAGGTACTTATGGTTAGATGCCCTTTCCTTCTTCTGGTTAGTAGGATTATCTGCTTTCGGTTAGAAGCCCTTCTGAGGTTAATAGGATTAACAGCTTATGGTTAGAAGCCTTTTCCTTCTCCAGTTAATGGATTAACAGCTTATGGTTAGAAGCCCTTTCCTTCTCTGGTTAATAGGATTAACTGCTTATGATTAGAAGTCCTTTCAAATGTTTACATTTTCCACAAGGAATTTAAACTTTAGAAGCTTACTTCCACATGTTTACATTTTCCACAAGGAATTTAAACTTGAGATAGCTCACTTCCATATGTTTACACTTTCCACAAGGAATTTAAACTTTCTGCATGCATTCCATTGATTTTACTCTGCAACTCTGTTCTCCGTTTTCTGCACTGTTTTGTTTTTCATATGTCAGCGAATGACTTTCAGAGCCTGACTTCTTAAAAGTGCCTGAAATTGTTCATATGAATATTCTAGAAACCTCAGTGTTATCTCAAGGCATATTTGTAAGGAATTTATGTCATTGTGTCATAATAATTGCATGAATCGCATACAGCTTCTACCTTGCCTGCCTGCCTGCCTGCTTTGATCTGTAAAATTCACATATTAAAGTCAGTTTAATCATTTTTGTGACCAGATAAATAATTCTTAAATCATGGCATAGACTTTTCATAATCATGTCGTGGTTATCGCTATCCTGTTATTTTCAGTTATTTGAATCACAGATATTAGTTTTTTTTTTTTCGTTTTTTAATTTTTGAAATTCTCCTTTAAAAGTTGCACAGGAAGCAAGCTTTAGAAAATACGAATAAATTTTGCAGAAATATGCCACTCATAAATGAATGTGAAGGTATGCTATTCAGATAAACATACTAAGCTTCATTAGATTTAGTTTAACACATATTACTAGTCTTGTGTCTCCTTTTCATTGGTTGATTTTTGCTAAGTTTTTGTTTTTTTTTAATAATATGAACCGGTAACGGTAACTGACGACCTCCACAAGGTGCCACCGCCAAGTGATTTACTAGTAATTGCCAGTTAACATGATCACTGAAAAATGTTGCTGGATTAGAAATTTCTTTCAAATGTTCTATTGCTAAGCTGTTGATATCTTTTTAAGTTAATACTGCTATCTATAACACCAGAAACTTTGAGAGATAATGGAAAAAATGGGATTTCCAACACATTTGATACAGTTAACATCACTGCTGTATCTAGACAAACAAGCAGCAGTAAGAATAAATGGTGAAACAACAACTTGGTTTGACATAAAACAAGGGGTCCGTCAGGGGTGCATATTTTCACCTTAGTTATTTAACTTGTATACTGAAAATATAATGAGGAATGTTAGAGAAGATGTAGACAAAGAATCTTACGATGCCATAACAATTGGAGGTTATGAAATACCAGACATTAGTTACGCTGATGACACAGTATTACTGTCCACAACACAAACAGGAATGGAAAACTAATTATGTCAGTCCGTAAGAACAGCGAAGAGCAAAACCTCTAACTTAATCCAAAGAAAACTAAATTGATGACAACTGACAAAACAAACAAGGCAGTTGATATATGTATCAGTGAGAAAAAATTGGAAGAAGTGGAGAGTTTTGAATATCTTGGATCATTACTAACTAATAATGGAGATACAATGAGGGAAATTAAAAGGAGGACATCTGTCGCTCTTCAGAAAGTAAAACAAATAAAGAATCTGTGGAGAGGAACAGACAGAACTACACACAAAAAAAAAAGATTTTTAAGGGCATGCATCTTTCCCATCGCAACATAACGCCTATGAGACCTGGACACTTAACAAAACAGCTGAGAAACCCATAAATGCCTTTGAATGTAAATGCTACAGAAGAGTTCTTCAGATATCATGGACACAGAAAAGAACAAATATATCTGTACTACAAGAACTTAATATTGAAGAACGCTGGCTAGTAAAGATAATTAAAGAGAGAAAACTGAAATATTTTGGACACATTAAACGTAATGATAATCTAGAGAAGACAGTCTTGGAAGGGTACATAATGGGAAAAAGAAAGAGAGGAAAACCAAGGCGAAGATGGTTGCAAGACATCGTTGATGATCTGCAGATCTATGCATCAGCAGCAAGTCATCTTGCTTACAACCGAGAGGCCTACAGGAGTGCTGTTAGAGAGGCAAAGTTCCGCAAAGGACATGCAAATGAATGAATGAACTGCTATCTATTAGGACAGGTGGTAATATCGACAGTCTGAGGGAAGAGATATGAGGATATATTAGGCAATCCATAGGGGGCCTGTAAGTGTAAGGAAAGATTTAAAACTCCTGTTTTAGCAGTGCTATTTCATTAGGGTAGTTTGTGCGGTTACAGCTAAATATTTGTTGGCAGTTGTTAAATAATGTACACATTTACAGCATTTAAATATATGGCCTCATTTGTTAAACAGCTTTATTCTTATACTAAAATGGTCGGCGTTAAACTTCTTTTTGTAACAGAGCCAGTACTATGTAGGTGAATGTAGTGCATTTAAACTCACAATGCGTGTGCTTAGCATACAAATATAAAAGATTGTAAGGAGAATATAATGTATACAGCATGCACTGACAAATTGTTCTTACTACACATTTTCTAGTGGTATATATATATATATATATATATGTGTGCATGGTTTATGGTGATTTTTTTATGGATGTACTTGAATGCTAATTTAGCATGGCTGAAGACAAAATATGAGGTTTTTTGTGTAAGCAGTTTTCTGAAGTTAGTATGTTTTTGTACATGAAGTTACTTATTTGGCAAAACTTATGTTACAGTATGGGAATAAACCTTTATGAGAAAAATAACTATACTTCGAATCTGCAACTACATAAGTAAGTTTTTTTTTTAAACATAATATTTTATGAGGGGAAACTTATCCCATAGTTCATGAATGGTTGAATTCATTCTTTATCAGTTAATTCAATACGTGAGATGTATTTTACTGGATTCTCCAGATCGCCCAGCAAAGGATATAGACGGACAGTCGGAGCAGTTTCGAGGGAGGCTATTTTGGAAGAAAACCGGTACATTGACGGCTACCGACAGATGTCGAAATCGCAAACCTTCTCGGGCAATTCTAATGCAGCAAACAACAGTGACAATCCTACCACCACGGGCGCCAATGCGGGAAATGATGGATTCAGTCGGCATGACGGGGTGAACAGCCAGGTGCGTGCCACCTTACCACAAGACAGGTCCGTGCGGCCCTGGAAGGATGGAGACCAGTCTGACAAATCTGAAGAGTGAGTACATCCATTTTTACGTGAAAATTCCAGCAACAGATTTTTTACATTAGATGGTGGTTGTCAGATTTTTTTTTTTTCATGTCATGGTGCGCTCAACATGTTCAGAAAAAATACCTGGGTACCATGGGCAAATTTTGGGGATTTACATCATTTTGACACTTCTCTAGAATTCCGCAAAATACCTTCAGGCTCTTTGTGGTACACTGGTTGGCTGTTGCTGACGTAAGACGGCAGTTAGGCAAATATTTTAACAAGTCTGTGTTAAATTTTTAAAATTCAGTTATGCTTTATTTTTGTCTGATAGAAGATGTACTTGAATGTCGTTTTCTGATAGAAGATGTACATGAGTGTCGTTTTCTGATAGAAGATGTACTTGAATGTCGTTTTCTGATAGAAGATGTACTTTCATTCCACTTTGTTGTACAGAAAATATCTGAGTTAAATTAAAAGTCAGGAGCTAGAATTAATCTAACTACAGTTCAACATTTAACACTTTTTTAGAGTTTAGAATTAATGTAGCAACAATAAATAATGCAGCACTTTAAAAATTTTAGAATTAATGTAGCAAAAGTTAAAAATGCAGTACTTTTAAAATTTTAAAATTAATATAGCACCAATTAAAAATGCAGCACGTTTTTTTTTTAAATTTTATCAGTGGTGCAACAATTAAAAAATGCAGCACTTTTTTATTTTTCAAAAATTGTACATACTGCATTTGCCCAGTAGCTGTAAAAATTTTAGTATATTTTTACCCTAGCCAACATTTGCGCTGTCTGGTATGGTTTGTAGCCATGTGATGTTTATGGATGTTTTCTTCTTTTTTTTTTTTCCAATCTTACAAATATTCTTTTTTTGTGATGAAATTCCAGAAAACCTAGAAAAAAAATTCTGTCATCCTTGATAACGAGGAAGCTCAAAAAGAAGTGCAGGAATTAATTTATAGAAAGATGAAAATGAATTTTTTAAAAATGTAAGTCATAAGTATTAGTAACATGGCAGTAGAACATGTTGCCATACCATTTTCAGATATGTGATACCAAAACTTGTCCACTGGACAAATAATTGATGCTTTGTGGTCGAGTTGATAGATCGTTGTCATTTCATATCTGTGTGATTTCTCGTCATCCTGGGAGTTTGGGGTTCAATTCACATTCATTCTCTCTTTTGTTTTCTTTCACGCCCGTCGAAAGTTCTCCGCGTAATCTTTATCCGAAGTTGATCGTGCAGCATTTTCACCTCGTATAAAAAACATGCCGTTATCACACCCAAGTCTTCACCTGTAACTGTGGTAGTGTCTGCGGTACAGCTGGTACTAGTAGGGGAGTGCTAGACGGAGGTGCATGGAGCAGTTTAGTAAAGAGGAAGGGGAGGAAGAAAAGGTAGCAATCAGAGGTAAGAACATTTATTGCTAATTTCCCTACCTTTCCTTTCTCCCCCCCCCCCCTCTCTTTCTCTCTCTCTCTCTCTGGTGAATGCAATGAATGTTGAATGAATTACTGAGTGAAAGATGTATGATGAAAGGCAGAATGTCAGACGGGCCTGCGTGCCCAATTCTTAACCCTTTGAAAATAAAGTATGTTCGTTCTCTCTCTGCTGAATGCAGTGAATGTTGAATGAATTACTGAGTGAAAGATGTATAATGAAGGGCAGAATGTCAGACGGGCCTGCGTGCCCAATTCTTAACCCTTTGAAAATAAAGTATGTTCGTTCTCTCTCTCTCTGTGTGTGTGTGTGTGTTTGTGTGAGAGTGTTTGTAACTAAAGTCTTCACCCAACATCGTTGCATAAGTTGATACAGAGAAGATTCACATTTCACGCCCGTAACATTACCACGCTCTTTACGATCTCATTATTGCGCACGGGCCGCTTCCAGATACTCCGGTTTTCAAGAGTTCACAATTAGGTTTGTTTTCAGATGTAAAAATAAAATTGTTGTATATTGGATATAAATTCTTCCGTGTAGGAGCCGAGTGTAGGCGGGAGATGTATCTAATTTGCGTAATGGGGTACTGCAAATCCCAGGATATCAGTGCTGTTGGTGTAGGAGGGGGCAAAAACATCCGGGTCTGTGGAGGGAAGAGCCAGTGAAAAAAAAATTTTTTTAAGTAGTAAATGAGTTATGTTATCAGTAGAGTATAGGGAAGTTTCAACTCTCAAAAGATGCTCGGCGTCTGTTCTGTGTATGTGAATGTAAGTGGAATGTATGTCACATGTGTTTGAATTCAGCAAAATATTTTTTAAAAAATAAATAAGGGAAAAAACAAGTTGTAGGAGGATGTTGAGAATAGAGAAAGAGTCTCTGGAAATACATTAACCCAAACCAGTGACATAACCCAACATCACTAACCCGACACCAGTGGCATTAACCCGACATCAGTGACATTAACCCGACATCAGTGACGTTAACCCGACATCAGTGACATTAACCCGACATTAGTGACGTTAACCCGACATCAGTGACATTAACCCGACATCAGTGACATTAACCCGACATTAGTGACATTAACCCGACATTAGTGACATTAACCCGACATTAGTGACGTTAACCCGACATTAGTGACGTTAACCCGACATTAGTGACGTTAACCCGACATTAGTGACATTAACCCGACATCAGTGACGTTAACCCGACATTAGTGACATTAACCCGACATTAGTGACATTAACCCGACATTAGTGACGTTAACCCGACATCAGTGACGTTAACCCGACATTAGTGACATTAACCCGACATTAGTGACATTAACCCGACATCAGTGACATTAACCCGACATCAGTGACATTAACCCGACATCAGTGACGTTAACCCGACATCAGTGACGTTAACCCGACATTAGTGACATTAACCCGACATTAGTGACGTTAACCCGACACCAGTGGCATTAACCCGACATCAGTGACATTAACCCGACATCAGTGACGTTAACCCGACATCAGTGACATTAACCCGACATTAGTGACGTTAACCCGACATCAGTGACATTAACCCGACATCAGTGACATTAACCCGACATTAGTGACATTAACCCGACATTAGTGACATTAACCCGACATTAGTGACGTTAACCCGACATTAGTGACGTTAACCCGACATTAGTGACGTTAACCCGACATTAGTGACATTAACCCGACATCAGTGACGTTAACCCGACATTAGTGACATTAACCCGACATTAGTGACATTAACCCGACATTAGTGACGTTAACCCGACATCAGTGACGTTAACCCGACATTAGTGACATTAACCCGACATTAGTGACATTAACCCGACATCAGTGACATTAACCCGACATCAGTGACATTAACCCGACATCAGTGACGTTAACCCGACATCAGTGACGTTAACCCGACATTAGTGACATTAACCCGACATTAGTGACGTTAACCCGACATTAGTGACATTAACCCGACATTAGTGACGTTAACCCGACATCAGTGACGTTAACCCGACATCAGTGACATTAACCCGACATTAGTGACGTTAACCCGACATCAGTGACATTAACCCGACATTAGTGACATTAACCCGACATCAGTGACATTAACCCGACATTAGTGACATTAACCCGACATTAGTGACGTTAACCCGACATCAGTGACATTAACCCGACATTAGTGACGTTAACCCGACATCAGTGACATTAACCCGACGTCAGTATGTTAACCCGACATCACTGACATTAACCCGATGTCAATGACATTAACCCGACATCAATGACGTTAACCCGACGTCAGTGTTAGATGGAAGTGTTGAGGAAATATTTTTCAACAACCTAGCGAGTGTGGAGCATGTGGTTCACAGCGTGCTCAAACTTAGACAAAACCTGTCTCTGCTTATCGCCGCTGTTCCGCTCAGCCGTAGCGCAAGGTGCCCCAGAGTATCATCAACACCTGATGTAGTCGTCCCTAGTGTAAGACTACGCCCGTTAAATGCTCCACGCGACCGACCACCCATAGTTGATGCAGTCAGCACGAGAACAAGACCACAGCTGGGTAAGTTGTTGCTGGCGACTAGAGGCAAGTTTGTCCACAAAAAACGGGCGTAGACCCAGAATTTGTTTTGTTTGTTTTTTTTTTAAAGTTGCAGAGAACAAGTGGACGTCGGAGTACAATCAAGGCGCATCTTCCTTCCCGTGCCGTTAAACGTCACATAGGGCTCGCAAGGTAGTTCGCCAGTTTTTCCTGTCTTCGGCGAGTCTTTCAACCTCATCAAAGGATTTTATGCCTGTTAATTTGGCCTCTCTTAACAATGTCCTCTTCAGAGTTTCACGCGGTCTGCCTCTTTTTCTTCGGCCTGTTGTGTTCCACTTGATAGCTTGTTTTTGGGATTCTCTGATCATTTCTTCTCATCAAGTGACCAACATATGTCCGTCTCTTTTTCCTGATCACCCATGAGACTGGTTGTTGTTCAGTCATCTGTCTTATCTCTGCATGAAATTGGATTGATTGATTGATTGATTAAACTTGGGTGAGGAATTTGATATTCAGGCCTGTGACATTCTGTGCTTTGTTTAACAACTCTCTACTCCAGGTGTTCTACCGAGAAGATTATTTCTCCATTTTTGTTTATTTATTTTTCTATTTTTATTTACTTATTTGTTTTGTAAGAAACATGTGCCTACGTTGATAAGTAAAGTTGGAGTGGAAATGAAAATCTTTAGTAATCTGGGATATGAGGGAGTGGAAATGAAAATCTTTAGTAATCTGGGATATGAGGGAGTGGAAATGAAAATCTTTAGTAATCTGGGATATGATGGAGTGGAAATGAAAATCTTTAGTAATCTGGGATATGATGGAGTGGAAATGAAAATCTTTAGTAATCTGGGATATGATGGAGTGGAAATGAAAATCTTTAGTAATCTGGGATATGAGCGTCAAGTTTTTATAACAGTGCGTTAATAACTAGCTGCACTGCGTCAGATAATTAGGGACGAAACGTGATTAACTTTGTCACACCAGTCTTTCACTGGTGATTCCATAATTCCTTCGTTTTCAGCACTGATTTTCTGCGCGCGTGCGTGCGCATTTGTGTCCCCGCGTGATGCGCGACTTTAATATGACGCAGAATTTGATTATGTCATAAATCACCGTAACTTCCAAAAAAAAGGCGGGGGGGGGGGGGGGGGGGGGGGTAAGTACGCGAGGGCAGGGGAAATAGTTCCGTGCCGTTCTATTTAACTGGGATTGTATGTTGGCAGAAATCTTGCAAGATGTCAGATTGTTGTTGATCCCAAAGAAGTAATTGTTTTTGCGTGTAGAGATTTGACTGCGTCTGTTTGCGCATCTGTAAATGTAACAGAACACAGCACAATTAGTTGCGCAAGGATTGTTTATAGACAGATTACATTACCCTAAAGAGGATATAAGAATTATATCGTAGTTTATGTCCAATACCTGCTCGATCTCTGCTTCACTGCACATTAATAACGTTACTGCAGTAGTTCGCTGACTTAAATAAACACAAACGTGTTCACAATGCGTGCAGCTTCTTCTTGCCAGTATCCAGGACAGTTTGTAAGAGCGCGTGCAGAGTGATCCCGGCTGTTGGAGATGCCTGAGTCCTGGAGGCTCAACTTGCCTTCTCTGCTTACGCAACGCCTACCACCGGCGGATTTCAGGTCCTGGCGCCGCGTGTATGTTCTAATTAATTACCGCCACGTATGTCCATTCTTCCATTTCTGAGATCTTTTGTGTGAGGTGGGCTGGCTGGCGTAAATATATCATCAGATGTCTGTGTACACGGCATATTAGCGTCATCAGTCATTGGATAGGAGTGGGCGAGGACAGTCTGGGGAAAGCATAGTCATTATCGTGGAGTGGACTTCTCTTTTCTTCTCTGATTACCTACACCCCCGTACCCTCCCACAACTGAGTCATAAACATTGATGAAGAGGTTTTTTTTAAAAACCATATTAGTGGCCGTATGGAATAGTGTTGTCTCAGCGAGGGTTGTATGTGTATGGCACAGTGCTCGTAATGTAGGGTCGTATGTTAGCTCAGTGTGTGTGTGCCACAGTGCTCGTAATGTAGGGTCGTATGTTAGCTCAGTGTGTGTGGCACAGTGCTCGTAATGTAGGGTCGTATGTTAGCTCAGTGTGTGTGTGTGGCACAGTGCTCGTAATGTAGAGTCGTATGTTAGCTCAGTTTGTGTGTGGCACAGTGCTCGTAATGTAGAGTCGTATGTTACCTCAGTGTGTGTGTGGCACAGTGCTCGTAATGTAGGGTCGTATGTTAGCTCAGTGTGTGTGGCACAGTGCTCGTAATGTAGAGTCGTATGTTACCTCAGTGTGTGTGGCACAGTGCTCGTAATGTAGAGTCGTATGTTACCTCAGTGTGTATGGCACAGTGCTCGTAATGTAGAGTCGTATGTTACCTCAGTGTGTGTGGCACAGTGCTCGTAATGTAGGGTCGTATGTTACCTCAGTGTGTGGCACAGTGCTCGTAATGTAGAGTCGTATGTTACCTCAGTGTGTGTGGCACAGTGCTCGTAATGTAGAGTCGTATGTTACCTCAGTGTGTGTGGCACAGTGCTCGTAATGTAGAGTCGTATGTTACCTCAGTGTGTGTGGCACAGTGCTCGTAATGTAGAGTCGTATGTTATCTCAGTGTGTGTGGCACAGTGCTCGTAATGTAGAGTCGTATGTTACCTCAGTGTGTGTGGCACAGTGCTCGTAATCTAGGGTCGTATGTTACCTCAGTGTGTGTGGCATAGTGCTAGTAATGTAGGGTCGTATGTTACCTCAGTGTGTGTGGCACAGTGCTCGTAATGTAGGGTCGTATGTTACCTCAGTGTGTGTGGCACAGTGCTCGTAATGTAGAGTCGTATGTTATCTCAATGTGTGTGGCACAGTGCTCGTAATCTGGGGTTGTATGTTACCTCAGTGTGTGTGGCACAGTGCTCGTAATGTAGAGTCGTATGTTAGCTCAGTGTGTGTGTGGCACAGTGCTCGTAATCTGGGGTTGTATGTTACCTCAGTGTGTGTGGCACAGTGCTCGTAATGTAGAGTCGTATGTTATCTCAGTGTGTGTGGCACAGTGCTCGTAATCTGGGGTTGTATGTTACCTCAGTGTGTGTGGCACAGTGCTCGTAATGTAGAGTCGTATGTTATCTCAGTGTGTGGTACAGTGCTCGTAATCTGGGGTCGTATGTTACCTCAGTGTGTGTGGCACAGTGCTCGTAATCTAGGGTCGTATGTTACCTCAGTGTGTGTGGCATAGTGCTCGTAATGTAGGGTCGTATGTTACCTCAGTGTGTGTGGCACAGTGCTCGTAATCGAGAGTCATATGTGTATGTGTGTGCACAGTGCTTGTAATGTAGGGTCGTATGTTACCTCAGTGTGTGTGGCACAGTGCTCGTAATCTAGGGTCGTATGTTACCTCAGTGTGTGTGGCACAGTGCTCGTAATCTAGGGTCGTATGTTACCTCACTGTGTGAAACAGTGCTTTTCAGCTTTAGTAAAATAAATTGAGAAACATACACACACACAGCGGTAATAAAATAAAAGGAATAACATACACACTCACATACACACAGATCTGTTCACAAATTGTGATAGATTCCAGTGATTTGACCAAAGGTCTTCTTTGATAGTGAAGCGCAACAATACAAAAATTAATATCAACAGTAAGAGCGAAAGTAGTAAACTGCATTCGACATATAGTGTTCCATGTAGGTTTTCTTGTAACAGAAGAGAGCAGCAAGGGAGAGAAGTGGAGCCGTGGGACGTGAAGTTAAAAGCTAAACTTGAAAGCGCTCCAGCTTTTTACTGAGACTGCCTGTTTATTAAGTTTCCTGGATTCCAGTATCAAAGAGTATGCTGCCGTCAGTTCATTAGTTACAGGAGTCAGTGTTGGGCGCAACAGCTTTCTACGGTAACTGTAGCACACGAAATTGTGCTGTTAATTTTACAAACATTTATCAGCTGGTTTTTACATCATCAGTTTTCTCGCTGTTTTGATGTAAAGAGCATGACAAGAGGCCGTTGTCGGACACGGAAAATAGTTGTTGTTGTTGTGGTTGTGGTTCCTCTTCCTTATTTCGTTTGTGTTTTGCACTTGAGGTTTAATCGCGAGCTGTATGTGTTTGTGGGCTACGAGCTGCTTGGTTCACGTGCTTTTAATTATAAGGCAGAAAGCGCATGTCAAGTAACGATGCCAAGAGCTTTACCTCTTGTTTTGTTTTGTTTTTGGTTTTTGTTTCCTCGTTGTATGTGCTGTTATGCGTGTGTGAGCTCAGCCATACATGTCCTACAGTTTGGGAGCATGTTGGTGTAAACTTTTAAAGGTTAAAGTTTGTTGTGGACCTGGTGCTGTGCTGAAGTTGTAGTTATATTTGATTAGCACGAGACCTGACTAGAAAGGAATTTTTAGTCGACCACGCTTGAGAAGACATAGGTTGTTGCTGAGCAGGAGACGGCGTGTGTGTGCGTTTCTTCGGCAAGTGCTTATCGTTTTGCTCGTCATTTAACTCCTTTCATACCGTGAGACAGGAAAATGGCTTTTTTTTAAAGTTATAAATATATACTGTTTCTTTTCGATTTAATTTCGTTTTTTTTTCTTTCCTTTTGGAGAGATTAAGATTTTAAACTACAGTATAAGCTGAATATAGAACTGTCATCCCGTCCTGGTAAGCATGAAGCAGGGGGTATTTATTATATACTTGTTGTGTAGTCTTAGCAATGATGTTCTTGTAGCATAAAAGTCAGCTATGAGCTAGTGCGTGTGCTAGGTTTTTAAATGGCAGACAACGGTATTAGAAGGTGCGTACAGAATATTACATGTGTAAAATCTGCTCCTGTCTACAGCGGAAGAGTAAGACTGTTCCCCTTTTGTCAGATGCAATAAATGCCTGTCTTGTCTGTCTCATGGAGTAAGTAGCGATGAGTAATATTTGAATAGTTTAGCGATGTATGTGTTAACAGAGCCGAATAAAATCTAGAAGATGAGAGAGACATCTTCGTGAAGGTTGTTAGAAAACGCAGATGAAGGAAATATACTGTTTATTGCTCAAGCTGTGATGAGGACATGCAGACGAGAGGCAAGCACATCATGTGGCACCAGTACGTCAGATTGTAAGTTACAACTTGTATACGTTTATATGAGTACGTCAGATTGTACGTTACACCTTGTAACACTTTATACGAGTATGCCAGATTGTAAGTTACATCTTGCATAACTTTAACCTCCATTTCAAATGACACCAGTTGGATATAATATCGGAAAGTTCCTGAAGTGGTGATTTTTAAAAAGTACCTTATTTAAATTTGGTTTCCATCTCCTTAGAATTAGTCCTCTTGGGGACACATATAGTGATCTCAGCGTCTCTTCCACACCTCAGAAGCACTGCTGAAGTCCATCTTCCAAAGGCCGACCAATACCACCTGCGATTCCTTTGTATTCAGCAGTGTCCAAGCGACCCTCCTTTCAATTTCAGTTCCATGTTGGGGAACAAGATGAAGTCACGGGGGGGGGGGGGGGGCTAGGTCAAACCAAATTTGATGCGCCCCACCCCCCGCATGATGATCCTAGAGATGAAAGCTGGGTTGTCGTTAGCCATCTTGTGAAACTGGGGGCAACCGTCTAGACGCCCCTGCTTCTGATAGAACTGGGGGCAACCGTCTAGACGCCCCTGCTTCTGATAGAGTGTCAAGAACTGGGGCAACCGTCTCGACGCCCCTGCTTCTGATAGAGTGTTAAGAGCCGGGGCAGAAACTCGGAAGCAACGCGAAACATGCTCAGGTGTTCGTGAGGATCGCCTAACAGACGTCCTAACTGATCCTAACCGCATGAGAGAGCTGACTGATTTTTTGGCCGTGGTTCTTATGGATGAGTTCATGAATTTTTCCCCCCACATATTCTAACGTTTTTCTGGTGTTTTACACTCTCGTCGTCTTAAACAGACACATGGCCGGCTTTGATATGTGCGTGTCGCACAGAAAGCTATATTCTACTTAAATTATGTTAGTCAAAAGGCAGAAGAAGCATTTCGAGGGTCTCCGTAGCTGATTTGCAGAGCTGCATGCAAATTCTTATGCAGGCACGATGCTTCAATTTATCAGCCATTGTAACCATCACCTAGCTATCTCAACACAAGGTCACAAAACCTCGTCTACAAATTAAATAAGCGTGGACAGTACGACATGAAGTGGCAGACTAACTCAGCGGGCTTGGGAGTAATGCCTTTGGTGTCCCACGCGTATTTGTAGAATGGTACAGTCAGTGCAGGTATAATCTTGGAACTTTTTGATGCCGTTTCGTATTCAAAGTGTAAGTTACAGTATTCTAATACCCTACTCTTATGTCAATAGTTTGTCAGCTTGTAACAACTTATATAGCTTTACCACACTACTCGTTCATCTTTCCAGATCCTATGTCTTGTGTGCGTAATTACTTTCTCACATCTGCTGTCGTATTGTGGGCGGACAGTATATTTCTCATACCTTCCTTCACATCCTTCAGTCTTCATGGGGGACTCCCAGTCATTTAGCCTCGGCGCTACTCCACCAGCGGGCGGGGCATGAAGATTAAGCCGCCCCCGTTCTGTCTCTTCTCATAAATAATTCAATGTATGGAGCAACATTTGTCGACCCCCAGTAATGTTTATCAACCTGGCGTAAACAAACTTCTTCAACGCAGAACTAGTATCCGGCCCTTTGTTTTTGAAGAATTAATAAAGTATTCGATAACGACAGGAAATGTAGGGGAGTGATCGATACCTTAATGAGGGGAAATGGAAATAGGTTTCAGAATAACAAGAAGATCGGAAATCACTAGAGGCCAGTATTCATTCAGTCCGATGTAAGGAAGTAAAAAAAATAGTACTGAGATAGGTAGTCAAAGATTTAAATATTTAAACATTGTGATGGTATCTGGTACAGGGTGTGATTTTAGATATAAAGACAGTTCAGAAAGCTAGAATGAAGGATTTGTGGCAGAACAAGGAGACACTTTCAGGCAGTTTATATTATATATATTATATTTTTTATATTATTTTATTTTATATTATTTTTTATTATATTTATATTATTATATTTTACTGTTATAGAGAGGTCATGCTATGTATGAAAGCATATGAATATAAAAGAAGCGTAGAGTGGGCTAAGTAAGGCAAGAATATCATAGAATATAGTGTAAAATATATGTCCCAGTCAAGAGGTCAGCCCGAGAAGATCATAGTTTGTATATATCAAAAATGTTTGATCAAGGCGAGAAGATCATAGTTTGTAGATATCAAAAATCTTTGATCAAGATGAGAAAATCATAGTTTGTAGATATCAGACATTTTGATCAACGCGAGAATATTATAGTTTGTAGATATAAAAAATGTTTGACCAAGACCAGAAGATCATAGTTTGTAGATATTGGAAATAAGCCTTTTAAATTGTGCATAACTGAGCAAAAAACAAGACGAAATGGGGACAAATCATGTGATAGGAAAAATGTTCAACACTGTATTCCAAGAGATCTTAACAAGGCAAAGAGAAACAAGTGATGGTGTTTTTGGACTCGATGTTTGATTTAATAAAAGAAAGTTATTGATAGTCAGAATGTTCTTTTAGTTGTTCTGTTCCTAGCTGTCCATGTGTAAACTAAAAAACGAGCTATTAACGTTTGAATTCGTACTGCTACCCAGTTAGGACTGCAATGATGATGATTTCTACAGCCTGGCAAAAGAGGTATTGCAATACAATGGGAGTCTGTAATCGTGAAAAGGTTAAGAAGCCCAGATCTGCTTAGCTAGCTAGCTAGCTCTAGCTAGTTAGTTAGTTAGTTAGTTAGTTAGTTAGTTAGTCAGCTAGTTAGTTAGTTAGTTATTTAATTAGTTAGTTAGCTAGTTAGTTAGTTAGCTAGTTAGTTAGTTAGCTAGTTAGTTAGTTAGTTAGTTAGTTAGTTAGTTAGTTGCTATCATAATAGCAATCGGGACATTCCCATCTCCTCCACGCATGCTGTTCCAGCAGTCATGGAAAGGTAACTTTGCTAGAAAGTTGATTATGGGTTTTCCTGCAAGTAGGTACATCCTTCCCGATACTTTTGTCATACTCGGCTTCTTCATTTGTTCCCCCACAGGCATTATCGTTACTTTCATTATCGCGTGTTCTTGGGGGTTGGAAGGAGGGGGTGGGTCCGTTGACAAGCATTCAGGTTACGTCATCTTTATCTAGAGTCAGTGTGTCACGTGTAACAGTGTAGTAGCCTGGGTCGACAGGAGTCCGAGATGACAGAGAATAGTGCACGAGCATAACAAAGCAGAAATACATGATGCTCTATGTCTGTAAATATGGCGATAGGATAAGAGGATTACATCTGGCTGTAAATAGATACCACTTAATGAAAGGCGTATTTGTTCCTGTTTGCTCAACGCCCTTGGTAAAGTGGCACAGGATGCGGCTTCTGTTGCTGTCATTCAGTGTCTGATAAGATCTGTGCCAAGCCCACTAACAGATATGACTTAACTGGAGCAGAATCGAGAATATTTTGGTAGATAATCCAAATGAAGGCAATCAGATGCTGCAGATTTTGCCAGGACAGGTATTTTGTTTGAAGACACTCACAGTTCGAAAAAGTTGCTTCCTGCAGCAATTTTACAGTTATTTCCCTTGAACTATAACGGTTGATGTACACAGAAGTGAGCGACAAAGAAAGTGATGACAATTTAGGCTATATTTTGTTTTAAGATATATATTTCTACCTTATCACACAAACTTTCAGAGTTACGTACGAATATTTAGAGACACTTGGACACATTCTGTGTTTCCGTCTGTTCTGTTCGGTTACTTGAGGTGTTCGCATCTCGGATTTTGTACCCAGCTCCAGTTTTTACTACATACTTCAGCCTTCACGTTGGTAGTCTTGGTGGGTGTGTCAGTGGTCACATGACGCACTTGTATCTGACCACCTTCCACTTCTTTTCTGCCTCTACCTTTTAAAGTTTATTGGTAGATTTCCCACTTCTTCTTCTTCTGTAGTGTCATATTCTATACACTGAGACAATCAATCCTTCATGAATCATATCGTTAGAAGGAAGTCCTTCTAGTTCTAGTTTTCCGTAATTCAACCTATACAATATCCTCTCTCTCTCTCTCTCCCTCTCTCTCTACCTATCTCTATCTCTCTCCCTCCCTCTCTCTCTCTCTCTCTCTTTCGGATCAACGGACCCTCTAAAATCAGAGATCAATTTTTTCTGCCTCTCTCTCTCTCTCTCTCTCTCTCTCTCTCTCTCTCATAGCCATCATCACCACTACACATGCACACGAGCGCACACCCCCTATCACACACACACACACAGCTTCCTGTGCCTTACTTGTCTATCTCTCCCTCTCTCTGCCCCTCCCCCCCCCAAAAAAAAAAGCATTACACACACACGCTTACTTTTATGAATTAGAATTTGAGATATATACAAGCTTTTATTGGCTAATGGGGATTGAGACATTAATTTGCGAGCTATTATTGAGTGAAGAGGAGGAGTGTCGAAGTGAACGGACGAATGTAATCATAATTCTACAAGAATTTGAAATGAGTTAACGGCATTGTTGAAATAGAAATTCTATTGGCAACATTTTTTTGTTCGCCCGGTAGAAGTCTTTTTCTGTTTTTTGTTTTGTTGTTCGATGCTTCCTGTCTCCTGCCTCCCGTTTTGGCCGTCCTAGGTAATCTGATGTAGCTAATTTTGTGTGTTTGTTGTCACATCTGACGTTGTCATGTGTTTACGGTGGCTCTGTGCACAAATCTCATTCCTCCGTGCACGAAGTCTTGCGCCGAAGAGCTTGTATAAAGTGCATTGCATGAGTTCACAGTTGTAATCAGAGGTGATTCGCCTGTTGTAGACATGGGTTCCCAACCTATCGTCCGCTAGGGATAATGTGAGGGGTCTTTTTGAAGAAGTCTAGATCAGTGGCTCCCAGACTTTGAGGTTGCAGACCAAATAACTGTACTTCTAGCACCTCCCAAAACTTTTTTTTTTTAGCTCTGTTGGTTGTAAAGCTCCCAGCCGCTTCATAATTTCCTCTCACACACACCCCTCCCCACTATCTTCCCAGCGCCCTGAATAGAGGCGGAACAATCACTTTGCGAAGCACAGATCTACATTATGTTGATTTTTGTCTACGATTTTTTTTTCGAGGTTTAATCCTACAAAACTGTGTTCTCTTACTTTACATTATGTAGATTTCTAGAAATTTGCCAATGTTTTTAGTTTACTGACAAGTGATGAAGCGGATCGGGGGAGGGGACCTGTAACGAGAAACACAAGAAATGGTATCAACCCCCCCCCCCCTTTTTCAACAGAGACAATATAGAAAAAAATGATGTTCCTCGGAACGTCCACAGTCCTATATGTAATGAGGGAAATGCTCGATTATCTGCGTTGATGCTGTTTGTATGGATTGAAAGAGGAATGGAGACGTGGTTACATAATAGCGTCCACTTAATTACAGTTTGTGATTGGCTAATGGGCGGCATGAGACACTTTTACGTAATGGTGGTGGTGGGAAAGGAGAGGAGCTTTGAAAGCGATGAGAAAAGTGGCTTTTTTGACGTAAAGGTCGAAAAAAAGCAACATTTGATATTCGAGTGATTTCTTTCTCTCCTCCCCCCGGTCTTTGGCTTGTCACACGCATGCATTGTTCACAGCAGTATCAAATATAAGAGGAAGGGAAAAAATTTAAAGCAATTTAAATATTAGGCGGTAACCACAACGGATAGAAGCTGACGCAATGCAGCATGTTCGCAGTGGCTGATGGGTATTTCGAACACGCACAGCGCAGCGCTCTGCTCTTAGTCTAGTTGACTACGATGTTAAAAAGCTGCTGAATTGCACCAGTTTTGAACAGTGCGCTGTAGTGAGATTTCTATGAGCAGAGGGAGAGAAAACTGCTAGAATTCACCTTAGAATGTTGGGTCATACTTTATGAAGAAGATATAAATATTTTGGAACGAATTGTCAACGGCTTCGCGACTTGTATCCTATCGACGTGTGCTTGTATGTGCGATGTTGATGACTGACCATATCGAGTTTCGTCAGTTACGCTTGTGCTTTCCGCTGTAAACGTTTCTACCCATTCATAAACTTGTCGTTGAGTCATGCTGTTTTTTCACTTCCCATAGCTAGCTTCCTATAGTACATTTTAGCAGGTTTCAGTATATTAGCATAAAGAAATCTCACTTCAGCGCTTTGTTAAACAGTGGTGCAGTCCCGCAGCTGCGCGTCCATGTTTGATTTTCTTTGGCTTCAACTAGATTAATAGTTGAGCTCTGCGCTGTGTGTCTTCTAGCTATCCATCAGCCATTGCGTCAGCTTCTATCCGTTGTGGTTACCACATAATTTTCAGACTGCCTTTATTTTTTAGAGTGTCCATCGCCGTATAATCTGCCTCCCTTCGCGCACTTGGATATTTAGTCACTGGGTTTCTGCAAAATCGTTTGTATCTTGTCTTATCTTCGTGGAGCCTTGGAATGTCGATGGATCAAATAGGTCTGCCTCACATGGTTCATCATGAGAGAAATCTTGTTATATTTTTAACAGTACAAGTTTCGTGTGATTAAATCTTGACGATATGTCTTGTCATATTTCTGACAATGTAAAGTTTCATATGGTTAAATTTTGACCATGTATCTTGTCATATTTATGACATTATAAAGTTTCATATTGGTAAATCTCGACAGTTCATCTTGTCATATTTCTGACAGTGTAAGGTGTCATATGATTAAATTTTGACCATGTATCTTGTCATATTTCTGACATTATAAAGTTTCATATTGGTAAATCTCGACAGTTCATCTTGTCATATTTCTGACAATGTAAGGTTTCATATGGTTAAATTTTGACCACGTATCTTGTCATATTTCTGACATTATAAAGTTTCATGTTGGTAAATCTCGACAGTTCATCTTGTCATATTTCTGGCAGTGTTTCTTGTGATGAAATCTTGACAGTACTTCTTGTCATATTTCTGACAGTGTTTTCTATGATGAAATCTTGACAGTACACCTTACTGTATTTCAGACAGTGCGAAGGTTCCTAAACAGAAAATAAGCGGTAGAACGTCACTGAATGTGCCCCAGATACGTAAATCACAGTTTTCACTTTTAGAGACAAGATACATGAGAGATCTTGTGGCAATATTACACGATTAGTACAGTATATATATTGACGACTGGTAGGAGCGGGGTAGAACGGGGAGATAACTGGGTGAGTTAATGAAGAATTTCATGTACTGTTCAACATAGAATCTAGCTTTCAACCTTCGCTCTGGTTTAGACGTGCAGAAGAAAGGTCAAGTTACGAGCCTTGACGGTGAAGGACACTAGTTTGGCGAGATGACGGAGGAACGTGGGCGAGATTTGCGATGCTGTTTTGTTGATTTTCGTTTGTTGGGACGTGGGGGGGGGGGGCATAATAAAAGAGGCAGCCACTGAGACGATTCTTGTAAAAATGATTGAAATGTTACAGATTGGTAGCAGAAATCAATTGTCGCGTGTCCTCCCCCCCCCCCCCCCACACACACACAAGGTGATTGCGGAAACCTGTTCATTAGCCTATCTGCACCAAAGGAAGCGAACATTGATGGGGCATTTACTTCAGTCTGCTGCGAATTTCTTGCTAATATCGTGTGGCATGTGAAATTCACCAGTAGTACACCGAAACCAGAATTCACGATTTGAATCTGAAATGAAAATCACTGTAGTTAATCATCACGGACAGATATTTGTTCCCCTGTCTTTCTCTCCCTCTCCCTGGCATTTGTTCGTGTGGGCTGATACACAGAGTTGAATGCTGGCCATCAGTCATGCTGTATGTGTTTGTGGTATTTGGTTTATCAGTGGCTTGTTTTACCAATGCTTTGGTTTTCCAAAGAGGAAAAACTAAACGTCGTCATGATCTTCATCATCCTCATCTTCTTCTTTTCGATCATTCTCAGATGTCAGGTTCTGTACTTTTGAAGTAGTCAGTGGTTATCTGGAGTTTGCATCTCTTGGGGTGATATAAACGTTGGCCACATGTGTTTTCTGTGCACCTCATATGTTGGACACTCGTGTAGAGCGTGTTCCTCCGTCATCTTACTGCTACCACATGAGTACATGGAGGTCAGGCAAATCTTTAGCTTGCTGAATAGATGATACCTCAGTCCTTTATGAACTGCGAGGAGCCAGAAAATGATACTTGTCTCCCCTGCTGATTTGGTAGAATCCATTTGTCCATTTATTATTATTTATCATCGACTTAATAAACATCTGAATTTCAAAAGAAAGTAGAGCTAGTTACTCAGATGTCAGTACAGTCGGTGAAGGTAAACTGAAGCTTAAGTTGTGATGCACGCGTAAATGATATAAATATTGATATCAGAGAAATCGGGTACAGACAGTTTGAATATATATACAAGTGATCAAGATACACAGTGAGTTGAACACTATGATAGATGAGGAAACAGGCGTTAAGACCAAAGTTAAAGTCCTGGGGCAGAGGTCAGATCACGGGAATATATTTTGGGGTGTTGGGGGGGGGGGGGGTGGGGTGAAATCTCTTTATGATTTCAGACCTAAATATTGAAACAACAGCAAACCACAGTGGCATAATTACGTCATGTAAAAGTTATTGAGATAGTTCTTTGTTTTTTTTTAACTTCAGTATTTTAAAAATCTTTTTCATTAGTCACAGACTGAAGCAATTTTGAATGGAGCCAGAGTCAGTCTAAGTGTACCAGTTATTAATGAATCAGTATCGGTAGAAATATACCGGATATTAATGAATCAGTGTCATTAGAAATATACCGGATATTAGTGAATCAGTGTCATTAGAAATATACCGGATATTAATGAATCGGTGTCAGTAGAAATATACCGGATATTAATGAATCAGTGTCATTAGAAATATACCGGATATTAATGAATCAGTGTCATTAGAAATATACCGGATATTAATGAATCGGTGTCAGTAGAAATATACCGGATATTAATGAATCGGTGTCAGTAGAAATATACCGGATATTAATGAATCAGTGTCATTAGAAATATACCGGATATTAATGAATCGGTGTCAGTAGAAATATACCGGATATTAATGAATCAGTGTCATTAGAAATATACCGGATATTAATGAATCGGTGTCAGTAGAAATATACCGGATATTAATGAATCAGTGTCAGTAGAAATATACCGGATATTAATGAATCAGTGTCAGTAGAAACATTCAGTTCAAAGCGCCATGCCGCGTGGCGCAGACGATCATTTCTCTCCACAAATCCCTGTCTTTAGATTTGATTATGAGATCCGCCGGTGACTTTTTTCTTAGCCACACTGTGAAACATACCAGTTGTTAATGAATCAGATTATGTAGAAATATACCAGCTATTAATGAATCAGTGTCAGTAGAAATATGCCAGTTATTAACGAGAGTCAATAGAAACATGCCAGTTATTAATGATTCAGAGTCAGTAGAAATATACCAGATATTAATGAGAGTCAATAGAAACATACCAGTTATTAATGAATCAGATTCTGTAGGAATATACCAGTTATAATGATCTGGAGAAAGTAGAAATATACCAGCTATTAATGAATCAGTGTCAGTAGAAATATACCAGTTATTTAACGAGAGTCAATAGAAACATACCAGTTATTAATGAGTCAGATTCATACCAGTTATTAATGAATAAGATTCTGTAGAAATATACCAGTTGTAATGAACCAGAGTCAGTAGAATTGTACCTACTATGAATGAGTCAGAATCAGTAGAAATATACCAGTAATGAATGAGTCAGTAGAATTGTTCCAGTTATGAATGAGAGTCAGTAGAAATGTACCAGTTATGAATAAGAATCAGTAGAAATATGCGTGTTATTAATGTTTGAGAGTCAGTAGAAATATACCACTTATTAATGAATCAGAGTCAGCAGAAATATATCAGCTATTAATGAGAGTCAATAGAAACATACCAGTTATTAATGAGAGTCAGTAGAAACATACCAGTTATTAATGAATCAGATTCTATAGAAATATACCAGTTATAATGAGCCAGAGCAGTAGAATTGTGCCTGCTGTGAACGAGTCGGGCGTCTGAGTGGCGAAGTGGTTAGTGCACTGGTCTCTCATGGCGAAGGTCGGGGGTTCGAATTCAGCCGGAGGCGCCCCAGTCACCCAGCTGTAGAAATGGGTACCTGACTTCTTCTGGTGTTTGGGAAAGAAAGGCGGCCAGGCGTGATACTGACCATATCACCCTCTAGTGTGCTGACAGGTCAAACAAAATATGGGCACTAACACCATATCCCTCCCTATGTGCCTCTAAGGCATGACAGGATTACCTTTACCTTTACTTTACCTATGAATGAATCAGAGTCAGTAGAATTGTACCAGTTATGAATTGGAGTCATTAGAAATATATGTGTTATTAATGAATGAGCCAGTAGAAATACATTATTAATGAATCAGAATCAGTAGAAATATACCAGTTATTAATGAATCAGTCAGTAGAAATATAGCAGTAATGATGAGTCTAAGTAGAAAAATAGATAGGTGTAGTTGAAGTTTTGGCGTGCGGACTCTACTGCCCAGATTTTGAAATCAAAAAGTCCTGTCAAAGATTGTGGCCTAGAAAACATTTATCAGGACACAGAAGACAATACGAACCTTCGTGGAGAAATTTTCCATTTTGCAAATTTCTACGTTATATCAGTGTTTATGAGTAGACACCGCTGGTAGAGAAAATAACGGCGGAAGCTGTGTCATAGACTCATGTTCGGTATATATATAAGCGCATTTCTAGCATGGTAGGGCAGTAGTGAGTACAGATACGGCTTGTTAGCCGACAGAATTTTGTATGAATCTGGCGTGTGGGTGTGAGCAGAGAGAAAACAGAATTGATCCTGTTAGCCGTCTTCCGCCCCCAGACACCACGTGATGTTAGTAGAGGACCTGGATGTGTTTCAGGGACGTTGGTTCGCTGAACTTGTGGGAGTGTGCGTCGCTGAAAAGACCGGGGAGGTGGAGGAGAGAGAGAGAGGCGCTAAGTTTGCGTAGGTGGACCGTGGGAGCAGTGAAGGGAAAGTACTGCGCGCGCTCGTGTGAGTATGATTTCAGTAAGCTTTAGATTGCGGTAATTATCGCGTCAAGTAGTGTGGTAGTTGTCTCGGACATGACTAGAGTAGGGCACACTATTCTTCAGGTATTCTACTCACTCCCTTAGCCTTAACGATTCTGCGTCTATACTTCACTGTACGGAGCTCTTGAACAATCCTGAAAAGCAGTTCCGTTCATATTCTCGTCCGTAGTTCAAGTGTTGAATTCTCCGATTGATGAATCCGTATCCTTTCCGTCCATATTTCAAGTATATTAACCCTGAATATATTTTGTAGTTTACCGTCTTTCCCTCAGACTTAATTGTTGTGGTAACGGTTTGTTTTCTGTATTGACTGTCGCTGTATGTTGTTAGTTTATCCACGCGGGTTCTTTATTTGTGTTGATAATGTAATTCTGTTTAATATTCTCGAGTGTGGTTTTGTTTTTTTTAATTGTTTTTTCTGATATAATTTTTCGTATGGTATTAATCTCCGGTTACTCCAGTATAAGTTCACTGGGTTATTTCGTTACTTTCTTGACCATTGAGCCCTAATTATTGTGCTGAATGTGGTTAATTGTGCAGCAGGTTGTATTTGTGATATTGCTGGAGAAGTCCAGTAAGCAGTGCTTCTTTATTGACATCTCTCAAGAGATGAGATTTTTGGAGCTTGCTAAACATTTGGTGTACTGAGTTATTTTAGCACGGTGCCGTGAATGGTTTTCACCGAGTGTGTAGTAGATGTTAATTCTATCAAGTTATTTCAGAAAGAAAAAAAATTGGAGATATACGTGCGAAACATTGGCCCAGATATAAGTGCGAGACGTTTGTGCCTTCTGTCATGGAAGGATTGGAGGAGATATACTTGTGAAAAATTGTGCCCAGCGTTGTCGTGACTGTGAGGATTATCTTTGTGATCAGCAGTGTTTTGGTACATTCACATTTGTGATATTTCTTATTCATGGCCCTGATGATGGTACCAGCCGCCCGTTACTTCTTCACAGAGGAGACATTTTTTATGTACGTAGCTAGTTATTATTTCTCTATACTTCTTCACAGAGGAGACATTTTTTATGTACGTAGCTAGTTATCATTTCTCTATACTTCTTCACAGAGGAGACATTTTTTATGTACGTAGCTAGTTATCATTTCTCTATACTTCTTCACAGAGGAGACATTTTTTATGTACATAGCTAGTTATCATTTCTCTATACATCTTCACAGAGGAGACATTTTTTATGTACGTAGCTAGTTATCATTTCTCTATACTTCTTCACAGAGGAGACATTTTTTATATACGTAGCTAGTTATCATTTCTCTATACTTCTTCACAGAGGAGACATTTTTTATATACGTAGCTAGTTATCATTTCTCTATACATCTTCACAGAGGAGACATTTTTTATGTACGTAGCTAGTTATTATTTCTGTAGCTTGTTTTTTTTTTCCTGTACGAATTAAAGGACGCACGTATACAGCAGAGAAATGTATGTCGAAACTTCATTGCAATCAAGATTGTTTCTTTTCTCTCTCTCTCTCTATCTCTCTCTCTCACACACACACACACACACCTCTCTGAAAATTTAAAATATCACAGCTGGATAAATCGACCAAAGTAAAATGAGAAGTTTTGTTCTATATCAGGACATAAGTGAATACCAGCGGGAAAGAAAGCAGATCACGTTCTGTTTAAAAAGTTCCATCGACATGGCCTTATCAGCCGACCTGGGTGTATTTCTGGCAGCATGTCACTAGTTTATAGAGTTATTAAGTCACAGATCTCCAGAAGCCTGGTTTGTCAGTCAGATTTAGCAGTTTTCTAGTTTTTCTTGTGCAAGATTTAATGCTGAAGATCCCCTGGTATCCACATCACTACACTGATACCCATAAACCGCCTGCAGTTCATCTGTGGCAGAAGCTCCCAGACTTTAGACCGAAGGAGACCTTGCACAGGGGAGAGAAAAAAATTTACATGCTGATGGTCTCATATTAAGTAAAATAAATTGTCAGAATAAGTTCATCCAAAATTAATTAGTTTAATAGCCAGCCACAGTTTGTTCCTGTGATAATTCATATTGAAACGTAGATAGGTATTTTAAAAGTATGTGAACAAATTTTATTGTCAGAATTAATATTTAGGGATTAGAGAATTTCCGAAAGACTTGTTGCTACCAGTAGCAGATGTGACCTCCGGCAACCCCAGTCCTCGTTTCACCACGAACTAATGCAATAAGCCTGGCTACATCATTTTGTGGAATTGCCATCCACTGAGTCCATAGGGCGTTCTCCAAGGCTGAAAGTGTCTGGGGTTGTTCAGGGTTCTTATGAACCCCTTTTTTCTACTTCTCTCAAGCTTATTCAGTTGGGTTAAGTCAGGAGAAAGAGCAGGTCAGGGAGAATGAATGATTTTTAATATATCCAACTCTCTACTTAATGTTTGCCCTATGGCAAACTGCATTGTCGTGCATAAAAATCAATTGAGCATGAAGCTGTCTCATTTGGATGATGACATCTTCTAAATTCCTGGTGGCATTCAAAGTCCCCATCCTAAAGATCTGTTTGCCAGTACGTCCACTTTCCCAGATACCGACCCAGACCATCAAATAGCTAACATGCTAGCGTCAGGGTTCGCTAACCAGAGCCGATGAAGACCGTCCCACCCATGCCTTCGTGCCCCCAGTAGCAGGCCTAGTCTGGCGAACGGGGCAGGAATCGCCATAGTCTCCAAGGCAGTGGAGTCAGTTAAAGAAGTGTTGCACATCCTCTGCTTTTTAACTGCACTCAGTGATTGAAAAAATAGCCACCACAACCCACTCCCAATCCGACAAAATGCTGTGCTTCAACACTTTCACCACATCAGCTGTGAAGCATACCAGCTGGTAGTTTCAGAGAGATAGAAGTAGAATACGAAGAAGGAGAAGCACAACAACAATAACAACCGCAACAACTCTATTCTGTGTGAGCAGCCTCAAGAAATACACACTATTTGAGTGTGAGCTAGTGAATGCAAGGATCTCTGGAAGGTCTTATTGCTTGTTATCTTTCAGAAAATTCTCATATTGACCGACATCGCTACACACATTTTTGTTGACTGAAAGAGATAGGTTTGTTTTTGTTTTTTTTTAGAAAGAAATAACATTTGGTTTTACGTAGACATTGGCCATATTATGTCCTGATTGTTATTATTTTTACTGGAAGTGTAATGAAAATTATAGCTGAGTTTCTTATCTGGAAAAAAATGTTTGCGTTTTTTTTCCCTCCCCTAAAACTAGTTTTAGAAGAAACCTTCCTGTTATACAGGCATGACATTTTGGGTGATCCGGTTAGAAAGTAGTAGGCAGAGTAATAGCAGAAAATAGAAGCCATATAACCCAGCCGGCAGCGTTCACATGACCAGCAGTTGCAGGGTTTTCTAACCGATGTCTTCATTCAAAGACTCCCCGAGATAGTTGTATGGCTTTGCTAAATAAAGTATAATCGTACGAAGCTCACTTTTGAGAGAAAACAGAACATTGTTCAGACCAGGGAAAATACACGGAACAACAGTAGAGACATTCACATCAGCGTCAGTATTTGCTGGAAATGTTTATCTGACTCACAAAAATTTCCATTCTGTCGTTTCTTCTGCTACTTACAGTTGGTCTAAAATAACTATTAAATATACTTCCTTGTGAGTTTATAGTCCGAGAGGAGACGAGAAATGTGTAGAGTGATTTTGCGCAGTAGTTAATATAAATAATCTGCTGTAAACTTCAGCACAATAATACGATAAATGCGACATGTTTGCATTAGATTTTAAGTGCAGTCGCTAAACCAGCTTCTTTTTGAAAGATTGTTTAATCCACGATGTTGTGCGGTTGCAGCAACCAAGCCTGTTATGCTTGGTGCCAGAACATCTAAAAACATAACAAAATTTTTTCGAAAAAAAAGATGTTTTTAAAAATATAATTGTTCTGAAAGAAATGAAAACAAAATATACACGTCTTAGCTTTGGAGAACAGCATTTAATATAGTACCTTGAAATCATTTTCAACAAAGTGTTTTTATTTTAAATGTGCTATCTGCAAGCGTTGGCTATGATGCATCTCTAATCTGCGTTCAGTTCGGTCGCCATGTTTTGTTTTTTCCAGCACCATATGGCTAATCCATGGACATATTTGTCTTTGTATAAAAATTAAACAGAAGAAGTTTTAAATAAAACATTTTTTTCATTTAAGACGAGGCATCTTTGTATGTCATGTTAACGGGAAAATACTTGAAAAAATAAGAAAGAGTCTTATGAAAGTTAAGATTAATGTGCACTTCAGTCTAGTTAAAGTCTCTGTTTTTATGCACATCCAATGAAAGATGAAAAGAAGGGGGGGGGGGGAAGAGAGAAAGATGTTAGCAAAATTTTGTAGAGTAAGAGAACAATTGAAAATAAGAGAAATAATAATAAGGGAACTCTCATCTTGGTGGCCTGGTTGGCTGAGTGGGTGGGCCCGGCAGTGGGTAGTTTTCTTTGGTACCAGCACACCAAAGAGGCCCCGGAGAAAGGGGGGGTAATAACCAGAGAAATCTGGGATAGTAAATGCAGCCAGGTATGATACTGACCACATCAGACTTTCATGTGCCGATGGTCTTGAAAATACAGTCCTAACACCGTAACCTGAATATGCATTAATGGCGCGGAAACGGGGATTTTACCTTTACCTTTCATCATAGAAGACAGTTTTGAAGTAGCAAGTTGTGGAAGTTATTGAGACTCATTTGGTGTACATCAGTTGTTTTTTTTTTTTTTTAACTCCACTGACACAGGCGGTCCACAACCAAAGAAAGATTGAGAGCCACTACTAAAGGCCTTCTGTTGTAACAGTGTCGGATTTATATAATGAGCTACAATAACAGCAAACATTGTTTGTGATGTTAAGACCAGTCTCATTGCTCCTGTGTCTTTTCTCTTCCTTTTGACCGTGACTTCCTATGCGCTCTTACTCTGCATATGGCATAGTAATTTTCTAGTTCTTTATAGATTACTTAACATTTTTTAAATTATAGTTTTGGTGTACTTCTTAACACACACATCTTCTGTCTCCTCCCCGTCTTCTTCTCCCCCCACACCCCCTCCCTCTCTCTCTCGTCCTCGATTCCCCCCCCCCCCTTTTTCACTTTCTTTCGTCCGCGACCACCCCAAACCCCTCTCTCTTTTTTCGTCCGCTAGCGCCCCCCCCCCCCCTTCCACAAAACCAGGGAAGTTCGTCATACAGTTTACTTGGCTATGGCTGTCAGCCAGCCGTACTACACGGCCCAGACATCACGCTATTAGTTTTTTCAGTGATGCTTACCTTGTCTTTCCACCTCAAGTTCATCATTTTTGCCTAGGCGTTTTTTTTTTCTTTTTTATTTTGACATAAAAGAAACATGTAGAAGCATTGATCTCTTCACAAAGTGGCCCCGTGGAAGATAAACCACGTTGTGATAAGAATGTTTTATCACACTTGGTCATCTGCAGTATCTCTTTAATCATGCTCATTCGGTAGAGTTCCTAGGACATCTGTCAGTGATTTCACCGCTGTTTGTTTAGATTTCCTTTTAGTGGGCAGGTGACTTAAAGTAATAAAAGTCACATTTTTTTTAAAAAAGTCATCTTCAGACTTTTTCTTTTCAAAGCCCACGTTTATTTCTTTTTTTTTTTTTTTGTTTCTTCATACATAGCGACGGCGCTCATATTGCACACAGCGTCCGTGATACTCACCCGGACAGCGTACCAACGGCCATAGTCAACTTTAACGGCAACACAGACGGCATAGGAAATGGCAGCACAAACAGCAGAACTTCAGATTCTCTGTACGAACTGCCGTGTTACGATGACTTCCTGGTGAGTATCGGGTTTATGTCTGTCAGTGTAGAAGTAGAGCGTGTTCTGTGACTTCTCGGATGTTTTGTGTTTATTTATTTCATGTTTCAAAACTACTTTATTCTAGGCACAGAATATTCATACGCGATATACTTTAGGGTTTTTCAGCGGGAGCGGTAAGTTCCATTCTTCAGACAAGAGGGGGAAAAAAAGAGTAGAGGGAGCACGGCGAGTTTATGTAAGTCACAACATAAAGATATTTAACTTTTTTATATGATAAATGGCTGGCTGGCTGGCTGAGTGGTTAGGCGCTCGTTCTTCTGATCCGGTGCTATCGGATTCGGGTCCCAGTAGTGGGTTTTTTTTTCTAGTATTACCACACAAAAAAACCATGTCCACCCAGCTTCTAAAAATGGGCACAAGAGAAATCTGGGAAGGTAAATGCAGGCTGTGATGCTCACCACATCACATTTTCATGTGCCGATGGTCTTGGAAATACGGATCTAACAATATGCTTTGATGGCATGGAAACGGAATTTTACCTTTATATTTGACCTTTTAAATGGATGGAGGGAGGCCTTTGTATCGGAAAAAGAAGGGCTCGATCAGAATAAGGTTGAGAAGCCCTGGTCCCAGTACGTGTACATCAGTTTGGTAGATATGTGTGAGTGTTTATTACACCGTGAGCGAGAGTTTTCAGTCACGAGGTCCCGGACTGACGTAGAACTGGTACAAGAGTTCCGCTTCCTTCTACAGATCTTGTTAGCGTATAGAACTTTTCGTCCACATGACCATCTTCCTGCTCTGATCCTTTCTTATTGTGTCTGCATGAATGAAGAGCTGTTGCAGAAACAGAAAGTTGTTTTTTTTTTTTCTTTCTTGTCTGGTGTTGATAAAGTTTATAAAACGGCAGCGTGATCTTTGAGTTGGTTGCTTCGTTCTGTCACACAGCTCTAAGTGCTGGGCGCTACGTGGTTCAGTTGATAGTGCCCAGTCCGCTAGTAACTAGGTAGACAGAAGTGTACAGTTAACTGTACACATCTTACTTACTTTAGTGAACTATACATATCTTACTTGACTTACTTTAGTGAACTATACGCATCTTACTTACTTTAGTGAACTATACATATCTTACTTGACTTACTTTAGTGAACTATACGCATCTTACTTACTTCAGTGAACTTTACACATCTTACTTACTTACTTTAGTGAACTATACATATCTTACTTACTTACTTTAGTGAACTATACACATCTTACTTACTTTAGTGAACTATACATATCTTACTTACTTTAGTGAATATACACATCTTACTTACTTTAGTGAATACTTACTTACTTTAGTGAACTGTACACATCTTACTTACTTTAGTGAACTATACACATCTTACTTTAGTGAACTGTACACATCTTACTTACTTTAGTGAACTATACACATCTTACTTACTTTAGTGAACTATACACATCTTACTTACTTTAGTGAACTATACATATCTTACTTACTTTAGTGAACTATACACATCTTACTTACTTACTTTACTATATACATCTTACTTGACATTACCCTACCTCATGTTCCAGGGGGTGTCGGGGGGGGGGGGAGATGAAGTTGACATTTTTGGACTATTTGAGTGGCCTCGGCGATGTTCGTACCATAATTCATGAGTGTTTCTATTAATTCCATGTATCCATCTTTTTTTCCGGGGTCTTCCTCTTGATCTGTGTCCTGTAGTTGTGTGGTTGAAGGACCTCGCGGCTGCCTGTATATGCGTCGTTCTCGTTAAGTGGCCAGACCACTTCATTTTTTTTTTGTCTCCATGTATTGTAGGCAGGGTGTAGTTCCTACTAACTGTCTTATGTCGTCATTCCTTATCTTATCAATCCTAGTGACGTTGGCTGCTTTTCTTGGGCTTTCAATTGTAGATATTTAATTTGGTGTTCTTGGTTAGTGCCCATGTTTGGCATTGGTATAAATTTGCTATTAATTAGTTGTCTCTTGGTTTCGAATGGTATGTTAGGGTTGGAAAGCAGCAGGGATAGCTGGTATGTAATGGCAATTGCTCTTTGTGTTCTAACCTCAGTTTCTCTATCAAGCGCCCCATGGTCTGTAAACATACAACCAAGGTAATTGAATTCTTTAACTTGTTGCATTTTGTTGTCTTCAGTGGGTTTAGACTCCTGCTGGCGTTCATGATCTCTGTTTTGGCAATGTTTATTTTCATGCACCTCTGTCTGCCTTTATTACTAGAACTAGTTCTGGCACAGTCGTCATTTCTTTTATCTCTCACCGTTCCTCTAGTGACTGAGCGGTTGCTTGTCCTGCTGGAGTCTAGGGTTCAGTTTACGGTCATTATCTTTCTAGTTTTCTTTCCCTCAAAGTATTTTGTCTACAGGTTTTGTTTTTCCGGTCTAGTCATGCTTACTTCGCTCCAGTACTTTGTCGTGCACAAGCCTCTTTGTTTGCATCTGTACTGAAAGTTGTATCTAACTCTTGTTTTATCCGTATTGTTTTGTGACCAACATACGTTTGTTTAACGTCTGTTTGTTTAACAGGTGTTTGTTTATAGCGAGCCATTGTTTATAATGAATCTTTATTTATAATGAGGGAGTCTAAATAATAAATAAAACAAGGAAACAAAAAACAGGAAAGGCGGTCTTTTTTTTTCCTGGGAAAAATTGTGAATTTACGATGAGGTAGCCGGCAAAGATGTAGCAGCTTTGAGATTAGTGCGTCATTTACTGTCTACATTGAAGCAGGATGTAGCAAACGTTAGTTACGAGTGCATTGTTTTCAGAAAATACACAAAAACCGCAGAATTCATTCAGGATTTGGGCGGCAGATAACTTGGTAGGGAAATCTTGGCTTAGTTTCACGTAATTGTCCGTCTGTCGACGACAGTAAGAAGATGAGTAAACGGAAACACATTTCACCTGCGCTGTCCACACTAACACAGAATCAACCAGCACAGCTGAGCGCTGAACTGGTGGACAGAGTGATATATGAAAGAATGAATTAGACGTTGTAGAAGCTTTGCCAGATGATGGAGGCAGTTTCGTATAAGATTAGGAAAATGAGTAATGTAATAGCATGTAACACAGCGACCCAGTGCATTAGCAAAAGCAAATCGGCTACCACTTGTGTATAATGCGTTGCATTGACTGGGACCTTATTGCCCTAATGTAAATGTCTTCTTGATTTTACCAGAAATAAGCCGAGTGCTGTACTTGAAAGCAGTCTGTGTGTCACAAACAAGTAAAAAGCAATGAAGAGGCATGTCCTAAGAATGTAAACAGGGAAATATAAACGCATTTAATAAGAGACAGATTCGTTGGCCAGAGAAGAATGCTTCGCCAAGAGGAGTAATTTTTTTGAGGAAAAAAAAACGCACTGAAGAATTCGGAAAAAAAACCCCCAGCATGGAAGAGATGAAAAGAACTGAGAGTTGGGAAGAAAGCTGTCCATGTTTCTTAAATTTGATTAGAACCACATTTACAAGAGAAGCCGGACTAGTGGCACTTAAAGAACAGGCAGCTTGTGTTTAAAAGAACAAATTGCAGATGTAGAAGCTGTTAACCTGAGCTCCTGATCTTTCCTCTCTTTAGTCGACAGTGTCAAGTGCTAACTTGTTGTTATCTGTACATTGCTTTTTTTTTTTGCACACTCACATATCTAGCATGTTTTGTACAAGACTTCGGAATCTGTTTCACTGAGATCTAGAACTCAATATTATTTCGATCGTTACGAGTAGATTAATTTTCTGTATGGATGCAACTACCAAACATTAACATATGTGCGAGATCACAGGCATAAAATCGCCACATGGGTGTAGCCACAAAACATAGCATAAACGAGATCGCGGGCATAAAGTCCACCACATGGGTGTAGCCACAAAACATAAACGAGATCGCGGGCATAAAATCGCCACATGGGTGTAGCCACAAAACATAGCATAAACGAGATCACAGGCATAAAATCGCCACATGGGTGTAGCCACAAAACATAGCATAAACGAGATCGCGGGCATAAAATCCACCACATGGGTGTAGCCACAAAACATACACGAGATCACAGGCATAAAATCCACCATATGGGTATAGTTACAAACATAGAATTCAAACGAAGTCGCAAACAGGGAAAGGGGGGGGGATCATCGTAAAAGAAGCAATCTTTAAAATACTGGCACGTTCTGGTTAATTAAAACTGCTAACATATAGTGGGATCGGAAAGTTGGAAGACGGAATGAAGGTTGGTGAAAAGAAAGGGGAATAGAAGGATACTTTTCAGGTGGTGGAGGAAGGAGAGAGAAGACCGAAATTGATTGGTGCACAAGATACATGGACTGAGAAAAATTCATGGGCGGGCTGTGTTAGAAAAAGTTGATGGGTGGTCTGTGGATCAGGTTTTTATTGCTCTGTTAGGAAAAGTTGATGGGTGGTCTGTGGATCAAGTTTATATTGGTATGTTAGAAAAAAGTTGATGGGTGGTCTGTGGATAAGGTTTATATTGGTGTGTTAGAAAAAGAAAATTAGACATGAGCGGAGAACTAATCAGGATTTGAGCCAAGTAATGTGGGAGGGGCAGGTGTTTGTGTAGGAAGTTCATTTGTGATAGCACTAGTCTTGATAGATGACTAGTCTACAGTGGCCAAGTTATAGGCGAAACAGGATGGTGTATGTCAGGAGTGTCAAACCTACGCGGCCAGCACTGCTCATGGGAGCATCTGGAACTCAGGCAGGAATCTTGAAGTGGCTTCTAGAATCTAGGGATGGCTTGCGCTGTTCTTTCTGGCGGCAGAACTTCTCCAGATTCAGCAGAGATAATGTAGAGAAATGTGCACATTTGTTGTTTGTGACCGTAAGGAAGAAAAGTTAAAGTTTCAGTTCATTTTTTCCCCTGGTGTACGTAGTCTACTACCGCATTTCTTGCAGATTTTAATGCAGACATCTGAAGGATTTATACATTTGTTTTTAGAATTCATGTTTTAGAGGCAGTGGTTTACAGAGACGATTATCGTTTATAGGAGCAGTTATATTTAGAATTTATGTTTCAGAGACGTGAGTTTGTGGGCGTGAAATGGAATGTTTTATAGACATCGTTTTACTTGCTGGGGTGCAGGTAGATATGCAAGCAGGGTCACCGTGCAGGTGTACAGCACAGAGTAATTTTTTTAAAAAAAACTTCAGCCCACTGTTAGTGATTTGCCTTTAATGTATTAGTTGTACCCTGGCTCCTAGAGGAATCCCGGCGGTTTTTTTCCCTCATTTTCTCTCTTCTTTTCGTATTAGAGACAGCGTTCAGGAAAACTCAGTAACGTTCCAGCTACAGAGTTTTCTGCATTTGAACAGGAGGTCTGAAAGCAATCATGCTGCGGGGTCAGTTACTATACGGCACTCAGACATACGTAGGAGCAAGAAACAAGGAAGTGACCTCGCATGCTAGTAAGATGAGCAAGCACAGCAGCTGCTCGGCTACATTTTGTATGCAAGTTTTTCCCCGGCTGTGCGATGTAGTGTTTTCCTTACATATAGGAATTTAACAGTCTTCAAACAAATCTTAGATAATTAGGCAGGAGACTGGCAAATCCATTAAGAGATCCAGCAGATAATGTACATTTTTCCGAGAGAAATTTTGTAAGGTGATGCAAAACTGCGTGTGTTTTCTCAGACACCCCCTGCCCTAGTACCCTGTTGATAGCCATTCTGTTTTCATCCACTACGGTCCCCTCCCTACCTCCAATAGAAGTAATCTGGACTTCTGAGCGATGCGCTGGCTACACTCCCCTACCCCATTTCATTATATGGGCTTGTGTAAGGAGAAACATAACCCTGAACATTTGGAAACGTGGGCTAGTTTTATTTCAAGTCCTCTTCTTGATGTGTGAGACGAGCCGCTTTTTATCAAGACCCCCTAGATGTGTGGAAAGCGCTGAAGCGTCTGTGGGTGTATCTTATCTTATATCCTTCCCGTGCCGTTAAACGTCACATAGGGCTCGCAAAGTAGTTCGCCAATTTTTCCTGTCTTCGGGGAGTCTTTCAACCTCATCAAAGGATTTTATGCCTGTTAATTTGGCCTCTCTTAATAATGTCCTCTTCAGAGTTTCACGCGGTCTGCCTCTTTTTCTTCGGCCTGTTGTGTTCCACTTGATAGCTTGTTTTGGGATTCTCTGATCATTTCTTCTCATCAAGTGACCAACATATGTCCATCTCCTTTTCCTGATCACCCATGAGACTGGTTGTTGTTCAGTCATCTGTCTTATCTCTGCATTGTTCTTGAATTCATTCCACTTGATGCCGAGTATTTTCCTTAGGCATTTGTTTTCAAAAGAGTCTAATTTCTTTTCTGTTTCTTTAGTTGTTTTCCAGCTTTCGCATGCATAAATGAGGGTGGATATTACATTTGAATTGAATAATCTTAACTTGGGTTTTGTGCTTATAACTTTTGAATTCCATATGTTCTCAAGATTCTTGAAGATTGATGCTGCTTTTGAAATTCTGATCCTAACTTCCTTTCTAGTGTCACCATCCTGGTCTATGTAGCTGCCAAGGTATGCAAATTGATTGACTTCTTCAATATCTGTCCCTTCTGTGTGTATTTTTCCACATTGATTGAGAGGAATTTTCATTATTTTTGTTTTGTCCTTGTTAATTTCAAGTCCTATTTTGCTAGCCAGTGAAGACAGGCTATCTGTTTTTTCTTGCATGAAATTCACATTATTACTGATAAGAGTTACGTCATCAGCAAAATCAAGGTCTTCTAGTTGGTTCCCATGTACCCAGTCAATACCTGTGTTGCCTGTGCAGCATTTTTTCATTATGAAGTCTACTGTAATCCCAAAAAGTAAAGGAGACAGTATACATCCTTGTTTCACACCTGTTTCAATCTGGAACCATTTACTCATCCCTTCTTCTGTCTTGACTGCACAAATATATCCATTGTATAAGTCCATAATGATGTTGACAATTTTAGATGGTATTCCATATAGACATAAAATTCTCCATAATGAATCTCTGTGTATGCTATCAAATACCTTTTTAAAATCTATGAAGTTCAGTATTAATGGTTTCTGCCTTTCAATATGTTCTTCAAGTATTATTCTGAGAGTAAAGATCTGGTCGAGACAGCTTCTCCCTTTTCGAAATCCTGCTTGTTCTTCTCTCATTGCAGTATCCACTATATCTTTGAGTCTATTCAAAATGACTTTGCAAAATACTTTTGACACAACTGATGTTAAGGTTACTCCTCTCCAGTTGTTACAATCACTAAGGTTGCCTTTTTTTGGTATTTTAACAATGATTCCTTTCTTCTAATTAGAAGGGACCTTTTCTTCTTTCCAAATCTTGTTAAACATTCTCTGTAGTTGTCCTATGTTGTCACTATTGATAGCTTTTAGCATTTCAGCTGTTATTTCATCTTCACCTGCAGCTTTGTTGTTAGCCATTAAATTCACTGCTGTTTCAATTTCATGCAATTTAATTTCATCTAGGTTGACATTTAGTTGTGGGGCTGGTAAGTCAGTTTCAAGGTTTAACAATTCTTTTGGGTGTGGTCGATTGAGTATTTCTTGGAAATGTTCAGCCCATCTTTGCTTTTGGTCTTTATTTGATGTTAATAGGGTTCCAGTTTTGCTAAGGATTGGTCTTTCTTTAGATGTAATAGTACCTGTTAGCCTCTTTTGTATGTTATATAAAGTTTTGCTGTCTCCTGTTTTTGCCTCTTTCGCCATATTGTCTATGTATGCTCTTTTATCCCTTCTAGCTGAACTTTTTGCTTTCTTGTCTATTTCTTTGTATGTTGCTTTCGCCAGATCTGTGGGTGTATATCACAGGTCATTTTGACACAGGACATGGTCAGATTTAGTTTTTGTTTTAAAACTTCCCACGCTAGACATTCAGTTCAGACCTGATCCGGCCAATGGCGCTACACGTCATCTAGATTTTTTTCCAGCAGTGTTGCCAACTCTGAGCTCAGCAGTAAAACAGCTAAAATTTGAATTCTCCGTCCTATATTGTGCATACAATCATTTATATCCACCAGCCAACCAGTTTTAACGCTTTCTAGCTTTCCTTCCGCCTCGCCTCACCAACGTAATAAAACCGCAAGCAGAGATTCCACAATGGCAAGATCAAGTGGTTACAGAAAACCATTAGAAGAATCGCAACATGTTGTAACCAGAAGTGCAGAGAAATTTTTTTTTAAAACCGTGGCCCTTTCATGACGTGGCGGCACCTACAGGCGGGGTGTTAGTACCTGTATTTTCCTTGATTTGACGGTACACTAGCGGGCAGTCTAGTCAGCAGCACGTCCAGCCAACTTTCATTCTCCAGCCCCACAAGGAGCCGGGTAGCCGTTTTTATAAGTGAGTGACTAGGACTCTTTTCTTGCTTCCTCTGTGAATTGCTAGCTATGTCGCAGTATGAACAAAAAAATGTGAGAACCGCTGGAGGAGAGCTCCAAAATTCTTAAGGATTGAGGATGGATGGTTGACTGTCCCGGGTTGAGGATGGTTGGGTTGACTGTCTCGGGTGACTGTGGTGTCACTTTGGTGTGTTGAAGAATGGACACGTCCCAACTTTCGGTGGCTTGTCTGTTTTCCTTCCTCCTACCTTACTTGATTAGAAATAGCAAGGCGACACGACACCTAACAGATGAATGACCTTTTAACACATTCACTAAACATACCCAGGCGTATACAGGTGGTGTTTTAGTGCCGCGATATCGCTATATGGCTTCTCTAAGGGGGCGACAGCAATGGATTGCTGCTATTTCCTTACTTTTGTCTGTGAAGAAACTGATTTGTTAAGGAATGTTTTAGGAAGTCGGGTTTTGCTTGTTATCCGTGAAAATGTTAACATGATATACGTGAAGTAGCTTTTCCTCTGGATGGTTTGGTCATGCTTTACTACTTAATAGTTGATGATTCAGCCATGTTTTATTATTTAATAGTCGATAGTTCAGGAATTTTGTTTTTGCATTTTTGCCAGGCATTTTATTAAAAAACTGATATTTTGTCAGCGGTTTTTGCATGAAATTTTAGTTTTAAAAATAATAGGTCTTTGTGTAGGTTTCGGTGCTCTGAAGGAACGCGCTGAATTGAATGTGCTTGGTTATTGCTGGCTATAAGTTTTGTTCATTGATGTTTTATTTAATAGTCTGTTTAGATTTCTTTGTTTCTGCTGCTTGAATCAGAATTGTTAACAGATGTGTTCATGAATGGTATCCTGTAATCTGCATAGATTACCTAGTGTCTCTTAGGCTTGTTTGGGGTTGGTAATGGATTTGTTCAGATTTCATTGTTTCTGTTGCTTGGATCATGGTGGTGATAGATTTGTTCTTAAGTGTTATGTTGTGCAGTGTTCATATATTTGTTTCTTCATTATTTGGCTAAGGTTTGCAGCAGATTTATTCATAAATGGTATTATGCCACATCTGTTTATGTTCTCTCGCGTCTTTGTTTCTTAGTTGTGATTGGTTAGTTTTCATCATAAATGCTGGCCTTGCAGTCTGCATAGATTTCCTTCACTCCCCTTTTGTTTATACATAATCTTTATACATGTCCCTTTTTTTAATGTCTGTTTCTTATTTTGGTCTGGTAAACGTTTGCTCCATTCCCACGTGTGTCTGCAGATTCCGTGTTTTTCTTGTGGTAGCAATTTTGGTTGTGCGTCTAGTTCAGGCTCTGACCTGAAGCTGACACCCCTAGAGTGGATTAGAACATTCTGTGAAAGGAACTTCATTATCAGGGCGATAAAAATAGTACTGTCCACATTCCTGTATTGTTATCTTGTCCCGCTCAGCACATTTCCCAGCGTGCCGCTGAAGTTTCGCTCTCCTATCACGTAGCAGTACCTCTTTACCTCTTCACAACCTTACACAGTAATGTGAAAGGTCACGGCCGTGAACTTTTTTTTAAAAGAAAGATGCATGTTTATTTACATGTTTGTGAGACCGTTAGAGTTAGTGGTCGGCTTAGAGAAGTAAGCCGTTTTAGATTATCATCATCATGTGCCATGCTTGAAGGCATTGCCGACCACATCTCTCAACAGTTTCCGATCTTTCATGTTATTCATAGGTTCTGTTGTTGTGCATGTCCCATGCTATTTTGTCCAGCCATCTAATATTTTCTCTCTTGGTCTGCCTCTCCCTTTCCTGCCTCCAGTTTTCCCAGTTGTCGCGATATTTTCTATCCCTCCTCTTCTCATTATATGGCCAATAAAACTTGACTGTCTCCCCTGTAGTGTGTTTAACGTTCGCTTCTCATTGGCTTTCCTTAGGCATTCTTCATTTGTTATTTTGGCTGTCCAAGATATTCTTAACATTCTTCGTAGGAACTATATTCCAGTTGTCTCTAATGCTCTTTTGTTAGTGACCATGATTCGCTTCCATGTAGAAGTACTGGCTCGATATAGCATTTTGAGACTCGTTTCCTAGTATTTGTTGACAAAGGTGGACTGCACACAATAGATTTCATTTTCTGAAATGCTACCTTTGCTTGGCATATTCTGTTTTTGACCTCTGTGATACACCCACCACCTGATGTTATCCTTGTACCAAGATACTTAAATTTGTGCGCTTGTTTTAATGATATTCCTTTGATTTTTACATTGCATTCTAGTACAGTATACTTTCTGACACGACCATCGTTTCTGTTTTCTTCATTTTCAGCGACAGTCCTTTATTTTCACTTTCTCATTCATTCATTCCTTTGCATGTCCCTTGCGGAACTTTGCCTCCCAAACAGCACTCCTGTAGGCCTCTCGGTTGTGAGCAAGATGGCCTGCTGCTGCTGCATCCATTTCCAGATCATCAACGATGTCTTGCAGCCATCTTCGTTTCGGTCTTCCTCTTTTTCTTTTTCCCATTATGTATCGTTCCAATACGGTCTTCTCTAAATTATCATGACGTTTAATGTGGCCAAAATATTTAAGTTTTCTCTCTTTAATCCTCTTTACTAGCCAGCCTTCTTCAATATTAAGCTCTTGTAGTATAGATATATTTGTTCTTTTTTGTGTCCACGATATTTGGAGAACTCTTCTATAGCATTTACATTCAAAGGCATTTATGTGCTTCTCAGCTGTTTTGTTAAGTGTCCAGGTCTCACAGGCATATGTTGCGATGCGAAAGATGCACGCCCTTTCACTTTCTGCTATTGCTATATCTAGGAGCTCTTGTAGATTTTTTTTTTTCATTGTCTGCTATCAGGATCGTGTCATCAGCGTGTCTCCTCAGGTTATTGATGTAGGTCCTCCAATTTTTATCACATGCTTGTCGGTAATGCCTCAGTGTAGAGAGAAAACATTTGCACATTCTTGTCTTACTCCTTTCTTAATGCCTTGAAATTTGCCTACGTTATTATTTATCTTGATAGCTGATTTTTTTTTTGTTCCAGTATATTTTTTTAAAAAATTATTCTTTGCCATCAATGTCTTCCAGCATCTTCATCACTTCCTTATGTTTTACCTTGTCGAATGCTTTAGTGTAGTCAGTAAAACATAGGCATACATCTTTTTGTTCCCTTAATTCTCTTTTTTGTTAGTGTTCTCACTGCATATATATCATTTATATAGATTGTATATGGAGGGTTTATTGAAGAACGTATATTTTGTAAAGTATCGTGCTGTAACAAGAGTGGCCAATGTGAGGAACGATATCACCAGGACAAGCGTCGCATAGATACTACATTAAGCTACTACATTCAGGACCACTGTCACAGGCATCGTACTATTATAATGTGTAAACACCCACTGAGGCCATTGACGGTCCGCACCTCACCACATGTCGTGGTTGATGCTTGCTGTTCTTTTAATTGACTTCTTTATGTAAGTGTCATGTGACTCTTCAAACTGCTGACAGAATTCTATCGCTGTTCACATCTGTATCCGGCCTCCCCCAACTCGGCGTGTATAAATATGTTAACCCACACTGGTTTCTGGTGACCTTGGAATGTTATTCTGTTGTATAGCTTTTTTTTTGTGTGTGTTTCATTTTGCTTGGCTTTGTAAGACACTGACATTTTTACACGCAGTAGCTGATCACTTTACAGATTTCTGAGGTAGACTGTTAACTGTGTCATGTGTTTTATTGGCCAGTTTCTTCTCTCTCATTTCCTAGGCTCCCACTACTATCTCAGTTCGTTGCTGCGGGCATAGTTTAGTTTTTTCCTCGTGAACATATACTACGACCCTTCTCTCTCGTCTTCCCCCCCCCCTCCCCACCTCCAGTTTCTCCTAGGTTTGTATGTTTTATCTGGTCATAGTTGTCTTTTAGAAAGTAATCATTTCTGATTTCATCAGTTACATCTGTTAACTGCAGACTTGGGGTGTGTTCGTCTGTACTGAGCTGTATGTCGAAAAAAGTTTTCCTGGGCGCGTGGACCGACCGTACATGGAGATGAAGTTCCTGCAGAAAGGATATACCATCTTTATAAATTAATTAAATGAGGACACTTAGATTTGAAACTTATATGGTATACCAGTTATCATCATCTGGTGTCTTCTGTACGAAGGCTGGCTGTAATGAATCTCCAGCGTCCCCTCTCCTTCACCTTGATGGTGCACTCTGGCCCACTCTCGGTTATCATCCCATCTACACCTTTGTCTGCCTCTCGCTCTTTTCCATCAGCGTTTCCCACCAGCATCGTCTTCAGTATATTATTATGTTTTTTTCATATGGCCAGATATCTTCTTTTTTATCATTCTTTCTTTGAAAAGTTCGCCTGCACACTTGTTCTCTTGACCTGCTTTCCCGTAGGTTCACATTTCTGCTGCATTTATACTTCTCTCGGAGTTTTTTTTAGAGTTTAGGTTTCTGCTTCATGCAGTAGCACAGAACAGATGAACTTTACAAATGATTTCCCAGTGGACTTGAATTAGTACGTTCCAGTGTTCTTGAAATGGAGCTATAAGAGACTGCCGTGGAACAAGTACTGGAGGCTTAAGGAAGATGGCAGGTTATGATGTAGAGAAGTGGCTTATCTTTAATGTGACAGTGATAATGAGATAGTGGCAGGTATTGACGATTTGGGGGGGGGGGAGGCATATTTCGAATGCAGATTGAAACTGGGGTGGTAGCACAGTGCAGAAACAGTGAGATTGCTGTCTTCTACTGTGTCAGGTATCTTGTAACAGATTACACGAGTGCTGAAAACAATAGTTTTTCAACTGATCTTCGTTTAAAATAGTTGGGCTGAGACAAACGACATATCAGCAAGAAATTTTATATTAGATAAATGAGAACGGTGAGAAACGTTGTGAAAGAGGGAAATGAAAAAAAAATCCGCTGACCTATTCTCACAAAATTGCCTGAAGCAAAACTAAGTGACTGACATTATTAATAAGATGATTTTCGCGATCAACACATTGTAACCTCAGAGTTATATTGTTACCATATCTGGCAGTTTTCAGTTATTTGAAAGAACACAGACCAAAGGCTTGGACCATTCTTGTTCAGACATCCTCGTTTCCTCTCACACTTCAACCATTTCTTGCACAAATGTTTCAAGTATGTCACTGCGTAACAGTAGTCACTAGCTGTTTCTATTTGGTGCAAGTTCAGTTAGTACAATCAACTCTGTGAAATACAGTTAGAACAATCGACTCTATGAAATACAGTTGGTATAATCAACTCTATGAAATACAGTTAGAACAATCAATTCTATGAAATACAGTTAGTACAATAAACTCTGTGAAATACAGTTAGTACAACCAATTTTATGAAATACAGTTAGTACAATAAACTCTGTGAAATACAGTTAGTACAACCAATTCTATGAAATACAGTTAATACACTCAATTCTGTGAAATACATTTAGTACAATAAACTCTATGAAATACAGTTAGTACAATAAATTCTGTTAAATACGGTTAGTAGAGTTGAAGTACAATAAATTTTATGAAATACAATTAGTACAGTCAACTCTGTGAAATGCAGTTACTACAATCAACTCTATGAAATACAGTTAGTACAATCAACTCTATGATTCTGCCTGCCGGTTTGCAGTTTACCGTGGATCTGCGAGAGAGAGAGAGAGAGAGAGAGAGAGAGAGAGAGAGAGAGAGAGATTTTGTAACTGTATTTTCCATAGGCCAGCAGAATTTATCCTACGTTTCATTCTTGTAATTATATCTTTGTTTTCAAACATGGACAGACGTAAAATAAAGACTATGTGAATAAGTGCACACAATGACAGAATAGAAGCTGAGGGGTTTGTCTTCATTCCGGAGTGCTATTTGGAGGCGGCCAGATACTAGAGGCGGAGTTCCAAATCTTTGGTTAGTTCGAGGCGTTATGTTGTGTATTTCATTATGGCGCCTGTGTAATGGAGGAAAAGACGGTCGTGTACATTTGCTGATACTGTTACTGTTCAGTAGAAGTCCTACATGATAGTGGTTATGTAACAGTTTCTGGTATGGTGGGATTGTTATTGCCGTGTGACGAATATTTTGTGGCTGCGAAATACAAGATGTGGTGAGCAGGATCAGACGAGATTCGTGATGTTATACTGCCAGCATCCGAGAAGAGCAAAGACAGGGACCAAAGGGACACACAAAGACAATGCTGGTTTTTATGGCAGCTCCTTTCCTCTGGCAGCCGGGCCTTAGCGAAGCCACATCTGCCAAGCAGAAGCAGGGGCTTCTTGATCATCAGCAGCAGGATTTTCAGCGGCGTGTCGAGATCAGACAATGCCGCATTGGTTCATCTGTAGCTTTTAGTTTGGTGGGCGTGTCGCAGCTGTCAGTGCCAGTCATGCATATCGTAAGTATGTATGTGATAATTCTTTACTGTAATGGTAAATTGTCACGGGGGGGGGGGATAACGAATTCGAGTAAAAGTAGTGGTTTTTATTCCCGTTATTTTCTGCATGTTACAACTAATAATATACTTCGTGCCTTATTTTGGACCAGCTAGCGTAGTGGTTAGAACACTCATCTAGCAGTCGAATGGTCGAGGGTTCGAATCCCCAGTTGAGCTGGATTTTTTTTTCCGACCAATGCGGTCCCAAGGTCGATCCAGCCTTGTAAAATGAGTACCAGAGAAAATCTGGGAAGGAAAGGTAGCGAGGAAAGGAACTGGCCGCCCTACCTCATACGCTGATGGCCCAGCATAAAGAGGTCTCTAACGCTTCATCCCCTACGGCATTGCTATGGGACTAACTTTACCTTTTACCTTATGTAGAATTAGTGGTTTTTATGTATATTTTTTATGTCTTCCGTTATTTCCACGGGTTACAGCTAATATAAAATACTTCGTACATTATATAAAAATAGTGGTTTTTGTGTATATTTTTGTGTCTCCCGTTGTTTCCACGGGTTACAGCTAATATAAAATACTAATTTAATGTGGTCAGAAGCACCATTTGTCGCCATAGTCACAACTCCTGCCGAAGATTGCTTCATACGGCTGCGTCACCTCAGAAATCGATTTGCATCTGCGTCCTCAACAGTCTAGTCAATGATAGCAGCTCGTCGAATTTCAGATCAAACGGTCAGGACCGGCTACACGACGCTGGTCTTTGGACTAGAAGACCCTACAGAGATCCTATTCTTACGGACCGGCATCGCCAGAACCGACTACAGTGGGCGAACCAGCATCGTCACTGGACCGTTGCGAATGGTTGAGAAGGGTTTGGTTTAGTGATGAATCATTCTTTCTACTCCAGCGACACGATAGACGGAGAAGAGTTTACCACAGAGTCCATGAGCGCTATGCCCAGAACTGCGTGGATGAGGCTCCTCCACATGGTGGTGGAGGTGTACTGGTGTGGGGGACGATCAACTTCATGGTAAGAAGTGACCTGGTGCAAATTGAAAGACGCCTGAATGCCCAACGATACGTCACCGAAATTATTCGTCCTCACCTCCTTCCACTTCTGGTTCCACCAGGGTCGATTTTTCAGTAGAATAACGTTTCAACTTCATGTGGCACAACTCGCCACCCAGTTCCTCGCTGACAACAACATCCAGACCATCCTGTGGCCATCCATGTCATCAGACATGAACCCAATAGAACAGTTGTGGGATGAACTCAACAGACAAGTCCGCCAACGAGACGTGGTGCTAACCAATCTCCGACAGTTGTCTCTTGCACTGCGGGAAGAGTGGGCAACCATCCCACAACAACAGATCCAACGGCTAATCGGATCTATGTCAAGGAGATGTCTTCTCTGATACAGGCCAGAGGAGGCCATATACTTTACTGAAACGGAGGCCTCATTTGCAAATAATAGAAGTCCAAATCAAATTTAATGAACATCATTTCATTGTTAAAGTCTTAAAGTTTCTCCATGCCAAGATTGAAATAGTAATTCCGTAAGATAACATTTTGATACAAGTTTGAAATTTGGTGTCCATTACGGCTACAGTGGTATTGCGTTTCTTTTTTTTTAACAGAATATATACAGATTTTCTTTATTAGTATATGTGTTTTGTTTAGTTGGGACGTAGGCATATGCTTGACCATTGGTCAGTAGATATTATCGGAACATCAGTTAATGGTTATTTTCTTATCGAGTCATTGGCTAATGGTTGTTCTCTGGTCTAGACATCGCATCGAGTAATAGTTATTTTATATTAGAAGCGTCGGCTAATAGTGGTCGAGGCATTGGCGTATGACTGTCCACGAGTCGGGCATGGAAGAAATATTTAATTTTGCTACATAAAGTTTGATCATGTTTGGATGCTTGTTGGAAATACATAGGTGAATCCTTTGTACTGTCATGTGCTTATAGCTTACTTGAACAATTGTTTTCGAGCGGCTGAAATTGACTGTTGGGTAATGTTTCTAGTGCAGTGTTGTGTGTGGTGGTGGTTATGTGTGTATATATATATAGTGAACTTAAGAAAAGTTGTTACACTTGAGAGCGTTCTTCATCATCAAATGAATGAAATCGTGACCAGGAGGTGCAGAAGGACGTGTTTGATGAGCCCCCGCTGTGAGAAGGCGTTGTTTGTTCTGCTTCCTCCAACTTAACATTAACCGCTTTATGGATCGCTAATGGTGTTAAAGCTGCTTTACGCCTGCGCTGGGAGCTGGTTATATGTCCAGACTGTGACGATAGATGAGGGGGTAAACCGTTGCGAAGGAACTCAGTGTTCTCTCTCTCTTTCTCTCTCTGTCATTATAGTGACAGATTGTGGAGGAAGATGTACGGAATGGCAGTCTTGATGAGAGAAGGGCAACTGGAAAGGTCGGTGTATAGGAATACCCATGGGGGTATTAGGCAGTGCAGTCAGGTGTAATCTAGACACGTGTCATTTTAATTTACCATATAATATCTCTCACATACACACACTCACACACACACTCTCTCTCACACTCACACACACTATATCTTATACTCTATACTGTTTTTCCATAAATTCGTTAGTTTAAAATGAATATGAGAACGTAATTAAGTTTATTTCATGTACTTGCATAAATTAGAGTGTGGAGTGTATGGACAAGAGATGGTTTATTATTTATTTGTTCATTTGTTTGCTTCTTCATGCTTATTATGCTCATTACCAAATGCTGAATGACTGAGTGAGAGATGTATGATGAGGGGCAGAATGTTCGACGGGCCAGCATGCCTAATTTTTAACCCATTGAAAATAAAGTCTTTTCGTTCTCTCTATCTTTCTCTCCCCCCTCTCTCTCTCTCACGCTCTCCAAACGCTTTATGTTTATAGCATATATGAAGGAAAAGTATACATAGAAGGTGTTCCAGCTGTCTAATAAGTAAACCAGTTTGCATTTCTCGGCAGCTACATAGACAAAGATGGTAACACCAGAAAGGAAGTTAGAATTCGAATTGCAAAGGCAGATTTGACCTTCAAGAATCTTGAGAACATATGGCACTCAAAAGTTAAAAGCACAAAAACCAAGTTAAAATTATTCAATTCAAATGTAATATCCACCCTCATTTATGCATGTGAAAGCTGGAAAACATCTAAATAAATAGACAGTAAATTAGACTCTTTTGAAAACAAATGCCTTAGGAAAATACTCGGTATAAAGTGGAACGAATTCAAGAACAACGCAGAGATAAGACAGATGAGCAAACAACAACCTGTCTCATGGGTGATCAGAAAAAGAAGATGGACATATGTAGCCATGTGATGAGAAGAAACAATCAGAGGATACAAAAACAAGTTATCAAATGGAGTACAACAGGCAGAAGAAAAAGAGGTCGACCACGTGAAATTCTAAAGAAGACATTGTTAAGAGAGGCCAGCTTAGTGGGAATAACATTCTTTGATGAGGTTGAAAAACTCGCTGAAAACAGGAAATCGCGGCAATCAACCACGCAAGCCCTATGTGTCGTTTAACGGCACAGGAAGGATGTAAGATGTAGGATATATGATTGAATGTACAGATAGGACGGTTATGCGCAGAAGTTGTTCAATTCATATTTTATTATTGTGTTCTGTTTGCTTACACATACAAAATTGAATTGAAATTGAATGTTTGTGTTAGGATGGAAGAACGAACGACTATGTTTTCAAGAGAAATTGGGCACAATTGCCTGTCTGACATTCTGCTGTTTATCTCTCTGTTTTCATACTTTTAAGACAGAGAGAGAGAGAGAGAGAGAGAGGGCGATACCTGCACAGAAAAACGATATTTACATACATTTTCCTTCACATAGTGTTTTATAATTTACTCATCTTAACCATATCTGACTTTCACGCCATGAAGCATTGAGACATAGAGACCGAAACATTCATTAGTAACCTCTTTGCAGGAGAAATAATATAAGTGGAAGGCTGCTGCCAGAATTAACAGCTCTCATTGCTTTTGTTTTCCTCTCTGACAGCCTAGTGGAAATGGGCACCCAGATGGGCAAGGTCTTGTTACCATCAGGATGAAGCCAGATGACAAAGGGCGCTTTGGTTTCAATGTCAAGGTGAGTTAGCTTTTATGGGCTGAGTCAGCTCTGCTCTCTGGTTGAAGAGGAGACAGTATGAAGGTGTCAGAGGTTAAAGGTTATCACGATGGGTCCTTGTCAGGACAGGGCAAAGGTATAATTGTCCATTCATCTAGATACCCCAATGTCTTGGTTTGTTTCCCTGTCAGCCCTATCAGTGTGGCTGGAGTTATAATGACTGACGTGGGAAGCAGATCATGGCGTTTTCAAATGTGGAAGGGGAGGAGGATGAGAATGAGAATGAAAAGTAATTTTCCAAACTTGAAGGCAGCGGTGAGTCTTAATGGCTTGGAAAGCCTAAGAAGAAGAAACCAATTCATGGGTCATAAAATCAGTTTTTCCTAATTCAGTGTTTTCTCTCATTATAGTCAAGGAAAATAGTAGGATATCTGTAGTACTGAGTGTAAAGAATGACCATTTGCAAAAAGTGGTCTTTGTTCATATTCCAAGCATTACAGTTGTTCATATTTCAAGCATAACAGTTGTTCATATTCCAAGCATAACAGGAATGGTTTGGTCAGCAACCTTTTCTTCTACAGAGGGGCTCAAAGCCACTTCTGTGAATGGGAGTAGGGGCATGTTCATGTCTTTATGTAAATGAAAGTAGTAATAATTGTAAAATATTATAAAACCGTGAGTAAAAGTTATTTCCTTTATGAAATATTATGTAATAATGATACCATAATTGGCATGATGTAGGCCACAGAGCAGAATAAGTGTTGGAGTGTTGCCTACAGAACAGTGTCTTGTTTTCAGTCTGAGACTTGTAGCAAGCCATTGTAATCCACAGCCAGTCAAGACGTCATTAAATCATTTTCCAGTTTAAGAGGAAACAGTGTGAGGAAGTTGGGTTGTCATGATAGGCGCTGTCATAAGGATGTCAGAAATAACAGCATTAGGTTAGTCTGTGTAATCTGAAAGGGAGGGGGGGGAGCGGGTCACATTAAGAAGTTCAGAGTGTGCATCTGAAGAGAAGCTAACAGAACAGCTTGAACATTCCTTGGATTGTCTTGAAGTTATTGGGGGGGGGGGGGGAATGCAGAGCAAATAGGTAAGCTATTCTTGATGACATATTTAGCTAATTTTGGTCAAGGCAGTGATAAAAATTAATTCTACAAACTTGACCTCAGGGTGGAGCTGATCAAGGCATGCCCATAATTGTTTCTAGAGTAGCCCCAAACACACCAGCTGACCTGGCTATCCCACGCCTGAATGAGGGAGACCAAGTACTGCTCATCAACGGTCGGGATGTGTCTCAGCACACACATGAACAGGTCTGGAAGTTGTTTTATTTTTTTTGTACACTGATCCTACTTTTCAGTATTTACAGAAATATTCTTTGTCATGGGAGTATTGACGGTATCATAATGGTGGACTTAAAGTGCTTGCTTAATTACTACCACAAGGATACCTTAATCATAGTGAGACTTTTCAGTGCTTGCTTAATTGTTATTTTCCATGATAATGCTGACAGTAACCATAATTGTGACCCTTTGCAGTTTGCATAATTATTCTTAGCTGTGAAAAGACTATGACTATAGTAAGATATTTCAGTGTTTTGCTTAACTATTCCTAACACTGAAAATACCAACAGTCGCCATGATGGTAACCCATCAGTGTTTTGCTTAACTATTCCTAACACTAAAAATACCAACAGTCGCCATAATGGTAACCCATCAGTGTTTTGCTTAACTATTTCTAACACTGAAAATACTAAAACTATTCCTAACACTGAAAAATACTAACAGTAGCCATAACGGTAACCCATTAGTGTTTTGCTGAACTATTCCTAACACTGAAAATACTAAAACTATTCCTAACACGGAAAATACTAAAACTATTTCTAACACTGAAAATACTAAAACTATTCCTAACACTGAAAATACCAACAGTCGCCATGATGGTAACCCGTCAGTGTTTTGCTTAACTATTCCTAACACTAAAAATACCAACAGTCGCCATAATGGTAACCCATCAGTGTTTTGCTTAACTATTTCTAACACTGAAAATACTAAAACTATTCCTAACACTGAAAATACTAACAGTCGCCATAATGGTAACCCATTAGTGTTTTGCTGAACTATTCCTAACACTGAAAATAATGGTAAGATTTGTGTACATGTATATTGGGAGTGAACAGATGAATAGTTTTCATCTAAAAATTTTCAAAGTGATAAGAAGGAATCATAAGATTGGATAATCTGGTGATAAAACATACAACTTTGATCTAGTTCGAATTATTTAGAGATTCTCTTTGTGTAATCATGAAGTTAGTTAGATCTAAACACACATCTTTGTCAGTCTGAGGGACAAGTTGAATGTAAAAGTAGTATGATTTTGAATTGCTCACTCCTCTACCGCAAGTAATGCATGAGTACAAGACTTACAAAAAAGGTAGATGATGATTCAGTAGTGATATAAAATCTATAAGCAAAGCTTTCTTGTTGTCCTGTGGACCACAAGACTTATAGAGAATTGATAATGATTAATCTCTTAAATCAGAATGAGACTTCTCATCTTATATAACTCCTTTTATTCTCTTGGCAAAACAGTCCAGATTGGTGAGGATCCCACAGATGAGCCAGACTTCTCTTACATACCAGAGACCCACCAGATTGCCTCTTCGTCATCCAGCGCAAACTCTCTGGAGTCATCACTCATGCTGCTTCAGGAGAGTCTAGAGAGTGGGGCTGCTATTGCCCAGTTTGAAGTAAGGACCCGCTGGTTACCAGAGAATGTTTGTGTGCATGCTGAGTGTAGAAATGTTGTTTCAACACTCTTTTAAAATGAGAATAGCTGAGGAGTGCTAGATTTATTGTGATGTATCAGCCTGCCAGACATCAACATTATAAGCTTGTGAACTCATCATTTCATCAGTCACGTGAGCCTAGGTTTTTTTTTCTCTGTCTCATAGTCTTTTAAGTTTGAAAGAGACTGGTGATGGATATAGTTTCATTCCTACTCTTATCTTCTATAAAGACAAAGGCGTTAATAATTTAATTATTGAACATAAAAGTGCATTTGAAAGGCTGAGTTTTATAACATGTTAATTATTTTAAACAAACATTGTTATTTGAACTAATTTATCTCTTTCTCTCGCTTTCTCTCTCTGATTGTTCACTGTTACTGTCAGATATGTTTTATTCACTTTTTTAAACATGCGTTTTTATGTGTCTAAAAGTGGAATTACATAATAAGATTGACAGCACTACAGTTTTAGGCAATTATCAGAACTGACCCAGACACCTCCCTATGTGTTCGGTGACAGAAGATACATGAACAGATCTTTTCTAATAAATTGTTAGATCTTAGCATACTCTTTTCCATGGCAGAAACTGTACAGGAAGAAACCAGGACTTACATTAAATGCTGCTCGACTGGACTCCAACATCAGCAAGAATCGATACAGAGACATATCTCCGTGTGAGTTTTGTTGTGAATATATCACTCTCCTTGTTTTCTCTGTTTTTGATGATGTGAGCCACCTTGAGAATACCTGGCTCGCTATCCTTGTTAATCCTTGTCACAGGGAGGGATACAATAAATGCTGAAGGTTCTTGTCATTTTTTGTTGTTAATCTCTTGTTTCTTGTTTTCTCAACCATAATTTTCAGGTATTTGTAGTATCAGTATTTTTTGTTGTACTTTCCTCATGAATCCATTCTGTCTTATCATTATTCTAATTACTTTCTCTCTCTCCTTTGAAAAGCTAATTCTTGCCTCACTTTTCTGACCTCCCACTTTCTCTTTCTTTTGCTGTCTACAAGTATAACAAGCTTAACCATTTTAATTGTACTTATCCTCATTATGTAAATATTATACATATCCTCATTATGTTTATATTATACACAGAAGTTCTAGACTGAAGGATTGCATAAAGTAGACCAAAGCTGAAATGCTTGTGAAAGTGTAGAGTAACTTGGCACAAAACCCACCTCCAGACACACAGACACAGCTGGTCTCCATTTGCATGAGGTCTATGTTTAGGAAAGTTTTTACTGAAAACTTTTTTTTTTTTTCTGAGTATAATATCAGTTTTGTTTTTTCTTCCCCAGATGATCAGACAAGAGTAGTTTTAAAAAATGCGGCATCAGGGGATTATATCAATGCCAATTATGTAAATGTAAGTCAGCTGCATCTTTAAAACAGGCTGAAAGAAAAAAAAACAACAAGAACACTCACCCAACAGTAGCTTGATAGTTATGTTAGATTCTTTTTGTCAATGAAATTGCTAGTTGATAATTTGATAACTCCCAGATGTGGTTGGCAGATGTGTCTCTATATATACAGAGTGTAGAAATAAGGTTATGTAGTAAGTGGAAATAGGTATAGTCAAGACTAAATATATAAATCTTACTATATTTAGTTAGCTAGATATAAATCTTACCATATTCATTAGACTATATAAATCATCCCACATTCAGTGGACTAGGTATAAATCGTACCATATTCAGTAGACTAGATATAAGTCATACCATCTTCAGTAGACTAGATATCAATCATTATATTCAATAGACTAAATGTATAAATCACTACATATTCAATAGGCCAGATACAAATGATACCATATTCAGTAGACTAGATATATAAATTGTGCCGCATTCATTAGTCAGTCATTCAGTCATTTGCATGTCTCTTGGGCAGCTTTGTTCCCTAACAGCTCTCCTGTAGGCCTCTCGGTTGTAAGCAACATGCCCTGCTGCTGATGCTGATGCATCTAGATCATCAGTGATGTCTTGTAGCCATCTTCGCCATGGTCTTCCTCTCTTTCTTTTTCCCATTATGTGCCCATCCAAGAATGTCTTCACTAAATTTTCGTGATGTTTAATGTGTCCAGAATATTTAAGTTTTCTCTGTTTAATCTTCTTTACTAGCCAACCTTCTTCAATATTAAGTTCTTGTAGTATAGATATATTTGTTCATTTTTGTGTCCATGATATTTGAAGGACCTTTCTATAGCATTTACATTCAAATGCATTTATGTGTTTCTCAGCTGTTTTGTTGTGTCCAGGTCTCACAGGCATATGTTGCGATGAGAAAGATGCATGCCCTAAAAATCTTATTTTTGTAGTTCTGTCTGTTCATTAGACTAGATATAAATCGTACAATACTCATATGCCTTTTTTTTTTGCTGGTGGCTAATTTTCTATATTTTGTTCCCCGAAACGTAAAATAGCTAAATTTTTCAGTGTTCATATTGATAGATTTCTTTTTTTATTTCAGATGGAAATCCCAGGTTCAGGTATTGTCAACAGGTACATCGCAGCTCAAGGTCCACTGCCAAACACTTGTACAGATTTCTGGCAGGTTAGTTTATATGTTTATGACAGTGTTAGCTGTAGCAAATCAAAATATGACAGAGCAAGTTATAGCAAGTAAAAAATATGACATAGCTAACTTTAACAAGTCAAAATGTGACACAGCTAGCTGTAAGAAATTGAAATATGGCAGAGTTAGCGGTAACAGGTCGAAATATATGACAGAGCTAGCTGTAACAAGTCAAAATATGACAGAACTAGCTGTAGCAAGTCAAAATACGACAGAACTAGCTGTAACAAGTCAAAATATGACAACTAGCTGCAACAGATATGACAGGAAAAGAAATGAAAATATGAATTTTAGCCATAAGCTCATGACTTTTGTAACTAAAAAAAAATATAGATTTTCCAGTTTCTTTCTATACTCAAGCTAATCATGACCTCAGCCTTTTATTTCTCTGACAATTGCAACAAAATCTAAAATTGTAATCTGCCTTCGCATCTTACATCCTTCCCATGCCATATAAGGTTTGCTTGGTAGTTCGCCAAGTTTTTCTGTTTTTGGCGAGCTTTTCAACCTCATCAAGAGATTTTATGCCCACTAAACTGACCTCTCTTAACAATGCCCTCTTTAGAGTTTCACATGGTTCATGTGTTTCACCTCTTTTTTTCCGCCTATTGTGTTCCACCTCCACAGACATCATACAAAAATATGTCCTCTCAAACACACAATGTATGTACACAAGCTTTGTCCAACTAAAAACAAAAGAAAATAATAACTCCGTTGAGAATTAAAATTACAACTGAAATTTTAAGAACAACTAAATAATTTTGAAATAAAGAAAAGATTTTGCTGCAGTTTACAGATTTGTAAGAGTCATTTTTTTTTTAAAAGATTATTTCTGTTTTGTACAACAAAAAGATAAACATTGTGTCATAATAATTTTAGCAAGAAATTGTTTTTCTTTGAACTGCAAGCTACTAGTAGATTAACACATTGAACAAAAAAGCTTTAGTCATGCACAGATTTAGGAGAAGCTAATATGCTGAAATATCAAGAACCAATTCGAGAATTGACGGCAGACTGAGAGGATTTGATGGAAAATGCCTTAGGAAAATTCTAAAAATGCACTGAGAAAAACTCGTGACAAACAAGGAAATAAGCGAATGAACAGGCATATTTTTCATTACTTAAAGAGGTTAAAAGATGAAGATGAAAAAGGCTGGGTTGCATATAATGAACGGAAAAAAAAACAAGACACTCCTATACCTCCTTGACTTGGACACTGCAAGGAAAAAGGAAGAGGGGCAGGCCATTAGGAACATGGAGACGCACAAAACAGGAAAAATTAAAGGAAGCAAGAAAGACTCAGTTTGAGGTATTCCGACTAGCTCAAGACAGGATTGGCTGGGAAACCGTTGTTAATGCTTGGGGTACAGAGGACTGATGATGATAATAATGAATATGTTAAATGATGTGCTTTTATATCATGTTTATAATATAAAGAATGGAATAACTGTACACTAATACATAAATGTACATACATTAATGTGTGTATGTCATGTGAATATGAAAATTGGTATTACACACTGAAATGTATGTGTAATACATGAGTTGTTTATATATGCTCATTATGTATATTCAAGAATATAATACATACATTTCATTCATTCATTCATTCATTTGCTTGTCCCTTGCGGAACTTTGCCTCCCTAACAGCACTCCTGTAGGCCTCTCAGTTGTAAGCAAGATGGCCTGCTGCTGATGTATCCATTTGCAGATCATCAACGATGTCCTATAGCCATCTTCGCCTTGGTCTTTTTCTCTTTCTTTTTCCCATTATGTACCCTTCCAAGACTGTCTTCTCTAGATTATCATTACGTTTAATGTGTCCAAAATATTTAAGTTTTCTCTTTTTAATCCTCTTTACCAGCCAGCCTTCTTCAATATTAAGTTCTTGTAGTATAGATATATTTGTTCTTTTTTGTGTCCATATTTGAGGAAGTCTTCTGTAGCATTTACATTCAAAGGCATTTATGTGTTTCTCAGCTGTTTTGCTAAGTGTCCAGGTCTCACAGGCTTATGTTGCGATAGGAAAGATGCATGCCCTTAAAAATCTTTTTTTTTTTGTACTTCTGTCTGTTCCTCTCCACAGATTCTTTAGTTGTTTTACTTTCTGAAGAGCGATAGATGTCGACACATGCAGTATTTAGCCTGGCCAGATCATGGTGTCCCAGATGACCCAAGTGATTTCTTACATTTTGTTGTCCGTGTTCGGCAAAACAGAGAAGGGATGGCAGAACCAACTGTTGTTCACTGCAGGTAAGATATTAAAATGTCAGTTTGCTCTTATTTTATGGTGTTGGAATTTTTTTGCCGGATCCTTGTGTGAATAAATTAATTACACAGATCTTATTTTGACATAAATATTAGAATCTTGTTCAGATTAAAAAATCTTATAGGAGATTGTACTGTGCTGAAACCAGGTATTACAATTTTGCATGAAGTCCTTCAGTTTTATAAAAATATTTCTTGAAAACATGTGAGAAATATTTTTATAATTAGAAAAATATTGGAAACTTATTTCAAACTGCTGTTAATTACACATATTTTTGTTATATTCCTTAATTGTTTATTAGTTTGATTTTTCTTTATTTTTAATTAGGACTGTGAACTTTAAAAAAACGTACATATTGCTTGTGTTGTGTTTTATTTGAAGTGCTGGGATTGGACGAACTGGTGTCCTGATCACAATGGAAACTGCGATGTGTCTTATAGAGTCAAACCAGCCTGTTTACCCACTGGCACTTGTTTGTCAAATGAGAGAACAGCGTGCAATGCTCATTCAGACTTCTGTAAGTACATCTTAATGTAGTTTTTGTTTTCCCACCATTTGTTTTTGGCAAGAGTCATGTTTGTTGTTTTATGATTAAAGCAATAAGAATATCATATTTTGCTCTCCACTTTTGAAGCATATTTTGGCAAATGTGTTTAACTTGTGAAATACTAGACAACATCCTTGACCCCACAAATGTTTTGTGTAGTAAAAAAAATCTGGAGCAGGATGTTTTACTATAAAATGATCTAATGCCAATTTTTAGCATTTACAGTAGATTAAAATTATGAACTTCCAACTATGGAACAAAACCATATATTTGTAATTATTTGTTTTTTAACTCATCGACTGCCATCCTCACCATAGCGAGGTCTTCCGGTTAGTTTAGTGACTACCATCATCGCTATAGCGAGGTCTGTTTCGTTGCAGCATAAAATCAGTGTAACTTTTAATTGTACACAATTTACCTGTGCATGTCTGGTGACCTTTCATAGTTCAGTCCAAAGCGTGGCTAACAACCGAGTGAAATCGATGTTTTTAATCAAGAAATGTCAATATTTATTGTGATTTTGGAGACATAAGAACATGTGCAATGACCAGACCACTGTTCCTGAATGTACCCCAAGTACATCTAGACCTATTAATGGACTGGAGAAGTAGTTAGAAGGTTATTTATTATTTTAGTGAGAATACCACCACACGAAGAGATCGGATGAAAATTTAAGTAGATCTGGACATCGCCGATGTACATTGTACATCTAGGCATCGCCGATGGTAAGCAGTACACAATTATCAGCTAAAATCATCACACTACTTCTTTTTTCCTAAAAAAAAAACCTCTTTGTTTATGAAATCTTCTTACATTTACAGCTATTTTCATGCATAATTTATATATTTTTAAAGTGGAAATACTTTGTACTTTCACTTTTACAACTGTACCCCCTGTACATGTCGGGTGTCTGAGTGGCGAAGTGGTTAGTGCACTGGTCTCTCATGGCGAAGGTTGGCGGTTCAAATCCGGCCGGAGGCACCCCAGTCACCCAGCTGTAGAAATGGGTACCCGACTTCTTCTGGAGTTGGAGAAGGAAAGGCAGCTAGGCGTGATACTGACCATATCACCCTCTAGTGTACTGACAGGTCAAGGAAAATATTAACACTAACACCATATCCCTATGTGCCTCTAAGGCATGACAGGGTTACCTTTGCCTTTTTTGCTTTGCCTCCACATGTCAAAACTTGCGCTTTTTGTGTGGCACAGTGGGAACGTCCACGTTTTTTTCTGTGGCACGGGAAAAGTTAAATGGCCATTTAAATGACTTGTGGGTGTTAAAAGCCCCAGAATGGCATCAAGGTACTGTTAGTATTGATGGGGGGGGGGACCAGAAAATTACAAGCCTTGTGTTTGTAGACAGTATGGAGATAGAACCACCATGATGTGGCTGACTGACCACCTGTAAGTAACATTAGAAAACATCCATTGTGTGAAACAGTCATGATGAGCACTGTCAGGATTTCATGAGTGGCCACTTTAGAGCAGAAAAACATTTGAGGCGTTTAAAGTTAATAAATAAAGAAGGTTCAAGAGCAAAAATGTTGGCCTGTGGAGCATAGACAAACTGCAGCAGCATTAAGTTGGTTCATATGTATATGGAGAAATGGAAACATAAGCTTGAAACATTGGTCCTGCACAGCATGTAATACTAGCCACTACTTTCAAATGAGAATAATAAACCTGTTCAACAGAAAATTTTTTGAGATGAGTTTTAGGAATAACATTCAGACATTATGTAGAAAATGGAAATTCTGAAACATGTGAATGACTTTGCAGACATTTTGTATCTATCACATTAGCTTTAACACTAGACCTGATCATTGTTAACACATTTTAACCTTTTGCAGATGTCCTTGTTTTATGTGGAGATTTAAGTTTTGTTATTAAGATCAGACTTTTCTTTTGTTTTTGTTTTAATTTTATAATGCACAAGTAATTAAACAGTTCTGATGATGAAGATAATTATGATTGTATATGGGCAGGTTGATGAAGATAATTATGATTTTATGTGGGCAGGTTCTTATCTTCTCCATGTATTAGATTTATAGTTTTTACATATATTTTAACAACATTCTTTCCAGAGTCAGTACAAGTTTGTATGTGAGGCAATACTTAAAGTTTATCATGGTAAGTAACATATTTATTTTCTATCATATGTTATCTTGTTTCATCAAAGCTGTGAATGAGAAAGCTGAGGTAGAATTTTCAGAACAAAATGTCAGGCAGAAATTCAAGTTGTCTGTACTGTAGATTGATTGATTTTTATTTCCAAAGGGTTAATAATTGGGCATGCGGGTCCATCTGACATTCTGCCCTTTATCACACTATTTTCACTCTGTCCTAGCCATTCCACAAATATGCTGCACATATAACAAACATCCCCCGTGTGGTACCCGGGATCTGCAAAGAATAGGACCACTGTACCCTACCATGCATGATCGTAAAAGGCGACTAAGGAGGGTTCAGCATAGGGCCAGCAACCCTATCTGGTAAAAAACTATCAGACTGCTACAGAAACAGAAGCAAGGGAAAAAGCAAATGCAGGTGGAAGGAGAAATGCGTATCAGGAAACTGAGCCCATGAAGGTTGTGGATGAAAGCCAGCCACTGGAAGTTCCCAGCCCGACTGCAGACCTCCTGGAACCTAAACAAAAGATGCATATAGGCAGCTGGAATGTAAGAACACTAAACCAGACTGGAAAACTAGCACAAACCATCAAGGAAATGCACAGATACAAACTAGACATACTAGGAATACAAGAAGCAAGATGGACAGGACAAGGCAGAAGGAAATTAACAACACAGCACACAGAAGATACAATAATATGGTCAGGTAAAGGAGATCTTCATGAAGGAGGAGTAGCATTGATTATAACAAAAGAAGCATCAAGAGCATTGCTGAAATGGACCCCAATAAATGAGAGATTATTATATGCACGGTTCAACTCAAGATTCACGAAGCTGTCTATTATAGTTTGTTATGCACCAACAGAAGCAGCTGAAGAGGAATTAAAAGAAGATTTTTACAACAGCCTCCAAGCCACAGTAGAAACAATACCCAAGCATGATATGATACTCATCTTGGGCGACTTCAATGCAAAAGTAGGTGAAGGAAATGAAGATAGAAGAAGAATCATGGGAAGAGAAGGAATCGGAGAAATAAATGAAAATGGAGAAAGACTGTGCAGTTTCTGTGAAGAAAACATGATGACCATCGGAGGGACAATTTTCCAACACAAAAACATCCATAAAGTGACTTGGAGGTCACCAGATAAAACCACAGAAAACCAAATCGATCACATACTAATAAACAACAAGTGGAAACGGTCACTACAAGATGTGCGAGCAAGGAAAGGAGCAGATATAGGAAGTGATCACAACCTTCTGGTAGCAAAAATAAAACTAAAATTAAGGAAAGCCAGAATCGGAGAACACAGAAAGATACATTTTGATACAAGAAAACTGATAGACCAGCAAACAAGAAATGAATTCTCAATAATACTTAAGAACCGCTTCAGTGTCCTACAAGACGAAGCAGAAATGTCCATATTAGAGTTCAATAAAACACTACAGGAAACAGCAAAAGAGGTGCTGGGATATCGGAAAAGGAGAAAAGAGGAATGGATAAGTGAGACCACATGGGAAAAGATAGAGCAAAGAAAAGAAATCAAGAAAAAATTACTGAACACCAAATCACAACGGCTTAAAGAACAAGTTTTAAGAAATTATGCACAAAAAGACAAAGAAGTGAAGGAATCATGCCGTCAAGATAAACGTAAGTATTATGACAACTTAGCAGAGACAGCAGAGAAAGCAGCATATACAAATGACATGAAAACCATATATAAAATCACAAAGCAGATGACAGGTAACTTCAATACAAGATGTGAAAGTGCAGTAAGAACACAAAATGGACAACTGGTCAGTGGAGAAAGAGAAAAAATTGAAAGATGGAGGGAACACTTTAACACCCTACTAAACAGAACACAAGCAGCACAAGCAATAGATATACCTGAAGCAAAAGCGGAACTAAACATCAATACAGGACCAATAACAATAAATGAAGTAAAAGAGGCGATAAAGATGCTAAAATCAGACAGGGCACCAGGTGAAGATGAAGTGACTGCTGAGATGTTGAAAGCAGAAGAAACAGAAACACCAAAACAACTTTGCTGGATATTACAACAAATTTGGGATTTAGAAAAAGCCCCAGAGGAGTGGAAAACTGGTCTTATAGTAAAACTACCAAAGAAGGGTGACCTCAGAGATTGCGGGAACTGGAGAGGCATTACCCTACTGCCACTCACTAGTAAAGTATTTTGCAGAATAATCATCAACAGAATTGTACCAACACTTGAGGAAAAACTTCGGAAAGAGCAGGCAGGATTTAGGAAAGGAAGATCATGCATAGACCATATATTTGTACTTAGACAAATATTAGAACAGGCAAATGAATGGCATAGCACAACATATGCATTATTTATAGATTTTGAGAAAGCCTTTGACAGTGTCAACAGAGATGCACTGTGGAAAATCCTAAGATGGCATGGCCTCCCCCATAAAATAGTTAATGTAATCAAAGCCCTATACGAGGGTTTTCAGTGCAAAGTTATCTGTGGAGAACATACCTCCAGCAGCTTTAGGGTACAAACAGGAGTGAAACAGGGATGTGTACTATCACCAACATTATTTATCTTGGCAGTAGACTGGTTAATGAAGGAGGCAACATCAGACAAACGCAGAGGATTACAATGGACCCTTAACACAGTGCTGGAGGACCTTGACTTTGCGGACGACATTTGTCTATTATCAAGCAGTCACAAAGATATGCAAGATAAAATAAACAAGTTAACCCAGAATGCAAACAACATAGGACTAAAGATCAACGTAGGAAAGACAAAGTTAATGAAGCAAAATGTGAACAACAGAAATGTACTCAGAGTAGATAACAAGTTAGTGGAGGAGGTCAACGAATTTGTATACCTTGGCAGCAGAGTAGTAGAAAATGGAGACAGCACAGAGGACATCAACAGCAGACTTACTAGAGCAAACCAGGCTTTTGCAATGCTACAGAATATATGGAAATCAAATAAACTAAGCATAAATATGAAAATCAGGATATTTAAGAGTAATGTTCTAAGTGTACTACTCTATGGAAGTGAATGCTGGAAAATCACCAAAACCATAGAAAACAAGTTGAATTCTTTCCAGACTAAATGTTTACGTAGAATTAAAAAAATATTTTGGCCAAACACCATAAGAAATAACATCTTATTGGCAGAAATGCAGATGAAACCACTGACAACAATTATTGAGGAAAGACGCTGGCGATGGTTGGGACATGTGCTCCGAATGACTGACAACTCACTACCAAAAATAGCACTAAGATGGACACCACAGGGGAGCAGAAGTAAGGGTAGACCAAAAGAGACATGGAGAAGAACAACAGAAAGGATGTTGAGCAATAGAGGGCTCACCTGGGCAAGAGCAGAAAAAAAGGCGAAAGACAGGCATTTGTGGAAAACCCTTGCGGAAGCCCCATGTGCCCTGGGCACTTAAGGTTCAGAGAGAGAGAGAGATAACAAACATAATTAACATTTAAGAAGCTGAGAAGAGTAGAATAAAACATTTACCTTTCACTCTTACCTTACCTTTACCTTATCCATGCACTCAGTACAGAAAGTAAATGTTACATATGTAAAAAAAAGGTTGTTCATACAGTCTCACACTAAGTAAAAAAAAAAACAGACTTAAAAGAGCACATTTTAGGTACATATTTGAGACATCAGTTTTGTTTGATTTAATGCTTGTTGGTGAAGTTTAGTAGTTGTCTGAGCTGCTAAGATTTAAAAAAGTATTTGTTTTCAATAAACAGAAGGTTTGGTCAAACCTAACGAAGACTTGCGGAGATGAGACAGGCACCGACAGTATCAGAGCCAGCCATGAAGTACTGAGAAACATTTGATAATTAGTCTTGGGGCATTTGTGAGACAGGATAATAGTAGACAGGATTAGCCGTTTGCAAGATACATCATCTGTGGCTCCAAGTCCACTGTGAGCCTCCGCCTAAACCCTCCATGTCACTGGAGCAATGATTTGAAGGGCGATCTATGGAAATGTACTGCAAAATCTATAAAATAATCATTGATGATGTGATCATTACTGTTTATTTGGGCTTTTGTCAGCTTTCCCCATGGCTGTGTTAGTTCAAGCACAAAGTTTAGATAGAGGAATACTGTCATGTACATAATGCATTTAGGGACTGTTTATATATTGCTGTTTTAGGCTTTCTGTGGCTTTTGTTTCTGTGTTGTGTTACTTGAGCTGTGTATATATTATTAGTAGAGACTGACTGTGTCTTTTAACATGAGAGATCCCAGAGACAGTGAAGCTTTTTTTTTGTGTGTGTGTTTTAAATTTATCATCTTACCCTGTGGATGAAATTTGATTTCATTTCTTTTTTTATTTGTTCCATTTCATTTGTCATGATTCTTACAATATTTGTATTTTTTGCCACAAGACAGAATGTGTTTCGGCTGTGGGAAGAAATCAGTTTACCTTCCAGTTTATTTATTTATGTAATGTAAATTTTATATTTTATTTCATTCTTTGCTTCGAGTGCGATATTTTTTTTTGCGAAACCATTCCTGCGAGTCCTGAAGTCAACTTTTATTCATCTTAACATGGGCAGTTATTTAGTTGGTAGTTACTGAGAAGAGTATTTTTAATGCCATTGGCAGATAGTTTTGTGTCTGTGTGCTTTGTTAGAGCATCAGATGTGTGCCGTGTTCCAGAGTCTGATGTGAAGGCCTCGAGCAAGTGTGAATGTTAGGTATTACACATCTGAGTGTGCACAAGAGACGGATGGGATGTTTGAAATAATTTGGATGCGTAATGCTGACAGAAATGTCTTTGCTATAATACGAGACAGAAAATTGCACCAGATGTTTTTTTGTGAATTACCAGCGTGAAAGATAAGAAGTGTAAAGTTATGTAAATATAATTAAGATCACACTTGAACTAAGAACACTGAATTATAAAAACTTGCTTTTATTTTGTGTGGGTCATGTCAAATTGCGGCGCTTGGTTTGTATTTTTCTAGTTTGCTAATTTGTATGCCATGCCATCCGGTTAACCTCAGATAAGATAAATGCTCACCCCAAAATTCAGTCTGATCCATTTTTAATAGAATAACTTTTCCTTGTTGTAAATAAATATTTATTCCTTTCATTCTAATTTTATGTTTGTTTGTTTTTTTTGTTTTTTTTTAAATATTTGTCTTATTTATGGGCATTTTTGTGTGTGTTAGAAATGTTGACAGTGAGAGATGACTTCTAGGTGAAAGACATTTTCACCTAGTTAATATCAGATTTCACTCTTTGTATACACAAGGAAGTTTACGAGACCAGTATAATTCTATACAGTGACTACAGCAGTATCATTTTACTTACATTATGAGTGATAGACGGTGGGAGTGCAGTTGATTTGAAAAGGCAAAAAAAAAAAAAATAAATATATCAGAGAAACAAATTATGATTATAAGATGTATTTTACCTACTTTTTTAACTGGTGTAAAATGTCAAGAAATGATTATGGACGTGATTAAAAAAGGTAGGCATTGGAAACGTTTTTTGTTTTTTTTTGTGCGACAAACATGGCCTGGAGTTTATCTGACGGTGGCCTGATCTGATGTAGCCTTTAAGGGGCAGCAACATGATAGATTTTTAATATGTGGGAAAGTCATGTGATATTTGTTTTGTTGTTTCATTGGTGGAATAGTTTGGGCATAAAGTAAGGTAAAAATGTGTAAGTGGTTTTGCTGGTTGAAGTATTAGACTGTTATGGGGGGGGGGGGGGGAGTGGGCTGTAAATTCACAGGCCCATTATATTATAATCCTTATCCAGGATATAATTTGCTGAATGGAGAACAGTAGCATTACATATCATATCTGTAAGTGGTCAGTCAAATAGCATTAACATTCTGTCTAGAACATTATCATGTCAGCCAAGTTTACATTTTGTTAGTGAAGTGTGTATCATTTCTAGCCAACAGATATTGTGTTTATATGCCAGTTAAGATTTGAACATGAAGTTAAGTCTTTTATTTGTTTTTTTGTTTTTTTTTTTGGTCACATCTTGTGTTCACTGCTTGCTTAAATTTTTTTGTGTGTGAAGGTCTTTAGCATCACATTCCTGCTACGCCTCAGCATCATGCCACCTTTACCTTCACTGCTGAAAAAAAAATGATGTCAGACTTTCTTTTTTTTTTTGCAGGTGGTTGCTTAAAAAAAAAAAAAAGTAACACTTATTAGTGTCTTATGTAAATGCACCAGAGCATTTATATTAGATACCACTGTCATTTCTAGAGATCTTGCAGTATTTTTATATCTGAATAAACTGCCATGTACTGTATGGATGAGGAAATGTTTTATAAACACTGACAAAGATACTCCACATTATTTCATTGGTTTTTTGCTGTTGTTTAGTGATGAGGCAATCATTCAGACATTTAAATGTCCACTACACTGAATTGATTTATTTTTAGATGACATTTTAATATGTACATCATGATTTACTATCATGTGTTTATGTTCCGTGTTGAGCTGTACCATTATGTTATATGTTTAAGTGATTGGTGGTTTTTAAAGAATATTATCCACTGGATTGATTTAATTTATGCTTTAGTTCAGCAGAGAGGCATGAATCAATATGTTAGACAGAAAGAAAGAGATGTGTTTTGGAGTGGTCTAAAAGTTATTTACAGCACCATAATAAGCTGTGGGCTGAAATATTTAAAGAGAAATAGGATACAAAACTTTCTGTAATACAGCTTTGATGAAAGTTGGTGTACATATGTGGAAGTGAGACTTCATATATTCCAGTACAATAGCTTCAGACAGTGTTAGGCAGGTTTTGTTTGATTTCAATGCGACTGTGCAGATGTTTATATGGAGTGTAATGTGATGATATTTGCATGATACTTCCTGTGATAGCTGGTGATCATTTCATGAGGTGTAGTGTTGGTGGTGGGTACATGTTCATATCATATATTTGAAACAGATGGCAGTGGGTGAAGAGAGAGAAAGGCTGTTCTTTATGTTGTTTGTGTTCGATTCACAAAGTGCAGATCAGAGAATGTCATTCTTGTTTTTTTTTAACTATTCTGCTGTTCTTACCAATATAATTCTATTGTTCTTACCAATATAATTCTACTGTTCTTACCAATATAATTCTACTGTTCTTACCAATATAATTCTACTGTTCTTACCAATATAATTCTGCTGTTCTTACCAATATAATTCTACTGTTCTTACCAATATAATTCTACTGTTCTTACCAATATAATTCTACTGTTCTTACCAATATAATTCTACTGTTCTTACCAATATAATTCTACTGTTCTTTCCAATACAATTCTACTGTTCTTACCAATATAATTCTACTGTTCTTACCAAAATAATTCTACTGTTCTTACAAAGTCACTAATTAGGCATTTGCTTTGTTTTGATATTGACATGTTTCAGTTTTAACTCTTTCCACCCGGGGAAAAAAAAACACGGACGTTACCGGCGTACGGGCGGATGTTATATTATCGAGCGGGTGTTGCGATAATTTTTGGGTCCCTCTCTAAAATTAATTTTAACAAACTAATTCAGGGTTCAACATAAATGTATCATATATCAAAATAAGTAGAAATGAATGAGGATTTCATAAATGTAGTTATTTGTCAAAGAAAGAGAACTGTTGAGAAAAAATTGAAAAGTTTGTGAGCAAAACAAAAAAAAAATTATTTAGGACTGAGAAAATAAAAAGCATGTTCAATTTACCCTCAATCTGAAAATATTCCAACTGAATATAAATCCAACTTTGGCATATTTTGTTGTGAAATCCAAATGAATCACATCTAATATACACTATATCTCTTTTCAGCCCAAAAAAGAATTATGACACACAAATAAAATTGTTTTCTGCTTACCATTACAGCTGTAAATATCTAATTGAAAAACACACTATGAAGATAAATGGAATTCCTCACATGAAGTGTAAAAACTTTGGACTTCTCTCCAGTTAGATACTGAATTGTTATTTTCTCTCTGAGCCACAGAAACAATAGTTCTAGGTAATTTCACAGGTGGAGGACTTATCCTGTTGCTCGGTCCAGCTAAAGAACTAGAACTAGTCGTAGGGCCATTTTCAGTCACTTTCACTATGCCTGTCACCGTCACTATAAGCAGATGAACTAACTACAGGTTCATCCACGTGAGAACTTGATTCAGTTATGGTCTTTCCGTTACCTATACATTTAAATAAATTCAAAGCTGCCTTTGCACTGTTTCTAACAGGCCTACCACTACCTGAATAACATGCAATCACATTTGTCACGTCGGTCGGTGAGTTCATTTTTTGAGTCGGTCTTGAAAATGTCGCTGAAAAACACAAATTCTTGATAATATTTAACAAACTCCTTTTTGAACGGCGTGCCCGGAAGTAAAGGAAGATTCTGGCATGCGCAGATAGTCGTTAACTAAAAAGTTAATTTCACATGTGAACGAAACAAAACAGGGTGTCCCATAGGGGCCTGTAGATTGCCGACGTAAAACGAACATGGCCCCTGTGGGGTCCAGGCAGGTGGAAAGAGTTAAACTTCCACTTCATATATGAGGTATGAGATTGAAACTTTTGGATATTACAATGCAGGCTATTGTATGAGAGTTCTGTCACAAAGAAATCTGCACATTAGTGATTATTTATCACCTAACAGAGTTTATATGAGAATCTGAAATTTTAAGACACTGTTTTGCAGTATTAATTGAAGAAGTGAAACAATTAGCAGCATCAGTCAGTGGAGTTGGCATGGTGAATTTTCAGTTCCTGCTGACAATTTTCTACTATTAATTTTGACCCTTGATAATATGGTACATTTTTAGAGACTTGGTCCTCCATCCAAAACTGCTTCCACCTCAGGCTTGTGTTTTTTGTAACCTATTCATAAATGGAAGATATTTGCTGATTCTGACAGCACTCAAAATTTCTTCAGACTCTCTCTGGCTCCAGACTGTACATCCCCCAGCCAGCCCTGGTCACCACACGTAACAGCCCTAGTTTTGTTGCCTTGTTATTGTGTTCTTTGTTTCAGTGCATTTACTTATATATTGTGCATATATTTGTGGCAGGGTATGTGAATTTCTTCCCCCCGCCCTCCCTTTTTTTTTTCAAAAATATTTTGACATTATCTTTTTATTTGTTTACATGTGATACATTTTGCATCTGTAACCTTGAACCTTTCTGTATAATGTAGAAAGGCAGTGATGTCTCTCAGAAGTTTGAATGTTTTTTGTCTTGTCTCTGAGCTAGTATTAGAAAGTTCCTAGACTAGTCCTAAAAGTTTGAATGTTTTTTGTCTTGTCTCTGAGCTAGTATTAGAAAGTTCCTAGACTAGTCCTAAAAGTTTGAATGTTTTTTGTCTTGTCTCTGAGCTAGTATTAGAAAGTTCCTAGACTAGTCCTAAAAGTTTGAATGTTTTTTGTCTTGTCTCTGAGCTAGTATTAGAAAGTTCCTAGACTAGTCCTAAAAGAAAAAAAAAGAAAGCTAATCTTATTTAAATTTGGTTGCCATTCCCTTCAAAATAATTCCCTTGGAAATGCACAAATTGATCCAAGTGCATCTTTCATGACTCAAAATTACCATAGAAGTCCTTTTCCTGAAGATTGACTGCCACCTGCAGTTATGTTTGGATTTCATCTGTGGCGTCAAAACCTTGCCCCAGTTTTATTTTGGGGGACAAGGTAAAGTCACAGTGTCCTAAGTCAAAAGAAATCAAAATTGTATTGCTTGTGATGACTCTCTGAAGGTCGGGTCTTCATTCACCATCTGACAGATCATGAGATACATGTCAGGACATCGTTACTTCTGATCAAGAGTGAAGGGATAGACTCTGTAGGAACATGATACTTGTTCAGGTTTTCTATGAGGATCTCTCTCGATGGGCTTCATAACTGATTCCAGCCATGCAAGATAGCGGATGGATTGTTTGGCAACGGTCGGTCCTAATGGATAAGTTCATGAGCTTATTCCACATCTCCTGGCGTTTTGCTTGTGATTGGTCACCCTGAATGCTTGTCATCTTGAACAGACACTTGACTGGCTTTGAGACATATGTGCTGCTTGGAGATCTGTGTTCAAGCCAAAGAATGTTTGACAAAAGCCTGGAGAAGCATTTCGTGGGTATTTGTAGCAGATTTGACAAGCTACACACAAAATTTGATGCAGGTTTGTTGTTTGAATTTGTCAGGCATTGTAGTATCGCAGAGCAAAACACAAGGTCCCAAAACTGCTTGCACAAATTGAATATATGTTAGCAGTGTGATACCAAATGGCAGACTGACACAGCAAACATGGAAGAAATGACATTCATTGTTTCATGCATATTTTTCCAACATTACAGTCATGGGAGAAATGACATTCATTGTTTCATACATATTTTTCCAACATTACAGTCATGGGAGAAATGACATTCATTGTTCCATACATATTTTTCCAACATTACAATCATGGCAAATACAGCCTGGGAACTTTCTGGTATCACCTCCCATAGTTTTGTTTTCATGTTCATCAACATGTCCATTCTCAGTGTTGTATCTATGTTTAATTATATTTTGTTTACCGTTTTAAATAATTTGTTCTTTTTTAAAAAATGAATTTTTAAGGTAAACTCAACCTGAACATCAACTCATTTGTAATACTGATCACATTTTATACGTTACAAGCAGATGTTTGTCACAAAAGTGTTAATTGCGTGCCAGTTAAGTATCTCCATCTTTTCTCTGCCATCCTCTTCCTTCTTGTCTTTCAGTTACATCTGCCATTTTCTTCCACTCCATTTTATTTCTTTTTTTTTTTTTAACCACTCTTTTGCTGTCTTTTTCTTTTACATTCTTCTACTTCTTTTCCCTTTCTATTCAGTGAAAAGAAAAATGATGAAAGAATAAATGAAAAAACAATTTTTACTAAAAACTATGCAAGCTTTATTATATAACCAAAGCAGAAAAAAAATTTGCCTTGTTTGGGAATGAACTTAGACACTCGCTTATATGAACATTTCTCATATCTTCTCGCACAGCTTCAACAAGCCTAAATATTTACTTTCCTTCTGTTTGAAAAGAGTCATGGCCAGTTTTCGCTGGCTTTTTAAATTTCATGTTCACGAACATCAGGACCAGCATTGTATAGAGTTTTTACCTTGATAAATGAATCTCGTTCAATGTACACTTTTATTATCTGTATCTGTTCTTACAGACAGGTATGTGATTTATAGGTAGTAGGAAATGTGTAAGCTTAAGACAGAACTGTGGTTTTTTTTTTTACTCAAAATGTACAGTATGTGAAAGTTGCATAAACAGAGACACATGCATTGCATATAACTTGTATTATTTGTGAACAGAATACTTTCATATATGAGATTTATGAATAAAATTTGGAAGTTTGATTATTATCATGAGAAAATCTAGTGTTTTCTGGAATATTGTAAAACTGGATTGCCATTTTTATTATTTAAATAAAGCATTAGATTAGAAAATGAACAAAGATGGATAAAAAGTTGTGGTTAGAAGATGAACAAAGACGGATTAAAAAATTGCGGTTAAAAGATGAATAAAGTGAGTGAACAAAGATGGACAAAAATTAGAGCATCACTCACTGTGTCACATGAGCATGGTTTCGAGACCCGTGTGTGGGAGGAAAGTTAAGAGTCATATGAGTGAGAAACTTTGAGAATGAACGGCGTAAGATAGACAACTAATGATGGCTGGCTGGAGTATGCTGCTGTGATGATGGCTGTATTTGTCTGTTGATGCAAGCAAAGAGTGACTGAGAGAAGTGGTGTCACCTGTCAGTGCAATGTTTTCATGAGAACTTGTTTATCATCAATCTTCATCGTCCAGCATTAAACAACTCCGTGCTCTGACAAGAGGGTATTGTTACCTGCTTTCAAGTGTCCTGCGTCACATGCGTGACCACAACCAAAGAGGGACTTTATTCAGTACCTTTACTCTGCTATACAATCACTCACGTAGAATTAAATATTTACACTGCCCCACCCACGTGTGGTCAGAGAAGGGCATATGTAAACTGGTGCCACAGTGTTACGGACATATTGCTGTAACAAAGCGAGGTAATCTAGACCTTTTCTATTTACTCAAGTGTACCATGATATGTTTTGGGTTGTTTCAGCATACATTTGAGTGGATGCTGTGACTGAGGAAGATAATGTGTTCTTACTGGCTTGTCATGGTTTCGTTGTTCTCAGCCAGAATTTTTGTCTGTAGATATGTGTACTTGAGAATGTACACTGACCAGTTTTCTCATGGTTTTATTGTTCTTATGTAGACTTTTTTGTCTGTAGATGTGGGTACTTGAGAGCATACAGTGACTAGCTTTCTCATTGTTTTCAGCCAGACTTTTTGTCTGTAGATGAGTGTGTACTTGAGACCATACAGTGACTAGCTTTCTCATTGTTCTCAGCCAGACTTTTTGTCTGTGCACTTGAGAGTGTGCTGCATGAATGCGGAGACAGGCATTTACAAGGACTTGACTGCATGCGTTTTTGTTTTTGTTTTAAAGTAAAGTTTATTTTCTCATTCTTTCGCTCTGTCTGCATCTGTTTCTCATAACAGTACATAAACAGAGATCAGATTATTTGAAAAAAAAAAATAGAAATAAGAAATACCACACATAGATCTGTTACAGTTATGAGAAGGCAGAATAAAAAATGCACAGAATTTGTTATTTTCAGTTATTCGTTCCTGTCACATGGAGTACTCGTCTTAGCCAGTATGCATTTACAGTCATAGTTTTATATCTAAGTCTGGTTGAATCAATTTTATATTTTGGGAATAGTTTTTTTTAATCTATCTACATATTTATTTATTTGTGGCAAACAGTGTCTGGAAAATTAGTGAACATGTTAGTTAGCCGGCCAAGTCAAGCCACTAGTTCTTTTACATTTCTCCTTGATAGAAACAGTATTTTTCACATTCGATGTTCATAACATTTGATGTTAACATGATTGATTCCAGTTGTTATGTCAGTTCCTTTCATTATCGTTGATTTAATGGTCAGTGTAATGATTTTAATGTCTCGGTGTTTAATATAATTGCAAAAAAAAAAAAGACACACAATACGTAATGAATTATTATTATAATAAGATAAGTGGAGTAAAATGTACATTACATATCACGCTCTAGTGTCACGTATTTTTAGAAATATATAGATTGGTCAGTGTGTTTATGAACTTATATTTCTTCAGATTTTGTTAAAAAATTGTTTAGTAGCATCTCATCTGCTCTCTTGAAAGATTCTGATTTCCGAGGAAAGATGACAGCACAGACTGTTAGTGGAGATGGGTCATGGAGAGATAGAAGGTTAAACCAGCTGTATGTTGCAGTATAATGAATTGAATTAGCTACATGTCGCAAGATAGTGGATAGAACCAGCTGTATGTTGCAGTATAATGAGTTAGCTACATGTCACAAGATAGTGGATAGAACTAGCTGTATGTTGCAGTATAATGAGTTAGCTACATGTCACAAGATAGTGGATAGAACTAGCTGTATGTTGCAGTATAATGAATTGAATTAGCTACATGTCACAAGATAGTGGATAGAGCTAGCTGTATGTTGCAGTATAATGAGTTAGCTACATGTCACAAGATAGTGGATAGAACTAGCTATATGTTGCAGTATAGCGAATCAGATACATATACAAGATTCCAGATAGAATTAGCTGTATATCACAGGATAAGAAAACTAAGACTGGAAATTAGAAAAGAGAATTTATTGCATTTGCCTTTCAACAGGAAAAGGGCACTATAAATATCAAAGAAGCTGTTGATAAGAGTACATTAGCTTAGGAATCTTCATATTTCGACATATAGTCTTGTGGACAGCAGTTGATTATTGACCTAAGTGTTTTATATGTTGACCAAATTTTTCATATAACTACTATTTCCATACATAGTTTCACATGACTTTAGTTTTCACATATTTTGATCTAGTCTGATACAGTGGCTGCTTGTTTGAGCTTTGCACTGTCCTTTTTATATAATCTCTTAGCATTTGCTTTACTGGGTAATTTGTGCTTTTACTGAAATTTTTCTAGACAATGGCATATATTGTATATATTTTTTGTTGTAGAGATGCAAATCAAAATTCTTTATATAGGATGTTGTATTGCAGCTTTTAGAAATCTTAATCTGCTATTTTTTTATTAGCGTAAATCAGTCCTTATTATGCATGGCAGACATATCATTGTTAGCATTACATGTCTTCTGGTCATAGTCATTGTGTTGTAGAAATTTGTCTTTTAAAGGAGTTTTAACAACTTCCTGTAGTTTATTTACAACAGTAAGTCATAATCTTAATCCTCAGAGAAACTCTTCAGTAGGACTGATGAAAGTTGTCAGTCAGTTATGTGTTGCAGATCTATGGTCTTAATTTGATATCTGAAAGTAATTTAGCCTATGATATGAGAGAATTTCAAGGGAAATTGACATACTGTTGATGTAGGCTTGGATTTTTTAAACTAAACTGTACGTGGCAGTATTCTGACATCTGTGTATGTTATTGTTAGTATTTTTGTCCTCTTGCAACACAACCCAAATTTCCAATTAGCCATTTTGGGTGAGAGATCTAATAGATGTTGCTTTTACTCCTACTCTTTCATGCCTTCGACAGTCCAATATCAAACACCGAATCCTGGTTTTATTTAAACAGTTTTTGTTTTCTTGGAACTTATTTCACATTAATTTTGAACAAGTTCATTACAAAGAATCTGACTCGTGTACTGTGGTAAAGGTGTGAGTGATCAACAAGTGTCTTGTCTGGGTACTGTGATTTCTGCCACAAATGTTTTTTTTTATTCACAGATTTATTTATTGGTGTGAGTAGGACAAAGCAGAGTGAGAGAATAGAGCCTGGGGTGAATGCATGAATTAGCGGTAGGATTAGATAGACTTCATGTGACAAGTAATACATTCACATACTGCATTGTAATTTAAATTGTTTAAAAAAAAAACATGTATTATCCATATTTATATGATGTTCTTTTTTAATTTCTATTTCTGTAGCTATTAATTTTTGTCCAGCAATTATGGTATGTGTGCGCCTATTTTCCAACATCAACTACCAAACAAGCCCCAGAATTTGGATATAAATAATTATTGCCTGATAATTTTATTTTGAAGCCAGTGTTGTAGATATGATGACATGCAGTTGTTTTTGGTCCATTCCTTTCAGTATATTTTCACATCAACCACGTATACTGTGTTTGATACATTTTTTTATGTTTTAAAGTATTTTAAGTGTATTGGATCATTTTTCTTTGGGATCTGCCTCATTTGAAACATTAAAGATTCAAATACATTCTGTATGTGCAGTTTCTTTGGGTCAGTAGTTCTTATCCTTGTCTTGCACCATGCACCTGTTTAACTGTCAGTCAGAATGTCATCTCTCTCCTCCTTGTGTCACCCTTCCCCCTTTTCCAAGACTGTCTGATTCAGAAGGTGCACTCCAAATAAAATGCATGTAATACTAAAACAGTTGAAGTTTGTCAGCTTGTGATTGCAGTTTCCTCACTGGTTGAGAACTATGTAGATCATTCAGATGGCTTTATTTTACTGAAAATAAACTTCCAAAAACATTATTTACTGGAAAAGTAAGGGACATCTAGATCATTCAAATGGCTTTCAGTTCAGCTTTTTTCATATAAAGAATAGGCCATATAAATAGAACATTATAAGTGACTTTGCTAAATAAGTTTGATACAAAATGTCAATTTCTAAGCAGAATTCATTAATTACTTCTAACATCTTACATCCACATCCTTCCCGTGCCACTAAACGTCACATAGGGCCTGCATGGTAGTTTGTCAAGATTTCCTGTCTTCAGAGAGTTTTTCAATCTCATCAAGGGATTTATGCCCACTGAACTGGCTTCTCTTAACAATGTCCTCTTTAGAGTTTCACATGGTTGACCTCTTTTTCTTCAACCTGTTGTGTTCCATTTGATAGCTTGTTTGGGGACCCTCTGATTGTTTCTTCTCATCACATGACCAACATGTCTATCTTCTTTTTCTGATCACCCATGAGACAGATTGTTGTTTGCTCATCTGTCTTATCTCTGCATTGTTCTTGAATTCATTCCACTTTTTACCACGTATTTTCCTTAGGCATTTGTTTTCAAAAGAGTCTAATTTCTTGTCTATTTCTTTAGTTGTTTTCCAGCATTCACACGCATAAATGAGGGTGGATATTACATTTATTTGAATTGAATAATCTTAACTTGATTTTTGTGCTTATAACTTTTGAATGCCATACGTTCTCAAGATTCTTGAAGGTCAATTCTGCTTTTGCAGTTCGAATTCTAACTTCATTTCTGGTGTCACAATCCTGGTCTATGTAGCTGCCAAGATATGCAAAATAGTTTACTGCTTCAACAGCTTTTCCTTCTACGTATATTTGTCCTTCATGGCTAATGAGAAGTTTCATTATTTTTGTTTTATCCTTGTTAATTTCAGGTCCTGTTTAATTCCGTGGGAATTACAAAATACCACAATAATCATATCTATCATATATATATCTTAATCTACTATGTTAGGCAGTTGGCAATATGGAAAATTTCCTGTATGAAAAACCAGTTTTTTAACTGATAACAGTTGATGCTGAATGATGCTGGCAGCTTAAAATAATAAAAATGGTTTGTCATTCACCTATAAACAAAACTAAGTACATAAACAAGAAAGAGGTCACATATGTGGACTTGTTAGTTTGTTTGTCAGTCAACCTGAAGATGAGTTGGTGATGGACTTTTGCAAATTATGGACCATACAAACTGTGAATGATTAAACTGATTTGTCAGTCTGTATGTTCATATTGTATATGTTACCTTGATCCATTTCTGGTGCAAACTGTCTATTCACTAACATGCATAATCCATAACCCATGCAGTTCTACGTACAGCTGGTTTTGGTTTTATAAATGACAAGTGCCATGCCGCATGGTGTGAGCGATCATTTCTCTCCACAATTCCCTGTCTTTAGACTTGATTATGAGATGCGCCGGTGACTTTCTTCCTAGCCGCACTGACGGCCCATCCAGTAACTTCTCTCTCTGTCTTCCTCTGTCTCTTCTTCCCACAATTTTTCCAGTTTTCACAATGTGTTCCAATTTTCCTCTTTTTAAATGACGTTAAAAAAAAAGTAATCTTAGGTGAGTAAAAAAGTATCAATAGTTTTTTTCCCCTTTCTCTTGAATGGAAGTCAAAAGCAAAAATGCCTGGACACGCTCAACATGAGACCTAATACAACAAGAAACAAATGTGATGACCACATGAACTGGGGAAAAGTTTGGTACTTCATGTAAATGGTCTTTTTTTTCAGTTCTCGTTTACTTGTTTAGAGTCCTAAACTGTTATCAACATTTGATCTTTCCTTGTTCGTCACATGATTCAGAAACATTATGGAATTCTATACTGGCTTCGGTGTCACATTTCCGCTGTTTCTCATCATCAGTCACTCTGTCTGGGGGGTTTATAGACTTGAAACTTTTACTAACAACCGCATATTCATCATCATTAATACGATAATGGAGGTCAGTAGACGGAGAGTATTGAGACGCAGTTGCTGGCAGCTGGTTGTGATATTGCACCTCGCTATCCTGATCTCCATGAATTTTATCAGTGCAGACGTCAAGCTTAGCCAACTGAGGATGGCTGTCATCCCTGCTATTTCTGTCAAAGCTAGAACAACTCAAGTCTATGACTTCATAGATGTTGTGCTCACAGTTAGATGGCACATGATAATGATGAGCATCCCCCATTTCAAAATAGCCACCATCCTCAGGATAGCTGTAGTCGTTACTATAATGATTGTCTAAGCCCTCTTTGATGCTGCCTTTAGACTCGATCTGGTGATCACTGCGGTCTTGAAAATCTCTGTCCTTTGTTTCAATATGGAAACTGGTGATACCATTCCCTTTGCTAGGGTGAAGGCCGAGATGATCCTGATCGGAAACTGCATCATGATGTATGGTAGCAACCACCTGACAAAAATAAAAATGAAATGTGCCAGATGTTTTGGTTTTTTTTTTTTTTGGCCTGATAAATCAAGCTGCAGGAACTCACTGACTTTTAATGAAATCGTATTTACAATTTACATATTAAAACGAAATGCAACACATATTGCAACCAAACGCAAAACATATTGCAACCAAACGCAACTTACATAATTCTATTACATATTAACTCTTTCACTACAAAAGAACGCTGGCAAGGTTGTTATATTTGCACACCTATGTCAATCAGTGATCGGAATGATATTTAGTCTAAACAAAATGAAAAGTAGCACATTTTTAACCCAACCCACTTCTTTAAATCACAGAGTAACTTCTTTTCAGTTTCTTTCTACCAAAATTTCTCATCAAAATTTATTCCGGTAGAGCATGGAAATTAATTCAAGAGTGAAAACAGTTTAACAGTCCTGTTTTTACACTCTTGAATGTGGGACACTATTTTTTTAAAAGAAATTTAGCAAGGAAATGTATATGATCCAGAAAGAAATAAGAGTCATACTTATCCTTGATGCGAATATAAACTGATATTACACTGACTATCGGTGAAATTGTAGGTCAATTTTTGTTTGTTTCATGCAAAAAGTTGGAAAAGAACTAAAGACATTAGACTCTTTTGAAAACAAATGCCTAAGGAAAATACTCGGCATCAAGTGGAACAAATTCAAGAACAATGCAGAGATAAGAAAGATGACTGAACAACAACCAGTCTCATGGGTGATCAGGAAAAGGAGATGGACATATGTTGGTCACGTGATGAGAAGAAACGATCAGAGAATCCCAAAACAAGCTATCAAGTGGAACACAACAGGCCAAAGAAAAAGAGGCAGACCGCGTGAAACTCTGAAGAGGACGTTGTTAAGAGAGGCCAAATTAATAGGCATAAAATCCCTTGATGAGATTGAGAGACTCTCCAAAGACAGGAACAATTGGCGAATTACCTTGCGAGCCCTATGTGATGTTTAACGGCACGGGAAGGATATAAGAAAAAGTATAAAGCAGGAAAAATATTTTGATGTTGAAAAAAAAGTGAAAAAAAAAGAAATATAAATGTGCTTGGTCCAGGATAAGAAGGCTGATAAGGAACTTAAGTGACAAAAGTCTTTAACGCTGAAACTGAAAAACTAATGATGTGATGTGATTTTGTGTTATATATGTGAGAAAAAAAAATCACCTGGTCAGTGTCACGTGATGGCTTGAAACCACAAACAGTTTCTGAGACCTGGTTTTGTGTAGTTTCGTTCAGGATGTGGTTGGGAAAGGTGTCCAGTGCTGTGTCCTCATGATGCTGCCACAAAGCTGTCTTTTCTGAGTAGTCACTTCTGTGACCCTTGACCTTTGAGATTCTACGATAACTGAGGACAGAGAATGTGTGTGTGTGTTTCTTTCTAACAGAATCAAACAAGACATGAAATTCCAATTCTAAAAGTGAAAGTCTTCATCATACTTTGATAGTTCTTAGTGAAAGCATGAGAATATATAATATCAAATGATTGATTAGTCACACTGATTCATCTTCTGAAGTTAAGAAATTTAATACAGTACATAACTACATATTACTTTGTTACCTGAAACTAAAATAACATTTGATTCCTCCACAGATAACACAAAGCTATGCTAGAAGAGAAGCAGATAATCTGAATAATTTAACATTAAGTTATTACAATTTCAACACTGCACTCAGACATGATTTTGAGCTGTACATTAATTCCGCCCAGTTTTAAGCCATAAGGAACTACACATAACACGAAAATATTCTAAGACAAAATACTAAACTGGTTTATGGTTTGGTTCATCATCATTGCACTTTGGACTGTCCCTTAGGTGCTCAGATTCCACCCCCCCCCCCCCAACAACATATCCATAATAGTCCTGCGACTGATAGTGCCCGTTCTGTGTTGGTTTACAAGTCCTCTCACACGCCCCATACTCCTTTAATTCCTGGCTGTCCTAGTCTGCGCTCTCAGCTCTCTCAGTCTATGCAATGATGTAGATTCATTTCTCTTGAAGTACTCTGCTCTATCTCTCTAAATACACTGACAAAATTGGCTTGATCCAGTGACTGTCCGTCTATGATGACAGCAGAGACAGCCAACCTATCAGTTTTTTCATTTCCCTGGACATCTTTACTGAAATGTGCAGTTAGAATCGGATCTAGTCACACTTTTAGCTTTAATATGGATTATATAACATATGGCTTTCAGAGTCATCAAGCCTCAGTGATGCAGATACAGTATGCCTCCATTCACACCACATCTGTTGTTTCAAATTCCAAAAGTAATCCGCATTCAACAAAATTGATTCTTTGAGCAATATTTTTAAAAAAAAACTTCATACAAACACCAATACATTTTTCAGACTGTTACACCTTTATGATTCATTATTCTAATGTATGTACATAAGATATCCTTTAACATGACATTCTGATGTTAATCCAGCATATCATTATCATTTTAAAAAATTATGTTTTCAACTTTTCAAATTGTTTTGAAATGTGAATCTGCAGTGCCAGCTGGCAAATTATCGAATATTTTGCGCATGTAGCCATATTCTGATGATGTCCTTGTCTTACAAGAGGGGTAACTTTACCTTATAATGACCGCAACAAGGGCCACAACCAATACGAAAATGACCACACCAAAGAAGATGTACAAGATCATTAGGCCTACAAAAAAAAAAAAAAATCAAATAATGAGATACAACAATGCACAAATTGTTGTTTTTTTTAATATACGAAAACAAAAGGCTCTGTAAATAAATGTTATCTGCTTGAAGTGTAGCAAATAAGTACTCTTTGCTAGTTCTGAATAAATTATCATTTGGAATTTTTCTTCCAATCGCTACAAACTGAGAAAACTGATAACAGAGCTAAAATTACTCAAAACTTCATCATCTATTATATTTTTTTAATCTCAATAGTGCAAAAAAAAAAAAAGAAAGAAATGAAAGATCACTTATCTACTTAAGAATTGGATTACACACTTTAGAACCATATTGTGTGGTTGTTTGACAAGTGCATGTGTACATTATTACCAAAACGTAAAACATGCCTCAAATATCAACACCTATCTGATGCTTATCTTAGCTTGTACAGCATCAAAAGAAATATGCTATGCTGCAATATGAAGTAGTGATATCCCTGCTAATCAGCTATTTATGTTCTAGGACAAAGCACATATGAATGAGGTGATTCTTACATGACATCAGTCAGCTCTGATAACATTAATTGTTAATACTTATAGAAATATTTTCAATGTTTGTGTTCAGTTATAGACACAGAACAAACATACACCATCTCCATTATTTGCAACGAAAGTGACCTTACTCAGCTGTTTAGTAAATGTTGTAGGCCTTGCGTCATTTTCAGCTGCAACAGCATCTATTTAAAGTAATAATAATAGAACATATTTAAAGTAATAATAATAGAAACTATTTAAAGCAATAATAATATAAACTATTTAAAGTAATAATAATAGAGACTATTTAAAGTAATAATAATAGAAACTATGTAAAGCAATAATAACAGAAACTAATTTATTTAAACTGATAATAATAGAAACTATTTAAAGCAATAATAATAGAAACTAATTTATTTAAAGTAATAATAATAGAAACTAATTTATTGAAAGGAATAATAATAGAAATTAATTTATTTAAAGTGATAATAATAGAAACTAATTTATTTAAAGTAATAATAATTGAAACTAATTTATTTGAAATAATAATAGTAGAAATTATTTAAAGCAATAGTAATAGAAACTATTTAAATTGATAATAATAGAAACTAATTTATTTAAAGTAATAATAATAGAAACCTATTTATTTAAAGTAATAATAATAGAAACTAATTTGTAGAACTATCCTAGATTATAACTGTTCAGTAAACATGACTTCATGTTACTATAGCTAATTATGCCAATCAAAATCAACTGAGATGATCTTGAGAAAAATCTGGCTAGCCCAAGTAGCAGAGTGGTTTAATGCATTAGCCTCTCATGTGAAAAGTCTGATGGAGATGCTCCAGTCACCTGACTTGTGGAAATGGACATCTGGCTCCCTCTAGAGCTAGGTAGTGAAAGACACTCAGGCGTGATCTTGATCATATCAACCTCTTATGTGCCAACAAGTCAAATATAGACAGTAGTACAATAACCCCTAGGTGCCTTTGTGATGGTAGAGCTACCTTTACCTAAAGTGATTTTTTGGCAGTTTCCACATCTTCTTTCTTACATATGAAAAGAGCCATTCTCATATCCAGCATCATTTTCCTGAAATCATTCTGCATTATATTTGTTTTTCTCAATTCTAACCACAGAATCATGTCAGTGCACTTTTATTTGCTCTCACTACAAAAGTGATAAGTGAGATTTTTTTTTTTTAGCAAAAAAATCCTACAAACTACGAGGACATTACCTCTGACCTTCCTATAGTGGAAGTGTTTTGTTAAGCATTAATTCAGGAAGAATAAAGAGAACTCCAGCAGATACTAGGAGAGATAAGTGTACAAAACACAAGACAGGAATGATTCATCTTGCTTCAAAAGTGCATTATCATTAGACAATTCTTATATCTTATCTTATATCCTTCCCGTGCCGTTAAACGTTACATAGGGCTCGCAAAGTAGTTCGCCAATTTTTCCTGTCTTCGGCGAGTCTTTCAACCTCATCAAAGGATTTTATGCCTGTTAATTTCGCCTCTCTTAATAATGTCCTCTCCAGAGTTTCACGCAGTCTGCCTCTTTTTCTTCGGCCTGTTGAGTTCCACTTGATAGCTTGTTTTGGGATTCTCTGATCATTTCTTCTCATCAAGTGACCAACATATTAGGATTAGACAATTACTGAAACTATAATCTGTCTTATCCACTGCCCTCTCCCAAGCAATTTTAGCACCTATAATGCACAGGCATTCTCTCTCGTTTTGACTCAGTCCTAAACCCAGGATTGATCTGTACAAGAAAAGCTTTGCATACTCTGCAGTACAGCTCTGGAACACCCTCCCCTATCATTTAAAATCCACTAGTAATGCTTCATCCTTTAACTCACATCTGTTTCATTATTTACTTGCTTGTAATTATATGCCTCCATAGAATAACCAGCACTCTCTTAACCCATAACTCACCAGTCATTAAGTACTAAAGTGACATAGTTCGAAAAGTAACGTGTTAGATATTGTTAGAAATTATTTTAATGTTTGTTAAAAAACATATGTTAGAAGATCTGTACTGACAATGTATTTTGATTATGTATATGTCTGTGTGTAAGCGTGTATGTGTATGAGTGCTATTATATTAGGTTAATTACTTCTTCTTTTTTACTTTGAATGCAGTAGTTTAGTCTTACACTCTTTTGATGTTTTTTTCCAAAAGTAATTTGTATTTAAATCGAGTGTGTGGGAAGAATGAAAGATGGAGTGATGAAGAGCAGAATGTAAGATTGGGCTGTGTGCTCAATTCTTTACCCTTTAAAAATAAAGATATTTCATTCATTCATTCATTCATTCATTCATTCAGTGACACTCTTCTGCTTTATATCCTCAGAAATGTCAAGTTAGCCTAGTTCTGAAGTCTTAATTCTAAAACTACCAGGTTTTATTTATGGCTGCATGTCATTTATCTAAGTGAGTGACAGACAGTTAGTAATAAAATACAGCAATTTTTACATTAAAATAACTGTCAGTCACCTTCTTCATACAAGGCATCTCTGTATTCAAACATGCCATCTCCTGGGCCATAGTTTCTGGCCACAGACATTGGTCGTGAGGACGTTTTGGGAGAGTGTCGGTTTGGCGTTACAGGTTGTGCTCTGAGCACATTTTTCTCTGGTGAAGCTATACAACTTGCCAACCCTGATGGTAGTATACTAGGATCGTTTGGTGGATTCCCTGAAAGAAATAAAATTTTTAGAGGAAAATTGATACTTTTAGATGCAAACTATAGACTGAGTGCCAGTGACTGTTGGGAAAAAATATCACTGTAAGAAAAATGTGAAGTGCTGTAAAAAAATGATGAAGAGAAGCAGTGGTTGAAAAACATATTGTTCAAAAAGAAACGCAACACTACTGAAGTCGTAATGGACACCAAATTTCAAACATGTATCAAAATTTTATTTTGCGAAATTATTGTTTCAGGCTTAGCGTGAAGAAACTTTAAGACTTTAACAATGAAATGATGTTCATTAAATTTGCTTTGGACTTTTGTTCTTTGCGACTAAGGCCTCCGTTTCAGCAAGGTGTATGGCCTCCTCTGGCCTGTATCAGAGAGGACATCTCCTTGACATGGATCCGATTAGCCGTTGGATCTGTTGCTGAGGGATGGCTGTCCACTCTTCCTGTGGTGCAAGAGACAATTGTCGGAGATTAGTTGGCCCCACGTCTCGCTGGCGGGCTTGTCTGTTGAGTTCATCCCATAAGTGTTCTATTGGGTTCATGTCTGATGACATGGATGGCAACGGAATAGTCTGGACTTTGTTGTCAGCGAGGACCTGGGTGGTGAGTTGTGCCACATGAGGTCTAGCGTTATTCTTCCGAAAAATCGACCCTAGTGCAACCAGAAGTAGAAGGACGTGAGGAGGAAGAATTTCAGCGATGTAGCGTTGGACATTCAGGCGTCCTTCAATTTGCACCAGGTCACTTCTTCCCATGAAGTTGATCCTCCCCCACAACAGTACACCTCCACCACCATGTGGAGGAGCCTCATCCACGCAGTTCTGGACGTAGCGCTCATAGACTATGCAGTAAACTCTTCTCCGTCTATCGTGTCGCTGGAGCAGAAAGAATGATTTATCACTAAACCAAACCCTTCTCCAGTCATTCGCAACGGTCCATTGACGATGCTGGTTCGCTCACTGCAGTCGGTTCTGGCGATGCCGGTACGTAAGAACAGGACCTCTGTAGGATCTTCTAACCCAAAGACCAGTGTTGTGCAGCCGGTTCCTGTCCTGATCGTTTGATCTGAAATTAATACATAATTCGACCGGCTGGTGTCATTGACTGGACTGTTGATAGATATATACTGTTCCAAAAAAAAAGAAGCGCAACAAATACGATGTTGTGATTTAAACTGAAGTTAGCTGATCAGACAAGGGCAAATTACATGAAACGTTCGCTTGGTCATCAACTTCACGTGCTGACCTGAATTGTGCTCAGCAGATGATTCATGAGCACAGAAAAGCGACACTAGTCAAAGCAGCGTTTTTGACTATAACTCATGACAGGTTCACGACAATCCCATGAAACTTACTAAACACAAAACTCACTGATCATGTTATTGAATGCCTATAAAAGATTGACTCTCCTCGAATCAAATCATTTGACAATTCAGTGCGCAAGTATGGCTCATCTCACTACAGAATAACGACTCATCATCATTGGACGTTTACAGACTGGACAGTTACAAAATGTAGTGGTCAGACAATAACAAGCTGTCTTATTTGAATGGGATATTTATGTATTTAATTTATCCATTTTTTTGTGTGGGTACAATGACCTTTGTGTCACAACTATTCGTCTACTTCCTTTTCCATAATGCACACTGGCATAAAAATGCATAGCTAAAATGCCAAATCGCTTTTGTTCTGTTTTATTACATAATTATGTGCAAAAAAATTAAGATGGTAAATCATGGTTTTTAGTAGAATACATAAATTTGTGTTTCAAAAGTTTCTCAACCTGATCTGTTTAAAACAGTTGCACTGTATAATAGTTATGATATAGGAGGCGTGTGTATACTCCCACTCATATCATTTTTGTAAATGGAACAGCGTAGAGGTTATGTCTACATCAAGACGGAGCTGCTTGAATCATCCCCAAGTATTTTGCTATATTTGTGGGGAGTACATATTGCAAGCAAGTAGGAAAGCTATTTCTAAGTTTGTAAAAAGAGTATATGTATGCTATTTTGGTGTCAAGCTTGGAGATCAAAATAAGCCATTGATTCCTCATATTGTATGCTAAACTTGTTCGAAGCATTTGCGCCAGTGGACAAATGAAAGAGAAGCTGCCTGAAATTTGGAGTACCAATGGTGTGGAGGGAACCGGAAAACAATTCGATGATTGTTATTTTTAATATTGATAATATGATAGGCATCAACCGAAATAATCGTGACAATTGTCTTACCCTGATCTACCTTCAACCAGGAGACCTGTTCAGCACTGAGATCTTGTACCTGTTCCACCTTTCCTTGAACTACCACAGCTCTCAGAGGATGAGTCTTGTATGTCTGATATCGCACAAGATAAAGAAAGTAGGGGCAGACAACTTCACATAGTCATCGTTTTGATCAGAATGAACTGAATGGTCTGATCGAGGACTTAAATCTTTCCAAGGAGTCTTCTGAATTGCTTGCTTCCAGACTAAAGGGAAAGAATGTACTTTAGCTTGGAACAAAATTTACATTATATCGAAGGAGAGAAAAGGTTTTGCTGCCATTCTGTATCGAAGACAATAACTTAGTATTCTGCAATGGCATCGGAAACCTTGTGAAGAAAATTAGTCTTTCAGAATATAAGCCAAGTGAGTGGCGTCTTTTCATCGACAGCTCAAAACGTAGTTTGAAATTTGTTCTTTTAAATAACAGCAGCAACAAATATGGTTCTATTCTAATCGGTCATTCCACCAGGATGAAAGAAGACTACAAGGCCATCTCTTTAGTCTTGGAAAAAATAAATTACCAAAAACATCAATGGTTGATTTGTGTAGACTTGAGGGTGGTTAATTTTCTTCTTGATCAACAAACTGGCTACACAAAGTATTTTTGCTTTTTATGCATTTAGGATAATAGAGTCAAACATGAACACTGGGCAAGAAATGATTGGCCCCTGAGGGAATATATGGCGATTGGATGACAACGTGTAATCAATGAACCTTTGGTAGCACGAGATAGAATCATACTGCCACCACTACATATAAACCTAGATCTGACGAAACAATTTGTAAAGGCTTTGAAAAAAGACAGTTCGCGCATAAGTTACCTGAACTTCTTACGGAAAAACTGAAGGCAGGAATTTTCGATGGCCCACAGATCAGACAACTTATAAATGACCCATATTTCATAGCATCAGTGAATGAAATTGAATCATGTGTCTGGTTTTAATTTGTTCTTTTTGTGAAAAGCTTTCCCGGCAACAAGGAGGCATACAACTATATACAATTAGTAGAGGATATGCTCTTTCAACAGGCTTGGCTGTAACATGAGTGTTAAAATCCATTATCTGCACAGTCAGATCGCTTTCCAGAGAATATTGGTGACTTAGGCGAAGAATGCAAGGTGAAAGATTTCACCAAGACATAAAAACAATGGAAGCCAGATGCAAAGGAAGATCGATGCACATGTTGGCAGACTATTGTTGAAATCTTATGCGGGATTGTCCTGGCAGATCCCACTCTCGGAAGTCTTACAAAATGAGCTTCTTGTGTGTCGAATGAGTGGAAAGTTTGTGTCATACACTTGTTGTTTTGGTATGAAATAAGTAGATTTTCAGTTTTCTTTTAATTTTTAATGTCTTTCCTTCATGCTTAAAAGATATTAAACTAAGCACTACATTAAAATATCCTGATTTGTTATGGAGGCAGAGTGAAGAGTGGTGTATGGCATATGTTCTTTATCTCAAAAACTAGACCTGATATGGGAAAATGTGTGCCATTATTAGAATCAGCATGTCAAATATACACAGAAACATGTCTAACATATGAAGCATCAAAATGTGTGTTGGCCCGTGTTATCATACCTTACATAATGTCTGAGTGTGTATCTTACATTTGACTGTAGCACTCTCAACATTTGAATCTTACCTTTGTGCCATATGATATGTTTCACACAGGTAGAAAAAAAAGAGCAGGAAAAGGTAAACTGTAGGCCTGAATTGCCATGGAAGGATGGATGTAAAGGTAATGTGAGATGGGTTTGTTTCACTTATTTTCTTTCACATCCAGGTGCAGGAGCTGTTCATGAACGACTGCTTCTATAAAGTCACTCATCCAATCATGTCCACGGACAATGACTGATCAAAGCAGTCGCTGCTCTGTACGCTGTGCTCTGTACGTTGTGCTCTGTACTTTGTGCTCTGTACGTTGTGCTCTGTACGCTGTGCTCTGTACTTTGTGCTCTGTACGTTGTGCTCTGTACTTTGTGCTCTGTACTTTGTGCTCTGTACTTTGTGCTCTGTACTTTGTGCTCTGTACGTTGTGCTCTGTACTTTGTGCTCTGTACGTTGTGCTCTGTACGTTGTGCTCTGTACTTTGTGCTCTGTACGTTGTGCTCTGTACTTTGTGCTCTGTACGTTGTGCTCTGTACGCTGTGCTCTGTACGTTGTGCTCTGTACGCTGTGCTCTGTACGCTGTACAGCGTCCGGCAGTGCGTAAACAAATTATCTCCCCATCTCAGTACATTCTAGTCCAAGATGCCTTTCTTTCTCTTTCTTAACGTCCATTGCATGGCTGCTTCAGCAATGGTGGTTTAGTTAAGTGTAGAGTAGCCATTGTTGTGTTTTTCTGTGTTTCTGTCATTCTTTCTCTTCTCTCTCTTTTTTCTTCTGATCTCCTTACCCCCCCCCCCCCCACCACTAAAAAAACACCCACCCTCCCACTTCTTCCAAACCTCCCCCCCCCCCCCAACAAAAAAATGCGAACATATATTACAAAACCATGCTAAAAATCGCCCGTGTAGTTATTAGGGCCCCTGGGGAGAAAAGAATAGAACCACTGCCACCTTCCACGCATGTTGTAAGAGGCGATTAAGGAGGTTGGGGGATAGGCCAACGACCTGTTCCCTGTAAAAATAAAAAGTAAAAAACAGGAGCGTTGCAGAAACACGGAGAGGAAAACCAGGAAACTTTGTCTTGGAAAAGGAAGGGACTCTGATAACAGAGAGAGGAAAACCAGGAAACTTTGTCTTGGAAAAGGAAGGGACTCTGATAACAGAGAGAGGAAAACCAGGAAACTTTGTCTTGGAAAAGGAAGGGACTCTGATAACAGAGAGAGGAAAACCAGGAAACTTTGTCTTGGAAAAGGAAGGGACTCTGATAACAGAGAGAGGAAAACCAGGAAACTTTGTCTTGGAAAAGGAAGGGACTCTGATAACAGAGAGAGGAAAACCAGGAAACTTTGTCTTGGAAAAGGAAGGGACTCTGATAACAGAGAGAGGAAAACCAGGAAACTTTGTCTTGGAAAAGGAAGGGACTCTGATAACAGAGAGAGGAAAACCAGGAAACTTTGTCTTGGAAAAGGAAGGGACTCTGATAACAGAGCGCATGAAGCAGAGAATAATCCCAAGAACAGGACAGCTTTTATCCGTGGTCTGTGCTCTCAAGGGAGTGAAAGGCAATGATGATGATGATGATGATGGTGATGGTGATGATGATGATGATAAAAATGAAAATAAACCTTTCATACTCAGTCAGGATGAGAGAAATGAAATCGCCAGCTGTGACTAGAAAGGACAGTCTGGATTTATAAAAGAATCTATTTAATATCGTTCATTGTTCAAATCCACTAATCGTAACTTACACATTTTACTTACTTTGGTACGACACCACAAACTTATCCTCGTATTCTTCTTCTTGTAGTATGGTGCTGGTGATTTCAACTTGCCCACAAGACACCAGTTCCACGCTGGAGTTATCTACACTACAGAAAGATCTTGTAGTGGACTGTCTGTTAGAACACTCCACAAATGTAATACGGAGGACATCTAGGTCACATCCATCTTGCTTAATTTTTGTACTGACCAGATGAACTGTGATCTTGACCATTTCCGATTCTGCAGCGTTGATGTGCCACCTGCAGGAAGTATTTGTTTGCTGTTTGTCGGGAGAAAAATGTGGTGATCTCAAAACTCCGAAGTCTTTGTCCAGGACGGCAGAAGTGCATGTGTTTTCAATCTGCTGCTCTGAAAAGACAAAACGAAGGACAGAGTTATGAACTTCGTTGAAAAAAAAACGGGACATAAATGTCCGAATTGACGATCAGCGACCCATAGTTGAAATGATAGTGTCAGGGTTGGCGAACCCACAGCTGACCAAGACCCTGTTCCACATCTCCCTTAGAACCCCCAGTAGCAGGCCTAAGTGTCTACCTCGTCGAGGTAGATTCTGCTAAAGAAGTCTTGTAAATCCTCTGCCTTGTAGCTCCTTTCTTATCTTATATCCTTCCGGTGCCGTTAAACGTCACATAGGGCTCGCAAAGTAGTTCGCCAATTTTTCCTGTCTTCGGCGAGTCTTTCAATCTCATCAAAGGCCTGTTCATTTGGCCTCTCTTAACAGTGTCCTCTTCAGAGTTTCACGCGGTCTACCTCTTTTTCTTTGGCCTCTTGTGTTCCACTTGATAGCTTGTTTTGAGATTCTCTGATCATTTCTTCTCATCAAGTGACCAACATATGTCCATCTCCTTTTCCTGATCACCCATGAGACTGGTTGTTGTTCAGTTATCTGTCTTATCTCTGCATTGTTCTTGAATTCGTTCCACGTGATGCCGAGTATTTTCCTTAGGCATTTGTTTTCAAAAGAGTCTAATTTCTTTTCTGTTTCTTTAGTTGACAAAAATAGCCACCATAACCGACTCCCAAGTAGACACGATACTGCGTCTCAACATCTTCACTGCATCTGCTGCAAAGAACATTAACTCACATTTCCAAGAAGAAGAGGAAGAAGAGGCAATTGTATTTAATAACGCTTACGAAATTTCAGACAGCATAATTTACTTTTACACAAGTTTCATGCGGTTACGGAGTGTAACTATATTGTGAGAAGAAACAGATAAATATACCGGTGGATAAACTGACAGAACATCGACGTATGAACTGTATCATGGGCAGCTTGGCTGTATGAAAGACGGATAAACAGACTAGCCTATTTTAGACTGAGCAGACATACAGCTAGACGGACCGACAGAACAGGTAGATTGGTATGAAGAACAGACATACAGCTAGACGGACCGACAGAACAGGTAGATTGGTATGAAGAACAGACATACAGCTAGACTGACCGACAGAACAGGTAGATTGGTATGAAGAACAGACATACAGCTAGACGGACCGACAGAACAGGTAGATGGATATGACGAACAGACAGACAGAGAAGCACACAAATAAATGGATGGACGAGCAAGCACACAACGTTGCAACTAAATGGAGCAATTTAAGAAACCGTGGTTAAAGACAACCTGGTCTCTTTGCCCTGACCAAATGTATCCATTCTGCAAGAAAATCTGATTTAAAATCATTTTCTCCGCATTTTTTGTGCTGTCAAGCCCAGCATAATTCCAATTATTTGAAGGCCGTTTTTTTTTTCTCTTCCTTTAAATTGGATTTTTCCCCCGTAAAAAATCTAAAGCGGTGGTAATGATTTATATCGATGTGCCTTTCAGTCTCCGTTTGTATGCTTCATTTTTACCCTCGTTTTGATAACGAAAAAAAGTTCTTCTTAAAAAAAAACCAGTCAGTTTTCCTGGCTGTGACTGCTCATCTGTCTCACTAGTTTCTCCAGATCATCTGAATATTATGCTGGATCATCAATGTCATTTCCATATCTGAAGATTTGTTTTTCTTTGCTATTCAGACAATTCCATGATAAATGAGTATCTCTCTTTCAGTGAAACGAACAGGAGGGAAGCACAACAGAAAATTCTAACTTCTAATCTTTTATTTTCCGCAAAAACAAATAAATCAGACGAAAGCGATATGTTATTTTTATCCACCTTAGACAATTAGTCTATACTCTCTCTCTCTCCCCCACCCCTCATTCTCTCTCTCTCTCTCTCTCAATCTCTCTCCTCTAGAAGGTTTTGCATGAATGAAACGAGAGCTGAAAGATTACAAGTTTCATTACTGAATACAGAAGGGACACCCATCTAGAGGACAGTGAGAAGTTTAAAAAAAGGGCCACATGCTGAAGCTTAATAGGGTACACTAGTGATCAGGCCCAAGGAGAGAGAGTCAGCCAGTTTACTGTGTTATATCAGCCAGTTTACTGTGTTCTATCAGCCAGTTTACTGTGTTCTATCAGTCAGTTTATTGTGTTCTGTCAGCCAGTTTACTGTGTTCTATCAGTCAGTTTACTGAGTTCTGTCAATCAGTTTACTGTGTTCTGTCAGTCAGTTTATTGTGTTCTGTCAGTCAGTTTACTGTGTTCTGTCAGTCAGTTTACTGTGTTCTATTAGCCAGTTTACTGTGTTCTGTCAGTCAGTTTACTGTGTTATATCAGCCAGTTTACCGTGTTCTGTCAGTTAGTTTACTGTTTTCTGTCAGCCAGTTTATGTTGTGTTGAAGCCTGCACAATCTCCCTTATTTTTAAGAATAGTGGATGAAAACAGAATAGTTAATCAATAAGAAAAGGGGAGAGAAATAGTTTTACACCGCTTACAAAATTCCCTCGAGTAGCCCTGCTAAATGGCAAGGGGAGCTAATTAATAAAATTATATGACAATAATAACATCAGATTATAATTAATGATGAGGCAGTAATAATAACATTAGGTAGAAATGAATGACACGAGAGGAAGAAAAAATGACACATAGGCTTACAATTAATTACACGGGGCGATAAATAGTGACAAATAATAGCAGGAGAAAAGGTATTAATACAAGCAGGAAAAACTAATAATATCACATGCTGTGATAGACAGTGACATTGTGTGTGGGGGGGGGGGGAAGTAAAAACAGGGGGAGTACTTGTAAAAGCCAGTCAAACAAGAACAGGGACATGATAAGACAATTAATGAGACGAGGAGACAATTACTTAATTGGACAGACAATTTGCTGTGTGACAGCTAATGATTTGGGGCTAAAGCTATTGAGAAGAGAGAGAACAAATAACTGATGTCTGGATATACGTAACGACAATGTGAAGCCTCCAATAACAAAAGAAGATAACTGATAATATGGGGGAATGGTGACACGATACAACAACGAATGGCATCAGATGACAACAAATGACATTGTCATGAGACATCTATGTCAGTTTCATACTCTACATAATGTTTTTTCTTAAAGTCATAAAATATCGTTTACTGTCCGAAAGTGACAATTTTTTTTCAGGGCAAAAAAAGGAGGGTGGAGGTGAAGGGAAAGAATGAAAGATAGTAAGAAAGAAATAATGTAATGTAATGTACATAATGTAAGGCAAAAGATAGCAAGAGACTGTGAGAGAGGAGAGAGGCTACAGAAAGAAATATTTAACCAGACCACATAAGATCACTATAAATAGCTGCAAAATTACAGCACGAATGGCACTTTAAAAAAAATATCTCAAATTAGAGAAGAAAAAAACAAGGAAAAATGAGCAAATAAGAGGAAGAAATCATCAAAATTATCCAGAAACTAAAAGTTAATCATTAGTGATGGATGAGATTTTTCCTGAAAAAGGTTCAAATTTTAATGACTCCTCCAAGTTGGGAGCAAATGGGCTGTATGATATAATTCTGAAGGTCTCTAGGAAAAAAAAAGATTTGATGTTACCGACGTATTCCAACGTTATTTAAGAAAGTCGTAAATGTTAATGGACAAAACAAAAACACAAAAAGTCATTAAAGCTGTGACACTGACATAAGTTTATTCTTTACAGTTTTGATACTAAAACTAGTTGTTACTACTAACGTTTGTCTCCCGCCATTAACCTTATGGAGATTTCTGTAAAAGGGTTCTGATATCCGTTTTCCCATCTCACTCTTAAAATTTATCATAGTTTTAAGCTTCTGAAGTATGGTCATGAAGTCAGCAGATCTTTTGAACCATGGACTAGCAATCTAAGCTGCTTAATTATGGCCATGAAGCCAGTAAATCGTTTGATCTCCAGAAAATTAGGTCATATAACATGGAGAATGAAAAGAACAAATGCACATGTTTTAGGACAGCTTCAAGGGCAATGTGAACTTCTCAAAGAAATAAAGACGGAGAAAATAAAATACTTAGGCCATATCAAAAGACATTAAAAAATACTGAAGACCATACTTAAGGTGGAAGGAAAAAGAACAAGAGGAAGACAGAGATGTAGATGGGAAGTTAACATACGAGAATGGACAGGACACATTGTGGCTGAGTGTACCATCAAGGTAAGAGAGTGAAAGAACTGAAGGTTCATTACAACCAAACTTCGTTCTTGTGAGAGGAGATGATGATGATGATGATGATGATGATCGTCTGAACCATAGAACAGATCATAATTCTTACTATTTTTTAAGTGAATTTTTCTTTCTGGAACTTGTGTCATGGTTGTTTAACTCGTGTCTGTAGCTTGATCAGTTTTCGTTGACCTGTCGGTGTGGTGACACTGTTGTGACAGAGTGGCACGCAGTCACGAAGACAGAGTGGTAACCAGCTAATACAAACAGAATGGCAGAGAAATATAGAAGTGGTAGCCAAAACCGAAAGGCAGGCAACCATGGAAGACAGAATGGTAACCAGTACAAACAGAAGGGCAGGCAATCGTGAAAGACAGAATGGTAACCAGTACAAACAGAAGGGCAGGCAACCATGGAGACAGAATGGTAACTAACTAATGTAAAATAAAACGCCAGGCAACCATGAGAGATTGAGTGATAACCAACTAATACAAAACTGAATGACAGGCAAAAATGACAGACAGAATAGAAGGCAACCACATTAGACAGAAACTTATACGGAGGGGCCTTTTGGAATGAAGGTTCTGCCATGGTCCACTGTCTCTTTAGTTCGTTAAGATTTTCGCTGGTTACAAACTAGTATACGCACCATTCTGAAATCCTCTCTCACGGCGTCATGTAAGAACATTTATGGACTTGTCCAAAGCTTTGATAACTCTTGAAACATTTTAAAATTTCACATACCTGGCTTTATCATAACGTGGATAATTAAAGTTTCGGAACGGGAATCAGTCATTGAAGACTTACCTGGAACACAGATGTACTCAACAAAGACATTTCTCTTCCACGGAACCTCTTGATGGCAGTTCTGATACAGAAAAGCTGTCAGCCCTGAAGTAACGCACTGGGTTGCTCCTTCACAGACGTAGGTGCTCATGTAGCTGCCACTCGAGCATTTTTCAGTGAGCGAGTTGCAAGTCAGTCGCCGGATGTGGACGACACTTCCGTTTGGGCAGATGAGTCCGGCACTGGTGTCAGCGCAAATGTTGGCCAGGCACGTGGAGGTTGATCCTTTAATTAAGAATGAAACTGTGGTTAGAGATATTTACATCCCTGTGCTGTTAGGGCACATACATGATATATTTCAAGGTGAGAGGGAAGTCACTAAGTAACTCGCAAATTGAAATATTTTATCAGTGGCAGTTATCAGGTAGTATTTAAATATATCCTTAGATAGTACCATCATCCAACTTTATAACAATTGTATGTAGGGGGCGCTGGGAGTTACATGCGCATGCGCAAAGCAATAACAAAACGGCTACCCAACTGTTAGTGTGTACCAAAGAAGAACAGAAAAATGTAGTGCGATTTTTGTGGGCTAAAGGACATTCATAAGGAAATGATTACAGTTTATGCTGAAAAATGTTTATCATGTAAAGCGGTCTATAACTGGGTAAAAGAATTTTCTCAGAGACGCACTGAAATTGTTGACAAAAATTCAAGATTACGCCTTCTGCAGGGAAGGTTATGCTGACAGTGTTCTGGGATTATCAAGGAGTGTTGTTAACCAAGTTCCAGAAGTATGGCGACAGTGTGAATTCTGTATCGTACTGTGAAGTTCGGTGTCTGAGTGGCGAAGTGGTTAGTGCACTGGTCTCTCATGGCGAAGGTCGGGGGTTCGAATCCGGCCGGCGGCACCCCAGTCGCCCAGCTGTAGAAATGGGTACCTGACTTCTTCTGGAGTTGGGGAAGGAAAAGGCAGCCAGGAGTGATACTGACCATATCACCCTCTAGTGTGCTGACAGGTCAAGGAAAATATGGGCCTTAACACCATATCCCTATGTGCCTCTAAGGCATGACAGGGTTACCTTTACTTTTTTACTTACTGTGAAGTTCTGTGGATGCAATTCGAAGAAAACGTCCTGGTCCTCTGACTAGAGGTGTGCTTCTCCTTCATGACAGTGCCAGACCACATACGGCTCGGTTAACCCAAGAGAAAATTAGCCATTTGGGTTGGGAAGTTCTTGAACATCCATAGTCCTGATTTAACTTTTCTTCCAAGTGATTTTCACCTGTTTGGTCCATTGAAAAACCACCTTGGCGGGAGAAGATTTTCGAGTGACGAAGAAGTGGAAACAGAAGTAAAAAAAAAATGGTTCAGAAATCGGACTCCCGATTTTTACGGCGTGGGTATTGCATCACTGATTACACGATGGGACAAATGTATGAATGTTGGTGGCGATTACGTTGAGAAATAGGGGAATAATGTAGGCTAAAAAATTAAACGTTTTCAAGTTACTGTCGCATTTAGTTTTTTTGTAACAGACATTTGCAAGTTACTTAATGACTTCCCCTCGTAGACAGAAGTGTATGGTTCAATTTTACAAGACGACTAAGGGAGCGAGGAATGTGAGCAGAAACACAAGTAGCAGCAAGTACGGAAGGAAGATGACAACGTTTAAATGAAGAACATACAACATCCAAAATTTCGGCGTTAGCCTTTTTTCAAGGATTACACACAAGAACAACACAACACAAACAAAAACACAGAAAACAGATGAAAAATTTAGCTTTTTTGGTATATTCCTAATTCCAAAGACGGCAATGAATGGTATGATATATTTGAATCTTTCTTTTAATGACACGAGAGAAAAAAGAGAATTTGTTTGTTTCTTCGAGGAGGAAAGATTAAAGTGTAGATAAGAAGGAAGATCACGTGACTGATGTGCTTGCACTTCAATCTTATCGTAGAGGGGAAAAATAAAAATTATCTTTTATCTTTCGTCGCAATGTCCACAGTGATTAGGTTTCCTTACAGTCATTATTCTGTTCAATTATCAGTGATCAGAACATTTATTTAGCTATCATCCTGTGATGTCTACAGCACGAAGGTTGGCGCTAATCAGTCTCCAGCGCCCTTTCTCACTGGCAGTGATGGTGTGCTCAAACTGTTCCCTGTCCATTCTCGTATTTTATTTCTTCATCTACATCTCTATCTTTCACTCCTTTTCCTTCCATCTTATATTGTAGTATTGTTTTCAGTACACTATTAAAAACGTTTATGTGACCAAAGTATTTTGTTTTCCTGATTCTTATTTTGGCCATTTTCCATTTTGTTCTCCTTATTTCAAATCTTCTGTAATTCCCTAGGCATGTTAACTCATTCATTCTCTACATTCAAATATTTTTCTGTAACTTTCTAGCATATAAACTGACTTATTCCTCACATTTTAAACATTTTCTATAACTTCCTGTATGTATAAGCTAGCTAGCTACCTCTCTCGCTCTTGTCTTGTGTGTGGGAAGAATGAAAGATGGAGTGATGAAGGGCAGAATGTAAGACGGGCCTGCGTGCTCAGTTCTTTACCCTTTAAAAATAAAGATTATTCATTCATTCATTCGTTCATGCTCACTCACTCGCTCGCTCACTCACTCACTCACTCACTCACTCACTCGCTCGCTCGCTCGCTCACTCACTCACTCACTCGCTCACTCACTCACTCACTCACTCACTCACTCACTCACTCGCTCGCTCGCTCACTCACTCACTCGCTCGCTCACTCATTCACTCACTCACACACACATTAACACAAGAATTTTAAATGTTTACGGGTGGAGCCCGAGCTAAAAAAAAACTGAGTTTTGGTAACAATTTAATGGCCTAGTTTCCACAGCTTCAAGAAGGAGCAGAATTTATGACGCCTTCGGTTATATTCAAACTTTTTTGTTTTAGTAATCTTTCGTTGTGGAGTTACTTGTCTCTCAGTTCTTTGAGCTTCTTAAAATATCTTTTCCTTAGTAACATGTGCTGTGTTTGTAAGTTGCTGTGTTTGTAAGTTGCTGTGTTTGTAAGTTGCTGTGTTTATAATTCGCTGTGTTTGTAAGTTGCTGTGTTTGTAAGTTGCTGTGTTTATAATTCGCTGTGTTTGTAAGTTGCTGTGTTTGTAAGTTGCTGTGTTTATAATTCGCTGTGTTTGTAAGTTGCTGTGTTTGTAAGTTGCTGTGTTTGTAAGTTGCTGTGTTTGTAAGTTGCTGTGTTTATAATTCGCTGTGTTTGTAAGTTGCTGTGTTTGTAAGTTGCTGTGTTTATAATTCGCTGTGTTTGTAAGTTGCTGTGTTTGTAAGTTGCTGTGTTTATAATTCGCTGTGTTTGTAAGTTGCTGTGTTTGTAAGTTGCTGTGTTTGTAATTCGCTGTGTTTGTAAGTTGCTGTGTTGGAAAGTCTCTGTCTGAAACTTTGTCTTGACATGACACGTTATAAGGCTCTCACAGGACAATACATTCTGCAAGATTCCTCGCGTTATACCCGCAATTCTGCACAGAAAATCCCCCATTATTTCTAGTTTGTTTTAGCGGACTCCGTCACACAGTTCAGCCAAGCTCCCAGGAGGCTGCTAAATGGAAAAAGCTAGAATCGTTGTTCTTATTATTCGCATTTATCTTTTATTATTTTGCACTTTTCTTCCTTCTATTCTTCCTTTTTTTCTTTCCGTTTATATATTTTCCAACTTCCTGCTAGTGTTCAGAAAGAAATACTGACTTTCTTGTTTTGTTAGACTTTCACATTTGTTTCCCCACGGACCTTTATGTCTCATCTGATTCTCGAACTGTCCGTGAAGCTAATGTTAAATACATATATTTTAAAAGCCGGATTATATTAGAAAGATCTATGGTTTTACATGTTAGGAAAACTATATGTTTTATCCAGCCTTGAAACGATGCATTCTAAGAACAGGCTGTTTCTGTTCAATTATAACGTTCCCATTATATTCTGGGAGAGTGATCAATTGTTTTGTTACGAAGGACAACAGCGAGAATTATTTGTTGTAGAATTTTTTTTTAATGTCCGTAGCCTCACCCCCTTCCCCCCCCCCCCCCCCCCGGACCCAAAAAGGCTGAACTTCACCATCGACGAGTATAGAAATACATTGCTCAAGGCATGGAAATACGTCATTCACTGCGTGAAGGTTAAATCATTCAAGGCAGGGAAATACGTCATTCAATGTGTGAAGGTGAATCATTCAAAGCAGGGAAATACACCATTCAATGTGTGAAGGTATATTATTCACGGCGTTGAAATACATCATTCAATAACATCATTCAATATGTGGATGTATATCATTCAAGGCTTGGAAATACATCATTCAATGTGTGTAGGTATATCATTCAAGGCGTGGAAGTGGTATTATTCAGGGCGTCCAAACACCACTAGATCAAGGTAATTTGAAGGAAGTTAACATTCTAATGTTTATGTAGTTCTCAAGCAATTAAACAATTTGCCATTTACGAAGGACTCGAAGTCAGACAGCAGAAAAAGTGGAATCTTAATGGAATTCCCACAGACTTGGTTTCAGTGTTCATTTACCTGCAATAAGTTAACATGTCAGTGTTTATTTGCCTGCAAGAAGTTAACATTTCAATGCTTATTTATTTATAGAAGTTAACATTTGAATCTTTGTTTATTTGCAAAAAATAGGTTGAAAAGTCTCAAAATTTTATACATGATGTAATACTGAATTCGTAAGTCGACTAATCTTTGTAATATTCAGCAATTATCAGAAAAGGCAGATTAGATCGGATAAAGAGCCATATATTGTTGTCAGGAAGTTCTTGTTTTGACTAAATGATCCACTCTCTCTCTCTCTCTCTCTCTCTCTCTCTCTCTCTCTCTCTCTCTGAACCTTAAGTGCCCAGGGCACATGGGGCTTCCGCAAGGGTTTTCCACAAATGCCTGTCCTTCGCCTTTTTTCTGCTCTTGGCCAGGTGAGCCCTCTATTGCTCAACATCCTTTCTGTTGTTCTTCTCCATGTCTCTTTTGGTCTACCCTTACTTCTGCTCCTCTGTGGTGTCCATCTTAGTGCTATTTTTGGTAGTGAGTTGTCAGTCATTCGGAGCACATGTCCCAACCATCGCCAGCGTCTTTCCTCAATAATTGTTGTCAGTGGTTTCATCTGCATTTCTGCTAATAAGATGTTATTTCTTATGGTGTTTGGCCAAAATATTTTTCTAATTCTTCGTAAACATTTAGTCTGGAAAGAATTCAACTTGTTTTCTATGGTTTTGGTGATTTTCCAGCATTCACTTCCATAGAGTAGTACACTTAGAACATTACTCTTAAATATCCTGATTTTCATATTTATGCTTAGTTTTTTTTAATTTCCATATATTCTGCAGCATTGCAAAAGCCTGGTTTGCTCTAGTAAGTCTGCTGTTGATGTCCTCTGTGCTGTCTCCATTTTCTACTCCTCTGCTGCCAAGGTATACAAATTCGTTTACCTCCTCCACTAACTTGTTATCTACTCTGAGTACATTTCTGTTGTTCACATTTTGCTTCATTAACTTTGTCTTTCCTACGTAAATGATCCAACACGACAAAGGTTAATCTGAGTGATATTCAGAGTATCTTCATGAATAAAATCTTATTTAAAAAATAGCACACGGAAAGAGAGTATGCATATATGATTACAGTGTGAAAAAAAAGAAAAGAAAAGAAATGACAATTGTGGTAAAGTTGATTATTGTAATGAAAATAGATGGAGGTGTATTGTTCATTTTTACAAAAAGATTGAAAAAGTAAGGAAAGTGTGCAGAAATAAGACTGGCATAAAGTAAGATGAGTACATATAAATGAAGAAGATACAACAATCTAAGATTTCGGCAAAAGCCTTTTTCAAGGATCACATATAAAACAACATAACATGAGAAATAGATGAAAAATGTAGACTTAGCTTTTTGGTCTCCTCATAGTAAGAAGAAACACGGGCACAAAATGCGCCCACATAGATGTAGGAGAGCACAGAGTGGAAGCCAGCGATTGGCTGAGAAATGGTATAATGAAAGAGGGGATTTTGCAGAAATTTTGGATTATTGTATATTTTTCATTTGTATGTGCTAATCTTGGTTTCTACCATTATTGCTTCTGTTCATTTTCCTCACTCTTTCTATCTTTTTGTAAAAATGTACCATACACTTTCATGCTATACCAATACAGGACAGGCACTATCAGCCACAAGACACTGACGGATATGTGGGGAGGGGGAGGAGGAATCTGAGCACCTATGGACATGTTCAGAGTGCAATGATGATGACCCAGACCATAAACCATAAACTGTAGTTCCATGAAAAATAAATAAAACTAAATGTGCAATGATCACAAATTATTTCATACTCTCACCCACAAAAGGGACTCGCTAGTATGAAAATGAACACTAGCCCACCTGGACGACAATTAAACTTTATATGAAGAGAGTTCTTCTGGACGCCATCACTGTGACATTGTGGGGCAAACATGCGCCCAAGACCCAATGTAGAGCACGTCTGCTGACCTTGACACAGTTCAAAGAGAGTCTGGTTCACGTTCTGTGTGCATGAATTTCCACTTCCGCATTCCAAGTCCACCAATGAAATAATATCTCCATCTTCACACCGGAACTTGTCTTCCTCTTTGCAGATGTCAACTTCACGAAAGGCATGAGACTCTGCAAGGAAATAATATAGTCATAAATAAGTAATAACTTAACCAAGTCCTACTTTTCTGTTCTCTCCTTCTCTCACACATTATCTCATTGCTTTAAGAGTGAACGTTTATGTTCACGTTTATAAATAGATCGATATGAGAGATAAACAATACTGAAGAGATGTAAACGGCATATTGTACCTTGTTTTCTCTCTATCTGTCTCTTTGTTCTAAAACTACTTGTATAACTACAGATTCTTCCAGATATTTCGCAAGAACAGATAATTTCTCCAACAACCCAGTACTACATGGATCTCAAATAACAATTTCAACACCAGCTGTGCCAGGCATGAATGATGCAGGTACAGAAATATTGTCTGTAAGTGAGAGTAGACCGAGAGTCGTAAATTAGAATTTAGAGAGAAGGTCAGGTCGGATTTAGAACTGCTGAGGTCTTAAGATATGCAGAAGTTTGTGGCAAACTTGTTAAAAATAACAAAGTAAAATATATTTTGTGAGGTTTAGCGGATTGTGAGGCCTTACGCTGTAGACAGTTTAGCTTATGCCTAAATCTGACACTATGTGTGGTTAAGCTGTACATGGTTTAGCTTACGTCTAAATCTGATACTGTGTGTGTGGTTAAGCAGTACATTGTTTAGCTTATGTCTAAATCTGATATTGTGTGTGTGGTTAAGCTGTACATAGTTTAGCTTATGCCTAAATCTGATAGTGTGTGTAGTTTGGTACAAAGAACAAGGAAAGGGGAATGAAATAAGGCAAGAAACAGCAGAGCTAAATAATATATAAATACGAATTAATAATAATTCAATATTTGGAAAAATGCATTTGTCAACGACAACAGAAATGACATAACGACAGATAACTGCATGTCAAAGAAGACACTTGGCTGAGAAATGAGACACCAGAAATAATGGCACAACGCGTCCAGCTAGTAAACAACACATGCTTCACATCCCAAATGTCACAGAACCCCCAAATAGCAAAAAATATTCGCCTCACATCTCTGGTGTCAAAGAACGCCCAGCTAGTAAACAATATACGCCTCACACCTCTGGTGTCAAAGAACGCCCAGCTAGTAAACAACGCATAGCTCACATCTCTGGTGTCAAAGAACGCCCAGCTAGTAAACAACGCATAGCTCACATCTCTGGTGTCAAAGAACGCCCACATAGTACACAATATACGCCTCACATCTCTGGTGTCAAAGAGCTCCCAAATAATAAACAATATACGCCTCACACCTCTGGTGTCAAAGAACGCCCAGCTAGTAAACAACGCATAGCTCACATCTCTGGTGTCAAAGAACGCCCAGCTAGTAAACAACACATAGCTCACATCTCTGGTGTCAAAGAACGCCCACATAGTACACAATATACGCCTCACATCTCTGGTGTCAAAGAGCTCCCAAATAATAAACAATATACGCCTCACACCTCTGGTGTCAAAGAGCTCCCAACTGGTAAACAACATACGCCTCACGCCTTAGGTGTCAAAGAGCCCCTATCTGGTAAACAATATCCCCCTCACATCTTTGGTGCCAGAGAGGACCCAGCTGGTAAACAATTATATACGTCAAGTGTCAAAAGTAATGGCTACGATGTACAAATACAGTAGACATGGTGTCCAAAAACAAACTCTGAACCATACTCACAACGTTTGAAAAACATGATCTCAAGGTATAAAACTCAGAATACACAAGCCCATCAAGTTAGCCTTTTATATTGTCGCTGTTTTGAATCTCACTAGGAGATCCAGATATGACTTTTTTTTAAAGCAACAAATAAAACACTTCAGTATCATATAGGTTACAGATAAAACACTTCTGTATCAGAAAGGTAACAGATAAACACCTCAGTATAAAAAAAAGTAACTAATAAACCACTTCATTTATTCCAGCTTTGTGCTACTACTAGTACTAGACTTCGCTTCCAACGCAAAAAAAAAAAAACCAAAGATCTTGTACACGCAGGATAAGATAACTGAGAAAGATAATCAGCAAGATTCGGAGAAAGAACATAATAAAAATTCAGTTGTCCGAGTTTGGGTTTCTTAAAGCCAGAAACAGTGTAATTTAGCAAAGAATTATATGATTTTTATTTTTCGGCTTTTCCGACCTTTTGTTTCTTCATATTAAACAAGAAAAACATAGTCTGATACGGTGAAGGTGAGGGTAGGGGGGAGAGTGGAAGCAGAAATATAAGCTAGACTGTATGAAGGTATAACACATATGAAGGTACAACATAATGACAGATAACAAAGAAAGAAAGAAAAGAATATTATTTATGCTGTAGTTTGAAAAATGAGGTCACGGATAGAATGTACAGGCAGAAATGTGAATGCATTATTTACAAGATAGAACTGTGTAACAAAGCATTTAATTCGCTTATTTGATTGCAACTTCATTTTTTTTTTCCTGAACTCTTGTTTTTATCACAGCTTTACTGCCGTGGTGTTGTGTATGTAAGAAGGCTCTTGTATGCGTGTGTGCGCGCGTGTTATGTGTGCAAGGAGTATTTTGCTGTTTAGGTTGAAGACAGAAATGAAAAGATCTGTTAACACAGTCTACGACCAGCCCTAGAAGTGGCACACACAGAAAGAATGAATGGCGTGATGTGAAGTTTGGTTAGCATCTGACACACATAGAAAGAATGAAAAGCGTGATTTAGAGCTCGATTTGACACATATAGAAAGAGTGAAAGACGGGATCTGGAGTTCGTGACACGTACAGCAAGAATGAAAGACGTGATGTGGAGCTTGGTTAGAATGTGATCAGATCAACCAGTTGCAAGAGCATATAACAACAGAATGGACGTAACCAAAATCACAGGACGTCCTAGAAGACAGTGGATAGATGGGGTTAAGCCAGGGCTTCCCAAAGTAGTCTATTGGGTAGACAATTTTTTAATTCTTCTTCTTCTTCTTCTTATTATTATTATTAAATTACTTCTGTATAAAGAATGTTTGGGGTTAGATAAACAATCTGAAACTTTCAGAGATGAACGATGAGCTGGAGAGTTTCTAGATCCATGACTTAAACATTTTTTTTTTAAGACAACGAAAACAACAGGTCGTGACCCGGTGGTACTGCAAACCGGGTCCACCCGTAACGAGATGTGGACCATACCCCCGGCATTCAATGTGCAGGGCAGGCCTCGGGCATCTCGTTTAGTTAAAAAATTAACGACGCTTTTGTTTAACCAAAGGGCATGTTGATCAGGGTACCTGCTAAGAGTACCGAACGCCCTGCAGGATCAAACATGGCAAAGCTAAGGACAGGACATCTCACAAATTCTCAGAACCTTAGGATTCACATCGTACATCCTTCCTGTGCCGTCAAACGTTACATAAGGCTCACAGCGTGCCTCGACACGAGTCTCTGTCCTCAGCCTGACCAAGGATTTGATGTCTGTCATCTTAACCTTTCTTGCCACTGTTCTTTTTTTTTGGGGGGGGGGTGAAAGGGGGGGGGGGGGGTCTCATGAGGACGACCTAATTCTCTTTTTTTTCCCAGTAGTTTCCCTTTTGATGACTTGTTTACTGATTCTCTGTTTCTTCTCATCACATGGCGCACACGTGCCCACCTTCTTTTCTTGATCACTGCTGAGACTGTTTGCTGCACGCTCATTTCTCTTATCTTTGCTTTAGTCTTGAATCCGTTCCATTGTATACATAGTATTTTTTCTTAAACACTTGTTGTCAAATGCGTCCAATTTACTCTCTATTTCTTTGGTTGATTCACAGCTTTCACATACATACGTGAGGAAGGATATTGCGTTTGAGTTGAATATCCTAAGCTTTGTTATCGTGCTTAAGAGTTTTTGATTTCTGCGTTTTCTCAAGATTTTTAATGCTTTCAACTGCAACAGAAAAAAAAATCAAAATAAAGAGAAAAATTGGATAATTTGTTTTTAATATAAAATCTCAACGAATTTCAAAACCAAAGTACTATGAGGTAGATTAAGACTGGTAAACGTTGACTTCCGCAAGGCATCAGGGAAAGATTTCTCAATCAGTCACAACGACTAGGAGAGCTGCTTCATGGGAGTGGACCCTGCGCAGAGAAATTGTTTCTTACGACAAAAAGAGGATATCAAAATGGAGGACATGAGTAGCAACAGAAGATAAAGACTTCAGGACAGTGACCTACACTATATGTGGCCCACAGTGTTCATCAAACTTTGGTAAAAGAAATCAAATGAAACTAGTCAAACAAAATGATATTTGGCAACACCAGTCAGCCAACTATTTCAGTATCATCTTTAATGTCGTAAAAGGTCAATCTTTCATCATTTTTTTTTACCTAATACAATGAACTTTCCTCTCCGGCAAGATTTATTATCTCCCTTCCCAAGCCTGCGATATTGTGCAAAGCTTGCCAGGTCTGAGTTGGTATTCCCCTTATCTCTTCTCTGCTCCATCAACCGCAGTTTGAAAATATTAAAAATTAAAACACAAATACAGTGCAGCTTTGATAGAATTATTGTGTAACAATATTGTTAGAGTTATTCTGATTTCATTGTCAGTTATTTTTGTTGATGTCTTATTGTGTATCAGTTTTCAGTTAAAACATATGTATGTATGTATGTATGTATGTATGTATGTATGTATGTATGTATGTATGTATGTATGTATGTATGTATGTATGTATGTATGTATGTATGTATGTATGCATGCATGTATGTATGTATGTATGTATGTATGTATGTATGTATGCATGTATGTATGTATGTATGCATGTATGTATGTATGCATGCATGCATGTATGTATGTATGTATGTATATATGTATGTATGTATGTATGCATGTATGTATATTATATAGGGTTCGATATTATCCATGGTTTCAAGCAACTCCGGAAGGAAGGAGGGTTTGGAACATATTCCCCGCGGATACTGCAGCAAAGTTGTATTATCACGCCGTTTTGCTGACGAATCGTTCAAGACGCAGGTTTCAAAACTTTTGCAGGTTGAAAACTTTCACCTAAGAGAAAGTGACAAAACAAACATTTCTGTGGATTCTATTCCCGCCCAGAAGCAAATGATAACGTAATGTGATAAGCATGAGCTGCGGGCGAGTCGACGATCATGATGTTTCTCGAATTTGAAGATGGCTGGTTCTGTTCGAAGTTCTGTCTCAGATGCAAATATGGATATTTAGTACTTTTAAATTGAGGAAAAGTGCTTTCCAAACTGAAATATTTACATACACGGCGAGATATATTGGATTACATTGCACATACGGCTTTCTGTGTTTACTACACGCACATAAATACGAGATTTGGAAAGACAAGTCTAGAAGAAGATATATACTGTCCAAAAAACAAAAAAAGAAATGCATAACTACTGATGATCCAATTTTAGCCATAAATTTGATATTCTACAGCTTTTTAAATTGAATGAATACAATTTTCAAATTGCACACAATAATACCTACGGGTTTAAACACTCACTTGAAAGTTTCTTGCATCTGTGTGACGAGAATTTGTTAGTCACAGGGGTTCTCAGCTTAGTATGGTGTGTGGCCTCCGCTTGCATCGATCAGCGACTGGCATCTCCTGGGCATAGATGAGATCAGATGTCTGATGTGCGCCTGTGGGATGACTGCCCACTCTTCCTGGAGTGTCTGCCACAGATCAGGACGATTGGCTGATGAAACGTTTCGGCGATAAACACGTTTAGAAACGCATAGCTTATATAAGCTATAATTGTCACCAAGATTATCCATGATTTTGCGTGGATTTTGTTATTCTCGTGAATAAACGTTGACTTCCGCAAGGCATCAGGGAAAGATTTCTCAATCAGTCACAAGGACTAGGAGAGCTGCTTCATGGGAGTGGACCCTGCGCAGTAGCTGCCCTTGCTAATCACGCATTTTTGTACCATAACTCACGTTGCGTTTATGGAGAAGTCGTACTTTTTGTGGTGAGCACACAACTCACTTCCCACGCAAACGAAACCCTATAAAAGGATGAGATTACACAAACAAATTCAGTTAATTTTCAAGCAGACAGTTATGGCGCGTCTATCGCAAAACTTACGAAACATTGCTATTGGTCGCCTGCAAGCAGGTGAAAGTCAAAGTCAAGTTGTCTGGCATTTAAACATGCAGCAGAGTACCATCAGTCGACTATGGCACCGTTTCCAAGCCACTGGCTCAGCTGAAGACTGGCACCGCAGTGGACCACCCAGGGTGACAACAGCAGCTGATGATCGCTTTATTCTGGTTCATCACCTCAGAAACAGGTTTAAACAGCTTCCTTAAGTGCCCAGTCATTGCTTGCAGGACGTCGTGTGTCTGATAAAACTGTCCAGAATAGACTGCATGAAGCTGGACTGGTGGCACGACGACTTCACCGAGGTCCTGTCTTAACGAGACGCCATCGCCAAAATCGACTTGTTTGGGCCAACCAGCATCGGCCCTGGACAACTGACAATCACTGGAGACGTGTCTGCTTTAGTGACGAATCTTCCTTTTTGTTGCACCGCCATGATATGCGGAGAATGGTCTAGCGTAGGCCAAATGAACGTTTTGCCCAAAATTGCGTTGATGAAACTCTGCCGCGCGGTGGTGGAGGTGTAATGGTATGGGAAATGATCAATTTCAACGGAAGGAGTCCACTGGTGCAGATTGAAGGAGGCTTGAATCCGCAACGATATGTCAATGAAATTATTCGACCCCATGTCCTTCTATTTTTGGCTGGACAAAAGTCTGTATTTCAACAGGACAACGCCAGACCCCATTCTGCACAGTTCATCACACAGTTCCTGACTGCCAACAACATTCTCACCCTTCCCTGACCATCCCTGTCTCCAGACATGAATCCGATCGAGCACTTATGGGATGAGCTGCAAAGATGTGTTTGTTGCGGTAACGTTTCTCCAGCCAATCGTCGTGATCTGTGGCAGGCACCCCAGCAAGAGTAGGCAGCCATCCCACAGGCGCACATCAGACATCTGATCGCATCTATGTCCAGGAGATCCCAGTCGCTGGGCGATGCAAGCGGAGGCCACACACCATACTAAGTTGAGAACCCCTGGGACGAACAAATTCTCGTCACACAGATGCAAGAAACTGTCAAGTGAGTGTTTAAACCCGTAGGTATTATTGTGTGCAATTTGAAAATTGTATACATTCAATTTAAAAAGTAGTAGACTATCGAATTTATGGTTAAAATTGGGTCATCAGTAGTTATGCAATTCTTTTTTTTTTGGACAGTATATTTCTGGCTAGCCGGTGACAAAACTCGCTTTTCATTGGCTGCTGTGTCTATGTGCCAGTGATATGGCGGGACTGGAAAAGTATAATCAGTTATCACAGAATGTATAACCAACAGAACAATACAGTATCAACAAAATCAATAGCACAAGAGAAAGGTTCTATGAAGATAAAGTAAGAAAGAGGTTTAAAAAGAACGGTTTTTAATTGGCAGGCAGATCAATAAACAACTTGAAACAGAGAGAAAATGTGTATAAATAGAACTTTAAATCAGTGGCACAGTAGCCATGAGGTCAAACAGGTCTAAGTCCAGGGCCCAGAGGACAAGGAGGGCGTGTCAGGCGAAACACACAAACACACAAACACACAAACACACAAACACACAAACACACAAACTAGAACCTGCAAGTACAGACTGTTTCATGTGACACTCGTTTATCTGCACCAGGGTATTATGTTACTGAACAAAGTCAGTGATGTGTCAGTTGTGGTTGGTCTGTGATGTATCAGTTGTGTTTGGCCTGTGATGTATCATTGTGTTTGGGCTGTGATGTATCAGTTGTGTTTGGCCTGTGATGTGTCAGTTGTGTTTGGCCTGTGATGTATCAGTTGTGTTTGGCCTGTGATGTATCTGTTGTGTTTTGTCTGTGATGTATCAGTTGTGTTTGGTCCGAGTAATAAATAGTCATGTAGTAACAACAGAGATTACAGAAGAAAATCAGGTCATACAACAGGAGATGGACAGTTTAGATAGGAAGAGGCAGGTATCGTTACTATGTTTAGCCTAGCAGCCTTGGCGATGGTCATTCATCTGTACTTTAAATTGTAATGTACCGTAGCAAGAAGTTTCGCACAAAGAAATAGAAACTGTAGGCTACGTAAGTGCTTGGAATAAATGGTCAATGGAACAGGTTAACAAAGATAGAAATGTCTGGACAACATCAGAAAACGAGCAAGAAACAAGTTTTATCAGGAAATAACGTTGAGACAAAAATCTAACCGAAGACTGGAAAGAGAAGAATTATAGGAGGAAGAGATTGAAAGAAAAATTCAAAGAACGTTTCACACTGTTATTTACGTAACAGAAGGAAAAAAAACACAAATACAAAAACTGCCTTTAGCTTGTTTGGTTTTTTTTTATTTGAAGCTGAACTTACGTAGAAGAGCCAAGTTACATTTTTGAAGTTATTTTTCTTTCAGAACTAGTCTTCACTGAGATCAAAACGTCACAACAGGCATTGCATACCATCCGGCAATATCATCTGATACAGACCGTTACCAAAGTGAATCATGGTTGATTGATTGATTGATTGATTGATTGATTGATTGATTGATTGATCTTTATTTCAAAAGGGTTAAGAATTGGGCACGCAGGCCCGTCTGACATTCTGCCCTTTATCATACATCTTTCACTCTATTCCAGACATTCTACAAATATGCTGTTCATATAACAAACATAACTAACATTGAAGCTGAGAGACATAAAATAAAATATAACATTTACGTTTCACTCTTAAACATTCACTCAGTATAGAAGTAACTACATACATTATAAATGACTATCTACTAAACAAAATTTTCGGGACTATACAGAAAACAATTAATTGTATTCGGTGTCTGTAAAAGCAGCTTAAGATAACTTTTAAGTTTTATAATTCATGGAGGCATGTAGTCGACATCAAATAGATATTGGGAAAGCTTGTAGTTGTAGGAAGGAGTATAATTTATATTTTTTATATAGGATGGGAGGGTATTCCAAAGATGAGCAGCAGAATAACTAAAGCTTTTCTTGTAAAGATCAAGTCTAGGTTTTGAAAGACATATGTTGTTCAAGCGTTGGCTGCACTTTGGGCTAAATTTAAACAGGTTCCATAGATAAGGCGGAGCATGCCGTGAAAGAATCTAATGTACTAACTTGACTTTGTTGAAGAGGAACCTGTTCTTAAGGGGTAGTATTTTGATACGTTTGTGATGATTAGTTGTTTGTGCTTGATCTTTGTCACTAATGAGCTTTACTGCTCGCTTTTGGAGAGAGCAAAGCCTCTTTGTATTTGACACATGAGCTCCAGTAAGATCGAAAAGAGAAAAGGGATACAAAAAAATACGTGAAAGACTATTTACAAATTAGCGTGGAAATGTTTTGAGAACCATCTGAGCAAAACACAAGCACAGCATTGAGATTAATACATCTGAGGAAAACACACAAGCAAAGCAATGAAATTAATACATTTGAGGAAAACACACAAGCAAAGCAATGAAATTAATACATCTGAGGAAAACACACAAGCAAAACGTTGAGATTAATACATCTGAGGAAAACACACAAGCAAAGCGTAGAGATTAATACATCTGAGGAAAACACACAAGCAAAGCGTAGAGATTAATACATCTGAGGAAAACACACAAGCAAAGCGTAGAGATTAATACATCTGAGGAAAACACACAAGCAAAACGTTGAGATTAATACATCTGAGGAAAACACACAAGCAAAACGTTGAGATTAATACATCTGAGGAAAACACACAAGCAAAGCGTAGAGATTAATACATTTGAGGAAAACACACAAGCAAAGCGTAGAGATTAATATATCTGAGGAAAACACACAAGCAAAGCGTAGAGATTAATATATCTGAGGAAAACACACAAGCAAAGCGTTGAGACTACTATCCCTGTTATTTATAAATTGTGTAATGAAGCCCAGCCTTAGGGTGAAAATGTCAAATCTTTGACATTTCGGATTTCTTTGATATCTTTAATGAAAGTCAAATCCTGTTCAAATGTTTTAAAACAAGAATAATAATAATAATAATAATCATAATATTGTGATAAGAAAATGGAAAATAAAATCGAAACGCGTGAAATGTAGATGTAAAGCAACTCTATAGAGAATGGAAAACAAATAAAGATGTACATAAATCAACTCAAAATGACAAGAGAAATATTGAAAAACATTAGAACCAGATAACAACTGTCATAACAAGAGACATAATACAATAGTGGAGACAGCACTAGAAGGGAAAAGTAGAAGAAAAGTAGAGAAAGAGGTCAGCAATGATGTAGACTGGTGAACATAAAAGAAATGGCTTGGATTGAGCTTGGTAGATGCGCTGTGATAACGAAGGACAGAGCAAGACGGAGGACCACTGCAATCAACCTTCAGTGAGGACAGGGCATATGATGATGATGATAAGTTATCTTACCCCTTTAGCGGATACTGGAAGTGAGGTGAATTCCCAGCTGACAATAGTATCAGTATAGGTTATATCTGATTCCACTAACCTGGAGGTCGTAGTTTCATGTTTATGATCAGTGACAGAAAAAAGTATCACATGGCATTTAGTGGGATCGGTCTGACCTGTAATGAAGTTAACCGGGTGAAAGAAATTTACTAAAGTTCATCACTGTCTAACAGAATCATAAGTACGATGTCGTAACAGTGCCCCGAACAAGCGAAGCTGATCGGTGTACATTAAAAACTCTTTGACGTTGTTGGATCTCAGACTTAACCTACATGCCTACAGCTATCCCGTTACCTGGTGGGAGATAGCATGACATTGAGAAAGCATCGAACTGGGCAGTCTTCGCTGGACAAGAGAGAGCTGGTGGGAGATAGCATGACATAGAGAAAGCATCGAACTGGGCAGTCTTCGCTGGACAAGAGAGAGCTGGTGGGAGATAGCATGACATAGAGAAAGCATCGAACTGGGCAGTCTTCGCTGGACAAGAGAGAGCTGGTGGGAGATAGCATGACATAGAGAAAGCATCGAACTGGGCAGTCGTCGCTGGACAAGAGAGAGCTGGTGGGAGATAGTATGACATAGAGAAAGCATCGAACTGGGCAGTCGTCGCTGGACAAGAGAGAGCTGGTGGGAGATAGTATGACATAGAGAAAGCATCGAACTGGGCAGTCTTCGCTGGACAAGAGAGAGCTGGTGGGAGATAGTATGACATAGAGAAAGCATCGAACTGGGCAGTCTTCGCTGGCGGGAGATTCAGATCCGAGTGGAATGATATGAATGAAACGGTGGAAATTCGAATAAGCGTTCATTTAAAAACAAAAGAAAAAGAAATTCTCTGAGACAGATAACCAGGAATTTATTTTCTCTCTGAGTTAAGTTCTTAAGTCAGGGTGTTGGATGTTTTGATTCCGAATTATTATATGAAAATAAAGGATTATGTTTTATATTGTCTGCTAAATAAAATCTCCGGGCCCTTGTTGGGCCAGTGTCGTATAAATAAACTTTGATTTAGAGCAAATCACACACATACACACACATACCAGCCATGGAATAAGACACACACACACACCCCTCCCCCCACTCACCCATCAGCCATAGAATAAGAACGAAATAAGAACTGATAGCTAAAATTCACATTTGATAATGTCACAGTGCTCTTGTCTGCGCTTCTACTCTCTGTGATAGCACTCAGATAGCTATGACTATAAATTATGATACTGATTTTAGCGAGAATTTCATGATCGCAAAACATGAACGGCAATATTTCATGTGCGGGAAGATTGCTAAAAGACTAAACATTCGATAATTGCTGGACAGCAAAGTCTGCACTCAAACGACTGCAAAAGCAAGGTACAAATAAGCAGACAGTTATCTCAACAAATATTAATCTAAACTAAAATCCGGGACCTCAGCTTGTAGAGAGTATCAGTTAATTCATGCTATCAAGCCCATAAACACAGTCAATGTTGTTTACAGCATGCATATGGGTCGGCACTTTGTTTCTTGACACGTCAAGTGTCAATTTGGCGCCACCTAGACAGAGGTCTGTTGGAATACCAACAAAAATCATCAACGTCGTAAGAGATATTTAGGAAGGCTTTATCTGCGCAGCTAAAACAGAAAAGGGATTGAGCGAATAGTTCTAGATTGAAACGGGCGTGAAACAAGGATGCATCCTTTGTCTCCCTTTCTATAAGAAGTAGCCATTGTCTTAACAGTGAAAAAAATTACTGTACTGGAAATAGGCGCACTGAAAGGGTACTGTGCATTCATGTAGAAGACATTGATTTTGCGAATTATATAGCTCTTAGTAGCGGAAATGTGGAAACGCTGTAACAAACAAACAAAAAAAAACAAAAAAAAACAACAATAACAGATGTCTTGCAGTCAATGGGTAGCAAAGTATGGCATGGGATAAAAAAAATGAAAAGACAAAAATAATGAAGAATCAAACTGCGTAAAAGAAAAAAAAGTATATTTGGAAAGAACAGCAATAGAAGAAGTATACCATTTTGTATATCTCGGAAGTTATTTAGATCAAGAAAGAGACACGAGGAAAGAAATTTAGAACCAGAATAACAACCGCAGCGTTTACGAATGTTGAGATAATAAAGAAATCAAAGTTGCTAAGCACAAGAACAAAGCTTACGATATTCAACTCAGACGTAATACCCATCCTTACGTACGCATGTTACAACTGGGGGGGGGGGAACCCAGAGAAATAGAGAGCAAATTGGACGTATTCGGAAACAAATGTTTAAGAAAATATAGTATGTATAAAACAGAACGAATTCAAGACTAAAGCAAAGATGAGAAATGAGCATGCAGCAAACAGTCTCGATCAAGAAAAGCATGTGGGCACTTGTGGGCCATATAATGAGAAAAACAACAATCAGAAAATCAATACAAGCTATCAAATGAGAAACATCTGGAAAAAAGAAAAAGGGGTCGACCTCGAGAAACCCTTAAGAGATCCCTTGATGAGACTGAGAAGCTCGAGAGTATATTGGCGAGACACACTGTGAGATGTGTATCAAGCAAGGCGGCACGGGTAGGATGTAAGATGTAAGACAGAGGTAGAAATGAGAGAAATAAAGAGCAAAATGTAGAAACTAATGAATACTAATGGATGCGAACTACATTAGGGCAATGAGTAAATTTTTTATGACAAATTTCTAACAAAACGAATCATTCACATCAAAAGACGCAATCACATGTGTATGAAAATATCATTATGTGGTGTCTAACATATTTCATGAGTAACAGGAATTAATAACGTGAATAATGGACTATAATCGCTGTTGTCATTATATTCATTATAATAATTTTTTTTTCTGCTAAAATTCTCTGGCGCCGGCCAGAGGTCTCTTCGCGCCATATTTGATCAGACAGAAATGTCTGTGTGAAGGAGAGGTCTGTATGAGGTGATAGTGAGAAAGAAAATAAATGGAATGTAAGATTAGAAAAAAGAGAGAACCTAAAGAATGCACGATGGGACAGAAACAAAAAAGAAAGTAAAAGAATGCAGGATGAGACAGAAAAGAGAAAGTAAAGAATACAAGATAACACAAAAAAGAGAAAGTAAAGAATGCAAGATAAGATAGAAAAGAGGAAATAAAGAATGCAAGGTAAGATAGAAAAGATAGGTAAAGAATGCAAGATAAGATAGAAAAGAGAAGTGAAGAATGCAAGATAAGATAGAAAAGAGAAAGTAAAGAATGCAAAATAAGATAGAAAAGAGAAGTAAAGAATACAAGATGAGATATGGGGAAAAAACACCGAATTCAAGCTAAGATAGAAATAAGAAAACGAAAAAAAAAAGAAGTAATATGGGAAAAAAGTAAGAAATAACACACACTTTGTATTGACATCTTCTGTTAAGTTTCAGAGAGAGAGAGACCCCCTGGGAACAACTGTGTTAAGAGCACACTTATCTTAACATAGTGTTTGTGAGACAGGGAACATAGATCTGTTTGCTTAAAAACTCTGATCTACCTCTGTAGCCCAGAAACTTGTAGCAATCAACACTAATTGTAATTGTTATTTTTGCAAAATGTAATGTCAGGTTGGTGGACAGATGGGGACATGGAGATCTCTGGCGGGGATGAGGGAAGTCTGGTGTGAAACCAATGAATCCAGGACGTGACAAGCCTATGGGTCTTTACAACAATGGCTATCAGAATGATGTAAACAAAACAGAGCCAGTAGACTATGGGTGGCGGGGAATGGATATCGTTGAAGCACTCATCAGATTCCTCATCTCAAAGTCAGAGTGTCTTTGTGGAACTGTCTCAAACCATCTGACATGGAGAAGGCGCTTAAGTACAGCCACCAGAGGCTGGAAAACAAAGTTTTGGCCAGGCCAGCCACACTGTCTTCATGGCAGTCCGAGCAAGACCACAGTCTGCCCTAGCAAGGAAAGGTGCTGAAGTCGGAGTTACCCAGCCAAAAGGCGCATCGCAAAAATCAAGGTAACACGCATTATCGCTAATGAAATGTCTCTATCTGCAGTTTTCAAACATGGTGCTCGCCCTGTGAAGACTAACCAGGCAGGTGCAGTGCCGGGCCCCCTGCCTCGAAAGGGTCCACCCAATGCTACTGGAGGTCCTCTCAGTTCGTCTTGTGGAGTCAGGAGACATGAGAGTAGAGCTACTGGCCAAAAAATACAACAGAAGAAAATAGCCAAAAAGCAAGAACTTAAAATAATGCAGTGGAATGCTGAGGGTGTCAGCAGTGTTAGAGATGGCTATAGCAAAAAGGAACATACTTTTTGCAGAGCAGGTAAGTATATGCTGCATACAGGAGACACACCTAACCAAAGATGCCGCCTTTAAAATCAGAGGCTACCAGTGCTTTAGATCAGACCGACAGGACAGAAGAAAAGGAGGAGTACTCACACTTGTTAAGAATAACATCAGCGCATGTCAGGTGGGAGTGTACATGGAAGGAGCCGAATACCAGATGATCCATCTAAAAAGTAGTAATACAGATTTCCACCTCCTTAACTATTACTGTCCTAATGACCGCCCACTTGCTTTAGGAACAATCCCACACAAAGAGAGACTGATGGTCTGTGGTGATTTTAACAGTCATTCCCAGAGCTGGGGCTATGACCACATAGACAAGAGAGGAGAGGAAGTTGAGAGCTGGCAGGATGATAATGGACTTCTCCTGATCAACCAGCCAATGGATGCCCCAACATTTTACTCAAGGGCATGGCATACAAAATCAACACCAGATCTGGCATTCCACTCTCCAGATCTGAAGTGGAACATTACACGTGAAGTTGGAAAACAACTTGGAGGTAGCGACCATCGACCAGTCTTCCTGACAATAGAAAATGAACTCCTTAACACCAGTAACCCTCTCCCCAGATGGAACTATAAAAAAGCAAACTGGACAATGTACAGACATCGTACAGGTACCCTGGTGGGACAGCTGTCCATAGAAGGTAAGGATATTAACAGCATAGTGAAGGAATTCAATGCTTGTATCCTTCAGGCCGCTCGTGAAACCATTCCCAGAGGAGCTCGCAGGGACTATAAACCATACTGATCTAGTGAGCTGGGAAAACTCCATGATGACGTGGAAGCAGCTCGAAAGCAAGCAGAAAATAGACCATGCCAAGAACACCACAATAATTACCAACATTCTAAGGCCAAATTTCAGAGAGCAAAGCTGCAAGCCAGACGGGAAAGTTGGAGAGAGAAAACAGAGTCCCTAAACTTTGAAAAGGATGGAAGGAAACTGTGGAAACTAATCAAACAGTTAAATGATGAGAGTACTGGAAGAAGTACAAAGGTTACACTAATAGAGGATGGGAAAACTCTTACAGGTAAGCAGGTAGCAGATCACTTTGCTCGCATGTTTGCACAGGACTGCAACATTGATATCCATCCAGAGAAGGAGCGTACAGTGCGCATCGAGCCACAGAAAGAGGAGGAACAAGTCAGAAAAGTGGAGGTCATGGATGCACCAATCACACGCAGTGAGTTAGACCTAGCAGTTAGTAAACTGAAACCAAGGAAATCACCAGGACCAGATGGAGTGTCCAATGAAATGATCAAGAACCTGGGAATGGCAGCAATGGGAAAGCTGTTGTATATTTTCAATATGTGCTGGAGCACAGGTAAGTTACCTCAAATCTGGAAGGAAGCAAGCATGGTACCACTGCTAAAACCAGGGAAAAACAGTGATACTGCCTCCAGCTACAGGCCAATCAGTCTCACTAGCTGCCTATGCAAAACGATGGAACGCATCATTGACCTGAGGCTAAAATGGTACCTAGAAAGTGAAAACCTTCTCGTTCCACAACAAGCAGGATTTAGGCAGTACTACAGTACGGAAGATCAAGTGACCTATCTCTCTCAAGAGATTGAGGATGCATTCCAAGAGAAAAACCTTGTACTAGCAGCGTGGATAGACCTGAAGAAAGCCTTTGATAAAGTATGGAAAAAAGGTCTGCTGTGGAAACTAAGAAACTGCAATGTGAATGGAAGACTGTATAACTGGATAAAGTCCTATTTACACAATAGAAGAGCTAGAGTAGTAATGGATGGACACAACAGCCAGAAAGTACTTCTGCGACACGGTGTACCACAAGGAGGAGTCCTTTCGCCTACACTATTCCTTGTATTCATTAATGACCTGGTCAAGGAACTTCCCTATGGAATCAAAGCGGCACTGTATGCAGATGATCTGGTCATGTGGTGTACAGATGAATATGCGACAGTTGCTACACAGAGACTCCAAAGAGCAGCAGACATCTTGACATCATGGACAAACAAATGATGTGTAAGTATCAACACAGAGAAATCAAGTACCACTCTGTTCACCCTCTCATCTAAACAGAAAGCAGGTAAGATCTTTGTAAATGAAATACCCTTAAGGATGGACAACCAACCCACTTACTTAGGAGTGACTCTTGACTCAAAACTGACGTGGAAGCAACACATCAACAGTGCAGAAGCAAAAGCCAGAAGAAAACTAGCCATATTAAGAAAATTGAGTGGAACCACATGGGGAGCTAGTGAAAGAATCCTCAAGAATGTATATCAGCAAAGTATTCTACCACATTTAGAATATGGCTCAACATCTTGGTGCACAGCATCAAACACTACGTTGCATAATCTAGACAAGGTTCAAAATCAGTCACTACGGATTATCACAGGTGCCATGAGGTCCACACCAATAGTAGAAATGCAGAAAATAGTTGGTGTTCAAGCGCTAAAGGAACGTAGAGACACAAAGGTCATGACCATGGGAGAAAAATTCCTTAGCTCTGTAAGCCATCCCCTGAAGGAGAGATTCAATAACTTGGCATTAGGACGGCTTAAAAGAAGCAGCTTCATTCATCAGGCCAAGCGTATGCGTAAGCTGATACCAGACCTTCCAGCTGTAGTCGCTCCATTATCATCTGTACCAGAGCATACACCATGGAAAGAAGCAGATTATACACAAATATCTATTCAGACTGAAGTGAAAGGTGTGCAGAATGGTGAGATGCAGAGCAGTCTTGTAAGATCAACAGCCACACTTAGTGTTCTAGATGACAAATATCCATGTGACACCTGGATACGTGTGTATACAGATGGATCTGCACATAATGCCATAAAGAATGGAGGGGCAGGAGCATATATTGAATATCCAAACAACACCATTGACAAGATTTCCATACCCACTGGTAAATACTGCAACAACTTTGATGCAGAAGTTAGGGCAATTATTGCTGCAGTTGAAAAACTATCAGACTCCAGAATTGATACATGTCCTGTAGTAATTCTCACAGATGCAAGATCAGTACTGGAGGCTCTTCAGTGCAACAAACTACCAGACCTAAAGGATGCCTTGTCAAAAATTGGCTTACAACATGGAGTCACTTTGCAATGGATTCCCTCCCACTGTGGGATACCAGGCAATGAGAAAGCTGACCAACTGGCTAAAGAGGGCACTGAAATGGAGCAACCAGACATACCAATCACTTATAATCAGAAGAAAAGCATGATAAAAACCTACAGGAAGCCACAAACACCACCACATGATGACTATCACATGCTAAACAGAAAGGAACAAGTCACCATCTTCCGTCTCCGAACAGGACACAGCCGACTCCGAAGTCATATGTATACAAAGTTTAAGGTTGGTACTACTAATCTGTGTACATGTGCCCAGGTGCCCCAAACTGTGGAACATATCCTCCAGAACTGCATCAACTACGAGTCACTGAGAAATAATTACTGGCCCAGTGAAACCACTAAAGAAGATAAGCTCTATGGTTCCATACATGAATTACAAAAAACAGTGAAATTTATCCAAGAGACAGGACTGCAGATATAGACAGACAGTGCGAACGAAGAAGAAGAAGAAGAAGAAGAAGAAGAGAGAGAGAGAGAGAGAGAAAAGGAGAAATAGCAGAGAAAAGTCGATTCCCTGCATCCAGATTTCCTGACTCAGAGACCTGCTTAAGTCAGTTTTGAGAGATTGCTCTATTTCCCTTCTGGCTCTGGCGTCATTACTGGGAAAGTTCACGGGCTCTAATCGTTAAATCTGTTATCACCCGCCTTGAACTCTGGACGGAAATTAGGATCTAGACCAGTGGTTTCCGAATTTTTGAGAACATGGCACACACATATGAACACTGTAAACCTTAAGGTTCATTATTCTGGCCCAGCGACAGAAGGATTGGTTACATAATGGTATTTTACTAATAATACTAAATGGACTCTCTCAAACCAGCAACATATCTACAGACTCTTCGTAGCGTACACTGTTTGCTAATAGCTGACCTTGACATTTAAACAATTACTTTTAAGAAAATATAGTAAAAAGTCGCTTAGATTTTGGTTTAATCAGTCAGCCCTCCTTCTGTAACAGTAACTTTTTTTTCGTCCTGCGTCCAGCTTCAGTTGTACCTATAACTGCAAACTGTTGCTCTTTGCAGCCAAGGCTGTGATTATGATTAATTGCAAGTACTGTGTCAGGTGGGTAGTTTACTTGTGTGGGACGAGAAACAGTGGACCAGAGGAAAGGTCTTGTCCACAGATTTCCAGTTCTTCATCACGAGAACCATCGCTAGTCCTGTCCTGGCAGTCAGAACAAAGGTCATGTCCTGGCAGTCAGAACAAAGGTCATGTCCTGGCAGTCAGAACAAAGGTCATGTCCTGGCAGTCAGAACAAAGGTCCTGTCCTGGCAGTCAGAACAAAGGTCATGTCCTGGCAGTCAGAACAAAGGTCCTGTCCTGGCAGTCAGAACAAAGGTCATGTCCTGGCAGTCAGAACAAAGGTCCTGTCCTGGTAGTCAGAACAAAGGTCCTGTCCTGGTAGTCAGAACAAAGGTCCTGTCCTGGCAGTCAGAACAAAGGTCCTGTCCTGGTAGTCAGAACAAAGGTCATGTCCTGGCAGTCAGAACAAAGGTCATGTCCTGGCAGTCAGAACAAAGGTCCTGTCCTGGTAGTCAGAACAAAGGTCCTGTCCTGGTAGTCAGAACAAAGGTCCTGTCCTGGCAGTCAGAACAAAGGTCCTGTCCTGGTAGTCAGAACAAAGGTCCTGTCCTGGTAGTCTGGTAGAAGGAGCAGATCACCGAGTTACTAGTAACACAAGAAAGTGATGAAAGGAGGTCAGCACTGGTTCACAAGTTCCATAATATCAGAAAGATTTAGAACATGGTCTTTGTCAGCACTAGTTTACGTGCTCGTAGCACCAGAAAGATTTAGAACATGGTCTTTATCAGCACTAGTTTACGTGTTCGTAGCACCAGAAAGATTTAGAACATGGTCTTTATCAGCACTAGTTTACGTGCTCGTAGCACCAGAAAGATTTAGAATATGGTTTTGTCAGCATTTCTTGGCCTGTTCACAGCACCAGAAAGATTTAGAATATAGTCTTTGTCAGCAATAGTTCACAAGTCTAATGACACTAGAAATATCTGGTATATAGTCTTAACCAGCTCTATACGGCCTGTACAATAATGGTCAATATCAGTTATATTACTCTCTGGAATCTTTTGAAAAACTCAGATTTAGATGTCCAAGTAATCTAGAAGTCATTCAATTGGTTTAGATGTTGTCCAAGCAATCTACAGATTTTCACTTGGTTTATACAATCTGTTCTAGTGATCTAGAGATCTCGAACGTAGTCTGTAATCTTCCTCGTCTGGCATTTTAAACATAAAATCTGTGACTCCATGGCATTCTCTTATTATACCGTATCTTACGCAATACCTTCCTCCATGATTTACAGTTTCAGAATAACTGTTCCATCGTTTCCTTTTCTCCGGTTTTTAAAAGCAGGGGAAAGTCTGATATTAAATATGAGACTGGAAAAAAAATCGATTGATAGAAGCTTTTCAGAAAAGATTTGAAAAGTGATTCTCAACATCCCAGTTGCCAATCCTCCCTATTCAACCGAGGTTGGCTCTCCTTCCCTTCCCTCCCCTAACGCTCCCCCATGTATTAAATTTAAATTAGTCATTCATAAAAGAGTTTAACCAGTATACGTTTATGATTTGCATCATCGTCATCACTGCACTCTGGACATATCCATAGGTACTCAAATCCTCCTTCAATATATCCATCAGCCTCCTATGGCTGATACTGCCCTTTCTGTGTTGGCTTACAAGTCCTCTCACGCGCTCAATATGCCTTTCATTCCTGGTCGTGCCATACTGTACTCCTAGCTCTCTCATTCTAAACAGCAATGCAGATTCGCTTCTCTCGAAGTTCTCCACTCTGCCTATCTCTCTAAGCGCACTGACAATATCGGCTCTATACAGTGGTTGTCCATCTGCGAAGACGGAAGAGCCATCCAACTTTTCATTTCCCTGGATGCTCAGGGACATAGATGAAGATGGCTCTGCCAGTCGATGATCTCTGCAATGACTCAGGCCAATGACTGCGAACAGAGCCTGCCTCAACCTTCCGGATCCTACTCATTGAATCACTTAGAATGCAGACACGGGCATAGTCTCGTAACTCCAGCCATAGGAACGTTTTCGTTACCGTTATCACCGCTATCGTCATACTGCTTGTTTTCATAGCGACAGCACCGCTGGCTTCCTGGATTGTTCTGCCTGCTGAGAGCGCTGTGAATGCCCATGCACTCCTTTGATGTCGTACAACAGATCCATCTGTATGAATAACTGCCTCTGCTGCACTGGAGTTTTCACCAACGAAGGCATTAACCTCTGCATTCACAGCAAGTGGATTCTGTTCCCTGCTAATCTTGTCAAACCTGACAATCACGAAAAGCTGCCCGTGAACGCTGGAGGTACAGGTGCCCATTTCTCGCCAGGGTTGTTGATGCTAAGATCACAAACCTGCTAGACAACATCTGCATGACCCATCCATGATTTGTCCCTTTTTAGCCTGTCGCCTTTTTTTCTCAGAGGAGCTCTTGCTGCAGTTGGTGCTCTTTATCTTTGCTTATCTTGAGGTATGCACGCCCACTCCAGGTCTTTGTCCTGTGATTCATAGTTGGGAGATCAAGGAAGTATCGCATCGGTACACAGGACGTGTCTCTCGCACGCCCCAAGAGAAATGTACACTCGTACATTATAGATCATCTTCCAATGGAAAAATAAATACCTCCAGTTACTTCCTTGGAAAAAAATTCCTACCCTTAAACTTAAAATTCCTGCTTTGGGAACCACCTTCCTCCCGTTTGAGAATCACTGGATCAGAGAAATATGGACACTCAGAAATAGATTTATATAAGAGCAACAACTCTAGCTTTCTCAATGCTGTTCTTTTTTTCAAAGTGGTGAAAAAGGGATACTCCGAAGTTTCTAACATTTTATTTTTTTGTTTACTTTTGTTTGTTTGTTTGTTCGTTTGTTTGTTTGTTTGTTTGTAGATAAAAAGTGAATCGGGAGGTTAAATGTAGAGTATGAGCAATAGAGATAAGACAAAGGTTAACAGAATTTATGAGATTTTAACACAGACAGACAGGCAGACAGACAGACAGAGACAAGCAGGCAGGCAGTTAGACAAGACAGATACCAAAAGCAGAGACATACGAAGATAGCACAGCCAAAAACTTCGAGTGACGTCCAGATAGGCGTGAGCCATCATGCTGTCTACGGAGTTTGATTTTTCAAATAATCCATTCAAATGTGTACACTATCGCACAAGTACACACACTACTCGGCCATACGATGTTCTCTAATATTTCATAACATATTCACATATCAAATAATATGGGGACTTAGACGCTGTCCGATTTGGCAGTCATAGATCCATAGCTGACACGCTTGCGTCAGGGTTTGTGAACCATAGCTAATCAAGACCCTGTCTCATCTCTCCTTTGGTACCCTCAGTAACAGGCCTAGCCTGGCTAACAGGGCAGGGATCGCCACAACCTCCATGGTGGTGGAGCTTGCTAAAGAAGTACCGCACATCCCCTACTTTTTAGCTACACTCAAGGACTGAAAAAAAAAGAATCAACAGCAATACCCCGCTCCCAATCCGATACGATGCTGTGCCTCAATATCTCCATTGCATCGGCTATAAAGAATCAGCTAGTAGTTCCAGGGAGACAGAATGAAAGGTCAAAAAAGAGGAAGAACAACAACAACAACCAATTCATATCTGCCTTTTCTATATACTCATCTACCTGCCTAATATATACATTTCAGTACGCACGATTCCCTCTACAACAACCGGTCTGTCTAAACACCTGCACATTTAATTTATACCTCTTTGTCCCTCTACTTGTATTCACGTTTCCAATCACCCGAACCGTACGATTTATAACCACACTGAGGTCAGCCGGCCTCTCAGATAACAGGGCTCACTAAAACTCAGTTATTTGCATTTGTCGCTAGTGCTCACGCAAGCTTCACTTTATTTGCTAATGTCACACTGTCTGTGCACGTTCCGTGGGCCCATGCTAAAACGAAGCACTATCATTCTGAGCCAAATACATAAATAAAGTTTACATGGCGGCGTTACTGATACAGCTCACACGGAGGGTGATATTTACAAGTGACTACGAATCTTCAGAGCGGAACTAAATAACGAAATAGTATACTCGACTCTTACATCCAGGTCAGTAGTTGGAATTTGACTCCAGTTACCCAGCTGGTTATCAGTCTCGATGAACTCACCGCACACGGGTAAGGTACGAACCTTGCGGCACACCTGTCAGCCCCACCACCGAAAAATGAACTTATAAATAAATAGCAATAATGTTAAGCTGACTCGGTCCGTCTATTCTTCTTGTGTTTTCAACCAGCGGTAAAGAGATCCACCGCCGGCTTGCTGGACCGGTCGCAGTGTGAGGGAAGAATTTAACCCGAACCCCATCAAGATGTATGTGTCCCCTTAATCTTCAAAGGTGTATGAGGAAGGAGGCAAGACAAGATAAGGTAAGCTGATACTCGCATACCTACAACATGCCTACGAACACTTCATGACACGCCAGTGTAGATCATCCAGACTTTGATCTGTCAAAATTACCTCGAAAGAGTCGTTTCTGCAACAAAAACTAGCCTGTATATTTGACAACTTTTTGTGGACGAAAGTGTGTCTTATAACCAGGGGCTTCGTGGAGAAATCTTCTGGGGTGGTGCATACCTTACCCCCAATTTCAGGGCTTACCCAATTGACTAACCATTCTGTTTTCATCAACTACTGGGCCTTCTTAAAACAGGGGACGCCATCCAGGCTCCAGGGCGATGTAACCGCTGGACCCTTGTCTTATTTTTTTAACTGCATATAGGTCGACAGATCATACACATGCGTAAATTTAGAACAGTCTCCAAGTAGCTATCAAAGTATTGTTGTTATAATTACGATAATTGTCTCCAATAATTAATAATAGGTTACAGTTGTTGCTGACAGACTGAACAGTTCTAGTCGACCTAACAGAGCTATTAAAATAAGTTTTTGACAATTATATTAGACAAAATTTCCTCTGAAATCGAACAATATCTGCCTGCAACCTGATGCACACTAGAGTAAACTGTACACAACGACCTCATTTTATTAAGGATAAATAGATGTTCATTTACAATAGATCTTTGTATTCGAAACTAAAGTCACGTTTACAGCAGACATTCCACAAATATTAATGGACGTCAGTCATCAAAAGCTCTCTCTAAGTCTCAGTTTTCCTAAATACAGCTAGAAGAACGTTTCCCGCTACTGTTGGCAACCTTGGTTACAAAGTCCTCCATTATTTTCGTGACGTGAAGATAACAAGGGCGCAGAAGGAAAAAAAAAAACTGCTTATTAACTTCAGCAAGGGCGAGGCCACTTAATTAGCCAAAGTCCAAACCCACTCTCGTAAATTAACTACGACACTGCTCTCATAGTAATGAAGGTCTAGTCATTTCAGCCAAGAAACTTGCACCGTGAACTTGCCGTGTAGGAGAAGCTGCGAAAACGTCATGGAGTAGTCCAGCTGCACCCCCCCCCCCCCCCCCAATTTGCCTTCTCAAGTATTACAGCTCTTTATTAACGGTCACACAAAAAATAGTGAACCCTAATTTGTACAAGCTGCTCAATTAACAGAATTACTTCAGGCAAACAAAGAACAAAACAAAACAAAAACGAGAGGACCTTATTGGCCTTGGAAAGCTATTTCCGGAACGTATACAGGAAAACAAATAATTAGATCGGCCAGAAATATAAAAGTCTGCATACATGTGACGAGTCTGATCACGCTCTCAAAAGAAGTATTTACATTTTACCGGATAAATAACGACAGTAATTTTTGGTCGTATTATTTATTCAGATAAATTCACTAGAAACGTCACTGAGTAACAAAATTTATTGCATGTCATGATGACCGCATTACTATTTATAAATTTGAGTGAAGAAAGACAAAAGTTAATAAAACACTTTTACAGAAGGTTTTCGGGTGTATATATATATATATATATGAACGTGTGTATATATGTATATTAGAGCATCAGGCTGGAACGCCTGGAACAATTTCAATCAATCTTGGCACACATATGACTTACAATCTGGACAATGCACTGTGGGAGTTAGATAATCCCTAGGATCCCTGGGGGGCCTTGGTGGTGGGGGCTTCGATCGATGCAAACAATAACCCACTGAACGACGGGAAGTAACTCCTGTTACATTTATGCCTGTTACGGATTGCCGGCCGTGAGGGACAAAGGTCACCCCACACAAATCGATGACGTTATATCTGCTGAGGTGCCGAACCTTTGGCAGTGATAACAAGAAACATTATACACAGAGCAGATTTCTGCTTCACGAAGGACACCCTACTGTTGTTCACCTCAGTGTCCATTTAGAAAATGGTCAGAGTGTTTATTTCATATCAGATAGCGCCCATACAGTGGTTGATCAGCCGGCCACATGGGGGCCCTAGCGGTGGGAGGGGGGGCTAGAGGTGGGGATGGGATGGGGGTGACATTTACAAATCATCGAAAACGACCGATATTAGTATCGAATCCACAGTTTTTGGATCGCTGAGATGAATAATGACATACTCGATGCCGTTTAAGTCCAAGTTCAGCCCCCATCGGCTTAAGGGGTCCTCGGGCTGGGGGTGGGAAGGCGGTGGCATGTATCAAGCTTCGAAAACGACTGATATTAGTGTCGAATCCATAGTTTTCGGGGTCCTTGAGATGAATATGTACATTCCCAATGCCGTTTAAGTCTAAGCTCAGCTCCCATCGGCTTGGGGGGCCCTTGGGCTGGGGATAGGAAAGCGGTGGCATGTACCCAGCATCTAAAACGGTCGATATTAGTGTCGAATCCATAGTTTTCGGAGTCCTTTAGGTGAAAGGGGACATTCCCGATGCCGTTTAAGTCCAAGCTCAGCCTCCATCGGCATGGGGTGTGGGGTCTGGGGTGAGAATTGGAAATAAAATGTCCAAATTGACCGAGATTAGTTTCGAATCCATAGTGTTCGGGGTCGCTAAGCTGATTGATGACAGTCTTGATGACAATTAAACCGAAGTTTAGTCCAGTAGAACGAATAGAATTCTGTAGAACAATCTAGACTCTGTAGAACCTTCTAGAAGGTTGTGGAAATGAATAGAACTTTCGTGATTGGGATAAATAAATACCCGGGCAACGTCTGGTACTCAGCTAGTTAATAGATAAATTAGAAATGTACCAAATATTCACATTCTTATTTGCCATCTGCCGACTAACAGAGAAACTAGAATATTCGTAATCGAAAAATACCAACAGAAAACGTCAAAGTTCTGTTGTAGACGTTCTTATCCCAATAAGTAAACGGCCAGTTGCGAATACTCACTCACATTTTGCTCGAATAAGAATATATATATATATATATATATATATATATATATATATATATATACTCTATTTTCATCTACTTTCTGACGCATGGTATTAATAAGACAAATTATGATTCAACAGACCATTATCTTGGTGCTCTCGTGCATTTTTAATTTGAATCTACGATTTATCGAGTTTTCTCACATGAATGTCTACTCAATATCTATTTTTTTTCTTAAACTGTAGACAGAATAACGGCCAGAAAGATGTTCTCAGTGCCTAACGCCGGTGCAAAGGCACCACAGACTGTAAGATTCGTATCTCTAGTCCAGTGTTTCCTAAAGTTTCTTAGATCATGTTCCACCTCAACTGCTCAAAGTTTTTGATATCCCCACTCACCCCACTCCGCTACCAACCAAGTTCTGAAAACGTCACTGCTCTGGCGTACGATTAATCCATCACTGTTCTGACGTAGGATGAATCCATCACTATTCTGACGTAGGATGAATCCATCACTGTTTTGACGTAGGATGAATCCATCACTGTTTTGACGTAGGATGAATCCATCACTGTTTTGACGTAGGATGAATTCATCACTGTTTTGACGTAGGATGAATCCATCACTGTTTTGACGTAGGATGAATTCATCACTGTTTTGACGTAGGATGAATTCATCACTGTTTTGACGTAGGATGAATCCATCACTGTTTTGACGTAGGATGAATCCATCACTGTTTTGACGTAGGATGAATCCATCACTGTTTTGACGTAGGATGAATTCATCACTGTTTTGACGTAGGATGAATCCATCACTGTTTTGACGTAGGATGAATCCATCACTGTTTTGACGTAGGATGAATTCATCACTGTTTTGACGTAGGATGAATCCATCACTGTTTTGACGTAGGATGAATCCATCACTGTTTTGACGTAGGATGAATCCATCACTGTTCTGACGTAGGATGAATTCATCACTGTTTTGACGTAGGATGAATCCATCACTGTTTTGACGTAGGATGAATCCATCACTGTTTTGACGTAGGATGAATCCATCACTGTTTTGACGTAGGATGAATCCATCACTGTTTTGACGTAGGATGAATCAATCACTGTTTTGACGTAGAATGAATTCATCACTGTTCTGACGTAGAATGAATTCATCACTGTTCTGACGTAGAATGAATCAATCACTGTTTTGACGTAGAATGAATCAATCACTGTTTTGACGTAGAATGAATCAATCACTGTTTTGACGTAGGATGAATCAATCACTGTTTTGACGTAGAATGAATCTATCACTGTTTTGACGTAGGATGAATCAATCACTGTTTTGACGTAGAATGAATCTATCACTGTTTTAACGTAGAATGAATCTATCACTGTTTTAACGTAGGATGAATCAATCACTGTTTTGACGTAGAATAAATCTATCACTGTTTTGACGTAGAATGAATCTATCACTGTTTTGACAGTGAATCCATCACTGTTTTGACGTAGAATGAATCAATCACTGTTTTGAAGTAGGATGAAAGTGTCAAAAATATTTTTAACATTACTTGACTGTCACAAAGATGTAAATGAAAGGAATAAAAAGAACACTTATATTTTTTTTAAAATGTATCTGCCCTGTTAAAGCAAAGAAAAAAATCCAGACAATTAGAACAAGAATCTCTAATTCTTGTTCATTTAAAACTGAATAGCTACATTAACACGAAGAAATGACGTGCTTAAATTCTTTATTAGAGTAACCACTTCATTATTTGTTCCGCTAAATTTCCTTGCGTCCTCCAAAGCTAAACATTCATCCACATTTTTCCAAACCCAGTCAATCTCAGGTCGTCATATTTCTGGAAATTAGCGAACTTTTCTAGAGCTGTGTATGTGTGTATGTGTATGTGAATTAACTTGTCTGAAGCCTTCCACCTCCGGTCTGTCCTCATGTTAGTTAAAGAGAGATAACGACTTTATTTTAACGAGCTACCTAATTAGGGCTAATTCTAATAGAAAGACGTTAACTATAGCGGCACATTCTGAAATATTCCACATTATCCATCATCAGGTTCCTTCAACAGACAGACAGACAGACAGACAGATAAGCAGGCAGGCAGGCAGACAGACAGACCTGGCGACTTTGGTTAAAATAACTTGTACTGTCATCCGATTGTTTGTCCTTCTCTGAGGCCATATTGAATTTCTGTATTCTTACGTTGTCGTAATCTAAAAGTTTTCGTCGGAATACATACCTACCTACCTAATATTCACTTAACTTAGATACTGATCAACCAATCTGGTGATGATGGTTGATCATCATCATCTTCTACGCCATTAAACGATCTGCCACAATTCATCCTTATTTGCCCCATGTGTGACACGCCCTCGAGATTTTTTCCCCTCATTTACTTGTTCGTACTACAGAAAATTCTATTTCTTTGAGCACTTTCTCAAAACGAATGTTGAAATATATACTTGAATCTGAAGAAAATGCCAGTTGTAATAAAAAAATATTATTATTATTATTGAATATTCCTATTTTTATCTGATATTTCCATCATATTGTGTGATCGTACTGATCAGCCACGTATCCGTATTGATAGACATTTTACAAAGTTCTGCAGTTGTTCTTTGTAAAGAACTGATAGCCGAAGGCTGTTGGACACAATAAACTATTTTCATACTGGAAGTTGTAAATAAATGAATGAACCACGACAATACGGTTTTATTCCAGGTACAATATAAGAGAAACTATTTTCAGGTGGGAAAAACACGGAAGATGATTTTATTAGTGATGCCTTCTATTTTTTCTTTTCATTTGACAGGAAGAGAGTTCAAATAAAAGAAACCTGTCTAACCTTTCGTAAACTTTCCAGACAGACAGACAGGCGGACAGACAGACAGACAGGCAGGCAGATAGACAGGCAGACAGGAGCCGAACAGACAGACTGGCAGACAGGCAGGAAGACTGACAAACAGACAGGCAGGGAGGCAGGCAGAAAAACGGACGGAGGGCACACAGACAGGCAGGAAGACTGACAAACAGACAGGCAGGGAGAAAAACGGACGGAGGGCACACAGACAGGGAGGCAGACTGACAGACGGACGGACGGACGGACAGACAGACAGACAGACAGACAGACAGACAGACGGACGGACGGACGGACGGACGGACAGACAGACAGACAGACGGACAGACGGACGGACGGACGGACGGACAGACAGACAGACAGACGGACGGACGGACAGACAGACAGACAGACGGACGGACGGACGGACGGACGGACGGACAGACAGACAGACAGACAGACAGACGGACGGACGGACGGACGGACAGACAGACAGACAGACAGACAGACGGACGGACGGACGGACGGACGGACGGACGGACAGACAGACAGACAGACAGACAGATAGATAGATAGATAGATAGATAGATAGATAGATAGATAGATAGATAGATAGATAGATAGATAGATAGATATTGCAACTAATTCTTTACTCTGGGCTGGCACATGATGATGATGATAATTATATAGCTGTCTCTCACGCTCTCTCTTTCTCTGTCTATCTGTCTGTCATCGCCACCATTACCCTCACCATTTTGTTTGAATTACAACCCAAACTATTTTCGTAAAAGAGCCATTCTAATAAATTGTCAGATTTGTCTCACATCCATTGTGGACGCATTAATGTACTGTCACACCATCATTAAACGTACTACCTTGTATAAACGCTCGTCCATTAATTATGTCAGCTATATATTCCCTCCCCCACCCTAAATAACATTATCTCCAAAAATCTGTATTATATCAATTATGTATTTACTGTTTGTACTATATCAGTCATGTATTTACTGTTTGTACTATATCAGTCATGTATTTACTGTTTGTACTATATCAGTCATGTATTTACTGTTTGTACTATATCAGTCATGTATTTACTGTTTGTACTATATCAGTCATGTATTTACTGTTTGTACTATATCAGTCATGTATATACTGTTTGTACTATATCAGTCATGTATTTACTGTTTGTGCTATATCAGTCATGTATTTACTGTTTGTACTATATCAGTCATGTATATACTGTTTGTACTATATCAGTCATGTATTTACTGTTTGTACTATATCAGTCATGTATTTACTGTTTCATGTAACCAAAGGCAATCGGTCAAACATATAAACCTATTCTGCACTCTACAAAGAGATTAGGAAATTTATCATTATATGTCATCTCAAGTGTTTGTTCTGGTCATTAATTGCGTATAGAATTTATTCCCATTTTCACAAAGGCTAAAATGTCCTTTTATGTTGTGATGAGTTACAACAGTGGTTCTTAACCTTGGTTCCATGGGCCTTGGTGGTATCCACAGAACGTATTTTGGTTTGTTTTTTTTTGGGTGAGTCCATGGACCTGTAAATGCAATCGCTTTATTAAAAAAAAAAATCATAGCGTCATCTTGGTTCTATTTATTGCATTATTTCTTAATAAGGGGGGCACATATTTTCTTGGGGTAGAAAAAGGGGAAAAGGGGGGGGGGGGGGGGGGGTCTTGTAACAGAATATAGAGGCGCAAGAATGCTACACGAGATTTGGGTGAAATTGTCATGAGACGTAAATGACGTCACTAAAAGTCTCGGTTGGGTGTCCAAGGGGAGTCTTGGAGAGAAATTGGTAGCGGCCGACAGTGTGAGCCGTTGTAGGATGTAGATGTGTTTTCGTCGTCTCTGTTTGTTCTACCAACAAGAAGAGACTGATGCGTATCGATTCTTTGTGTTCTTGGCTACTGGTGGAAGTTAGACATGGTGTCTATTATGTTTTATTCTGTTTGGCTGCCTACTGTGGACATGTTACTCGCCGTACTTCAGTAGTTATTGAATTTTCATCATCATCGTCGTCATCATCATCATCATCAAGTCATGCATTAAATGCCTAGTGTGTTCTAACGGACGGCGTTGCTTAGTGCCCTTCATCAACTGTTCTACATTGATGTGAGATCCCCTGTTTGGGTACCTGGAAAGTATTTGCCTTTCAGGACTAGCGTGTTGCTGACTCTGACGTTATGTAAGTACGAAAAAAAATGCAGTCTTCTGGCGACATAACAGGTAAAGTCCACAGTCAATAAATATGTATATATTACAGAGGCCCAATTAACAGGCATAAAATCCTTTTATGAGGTTGAAAGACTCGCCGAAGAAAATTGGCGAACTACTTTGCGAGCCCTATGTGACGTTTAACTGCACGGGAAGGATATAAGATAAGATATAAGAAGATATAAGATAAGATTACATTGAACCATCAAGAGTTTGAGAACTTAAATAAATTCGAATACTAGGTTCAATCATTACCATCAATGGCGAGTGCGCATTGGAAATCAAAAGAAGACAAGCAGCTGCATCACAGAAACTAGCACAAATGAAGAGTATGTGGCAAGGTGTCAACAAGAAGACAAAGTTATGGTTACTAAGAGCTTACATATTCCCAGTGGCAACATACGGATGTGAAACATGGATACTTAACAAATCACTTGAAAAGAGAATAACGGCATTTGAAATGAAATGTTACAGAAGGGCACTTAGAATACGAATCATGGATAGAACGACAATTAAATAAATAGATATTGATGGAATTAGGTGTCGCAGAAAACTGGCTCATTAACACCATAAAAATTATAAAGCTGAGATACTTCGGTCATATCAAGAGACACAATAGCTTGGAGAGATGATCGTAAAAGGCATAGTGCCCAGTCACATCAAGAGACACAACAGCTTGGAGAGGTTGATCGTAGAAGGCATAGTGCCCGGCCACATCAAGAGACACAATAGCTTGGAGAGATGATCGTAAAAGGCATAGTGCCCAGTCACATCAAGAGACACAACAGCTTGGAGAGGTTGATAGTAGAAGGCATAGTGCCCGGTCACATCAAGAGACACAACAGCTTGGAGAGATTGATAGTAGAAGGCATAGTGCCCGGTCACATCAAGAGACACAACAGCTTGGAGAGGTTGATCGTAGAAGGCATAGTGCCCGGCCACATCAAGAGACACAACAGCTTGGAGAGATTGATAGTAGAAGGCATAGTGCCCGGTCACATCAAGAGACACAACAGCTTGGAGAGGTTGATCGTAGAAGGCATAGTGCCCGGCAAAAGAGAAAAGGGGGCACCTCGCCGTGGGTGGACTCAGGATATCACGGAAAAGTCTGAATGTGTCACTGCAAGACGCCGGTCAACTTGCGCAAGACCGTATTGCATTCAGGGAGGCTGTGAGAGAGAGTATATACACTGAATTATAACTCTAGCTAGTTACAGGGTGGATCATCCTCATTGCACATCAGACAGTTAGTCCATAAGAGCTGTGGTCTGTAAAAAATAAAACACACTTTTTCTCATTCTTAATAAATGTTCATGTTCGTGCATGGCTGACGGTTTACTGACAATGTCTCGTTGTTAAGGAAATCACAATTTCTTGCAAATGTCAACCCCCTTACAACCCGCTTCACATTCTTTAATATCTGGAGCTCGTCTAAATTGCTGCCTTCAGAAAAAATGAAAAATGGCCAATTTACAACACTGCATGGTGCATCCTCCATTTCCGCACGCTTCCGACAAAATTCCACCCAGATTCTTGCTTTCATAGTTAGTGTCCTTCTTCTTCTTCTTCTTCTTCTTCTTCTTCGTTCACTTCTACCACCAAAAACCGCACTGTGAACCTACTGAATTCACGCATGTGGTCCTCGTTAGGTCCCGTGGTCTCCTGTGTGGTCCAAAATAGACCACACGAGTTCCAAGAAAGGACCACAAGGGGTTCAGAGTATCACAGTGCTTTAGCCTGTATTCTTGGTGGGTCTCGGAAGCGGGATTGCGTGACACCGTGGTTTTCATTGCACCAGTTTGGTCTAGGGTTGGACTTTCTCACCGGAAGACCTCGACGTGTTTGGAAGTTAGTGTCCTTGATTTGCTACCCCCTCCTGTTTTGTTTTTTTTTAACCAAAACTGCTAGCATACATCTCAGTCACCACCAACATCAAATTAACACTCATAAAACATCTTATATCAATCACAAGAGAAAGTGATTTATTTAACATCACAGAGAAATCACTACATAAGTACAAGAATCATGCACATTCATTTAGTCCTCGAAACCCTAGCAAATAAAACATGCATTGCACGTGCCTCATTGTCAAACCTCTTCTAGTACAGTTCGACAAAACAGCAACTTGGCACTGCGGCTCTAAAATGTTTTCTCCTCTTCCTTTACAGGTCACATCTTAAATATTCCACCAGTGTTTGGCGGCTGGCGGTACCAGTTCTTTCAGAGAGCTAGGCAAATAACGAGAAAAGTAGTAGAGCGAAATGATAGGAGAAAGCGTTTTTAATGCCAGTCGATTATATGTAGCGCCCACACCTGACACAACCTGAATTGTATTCCTACGCGGAACAGTAGGTGTACACCGCCCATACCTGACACAACCTGAACTATATTCCTACGCGGAGCAGTGGGTGTACACATGAACTCTTTCCCTTCTGAACTATTTTCCCCATCTGTGTCAAAATAAATTGTGATAAGAAATTTTGATACAGAGGAACAAGAACAAAGGTACTCTATAATTTAAAACCACAGGTTTGGTGCTGCTTTTCATTTTAATAGACTTTGCACTCTAAGCACCGATTTACATAAATTCTCAGGATCTACTAACCCTGCCAATGTTGTTTCGGAGCAAAGGAGTTAAAGGGTTTTTAATGTAATATTCCATACTCCTGCAAGTTCACTATTTTCGCTTAGCTTGCCCTTACTGGTTTTTCTATTCTTTTTTTCTATTTAAACTGAAATCCATATACTGAAGACTATTAACAAAAACACGTCCGTGATGCAACAGCTGGACTAGCTTTAAAACCTACTGTACTTACGTATAACTGTATGAATTACTCATTTGTGCTTGTACAATTCTTTGCAACGGAAAGAACGAAAGTTGCGTTTCTGTGAGAAAGCAGAGATCTCATGAACCTACGCAAAATTTCACAGTGTGTGTACGAAAAACTTCCATTAATAAAAAAGTAATGTGTTTATGTAAGAAGACCAAATACGTTAATGGGATTTAAGTAAGAGTAAAGAAGGTATTTTGATAAAGAATCTTGGAGCGGTATAGAAAATGAATTATGGTTAATAAATGTTTGAATCTTGAGTTTTAAATTCACGAAGAAGTATCACACAGCGCCAAGGAAAGATTATGCACGTAAAACTAATAGAGACGGACTGTTGGTAGATTAATATACACAGTCAAGTTATTGCATTTTTGCTGTACATTCTCACTTTGTCTGCTCCAAGAAAATGCACAATTGACACTAAAGACGGACACGTTTGTGTTTCTGGAATTATTTTCTATGGCAACTGCCAGAAGATAGGGCGGAACATAAACATTTGCATTTTACTTAGTTAGGACAAGTTTTTTTCTTAAAAACTAAATGGCTGATAAAATATTTTATTTGAATTTTAGTCCTTGTGATGAATGAAGCCGGATAACTTTAGCCCTTGTGATGAATGAAGCCGGATAACTTTAGCCCTTGTGATGAATGAAGCCGCATAACTTTAGCCCTTGTGATGAATGAAGCCGGATAACTTTAGCCCTTCTGATGAGCAAAGCTGGGTAACTTTAGCCCTTGTGATGAATGAAGCCGGATAACTTTGGCCCTTGTGATGAGCAAAGCTGGGTAACTTTAGCCCTTGTGATGAGCAAAGCTGGGTAACTTTAGCCCTTGTGATGAGCAAAGCTGGGTAACTTTAGCCCTTGTGATGAGCAAAGCTGGGTAACTTTAGCCCTTGTGATGAGCAAAGCTGGGTAACTTTAGCCCTTGTGATGAGCAAAGCCGGATAACTTTAGCCCTTGTGATGAGCAAAGCTGGGTAACTTTAGCCATTGTGATGAGCAAAGCTGGGTAACTTTAACCCTTGTGATGAGCAAAGCTGGGTAACTTTAGCCATTGTGATTAGCAAAGCTGGGTAACTTTAGCCATTGTGATGAGCAAAGCTGGGTAACTTTAGCCCTTGTGATGAGCAAAGCTGGGTAACTTTAGCCCTTGTGATGAGCAAAGCTGGGTAACTTTAGCCATTGTGATGAGTGAAGCTGGGTAACTTTAGCCATTGTGATGGGCGAAACCGGGTAACTATGGAAACAGCAAATACCATTGTTGAGGTTACCACAGCGTTAGTCAGCTCAAAAAGTCTGACTTGTGTATGACATGAACCATGGCATTATACAAAACGACAGACCATACCATACCGTGAAATACTCAGAACCAAAGAGTCCAGATTCATACTTTGACAGACACTATTAATGCTTTTCTCATTAATCAGTTAAGACTGGTTGTGGAAGACAGGTTCTGATCGTCAAAGACGAGAAACTACATTTCTTGAATTTACAGAATATCACTTAAATTTTTTAAGAACTTCGTAAAATAAATTTATAGCAGGTTTAAAGCGAAACAGTGAATGAAAAAAGGACGCGAAAAAAAAATTAATAGGTAATTATAGCATATATACACATCAAAAGAGCCCCACAGTAGAATGGGTCAATATACGGACAGATGGCTCACAACAAAAGCTGTAGAAAGTATGATATATATATATATATACCTCAATACAAATGGTAGTCCATTAGAGTACATTCAGTTATACCTGAGTAGAAATTGTAGTCTAGAAGAGTACATTCAGTTGTAACTGAGTAGAAAGTGTAGTCTAGAAGAGTACATTCAGTTATACCTGAGTAGAAATTGTAGTCTAGAAGAGTACATTCAGTTGTAACTGAGTAGAAAGTGTAGTCTAGAAGAGTACATTCAGTTATACCTGAGTAGAAATTGTAGTCTAGAAGAGTACATTCAGTTGTAACTGAGTAGAAATTGTAGTCTAGAAGAGTACATTCAGTTGTAACTGAGTAGAAATTGTAGTCTAGAAGAGTACATTCAGTTGTAACTGAGTGGAAATTGTAGTCTAGAAGAGTACATTCAGTTGTAACTGAGTAGAAATTGTAGTCTAGAAGAGTACATTCAGTTGTAACTGAGTAGAAATTGTAGTCTAGAAGAGTACATTCAGTTGTAACTGAGTAGAAATTGTAGTCTAGAAGAGTACATTCAGTTGTAACTGAGTGGAAATACCTGTGCTGTGTGCTGTTACCTAACTGTTCGCTGCTGCACAATAATTTGAATGACACTTGAGAAATAAAGAGGCGGATAACGATCAGTTTTCCTATGTGTACATGTAGCACAGAGAAAGGGAGAGAGAGAGAGAGAGAGAGAGAGAGAGAGAGGGAGAGGGGGCACTCGTATCTGATTCAAAACCACGTGATTTAGTCTTGACGTACAGTCGCGGCATTTCTCCTGAAGATGTCGCGTACTCCCTCGATCCATCTTCTTCTGGGTCGTCTGTATATTGCCCAATTTTTTATCATTTTTACGTGGTACGCTGCGCTAAGGGATGGCTCCGCGTGTATCGCAAGATTACAGATTTGAAGAATCACGCAGACTCCAAGGAAGTCTATGGGATGTTACGGGAAAACTGGATATCTTATGATGCTACAAGAGCTAAGAAGCACGTTTTTATGAGTAAAAGATATGCTTGAGTATTCAATGTATTTATGTTGTCAGTGTTTTAATGGAAAATTATTGCTCACAGAAATATTTCTTGATTACATTCCCTGTCTCTTCCTTCTTCCTTATCCTTCCATGCCTGGCTCGCTCGCTCACTCACTCACTAACTCACTCATATTTATCATTTTGTGCCCCTGCTAAACATATCTAATTTATCCCTTCTTGAAAAGTCTCTTCTTCAACCCGCCAAATCATTTCCCCTGTTAACTCTAGCAGCACTAGCTACCAACTAGTATATGGAGGGAGGGGGGGGGGGGATCACACTGCAAAAAATGAACAACGTATGAAAGATGCTGGTCCCACCCACGTTGACAGTTACTGAAGACTGTTGACAGGACCATCTGTTGCACATGCGCATGAAACATATTTACTGCCAATAGAGGGCCAGGTGTGTTTAATGAAAAATGTTTTCTGAACCGTTGCTTAAGAAGATTTTTTTACGCATTTGGAACTGAACCTTTTTCATTTACACTTTTAGAAAAAGAAGAGCAGCAGCAAAATCGTTTAGTTTGTTTACGAGGGTTTATGTAGGTGTTACTAAAAATTAAAAACAAAAGAGAGAAGAAACAAATAATAACAATACTGAATAAGATCTAACCCACTATAAAACATTTTTTTCTAATAACATTACTGAACGAGGCGAAAACATTGGCAAGTTGTACTATCAGTTTTCAAAGACATTTTACCATTTAAAATCCAGTACAAACTCTTCTCTGCTCACACTTCTGTGCTTTGGTCGCATACAGATTGTCAGTCTCTGCTCTCCCTCAAACTTCTGTGCTCTGGTCGTATACCGGATGTCAGTCTCTGCTCTCCCTCAAACTTCTGTGCTCTGGACGTATACCGGATGTCAGTCTCTGCTCTCTCTCAAACTTCTGTGCTCTGGTCGTATACCAGATGTCAGTATCTGCTTTTCCGTGCTCTGGACGTATACCGGATGTCAGTCTCTGCTCTCTCTCTCAAACTTTTGTGCTCTGCTCGTATACCGGATTCTATTCTTTGCTCTTCCGTGCTCTGCTCGTATACCGGATGTCAGTCTCTGCTCTCCCTCAAACGTTTGTGCTCTGGTCGTATACCGGATGTCAGTCTCTGCTCTCCCTCAAACGTTTGTGCCTTGCTCGTATACCGGATGTCAGTCTCTGCTCTCCCTCAAACGTTTGTGCTCTGGTCGTATACCGGATGTCAGTCTCTGCTCTCCTTCAAACTTTTGTGCTCTGCTCGTATACTGAATGTCAGTCTCTGCTCTCCTTCAAACTTTTGTGCTCTGCTCGTATACCGGATGTCAGTCTCTGCTCTCCCTCATACTTTTGTGCTCTAGTCATATACTTGATGTCAGTCTCTGCTCTCCCTCAAACTTTTGTGCTCTGGTCATATACTTGATGTCAGTCTCTGCTCTTCCTCAGACTTCTGTCCTCTGGTCGTATGTCGGTTGTCAGCCTCTTCTCACCCTCATAATTCTTGTGAGTCGCTGCTCTAACCATTTAATCCCGGGGGACAGTGGGCTGTCAGGATTAGACTAGCTAAACGAATGAAATGTCTAGAAGTTTTCAAGTACTCTTTAGCTTTAGATAGCCTTTTGTGGAAACTAATAAACTTTTTAAATGTCACGTGGTATGACTACGGCCATAGAAACAAACTAATACACAGACAGTTGATAAAATCACATGATAATTAAAACACACTATTACTCGATTTTGTTGTGAACGTAGTCACGTAAACTTTGAGTTACATTCCCTATTTTGGCAGGACCAGAGCCAGACTCTTTCGTGCTTCAAACTAAGCTAACTAATCCGTATATAACTGTGCCCACAAGGGTCAGTAATGAGCTTCTCTGAGGTCTGCGACATAAGCGATTGCCTAATTGGTTTAATACATAGCTTCCCAAACTTTTCCAGCTTCCGTGTCTCTCAAGTCATATTCCTAGCACTACCCCCTTCCCCCCCCCCAAAAAAAAAAGCTTTCCTTTTCAACTGGTTCTGATGCGCCCCCCCCCCCCCCGGTGTTATTTTTCCCGTCGCTGTCTCCCTCCTCCATCCCCAAGATCTTCCCATCTCATCGGGGGCATTATCGCCGACTTTGAGAATCACTGGTCTAATAACCTGTTCAACCCACAGGACACTGTCTTCGAGACAGAAGAAGGTCTCCCAGGTCACTCCTTCCGATGAAGAGGTAGTAGGTCCACATGATTTGAGTAACATGCCTGGCTGAATCAATGAGTGAGTAACAAGTCAGGCAGAATAAACAGTATGAGAAACAAGCTTGGCTGAATTAACAATATGAATAACAAGCTTGACTGAATTAACAATGTGAGCAGCAAGCTCGACTGAATTAATAATGTGAGTAACAATCAGAGCTTTATTAACAATGTGAATAACAAGCTGAGGTGAATTAACAATGTGAGTAACAATCAGAGCTTTATTAACAATGTGAGTAACAAGCTGAGCTGAATTAACAATGTGAGTAAAAAGCTTGACTGAATTAAAAATGTGAGTAACAAGCTTGACTGAATTAACAATGTGAATAACAAGCTTGACTGAATTAACAATGTGAGTAACAAGCTTGACTGAATTAACAGTGTGAGTAATGAGCTTGACTGAATTAACGATGTGAGTAAAAATCAGAGCTGAATTAACAATGTGAGTAAAAAGCTTGACTGAATTAACAATGTGAGTAACAATCTTGACGGAATTAACAATGTGAGTAACAAGCTTGACTGAATTAACAATGTGAGTAACAAGCTTGACGGAATTAACAATGTGAATAACAAGCTTTAAGCAAATTAACAATGTGAATAACAAGCTTGGCGGAATTAACAATATGAATACCAAGCTTGAGTGAATTAACAATGCTAGTAACAATCAGAGCTGAATTAACAGTGCAAGTAACAAACTGAGCTGAATTCACAATGTGAGTAACATGCTTGGGTGAATTAACAATGTGAGTAACAAGCTGAGCTGAATTAACATTGTGAGTAACAAGCTGAGCTGAATTCACAATGTGAGTAACAAGCTTGACTGAATTAACAATGTGAGTAACAAACTTGACTGAATTAACAATGTGAGTAACAAGCTGAGCTGAATTAAAAATGTGAGTAACGAGCTCGCCTGAATCAGAGATGTGAGTAACAAGCTCGCCTGAATCAGCGATGTGATTAAAAAGCTGGGCTAGATCAACAATGTGAGTAACAAGCTGGCCTAGATAAACAATGTCTATAAATGTCTGCGGTTGTAATATAAATATGGTTTTATTCAAAAGGCAATTCCAGCGTGAGGGATGAGGTTGGTATAAATTAAAAACGCCATGAACTTGCTGGCAACACGCCTCTGCGACTCCAGGGAGAAAAAGGAAAGATGAATCATACAGCAAGGGCGAACTCTAACACGTAGGGAAGAAAACACAAGTATTGATCTTCCATTCCCAAAAGGCACTGATTGTGAGATTACAAACGCGCATTAAGTAGAGTTGCTTCATCTGCTCGGTGTCAACGATGATAAATATTCCCATAAATGTGATTTCTCCAACCGCCGCGTTTTTCCTGCTCTGTCATTTTTAGGAAATAGAAGGAAATCAAACATTTGAGTACCACATTATCCCCCCTATTCATTGTGTGCCGTGTCTCTTTTGCTATGGTTTCTTTGCAATATCATCCTGCCCAGACCTGTCTCTATTACTGTCATCATTCATTTTGTCTTATTTTTAGATCCTTCCTCCGTCTTGTTATTCTTTCGACTCTCATGTCCTTTTATGACACAATGGGTGAACATGGTCTCTTTCTGGTATTTTAAGATACGCAAATGTTCATATGCAGTAGCACAGCTGAAAAACTTATTTCTAAAGTGTAAAAAACTCACAATTATAAATACAATATAATTAAAAACTGTTAAACATGAATTACCACTAGTATATAACAATAAACTGTAAACAAACGAACTATCATCAGCAATAAACTGTAAACAAACGAGCTATCATCAATAAGAAACTGTAAAAAACGAACTATCATTAAAATATAACAATAAAGTGTTAAAAGCGAACATGTAACAATAAATTTCGAAGCAGAAATATCATCATCATAGACCAGCAGCTGTTAAACCAACTAACATAAGCATATAACAGTAAAGTGTTAAACACGAACTATCATCCTCAGCTAACAATATGATGTTCAACACGAACTATCATCAGTGTATAACAATAAACTGTGAACTATCATTAGTATTTAACAACAATAAGATGTTAAAACATGAATTATCAGTAGGACATAACAATAAACAATTACATTCTACCATCATCATTATTATTATATGAATGTGGTGCGAACTGGAACGCACGAACGTGTCAAATGAGCAACAGTGTCGTCATTACTTTCAAGATGGAGGTCAGTTTTGTATGCCGAAATACAGTGCTTAGTGCTATGGCACCACTGTGGGCTGTGAACTTCGCATAGACAGTATTGATGGTTCTCCATTATGTCTACTCTGTCAGTGGAGAACTAGATTGGTCTTTGTGTGTTCTGAAACAATTTGTTTATAAATAGGAAACAACGAGGCTTTCGTGCGGTAAAGTAAGAGAACACAGTTTGGTAAGATTCTTATTCTCTTATATCCTTCCCGTGCCGTTAGACGTCACATAGGGCTCGCAAAGTAGTTCGCCAATTTTTCCTGTCTTCGGCGAGTCTTTCAACCTCAACAAAAGATTTTATGCCTGTTAACTTGGCCTCTCTTAATAATGTCCTCTTCAGAGTTTCACGCGGTCTGCCCCTTTTTCTTCGGCCTGTTGTGTTCCACTTGATAGCTTGTTTTGGGATTCTCTGATCATTTCTTCTCATCAAGTGACCAACATATGTCCATCTCCTTTTCCTGATCACCCGTGAGACTGGTTGTTGTTCAGTCATCTGTCTTATCTCTGCATTGTTCTTGAATTCATTCCACTTGATGCCGAGTATTTTCCTTAGGCATTTGTTTTCAAAAGAGTCTAATTTCTTTTCTATTTCTTTAGTTGTTTTCCAGCTTTCGCATGCATAAATGAGGGTGGATATTACATTTGAATTGAATAGTCTTAACTTGGTTTTTGTGCTTATAACTTTTGAATTCCATATGTTCTCAAGATTCTTGAAGACTGATGCTGCTTTTGCAATTCTGATCCTAACTTCCTTTCTAGTGTCACCATCCTGGTCTATGTAGCTGCCAAGGTATGCAAATTGATTGACTTCTTCAATATCTGTCCCTTCTATGTGTATTTTTCCATTTTGATTGATGGGAATTTTCATTATTTTTGTTTTGTCCTTGTTAATTTCAAGTCCTATTTTGCTAGCCAGTGAAGACAGGCTATCTGTTTTTTCTTGCATGGAATTCACATTATTACTGATAAGAGTTATGTCATCAGCAAAATCAAGATCTTCTAGTTGGGTCCCATGTACCCAGTCAATACCTGTGTTACCTGTGCAGCATTTTTTCATTATGAAGTCTATTGTAATCCCAAAAAGTAAAGGAGACAGTATACATCCTTGTTTCACGCCTGTTTCAATCTGGAACCATTCACTCATCCCTTCATTCATCTGTTTCAATCTGGAACCATTCACTCATCCCTTCTTCTGTCTTGGTAAGATTAGACCTCGAAAAAATTGTAGACAAAACACTTTAGTGAGACGCGAGAGAAAGAAAAATCACAAGAGAATTACCTGGATTCGAACACTCACTACTCCGATAGGACGAGCAGCCGTCTAGCCACGAGAGAACAGCGTACTAATGAATCTCACACCTCCAAAAAAAAGGTATTTTGAAAGCGAAGTCATTAGTACTGTTCAGCCGACACGAGGGATCGTGACACCTGGAAAGGAACTAACTTCATGTAAAAAGTATTCGTTTGTTTGTTGTTGTTCAAGTATGCACCAGACATGGCAGGAGACCGTGTGTATGTTTGTCTAAAAATTGATACCTGCTAGAGAGACTGAATCTAAGTTACGGAATTTCTGTGTCACGACCTCGTTTCTTTCCGGGTGTCACGATCCCTCGTGTCGGCTGAACAGTACTAATGACTTAGCTTTCAAAATACCTTTGTTTTTGGAGGTGTGAGATTCATTAGTACGCTGTTCTCTCGTGGCTTGACGGCTGCTCGTCCTACTGGAGTAGTGAGTGTTCGAATCCAGGTAATTCTCTTGTGATTTTTCTTTCTCTCACGTCTCACTAAAGTGCGTTGTCTACGATTCTTTTCGAGGTCTAATCCTACAAAAATGTGTTCTCTTACTTTGTGTGTTCTAGTTCAGCTTGACGACTTATCTACGAAGTTTATGCCGAGAGCGACGCTGACTAATTTCGCATTTGGACTTTTGTAGTTCCTAAAATGGCGTCCTCACTGGGTGACTCATCATCACGGACTGATGCGAAGCACCATCGATGAATATTCTGTGCGATATTCACTGGCACAGACGGTGGAGCGATTATGGGAGTATCTCTTTCTCGATGATAACGAGAACATAATACTGAATACTGAATACCATCAATATACAGGGTGTTTCTTAAGTAAATTCTAACGCAGTATCGATTCCAGTATCGCAGTAATATCATAATGTCTGCTGTATCTAGCCACATCTACCTCCCGCAGTCATTAAGATATCACTACGATACCGGAATCCATATCGGGCTGGTGCACAGTTATTTTCCGAACGCACTGTATAACATTAAATTGCTAAACATGAATATCGTAAGTATACAATAACAAACTGTCTTTACTGTCATCAGCATATTAACAATAACATGTTCAACACGAACTACTAGGAGTACACAAGAACAGAAAATATAATGGTTATATGTTATCATGTTATGAAGCATAAAACATCTTTTATAAGTGAATCCTGACCGACCAAGATTGTTTTTTTCTTATGAGGAATGGGATGGGAAGCAGAGAATAATTCCAAGAACAGGAATGACCGGAGAACCTTTATACGTGGCCTATGCTCTCAAGGGAGTGAAGGGCGATGATGATGATGATGATGATGCTGGTGATGATGAATGGGGTGGGATGTGATGGGAATGGGATTGAAAGCGATATAAAATTTTACTTACCATAAAATAACACCTATCTCGGACCCCCCCTCCCCCACTCCGTATACACCCTACTCCAATTTTCACTGCAGTCTTCCCATGTACCACTAACAAAACACTTTTGCTGCAGTTTCTGAAACGTTTATATAATGGTTTCTCGAAAATATACAATGTAGTGTGACCCCATAAGCCTGTGTAGTAGTGCCACTTTTGGTGGTGTAATCATTCAGAAATATACAGAGTTTGAGATATCCAGACAGGGTAAAATCTATTATTATTATTGTTATTATTATTGTTGTTGTTGTTGTTGTTGCTGCTGTTGTTTTTGTTAGCAGGTTTTACAATGCGCACAAAACTGAGATACAGTATCTGAAGGTATATGAAAATTCACAACTATTGTTCCAATGCATTCCGAACACATCTTTTGTAAACAGTAGAAGAAACTTGTCTCCAGAGACACATCTAGTTTTAGATGTAGACCTCATATCTAGTTTTAGATGTAGACTGGATATCTAGTTTTGGACGTGGACTGGATATTTAGTCTTAGATGTAGACTGGATATTTAGTCTTAAATGTAGACTGGATATTTAGTCTTAAATGTAGACTGGATATATAGTCTTAAATGTAGGCTGGATATATAGTCTTAAATGTAGACTGGATATATAGTCTTAAATGTAGGCTGGATATATAGTCTTAAATGTAGACTGGATATATAGTCTTAAATGTAGACTGGATATATAGTCTTAAATGTAGGCTGGATATATAGTCTTAAATGTAGACTGGATATATAGTCTTAGATGTAGACTGGATATTTAGTCTTAGATATAGACTGGATATTTAGTCTTAGATGTAGACTGGATATTTAGTCTTAGATGTGGATTGGATATTTAGTCTTAAATATAGACTGGAAATTCGTGAGATGTTCTTATTGCCGTTCTTTTCCGCAAGTGTTCTTCCGGCTGTACTATGATGATGTCTGTCTGTGTTGACTCTTATAATCAGATTTTAAAAATAATTATTTTCCCGATCAAGCCGCACAGTTTAATATTAATGTTTTTTTAATGTTTTAATGTTAATAAAAAAATATGTTTATCTTGTAAAATGTCTTAATTGAACTTTAAAAAAAACTTTCATGGATAACTAGCGTTGACACCTCCAACGTGAACTAGCGTAGACACCTCCAGCTTGAACTAGCGTAGACACCTCCAACATGTTGACGGATGAAATACATTTGTCATTTCTTTTCCCCAAAGGAAATCAGGTTTTTTATTTTTTTATCCTATCCAGCATTTGTTACTGAAAAGGATTTTGCTGCAGTTCTGAAGCAGTTTCTCTCCCTTGAAATACAGTTCTCATCCTTCTGCTCCTCCTTTTTTCTTGTTCTTCTTCTATCTCCCTAGAACCTCGACCCGGTGTTCCTTGTAATCGATGCCGTAAAGACGATGAGCACAGCATCGTGTTGGACTAGGACCGGGTCAAGGCGACTCTTTTTTTTTCTAGCCTCCGAGTGGAACTAAAAAGCGGGAGCTGCTGCAGTACTTCTTTATCAGGCTCCACCCTTCCCTGTCAACCAAGGTAGACCTGTTACTGGGGGGGTACTTAGCGGAGAACTGGAGCAGGGTCTTGGTCAGCTGTGGTTCGCCATATCTGACGCTAGGATGTCAGCTGTGGTTCGCCATATCTGACGCTAGGATGTCAGCTGTGGTTCGCCATATCTGACGCTAGGATGTCAGCTGTGGTTCGCCATATCTGACGCTAGGATGTCAGCTGTGGATAAAGTCCATCAATCACTAATAATTAATTTAGACATCTTCCCCTCCCCCCCCCCCCCCAACAAAAAAAACTACGCACATACAGACACGCAAACAGTGCCATACATTTCAAGCAACCTTTTTTCCCATTCTTTTAGAGCCGGTCACTCTCAGAAACAACTAACAAAAATTAAACATTTATCATTTTGATTAAAGTACATGCTCACGCTCAGAATCTACAACAAAACTGCCGAACATTAGCCCAGAAACGGGATTTCTATATTACATGTTTATTGTTATTGGCGGTAAATCTTCAATCTCCCTTGCAAATCTTTACGCCCGCTAGACACATACTTTGACGATGTTTTTTTTTTTTCACTTTCGATGTGGATGATGTTTAGGTGTATATTTTTCTTTATCCTCTATCGTGTTTTATAGCCCCGGCAGACTGGGAAACGAGTCCATGTATCAAGAAGCAAAATCAATATCAGTCAGATGAAAAACATGCCCAGTTTATGAGGCTATCATGCATTGGGCTGTTAACTGTTAATCACAAATTTCGCCTACGGAGGCCTCTTTAATGTATGGTGCATTATGTCATCTTTATGTATGGTGCATTTTATATGAAGTATGTACCAGATATATTATCTAAACTTTCTGTTAAGTATGCTATATCAAATACATAACAAATTTAATATAGTTACTTTGTGACAACATTGGCGACAGCGCGTGACTCTGTATGCGAGAAAGATATAATCGAAATAAACAAAGACGAAGCTAAATAATTGTATGTTGATGTGTGTTATTTCAGTCCTATGGAAATATTAAGGTGGCTCCGTACATGTGCAAGGACTAGTGAAACAACGAAAACTTTATATGCACTGTTTTTGTGTGTGTGTGTGTGTGTGTGCAAATAATGTAAAAATTATTCGTCATTTTGGAGGACTCTGTCAAAATAAAGAGCAATGTGACATCTTATCAGAAGTACAATAAAGGGCAATGTGACATCTCAGAAGTATAAGCCCGTTTTTAAAAGATCTTTGTAGGGTTGTAAGCTTTTGAACTATTTAAACACCACTGTGCAGCTTGAGTCACGTGTAAAGAGTGTCTTGGGCCATTGCTGACAAGCCCATGTTAGATGTAGACCAAGCAAGACGATGGACTTGTGTAAGGCAGCGGAGCGCGCTGCAGAAAGTCTTAAATGAAGATTTCCCTCATGAATCCTGTTGCAAATCGTTTGTTCGCTGACAGTGATGTTGCTTGTTGCTCGCAGATGTGCCCTGACTGCGTTGGTAGTGGCTATTCTGTCTCACAGTACCAACTGAACGACAAATCTAGCTTGTTGCACATCTGTTATTCTTGGACGCCCAAGACTATATGGCTTCTTCCACAGTTCCGGTGTCGATAAAACGATCTCGCATTCTTTGAATGACGGTTCCATAGTTCATGTCTTCAGCCGTTTCATAGCTTACATGCCACAGATCAATAAACTTTCGCTAAACCTACTCTGAGCCACCCTGAAATAAATACAACGAAATGTTCGCTAAACTATACCGAGATGACAGGCCCGCGGCAAATAGCTGTGGGTTATCTCCTAGGCAACATTAAATTAATAATAATAATAATAATAAACTGAACATTTGGAATATTGGGTGCTGGATCAATATTTTCCGCTTTCCCACACACACCCACCTGCACACCCCCCCCCCCCCAAAACCCGTGTTATATTTCCTGATGCTGTTTTCGCGGATTTATTTATTTATTTTCCTGCAGAAATACCATTAAATAATTAAATTATAAAAATCTCGAAAAGTGTCCGCGGCCTTTTCGGTGCTGATCTGTTAATATGTCTCCTGGGACAAGTTGTGTAGTTTGTTACAAAGGATGGAGTCTGAAAGCAACGGAACAAATTCTAGGGATTTCAGTTATATTATATCTCGAGATATCATATCTAGTTTTATTATTATTATTATTATTTTGTATTTAGTTTCTGAGATTTTGAAGAAGTTCAGACACAAATTTCAGAAGTTGTAATGAAAAGATGGTTCGAGATAATGAGAATATAAGTAATAAAAGCCTTTTGATATAACATGCGTGTCATATTTATATTTAATATGAAGGGGGAAAAATAGAAGGTTAACAGGTAAGACAAAATGATATACCGGCTAAGAAGATGAAAAGAGACTAGTGCGTGGAGGAACGAAGTGAAATGTTTCTCTTAACAGCTATAAAGATGTGGCACTTTATTTGAAAAGCTTAAACTCACATTCCACTTTATTTTATAAATATGAACATAATACTGCTATGCTTTGCTTGTAATGTCTGTAAATTTTAGGAATACAAGTGAGTAAAGAGAATAATTAAAAGCACGAGAACAAGGCAATTAACATAATTCATTCATACCAGGGAACATAATACCAGCGCTTTTTTGTAAACAAAATGTGTTGGATCTTGTATATAGTCGGATGCATAGCCACATACACGACAAAATGTTTTCTGTATCTGAAACTATATCACTGAGTGCTAGCAAAAGACAAAGCACTCTTCGTATCTCGAAATATATCACTGAGTGCTAGCAAAAGACAAAGCACTTTTCGTATCTCAAACTATATTGCCCAACAAAAAGAAACGCATAGCTTATATAAGCTTCATTTGTATATGTTATGACAAAACATTTTTTCCCAGGTATCTCAAACCAAACTAAAAATTGTCACCAAGATATCAGGTCCATGATTTAGCGTGGATTTAGCTATTCTCGTGTATAGTCAGAACGCAGTAGCTGCCCTTGCTAATCACGCATATTTGTTTACCATAACTCACGCTGCGTTTATGGAAAAGTCGTGATTTTTGTGGTGAGCATAACTCACTTCCCACGCAAACGAAACCCTATAAAAGGATGAGGTTATACAAACACATTCAGTTAATTTTCAAGCAAACAGTTATGGCGCGTCTATCGCAAAACTTACGAAACATTGCTATTGGTCGCCTGCAAGCAGGTGAAAGTCAAAGTCAAGTTGTCTGGCATTTAAACGTGCAGCAGAGTACCATCAGTCAACTTTGACACCGTTTCCAAGCCACTGGCTCAGCTGAAGACTGGCACCACAGTGGATGACCCAGGGCGACAACAGCAGCTGATGATCGCTTTATTCTGGTTCATCACCTCAGAAACAGGTTTACAATAGCTTCCTCAAGTGCCCAGTCATTGCTTGCAGAACGTCGTGTGTCTGATCAAACTATCTGGAATAGACTGCATGAAGCTGGACTGGTGGCACGACGACCTCACCCAGGTCCTGTCTTAACGAGACGCCATCGCCAAAATCGACTTGTTTGGGCCAACCAGCATCGGCCTTGGACAACTGACAATCAATGGAGACGTGCCTGGTTTAGTGACGAATCTTCCATTTTTGTTGCACCGCTATGATATGCAGAGAAGGATCTACCGTACGCCAAATGAACGTTTTGCCCAAAATTGCGTTGATGAAGCTCCGCCGCACGGTGGTGGAGGTGTAGTGGTATGGGAAATGATCAATTTCGATGGAAGGAGTCCATTGGTACATATTGAAGGAGGCTTGAATGCGCACCGGTACGTCATTGAAATTCTTCGACCCCATGTCCTTCCATTTTTGGCTGGACAAAGGTCTGTTTTTCAACAGGACAACGCCAGACCCCATTCTGCACGGTTCACCACACAGTTCCTGACTGCCGACAACATTCTCACTCTTCCCTGGCCATCCTTGTCTCCAGACATGAATCCGATCGAGCACTTATGGGATGAGCTGCAAAGACGTGTTTGTCGCCGAAACGTTTCTCCAGCCAATCGTCGTGATCTGTGGCAGGCACTTCAGGAAGAGTGGGCAGCCATCCCACAGGCGCGCATCAGACATCTGATCGCATCTATGCCCAGGAGATGCCAGTCGCTGATCGATTCAAGCGGAGACCACACACCATACTAAGTTGAGAACCTCTGGGACTAACACATTCTCGACACACAGATGCAAGAAACTGTCAAACGAGTATTTAAACCCTTAGGTATTATTGTCTGCAACTTAAAAATGTTATTCATTCAATTTAAAAAGCTATAGAATATCAAAGGTATGGCTAACATTGGGTCATCAGTAGTTATGCGTTTCTTTTTTTTTTTTTTGGACAGTATATATCTCTGAGTGTTAGCAAAAGACAAAACACTCTTCGTATCTCTAACTATATCATGAGTGCTAGCAAAAGACAAAACACTCTTCGTATCTCGAACTATATCTTGAGTGCTAGCAAAAGACAAAACACTCTTCGTATCTCGAACTATATCTTGAGTGCTAGCAAAAGACAAAACACTCTTCGTATCTCTAACTATATCACTGAGTGCTAGCAAAAGACAAAACGTTCTTCGTATCTCGAATTATATCATTGAATGCTAGCAAAAGAGAAAAAGAACTCTCCACTTCTCAAACTACTTCACTGAGTGCTTAAAAATGCAAAAACACTCTCCGTATCTCAAACTTTAACATTGAGTGCTAGCAAAAAAAAAACTCTCTGTATCTCAAACTATATCACTAAGTACTTACAAAAGACAAAAAATCTCTCTGTGTCTCAAACTACATCACTTAATGAAAGAAAAAAGATAGGACTATCTCTTTATTTGGAACTATAGCACTGAGTACTAAAAAAACCCTGCTATATTTAGAACTATAGCACTGAACTAAAGGAAAAGGCAAAACATTCTCTTATCCGGAACGAAAGTACTGAGTGTTTGCAAAAAGAGAAAACGTTATCTGCATCTAGCACTATAACAATGTGTTATCACGAGAGAAAATTCTCAGTACTGGAATTATACCACTGAATGCTAGCAAAAGAAAAAAAAGGAAACATTCTCTGTATCTGTCGCTATAGTACTTAGCTGAGCACAAAACACATTCTCTGTACCTAGTAATATAGCACTGAGTTCTAACAGAACATAACATATTCTCTGTACCTAGTAAAATAGCACTGAGTTCTCTCAAGACGGCTAGCGTAGTGGTTAGAGCACTCGTCTAGCAACCAAATGGTCGAGGGTTCGAATCCCCAGCTGAGCGGGATTTTTTTTCCGACCAATACGGCCCTGAGGTCGACCCAGCCTCGTAAAATGGGTACCAGAGAAAATCTGGGAAGTAAAGGCAGCGAGGAAAGGAACTGGTCACCCTACCTCACACGCTGATGACCCAGCATAATGAGGTCTCTAACGCTTCACCCCCTACGGCATTTGAAATGCTATGGGACTATCTTTATCTCTCTCAAGACATAACACATTCTCTGTATCTAACGCTATAATACTGCGCGCTAGCAAAAGACAAAACACTCTCTGTACAGTTGCCTGTGACTTGAACTACAGCACTAAGTGCTAGCAAAAGAACAAAGTTCACAGTAAATTTTAACCTCCATAAAGCGGCCATGTTTTATTGTTTATATTTCTGCTATGTAGCAGTCTAAAACATAAACAAGCAAATAAAATTCCATCTTCTTATCATTTGTAAGCTGATTATATTGTCGAGTTATTCATAAACATTTTTACCTCCCGAATATAAAAATCAAGTCAAGATACAAGAAACACACTCGATAAACGGAATACAGTAGACAAAACAACAACGCACTATGACTGAAAGACAGAAAATGTTTATATATTGCAAATAAACCGCTTTATACATTAGGTTTAGTTGTTTTTTCCCCTGGGGTCACGCCTTTCAGAATTGTCATGCAGATAAATCATTTTCACAATTTACAAAACACAGCCCCTGAAAGATGGAGACTGCCAAAGAAAGCCATTGAAGGATAAACGAGTTAACTCCTTCACTACAGAACATCACTGGCAGGATTGATTCGTCTTGAACGCCCATGCGAATTAACTGCTCAGAGCAATGATTATGCGAAGTCGAAATAAAATGAAAAGCAGCACATCTTAAACCCAATCCATACTTTAAAATTATAGAGTACTTCCTTTCAGTTTCTTTTTACCAAAATTTCTCGTCATCATAGTTTTATTCTGACAAAGCAGGGAAATTAATTCAGGAGTAAAAAGAGTTAAAATAATATAGCGAGCAAGACAACCCAGTGAAAGACGTTGAAAGACACACACACGCACACAAATGAATTCAGATTAGAGCAAGATTGCAAGGAAATACTCAAGGGAAATGAATCATTTATATTTTCAGAGCAAAGTAATTTTTTTTTCCCAAGTAGAAAATAAAATCAGAAATAAAAACTGGAAAAGAAAGATAGAGACACTTGATAAGATTTTCGAAGGTGTTTAAGCGAGCATCCTTTCTGCAGCCAGAAAATTCTTTATACTATTAACTAACTACAACCCCTTCAAAATGACGGGAGACGAAAGGGAGATTTGCAAGTTTTTCTCATACAATCCTTATCATGCACATTTTATCTAACCAAGCAAAATACAAATTACTTGTCTAGGATTTACTTTTCAATCTTTTGCTCCCTTGTCCGCGCGCTGTATCATTGTACAACTGATTCTTAAAATGTTCTGAGTTCAGAAAGCACAATCGAGAAAGGAATGTTTAAGAAAGAAATAATAACCCTAATCACTTAAAAAGCACCAAGTGAATGAAAGGAATGAGTGAATCTATAATCCAAAAGACTGTACTCCCTGCTCATTAAACGACATTCAAGTTCACAAAGAAATATAAGCAGTCATTTTATGGTCATTTCATTTTGATTACAAAGTCAGTCGCGTATAGATATACTTTGACACCAAATCAAGAAGAATTGACGTGGGAAGTTAACAGGAGGGGTGTAGTTAGATCAAGACAGTTCTCCAGCTCACAAGTCCATGGTTGCTATGAGTCCCATCCAGGAGTGTGGATCCCAGTTGCTTGAACACCCGCCTGGTTCATCTAATTTGACATCCTCTGACAACTGCCTCTTCCCCAAACTGAAGAAAGAGTCCAGTGGTCGCCATTTTGCTACGGATGATGACGTTACTGATGCAGTTTTTGAGGGTACAAGATGTTGGCTTCTACAAAGAGGGATCCATATGCCCCACGACCGCTGGTCTAAGTGTATACAATTACATGGGGACTATGCTGAAAAATAAGTGAATCAAATTGCCTAAAAATAAATCATTGTACCTTAGGACGCAGACTTTTCGGTCACGCCCCCTACATACAAGACAAAGAAAACTATGTAGACAGATTAAACATGACAAGAAGAAATACCACCTGAGAGAAAAAAGGAAGTAATCACTAATACTCAGGAAAATACATATTTTATAGTGTTAACTCCATTTATAGTGTTAACTCCAAAAAGATAATAATTTTATAGTGTTAACTACAGAAAGATGAGGGAAACAAGATCAAGGGGTAGACCAAGAGAGAGAGCTGGAAAGACAACATACAAGAGGATATAAAAGAAATTGGTGTAACCAACTGGAGAGAGAAGATTAGGCATAGAGAGGAATGGAGGCGAACTTTATCTGCAGTAATGAGCCTTAATGGCTCGGAAAGAAGAAGAAGAAGAAGAAGAAGAAGAACTACAAAAGGATAATAAATATTGTATACTGCTAACTACAAAAAGATAATAATTTTATAGTATTAACTACAAAAAGATAATAAATATTTTACAGTGTTAACTACAAAATAGATAATAAATACTGAAAGAAACTTAAAGCCTTTCATGTAAACATCTATGGGAGGATGAAGCAAGCGTTGGAGATTTAAAAAACAAAACACTAAAGACCAAACGCTTTTTTCTGGACAAAATAAACTGTAGCGTGCGCATATTTACTCTCTGGTTGATTACTGAACATACATTGGAAGGGTTGGCAAATTTACACATGAAAACTCTTCAGCAGCCATACAACAGAGTCTACATTTCACATGAAAAATCTTAAAATCACGTGGCACTGCCTCAAGATTAATCAACATGAAGAGCAACTCTACTGTAGAATAAAGAGCGTAATTAAACAAAACATGATAGAAATCAAAACTTGTATTTATTTTTTGTTAAATACTAGTTTGCAAATATTACTCTTGTTTTGTCAGGTTTGATTGCATTCTTAAAAATAAGAACAACACGCTAGTTGAAATAGAACAAATAAAATAACTGAAATACTAAAATGGCATATCACATGCTATGTAGGCATATCACATACAAGGCAAAAATAAACCCTTTAAAAAATAGAAAACTAAATATCTGCAGGCCTTTCAGTTCATATAATAAACCGCTTAATAAAACTGCAGTTCAGCCAATTGGAAATTATGGGAAATACGGAATCAGCCAACTGCTATTTATAAACATTGAAATGATAAGAAAAGCTTATTTAGAAATACATCAAATATACAAAAATCTGTATATGTAGTTTGAAAACTACTCGAACTTTATAAAACCTATGCCAGACGCAGTACAGAACTTACCTTTTACTGATGTCAAAAGGAAATGTAGTCCAGTTATTATCAAGAAACAATACATGTTTTCGCCTTCTGGTCTCATGGCTGGACCTTCAGGCTGTTTAATCCTGCTCCAATTTGGTCATAAAAAATGTTTCATCAACGTTAATTCCGTAGCTCTTGTTTGAAGTCATTATCTTGAAGCCGTTGCAAAAGCTCATTGCCTCCCTTTGGTAATTTGTCGCTTAAACAGCGGAACTCTATTGATTCCGTGAAATGAATGGTTAGAAAAGGCCGAGTATTGATAGAACAAGTTGTATGCAGCCATACAAAACACTACGACAATATAGTACAGAGCACTCTAGGCTGTGAGTAGGAAGACGGTCTATGGCAGACCATAAAATGATATGCAGACTACCAGCGATCCCGTATGTTCAAGATAAGTTTATATTGTTGATACTGTCTTTATGGTATAAAAAAAATGTAAACACATGAACCACGTAATACATTTTCATCTCACAAGGTGATATTAGACGACGCGGATCTTTCAGATGCACGTTGAGCTTATGGAGCGAGCGTCGCACTTCAAGTGCGTGTCGTGTGAGCGATCACGGGCACAGTGAACGTCGAGAGAGAAGTCGAGCTGTATGGAGGTTCAGAGTGTTTCTCCCGGGGGTCGTTGGCTGGCTCATATTTGTCAATAAAATAAAATAACTGATCTCATACAAGCCTGCTAAACATGTTTATGTTATTTTTAATCGTTATTGACGGTTAGGGTTTAATCTTTGCTTGTTACAAAAATTGATAAAAATCTTCAAGAAAGTGCTACAACCTTCGTTATACCTGAGGACTTCTAAGCTGTTAAATAAATGAGCCTACAAGAAATAAAAGAGATGTAGATTTGTTTGTTTGTTTGTTTGTTTTTAATAGCCGCTAGTTCATTATGTGCCTTCAGATAAACTTTGCCTATTTTGCTTTTGAGTATTCTGCTATTCTGATAGGTTCTCGTGTCCTTCTCTTATTCTTCTGTTTTTCTTTTCCCTTTGAATTTTCCAGTGACTGCCAAGTTATCTAACTTTGACATTTTCCAAAAACAAAAAAAAAAAGTTAATTGACTTTTCTTTCTAGTTTCAACTAAGTTTTCTTGTTTCACAAGTTCTGTGTAAACTTCTTCATGCGTTTTTCTGACTGTCCATGGTATGGGTATGCGCATACAGTTATATAAATTATATAAATCTAATCAGGAAGTCTGAAAGGAAAGATCAATGTACAATATATATAATCACCACATGAGCTGTCTAATAGTGTTTTGATTTGTTTTTTAACCTTCCCTAACAAAGTCGTGTGCTCTTATTGCTGGCGGTTGTATCAGTTTAATGTCTGAAGATAAATGATTGTTTAATCTGCTGTCTGAAGACCCGTTCTTAATTTTTTAAAACCTGTAGACCCCTGAGAATAGTTGTGCCCCTCATTAAGAATACAGCAATAAACCCAGATAATACCAACATTGTTTTTTTTTACTCGAACCAATCCAATGGACCCACAAAAAAACTTCCGTGGACCCTTGGGGATCCACTGACTCTGTCACTGGTATATGACCGAATAACTGACAGCTCTTAATGACAACATTTTCGTGTTTGTCATTTCTTTGATCATGGACTTAAGTATTCGCAGTAATAAAATAACAGTGTATCGCTCACCAGTTTGTTCATGCAACTCTGTGTACTTTCTAACTGCATGGTATATCGCACTAGTTTGTTCATGCAACTCTGTATACTTTCTAACTGCATGGATATATCTCACTGGTTTGTTCATGCAACTCTGTGTACTTTCTAACTGCTTTGATATATCTCACTAGTTTGTTCATGCAACTGTGTACTTTCTCACTGCATGGATATATCTCACCAGTTTGTTCATCTCTCTCTCTCTCTCTCTCTCTCTCTCTCTCTCTCTCTGAACCTTAAGTGCCCAGGGCACATTGGGCTTCCGCAAGGGTTTTCCAAATGCCTGTCTTTCGCCTTTTTTCTGCTCTTACCCAGGTGAGCCCTCTATTGCTCAACATCCTTTCTGTTGTTCTTCTCCATGTCTCTTTTGGTCTACCCTTACTTCTGTTCCCCTGTGGTGTCCATCTTAGTGCTATTTTTGGTAGTGAGTTGTCAGTCATTCGGAGCACATGTCCCAACCATCGCCAGCGTCTTTCCTCAATAATTGTTGTCAGTGGCTTCATCTGCATTTCTGCCAATAAGATGTTATTTCTTATGGTGTTTGGCCACAATATTTTTCTAATTCTTCGTAAACATTTAGTCTGGAAAGAATTCAACTTGTTTTCTATGGTTTTGGTGATTTTCCAGCATTCACTTCCATAGAGTAGTACACTTAGAACATTACTCTTAAATATCCTGATTTTCATATTTATGATTAGTTTTTTAATTTCCGTATAAAGCCTGGTTTGCTCTAGTAAGTCTACTGTTGATGTCCTCTGTGCTGTCTCCATTTTCTACTACTCTGCTGCCAAGGTATACAAATTCGTTGACCTCCTCCACTAACTTGCTATCTACTCTGAGTACATTTCTGTTGTTCACATTTTGCTTCATTAACTTTGTCTTTCCTACGTTGATCTTTAGTCCTATGTTGTTTGCATTCTGAGTTAGCTTGTTTATTTTATCTTGCATATCTTTGTAACTGCTTGATAATAGACAAATGTCGTCCGCAAAGTCAAGATCCTCCAGCACTGTGTCAAGGGTCCATTGTAATCCTCTGCGTTTGTCTGATGTTGCCTCCTTCATTAACCAGTCTACTGCCAAGATAAATAATGTAGGTGATAGTACACATCCCTGTTTCACTCCTGTTTGTACCCTAAAGCTACTGGAGGTATGTTCTCCACAGATCACTTTGCACTGAAAACCCTCATATAGGGCTTTGATTACATTTACTATCTTATGGGGGAGGCCATGCCATCTTAGGATTTTCCACAGTGCATCTCTGTTGACACTGTCAAAAGCTTTCTCAGAATCTATAAACAATGCATATGTTGTGCTATGCCACTCATTTGCCTGTTCTAATATTTGTCTAAGTACAAATATGTGGTCTATGCATGATCTTCCTTTCCTAAATCCTGCCTGCTCTTTCTGAAGTTTTTCCTTAAGTGTTGGTACAATTCTGTTGATGATTATTCTGCAAAATACTTTACTGGTGAGTGGCAGTAGGGCAATGCCTCTCCAGTTCCCGCAATCTCTGAGGTCACCCTTCTTTGGTAGTTTTACTATAAGCCCAGTTTTCCACTCCTCTGGGGCTTTTTCTAGATCCCAAATTTGTTGTAATATCCGGCAAAGTTGTTTTGGTGTTTCTGTTTCTTCTGCTTTCAACATTTCAGCAGTCACTTCATCTTCACCTGGTGCCCTGTCTGATTTTAGCTTCTTTATCGCCTCCTTTACTTCACTTTTCATGGGCTCAGTTTCCTGATAAGCATTTCTCCTTCTACCTGCATTTGTTTTTTCCCTTGCTTCCGTTTCTGTTGCAGTCTGATAGTTTTTTTTTTACCAGATAGGGTTGCTGGCCCTATGCCGAACCCTCCTCAGTCGCCTTTTACGATCATGCGTGGTAGGGTACAGTGGTCCTATTCTTTGCAGATCCCGGGTACCACACGGGGGTTTGCTCATGTAACCCTGTGTACTTGCTCACTGCATGGATATATCTCACCAGTTTGTTCATGCAACTCTGTGTACTTGCTCACTGCATGGATATTACCTCACCAGTTTGTTCATGCAACTCTGTGTACTTGCTCACTGCATGGATATTACCTCACCAGTTTGTTCATGCAACTCTGTGTACTTGCTCACTGCATGGATATTACCTCACCAGTTTGTTCATGCAACTCTGTGTACTTGCTCACTGCTTTGATATATCTCACCAGTTTGTTCATGTAACTCTGTGTACTTGCTCACTGCATGGATATATCTCACCAGTTCAAATATCCCAGTAATAGGTGTAGTCTGGCTAAAAGGGCAGGGATCAACATGATCCCCGTGGTGGTGGAGTCTGCTAAAGAAGTACTGAGCACCCGTTGCTTTTTAGCTCGTCAGGCACTAAAAATTATCTGCCTTGACCCACTCCCAAGCAGACACGAAGATATGCCTCAACATCTCCACAGCAGAATAATAATAATAATAATAATTATTATTATTATTATAAGAAGAAGAACAACAACAAAGAAGAAGAAGAGGACGAAGAAGAAGAAAGAAGAAGAAAGAAAGAAAGAAAGAAAGAAAAAAAGAAAGAAAGAAAGAACAACAACAACAACAAAGAAGAAGAAGAACAAAGAAGAAGAAGAAGAAGAAGAAGAAGAAAAAGAAGAAGAAGAAGAAGAAGAAGAAAAAAAAGAAGAAGAAGAAGAAGTTAATTTGCTTGTCTGACACAGACAAAAATTTGTGACATCTTCCGTTATTTAGAGCAAAATTAGCTGACAGTTGAAACTGATATGTTTGATGAGAAAATGGCATGTTGCAAAAACAGTGGTCAGTTTCACAACATGTAAGGAAAAGAAAAGTAAAGAGAAGAAAACAAGAAAGGAAAAAAAAAACATTTCTGCAAAATAACAGTCACTTCTTTGACATATTTAGAGGAGCATGGGACAACGTTCACAGAGTTTGGGGTGGAGTTTTTATATAAGCATAAGATGACAGTTCTTTCAAGCAGGTAGTGATCTATGCTGTGCTGCTAAGTCTACTCTATCTAGAGCTAGTTAGATGTGTATTCGGCAAAAATAACTTCAAAGAGAGATAAAAGAAATGACGACAACGATAAAACTGGTTCTAGTAATAAAGATAAACAGTGTATATTATCGTGCATCATACACATCTATTAGAAGAGGAGATGGTGACACTTTTTTTATTCGATGAAAAAGAATTGAAAGGTAATTAAGATCCAGAGTACATTTCTGTTGTTCGAAACACTGCAAACAGTGTCACTTTGACATTTCTGAAGGGCCGGGGTTTGGGAGAGCCCCGTCAAAGTCATCAATTTGTAACATTTAACTTCGTAGAAGTCATCAATTTGTAACATTCAACTTCGTAGAAGTCATCAATTTGTAATATTTAACTTCGTAGAAGTCATCAATTTGTAACATTTAACTCCTTCGAAGTAAACAATTTATAACATTTAACCCCATCGAAGTCATCAGTATGTAACATTTAACTCCGTCGAAGTCATCAATTTGTAACAGACAGATTGAATATTTACTGCTAAAACTATTTTTTTTAAAATTAATGTAAACCCTCAATATCAAGACACACGTGGGGTTGCAAAAATACCTTACGGGCCATCCCATAATTTTTTTAACTGTTGCTGGTTGTAAATGTAAATACAAATGAAACTGACTTTTCCCATATCTCTATGACATATATTTCATACAGAACAACATACCCGGGGGTGGGGGGGGGGGGGGTTCCCCGCGCATTTGATTATATAATGAATTCTGGAAGACGTTGCAGGGACTTGTGTGGAGAAAATAAGAATGGCTACAGTTGATAGAACAGACGGGATCGTCAGAGAACAAAGAAAAGAATATAAAAAAAAACTTCAAATAAGCTCAGCCTTTGTTCTAAGATCCAGTTTATTTTTTTTCTCCTGGTCTTCTCACTTAAAAAGTCGAAGCATCCAACATAGTGCGCATCATAATTCAAAAAAAAAATCTACTGTCTCATACAATATCGTCCATCACCCGTCTCATCGTCGATCACCAGTATTATCGTTCATCACCTGTCTCATCGTCGATCACCATTCTTATCGTCCATCACTTGTCTCATCGTCGATCACCAGTCTTATCGTCCATCACTCGTCTCATCGTCGATCACCAGTATTATCGTCCATCACCTGTCTTATCGTCGATCACCAGTCTTATCGTCCATCACCAGTCTTATCGTCGATCACCAGTCTTATCATCCATCACCCGTCTCATCGTCGATCACCAGTCTTATCATCCATCACCAGTCTTATCGTCGATCACCAGTCTTATCGTCGATCACCAGTCTTATCGTCCATCACCAGTCTTATCATCCATCACCCGTCTCATCGTCGATCACCAGTCTTATCGTCGATTACCCGTCTCATCGTCGAAACAAGAATGAAGTTACTGAAAACATTCACGCTCCAGAATGTGATTACTGCCACGTGAGAACGAGGAAAGTTCCGGGATGCAAAAACATTCCAAGGAAGCCCTCATGACCGTAACAGGATTCGGAACAAGCAGAAGTGTCTGTCATAAAAACAAGGCAGGAGTACCCATCAAACAGGATCTATGACACACGAACATTTTTCTCAACAAAGATGTTTTCCTGGAAAATGAGTAATGCTTGTTATTAGTGTTTACAAGAACATAAAATTACAAAATCTCAGCTACGGAACAAAATCATAAGACTGCAGTTATTTTAACTTTTTAAAACAAACTGCTTAAGTGGTTGATGACAAGATAAGCGTTAATTTCCTGCGAGGGGCTATTAGACCGATGTCTTCTATCCTCGTTTATTTCGATTAAAATTGTTCCGGATTTATCGGAAAGAAAAACTGAGTGCAGAGGACACTGATGATGTCAAAATGTATAAAGTAGAAAAAAATGTAGGAACAGCTTTATTCATTAACGAGTTCACAGCTGTGACGTTTCGGTGTAAACCTTAATCATTTAAAAAACAACTCAGCTTTACTTCGTGTATAGTTAAATACTTAGATTTATATACTTGTTCACTAATTAATCGGGTGTTACTAATGATGTCAATGTTTAGCTGAATCCCTACAAGTTTATTCAGATGTTGTGGGCTTCATAGCTGGGCGTTACAGTGATATACAAGGGGGATTCAGAAAGTAATGTACCACATCGTTTTTCTTAGGACCTGTTTATTCAAAAAGCATGAAATTTATACGCAATATACACGGATATGTCAGGTAAACATCGGTTTTATTCAACATAATCGCGGTCAACTTGTACGGCTTTACGCCAGCGCGAAACAAGTGCATGTATTCCTATCGCGTACCAAATTTTCTCTTGAATATGTAGCCATTTCTTCGCTGCATGAATCATTCCTTCGTTGTCTTCAGATCTTACCCCTCAGAGTGCAGCTTTAAGTAGACCAAACAGATTGATTTACTGATTGATCTTTATTTCAAAAGGGTTAAGAATTGGGCACGCAGGCCCGTCTGACATTCTGCCCTTTATCATACATCTTTCACTCTATTCTAGACATTCTACAAATATGCTGTTCAAATAACAAACATAACTAACATTGAAGCTGAGAAACATAAAATAAAATATAACATTTACGTTTCGGTCTTAAACATTCACTCAGTACATACATTATAAATGACTATCTACTAAACAAAATTTTCGGGACTATACAGAAAACAATTAATTGTATTCGGTGTCTGTAAGAGCAGTTTAAGATAACTTTTAAGTTTTATAATTCATGGAGGCATGTAGTCGACATCAAATAGATATTGGGAAAGCTTGTAGTTGTAGGAAGGAGTATAATTTATATTTTTAATATAGGATGGGAGGGTATTCCAAAGATGAGCAGCAGAATAACTAAAGCTTTTCTTGTAAAGATCAAGTCTAGGTTTTGGAAGACATATGTTGTTCAAGCGTTGGCTGCACTTTGGGCTAAATTTAAACAGGTTCCATAGATAAGGCGGGGCGTGCCGTGAAAGAATTTGATGTACTAACTTGGCTTTGTTGAAGAGGAACCTGTTCTTAAGAGGTAGTATTTTGATACGTTTGTGATGATTAGTTGTTTGTGCATGATCTTTGTCATTAATAAGCTTTACTGCTCGCTTTTGGAGTGAGCAAAGCCTTTTTGTATTTGACACTGAGCAACCATCCCAAACTGTTGAGCAATAGTCTAAATGTGTTTGTATATGAGATATGTAGTATGTCTTCCTAGTGTCTTGATCTATGAAGTGCTTAATTTTAGCTAATTGGTATACTTTTTGTGCGATGAGTTTTGTTAGACATTGCACATGAGAGTTCCAGGTCAGATGTTGGTCAATAATAAGACCTAATGTTTTGTGCTCGCTAACGTTTTCTATCTGTGATGTTTCTGTACAGAGCCGAAGTGTTGTTTTTGTTGCATTTTGTAGTTTCTGTCTTGTTGTTATGAGCATTGATTTTGTTTTATCGGTGTTTATAATCGTGCCACTATTTTTGCTCCATCCAATTAAATTGTATAACTCGACCTGAAGAGTTGATTCTAGATTAACACAGTCGTAGTCACTGGTGTAGACTGTGCAATCATCGGCAAAAAGGTCACAAGAAAAATGTTTAAGATGAAGTGGAAGATCATTGATATAGATAGCAAAGAGCAACGGGCCTAGAATAGAACCTTGCGGAATACCAGTGTCAACTGTAGCAGAATTTGATAGAGAATTGTTGAAGAATACTATCTGTTGCCTGTCTGAAAGAAACGATGCAATTAATTTTATTAGGTCAGGGTGCAGTCTGTAAGTCTTTATTTTTCTTACAAGAATATCGTGGTCAATCATACCAAATGCCTTTTTAAAGTCGACAAAGATGGCACCACATAGTCTGTCGTCATTTATATTTACTAACCAGTTTTCTGTCATTTTGGTAAGAGCTGTGTGGCAGGAATGATTGGGTCTAAAGCCTGACTGACTGTCTATGAGTAAATTGTTCTCTTACATGTGTCGTAGAGTTATTTTGTGTATGTGTTTTTCGAGTGGTTTTGATAATGACGATAATATGGATACTGGTCTATAGTTGATAAGATTGTTGGATGAGCCAGATTTAAAGCGAGGATACACCTTAGCAGTTTTAAAAGCTTCAGGGAAATAACATTTTGCAATGCACTGGTTGTAAATATATGTTAGTGTATGTGAAATGACAGGTGCAGCATAACGTAAGATCTTATTACTAATATCATCAAGCCCAGCTGTATTGTCGTTTTTTAAGGTTAAGAGATAACTGTGAACTTCACTGACTGTTAAGAATGGAATGTGTAACTGTTTAAAATCAGTACATCTGCTGTCCAGGAATGTTTGTAGTTCATGTAAGTCGCATACAGGAGCTGATATTGATGATTTAAGAACGTTGATTTCTTCTCTGAAATGTGTACTGATATGTGCGCTAGTGTATGCACGATTGATGGCTTGAGAATCAAATTCTTTTCTTTTATTTGATAGGGTATTTAAGGCTTTCCAAATTGATTTACTGTCTGATTTATTCTGTATTAGATTCCTGAAGTAATTTTTTTCTCTTGTCTTATTAAGTATTGAACTTTGTTTCTGAGTGAACGGTAGGTCATAAAGTCCTTGATTTTGTGCGCCCGGTCACGTTCTCTCATGGATTGTAATATTTCAGGTGTTATCCAAGGTGACTTCGTCTGGTGTTTTACTCTCACCTCTTTCATGGGGACATGTTTGTCTAAAATATCTCTGAAGATCTTTAGCCAATATTCTATTGCCTCATCAGGGTCAGTTAGTTGGTACACGTGTGTAAGTGAAGATTCTTGCAAATCATTAAGGAATAATTCTAGGTTAAATTTTCTGAAGCTTCTAAATTTCATACTGATGTGATTGTGTTTAGGAAGTTTATACCCCTTTCTTGTCCACGTACAGCAGACTGGGTAATGATCACTTAACGAAGTATGAGGGATGTTACATTCAATGATGTTTTCTGCTTGGGCTACATATATATGATCTAATAATGTGGATGATACTTCTGTTACTCTGGTAGGTTTGGTGACAATTTGATGGAAATCATAGAGTGCCATGTGATCGAAGAAGAAGAGTGTGCCAAATCGGGACTATAGGGTGGATGGGGTAGTGCAGTCCACCCCAATTTGGTGATTGCTTCTCGTGTTGCCAGACTTGTGTGAGGGCACGCAATGTCGTGAAGGAGAAGCAGGTCTGCTGGATTCTTGTGCGGCCGAACTCTGCGAAAACGTTGATTGAGTTTTTTCAATGTCTTAATGTAAGCTTGTGAATTGATTGTCTCTTCTTCTTGGCATAACATCCACAAGAATCACACCTTCAATGTCCCAGAAGACAGTGATCATGACTTTTCCAGCTGAAGGAGTTGCCTTGACTGTCTTTCTTCGTGGTGATTGCGGATGATGCCACCCCATTGATTGTCTTTTTGTCTCATGTTCAAATGATGTGCCTAGATTTCGTCACCTGTTACGATCTTAGCCAAAAAGTTCTCTACATCAACACTGAAACGTTCTAACATTTCAGAAGAAATTGCTCTCCTTTGTAATCGATGGTCATTTCTTAGACTTCGAGGAACCCATCTTGCACAAACCTTAGAAAATCCGAAAGCTTTTATAACTGCATTTACATTACCATTGCTGACTGACAGCTTTAAGGCCAACTGTTGAGTAGTGATACACCTATCAGTAAGAATAATGCCCTCAGCGCATTTCAACATTTCTGCCTTGGTGGCTGTAGCAGGACGTCCACAGCGCGGCCGATCATGCAACTCCTTATCTAGATTTATTGATTCTTTGATTCTCTGAACCCAGCGACTGACTGCACTCCTGTCGATTGCAAAACTTCCATACACATCACATGAACGCTTGTGAATTTTCATAAGTTTCCTTCTCTGCAACGAGAAATTCTATCACAATTCGCTGCTTCTACCACAAGTTGCTAACACGCTCCATTTCAACGGTTAGGTCAGCCATATTCTTTGGCGGGTTGCAGTGCAATTTGGTTCACACAATCGGCACATGCCATATTTAAAGAGTGCAAAATTTCATGCTTCTATCTTCATTATTAGTTGAAAAAAAAAACGATGTGGTGCATTACTTTCTGAACACCCCTCGTAAAATAAGGACAATTAATGAATATTTACAAAGTATTTGTCAGTACTCCGTTATAGATTTTTCAGACAGCAGCTGGGAATAAAATAAAGGAGACATGGAGAAGAACAACAGAGAGAATGTTGAGAAATAGAGGGCTCACTTGGGCAAGAGCAGAAAACAACAACCAGTCTCATGGGTGATCAGGAAAAGGAGATGGACATATGTTGGTCACTTGATGAGAAGAAATGATCAGAGAATCCCAAAATAAACTATCACGTGGAACACAACAGGCCGTAGAAAAAGAGGCAGACCGCGTGAAACTCTGAAGAGGACATTGTTAAGAGAGGCCAAATTAACAGACATAAAATCCCTTGATGAGGTTGAAAGACTCGCCGAAGACAGGAAAAATTGGCGAACTACTTTGCGAGCCCTATGTGATGTTTAACGGCACGAGAAGGATATAAGATAAGATAAGACAGGTGTTTGTGGAAAACTTTTGCAGAAGCCACATGTGCCTTCAGGGAGTGTGTGTGTGTGTGTGTGTGTGTGAGAGAGAGAGAGAGAGAGAGAGAGAGAGAGAGGAATGGCTGACGAATGACGGAGTCACGTGAAGAGCGACTCTACGGAATTATCTGTGGAGGAAACGTGGGCCAAGACTTGATGACAAAAGATGCACGAGCACGGAGAACTCCGCAATCTGTTACTGTGACCTAATATGCAGATCCTACATTAGCCACGAGAGGATCTGTTTACCAGAACGAAGTTCGGCACAACCTACAACATGAGTTAAAAACAAAAAGAGATTATTACAAGATAACAAAGAGATTGGAAGTAACAGAGATGCGGTTTTAGAGAAAAATGCGACAAACACTCTGTCAGTCATTTGCATGTCACTTGGGGAACTATGCCTCCCTAACAGCTCTCCTGTAGGCCTCTCCGTTGTAAGCAAGATGGCCTGCTGCTGATGCGTACATTCGCAGATTATCAACGATGTCTTGCAGCCATCTTCACTGTGGTCTTTCTCTCTTTCTTTTTCCCATTATGTACCCTTCTAAGACTGTCTTCTCTAAATTATCATGAAGTCCAAAATGATGTCCAAAATATTTAAGTTTTCTTCCTTACTAGCCAACCTTCTTCAATATTAAGTTCTTGTAGTATGGATACACTCTGCGCAGACAGAAAAACGAAGAGGCCTTCGGAGAAGTTTCTGAAAAACGGAAACCAATTAAAATTATAAAGAAAAAGCCAGCCCATATTTCTTGGACGTGCCACAAGAAGACAGAAGTTAGAGAACCTGGCAGTGACTGGAAAATTCTGGGAAAAGCAAAGAGAGGGAGGTCACGAGTAAAAAAAAAAATCTCGATGGACTGACCAAACGGTTTGGAAAAAGAAAAGCATTTGATGAATTGATTGGAAACACCAATGATCGCATTAGGTGCAGAAGCATGATCGACAACGCTATCCTGCACAGCATATAATAAAATAATAATTATTACAGAGAATCTAACTATTAGCGCGGGGGTGGGGGGGGGGGTCGTTTATTACTTTTTCTTCTTGGTTTGTCTTGTCCCAGATGTGTACTATGACCTAGATTGTTTATCGATTATAGATTTGAAGAACAGGGCACGGGCTGACATACAAATATTTAACCTCATATTTACTTCTTGTGAAAATAATCTTGTCACATTTACAGTTTTCCTCTTATTCGTGAGCATCGGTGGTCTAGTGGTAGAATACTCGCCTGCCACGCGGGTGACCCGGGTTCGATTCCCGGTCGATGCACATTTCTTTTTTATTAAAAATTTTTTTTTGTATTTTAATTGCCAGTCTTGCCGAAAATAAAAATCCTACAAATATTAAATATATAATTACTCTGGGGCTTGACCTCTAGTGGACATATTTTTCCCCTCTTCATATTGGAAACATTTTTTAAAAAATATAAATATGAAACAACGAGGCTTTCGTACGGTAAAGTAAGAGAACACAGTTTTGTAGGATTAGACCTCGAAAAAATCGTAGACAAAGCACTTTAGTGAGACGTGAAAGAAAGAAAAGTCATAGGAGAATTACCTGGGATTCGAATCGCGGACTCCTGTATGACGAGCAGCCGTCTAGCCACGAGAGAACAGCGTACTAAAGAACTGCGCTATCTCGCACCTCCTTTAGGCTGTCCGGGGCCCTGGTAGTACTTTGTCAGCAGCCGTACTGTTAGACTTTTATTAAGATACACCACCATGGTATGTTCAAACCCTATCTTTCACCAAACTGTGTTGTACAAACTTACCAAGAAGCGTTGTTTTTGCAGACAAAGCTGGTCTTGACCAACCAGCGTTCGATCTAGCGATACCTCCTCTTTCCGTTGATCAGCAGAAGATTTCATAATACAAAACTGTCCTAACGTTTTGGATTCATTCGCGGGGGGGGGGGGGGGGGGGCGGCGAAGCAACAGTAGAAAGCAAAATCCGGGAAATGTAGCTTTTAAAAAGGCACATAAAAAAAATCCAGACCAACATTAAAGTATATTATTTTTAGAAAGGTTATAGGTCATAATGTCAAAGTTCAGTTCATTTTTTTTTCTTCAGAAATACACGGGGGTATAAACTGTTGTGTTAAATTATAACGAAAACATACTTTTCTAGGCTATAGTGCCAGCAGGACAGTCCATCTCTGCTAATGCGATGATGTCGGTCAACTTCATAAAAGGTCTTTGTAAAAGACGCATCTTGGAGTTGATGGAGCAGCGCATGGAAATTATCAGCAGACGAGCTATAGCATCAAGTTTTAATGGCAGAGGTATGCAGACATTTTAAATAATTGAACAAGTAAATGTTGAAAACGCATTAGATGTGTTACATATGTTACTGTGTTACTCTCGTTTTTTTAAAATACAAAGTTATGTAGGACACAGTGCGTGATAAAGGCCAGAGAACAAGGTAAAAGGCAGGCATATATGGTGTTATGTACATTGGAAATGTGATTACAATTCGTATTGACAAGGGCTCTTCCATGGGACTTCGGGCTCTTGTTCTTTGCAGGCGTCGTCGTGGTGATGTTGAAGTACAGCCATCACATCGGACGGGGAGTGCCAAGAAACAGCCTTCTCCGCAGATTCCACTAACATTAGGCAGTCAGAACCTGCTACAAAGAGCACCAACGATGAGGCAGGGAAAGGTGTTAGCCAGCTCTGGTTAGCTGTCTCTAATAATCCCGCGTCACCCCAGCACAGTTACGTTTGTTCCAGATTGGTCGTCCTCAACCAATTATAAAATAGATGGGTATATGGTACAGTTTTGCAGAAAGATAGGAAGAGTGAGGAAAGTGAGCAGAAACATGAATGGCAGAAAGCAAGATAATCACATATAAATGAAGGACATAACAACAATCCAGTCAGTCATTTGCATGCCCCTTTGCGGAATTTTACCTCCCTTAGGCCTCTCGGTTGTAAGCAAGATGCCCTGCTGCTGATACATCTATTTGCAGATCATCAACGATGTCATGCAGCCGTCTTCGCCTTGGTCTTCCTCTCTTTCTTTTTCCCATTATGTACCCTTCCAAGACTGTCTTCTCTAAATTCTGTTTTCTTTCCTAGCCAACTTTCTTCAATATTAAGTTCTTGTAGTATGGATATATTTGTTCTTTTTTTGTATCCATGATATTTGAAGAACTCTTCTATAGCATTTACATTCAAAGGCATTTATTTGTTTCTCAGCTGTTTTGTTAAGTGTCCAGGTCTCACAGGCATATGTTGCGATGGGAAAACAACAATCCAATATTTCAATAAAAGCCTTCTTCAAGGATCACATACAAAAACAACACAGCAGATAAAAACACCCAAAATGTATGAAATATATATATACCCTTAGTCATACATTTTTCATGCTGTTATTTGTTGCTGCAGTAAAACTGGTGCTAGTGGAGTAAATGTATGCAGACCTTCATACTGCCATCTCTGACAGCTAAGTTCACAGTTTTTTTGTATGTGTGTGTATATTCATCTTTTTTTTTTTCTTTTTGCTTTTTCTGTTGAGATTGGCAAAGGTATTTTGCTGAAATATTGATCACTGCTGTTTTTTTTTTTCATTGCTTATATGCCTATTTGATTATTTATTCCTGCATTTATTTCCTTCTTTTATATTATTTGTGAAACTGAACCACACAAAATATAGAAAGTAAAGTTTAGCTTACAGCAACTTTGGCATTGGGAAAAAGATAAGTATTTACATATTTATTCTTTCTTTCTTTCTTTCCTTGACTTTCATAAAAGGAGTATGGTCATCCTTGAAGAAACAAGTTCAGGAACGGACCATCCATGACACTGCTGCTGCTCCTGTAGAAGCACCCTTGAAGGGCATTCGAGTCCTTGATTTATCCAGGTAATTCAGATTTAAAGTTGTACAATTTAACTGGCTTATTTGTATTTTTGCCTCTGTGAAATGGCTTAGACTGTAGATGAAAAGTCAATATTAGCTATTTAAGTGGTTTATTATTAAAAAATGACAAATAAAATAATTACAGTCATAATGTTTTGTCCTTTAGTTTTAAAGTTCATAATTTTAAGCTGCCACAAACATGTATCGTAGTTTCTCTGTAAAATATCCTGGCAGTGTTTTTTTTTTATTACACAAAATGTTTGTGTGTTATGGGTATTATTGGCTATCTTAAGTGTTAAAAAATTATAACACTTTTGTGATAAATCTCAGATTTTAAACTGTTGTTGTGTCTCTTTAAGGAGGTCTTCTATCGCTCTTCAAAAAATAAAATTACTAAAGAAGATGTGGAGAGGAACAGGCAGAATTACAAAAATAAGAATTTTAAGGGCATGCATCTTTCCCATCACAACATATGCCTGCGAGACCTGGACAGCTGAGAAACACATAAATGCCTTTGAATGTAAATGCTACAGAAGAATCATTCAGATATCATGGACACAAAAAAGAACAAATATATCCATAGTACAAGAACTTAATATTGAAGAAAGTTGGCTAGTAAGGAAGATTAAACAGAGAAAAACTTAAATATTTTGGACATATTAAACTTCATGATAATTTAGAGAAGATCATCTTGGAAGGATACATAATGGGAAAAAGAAAGAGAGGAAAACCAAGGTAAAAATGGCTACAAGGCATCGTTGATGATCTGTGAATGGATACATCAGCAGCAGGGCATCTTGCTTACAACCGAGAGGCCTACGAGAGAGCTGTTAGGGAGGCAAATTTCCGCAAGGGCATGCAAATGACTGACTGACTGTGTCTCTTAGTAATAGCAGTCTTTAGTTCTCTGGAGCTGATACTGTGAAATAGATCTTGAAGCAGAAGTGTTGAAGCTGAGTGGAGAGTGAGCTGTGAGTGGTTTTGTGGAGTAGATTTAGGAAGCAGATTTTCTGTAATGCTTCACGAACATGGAAAATATATATGATTTTGTATCCTGTTTGTTGGGCTGAAGTTTTGTGGCTGCTTCTTTTCTTAAGTACAGTATGAGGATTGTCCATGGTTTCCCCTGGGAACAACTGTGTTAAGAGCACACTTATCTTAACATAGTCTTTGTGAGACAGGGAACATAGAACACACTTATCTTAACATAGTGTTTGTGAGACAGGGAACATAGATTTGTTTGCTTAAAAATTCTGACCTACTTCTGTAGCCCAGAAACTTGTAGCAATCAACACTAATTGTAATTGTTATTTTTGTAAAATGTAATGTCAGGTTGGTGGACGGATGGGGACATGGAGATCTCTGGCGGGGATGAGGGAAGTCTGGTGTGAAACCAATGAATCCGGGACATGACAAGCCTATAGGTCTTTACAACAATGGCTATCAGATGTAAACAAAACAGAGCCAGCAGACTATAGGTGGCGGGGAATGGATATCGTTGAAGCACTCATCAGATTCCTTATCTCAGAGTCAGAGTGTCTTTGTGGAACTGTCTCCAAACCATCTGACATGGAGAAGGGACTTACATACAGCCACCAGAGGCTGGAAAACAAAATTTTGGCCAGGTCAGCCACACTGTCTTCATGGCAGTCCGAGCAAGACCACAGTCTGCCCTAGCAAGGAAAGGTGCTGAAGTCAGATTTACCCAGCCAAAAGGCGCATTGCAAAAATCAGGGTAACACGCATTATCGCTAATGAAATGTCTCTATCTGCAGTATTCAGACATGGTGCTCGCCCTGTGAAGACTAACCAGGCAGGTGCAGTGCCGGGCCCCCTGCCTCGAAAGGGTCCACTCAATGCTACTGGAGGTCCTCTCAGTTCGTCTTGTGGAGTGAGGAGACATGAGAGTAGAGCTACTGGCCAAAAAATACAACGGAAAAAAACAGCCAAAAAGCAGGAACTTAAAATAATGCAGTGGAATGCTGAGGGTGTCAGCAGTGTTAGAGATGGCTATACCAAAAAGGTGGAACTAGAGAACATACTTTTTTCAGAGCAGGTAAGTATATGCTGCATACAGGAGACACACCTAACCAAAGATGTCGCCTTTAAAATCAGAGGCTACCAGTGTTTTAGATCAGACCGACAGGACAGAAGAAAAGGAGGAGTACTCACGCTTGTTAAGAATAACATCAGCGCATGTCAGGTGGGAGTGTACATGGAAGGAGCCGAATATCAGATGATCCATCTAAAAAGTAGTAATACAGATTTCCACCTCCTTAACTATTACTGTCCTAATGACCGCCCACTTGCTTTAGAAACAATCCCACACAAAGAGAGACTGATGGTCTGTGGTGATTTTAACAGCCATTCCCAGAGCTGGGGCTATGACCACATAGACAAGAGAGGAGAGGAAGTTGAGAGCTGGCAGGATGATAATGGACTTCTCCTGATCAACCAGCCAATGGATTCCCCCAACATTTTACTCAAGGGCTTGGCGTACAACTTCAACACCAGATCTGGCATTCCACTCTCCAGATCTGAAGTGGAACATTACACATGAAGTTGGAAAACAACTTGGAGGTAGTGACCATCGATCAGTCTTCCTGACAATAGAAAATGAACTCCTTAACACCAGTAGCCCTCTCCCCAGATGGAGCTATAAAAAAGCAAACTGGACAATGTACAGACATCGTACAGGTATCCTGGTGGGACAGCTGTCAATAGAAGGTAAGGATATTAACAGCATAGTGAAGGAATTCAATGCTTGTATCCTTCAGGCCGCTCGTGAAACCATTCCCAGAGGAGCTCACAGGGACTATAAACCATACTGGTCTAGTGAGCTGGGAAAACTCCATGATGATGTGGAAGCAGCTCGAAAGCAAGCAGAAAATAGACCATGCCAAGAACACCACAATAATTACCAACAATCTAAGGCCAAATTTCAGAGAGCCAAGCTGCAAGCCAGACGGGAAAGTTGGAGAGAGTCCCTAAACTTTGAAAAGGATGGAAGGAAACTGTGGAAACTAATCAAACAGTTAAATGATGAGAGTACTGGAAGAAGTACAAAGGTTACACTAACAGAGGATGGGAAAACTCTTACAGGTAAGCAGGTAGCAGATCACTTTGCTCGCATGTTTGCACAGGACTGTAACATTGATATCCATCCAGAGAAAGAGCGTGCAGTGCGCATTGACCCACAGAAAGAAGAGGAACAAGTCAGAAAAGTGGAGGTCATGGATGCACCAATCACACGCAGCGAGTTAGACCTAGCAGTCAGTAAACTGAAACCAAGGAAATCAGCAGGACCAGATGGAGTGTCTAATGAAATGATCAAGAACCTGGGAATGGCAGCAATGGGAAAGCTGTTGTATATTTTCAATATGTGCTGGAGCACAGGTAAGTTACCTCAAATCTGGAAGGAAGCAAGCATGGTACCACTGCTAAAGCCAGGGAAAAACAGTGATACTGCCTCCAGCTACAGGCCAATCAGCCTCACTAGCTGCCTATGCAAAACGATGGAACGCATCATTGACCTGAGGCTAAAATGGTACCTAGAAAGTGAAAACCTTCTCGTTCCACAACAAGCAGGATTTAGGCAGTACTACAGTACGGAAGATCAAGTGACCTATCTCTCTCAAGAGATTGAGGATGCATTCCAAGAGAAAAACCTTGTACTAGCAGCTTGGATAGACCTAAAGAAAGCCTTTGATAAAGTATGGAAAAAAAGGTCTGCTGTGGAAACCAAGAAACTGCAATGTAAATGGAAGACTATACAACTGGATAAAGTCCTATTTACACAGTAGAAGAGCTAGAGTAGTAATGGATGGACACAAAAGCCAGAAAGTACTTCTGCGACACGGTATACCACAAGGAGGAGTCCTTTCGCCTACACTATTCCTTGTATTCATTAATGACCTGGTCAAGGAACTTCCCTATGGAATCAAAGCGGCACTGTATGCAGATGATCTGGTCATGTGGTGTACAGATGAATATGCGACAGTTGCTACACAGAGACTCCAAAGAGCAGCAGACATCTTGAGAGCATGGACAAACAAATGGTGTGTAAGTATCAACACAGAGAAATCAAGTACCACTCTGTTCACTCTCTCATCTAAACAGAAAGCAGGTAAGATCTTTGTAAATGAAATATCCTTAAGGATGGACAACCAACCCACTTACTTAGGAGTGACTCTTGACTCAAAACTGACTTGGAAGCAACACATCAACATTTGCAGAAGCAAAAGCCAGAAGAAAACTAGCCATATTAAGAAAATTATGTGGAACCACATGGGGAGCTAGTGAAAGAATCCTCAAGAATGTATATCAGCAAAGTATTCTACCACATTTAGAATATGGCCCAACATCTTGGTGCACAGCATCAAACACTACGCTGCATAATCTAGACAAGGTTCAAAATCAGTCACTACGGATTATCACAGGTGCCATGAGGTCCACACCAATAGTAGAAATGCAGAAAATAGTTGGTGTTCAAGTGCTAAAGGAACGTAGAGACACAAAGGTCATGACAATGGGAGAGAAATTCCTTAGCTCTGTAAGCCATCCCCTGAAGGAGAGATTCAATAATGTGGCATTAAGACGGCTTAAAAGAAGCAGCTTCGTTCACCAGGCCAAGCATATGCGCAAGCTGATACCGGACCTTCCAACTGTAGTCACTCCATTATCATCTGTACCAGAGCATACACCATGGAAAGAAGCAGATTATACACAAATAACTATTCAGACTGAAGTGAAAGGTGTGCAGAATGGTGAGATGCAAAGCAGCCTTGTAAGATCAACAGCTACACTTAGTGTGCTAGATGACAAATATCCATGTGACACCTGGATACATGTGTATACAGATGGATCTGCACACAATGCTATAAAGAACGGAGGGGCAGGAGCACATATTGAATATCCAAACAACACCACTGACAAGATTTCCATACCCACTGGAAAATACTGCAACAACTTTGATGCAGAAGTTAGGGCAATTATTGCTGCAGTTGAAAAACTATCAGACTCCAGAATTGATACATGTCCTGTAGTAATTCTCACAGATGCAAGATCAGTACTGGAAGCTCTTCAGTGCAACAAACTACCAGACCTTAAGGATGCCTTGTCAAAAATTGGCATACATCATGGAGTCACTTTGCAATGGATTCCCTCCCACTGTGGGATACCAGGCAATGAGAAAGCTAACCATCTGGCCAAAGAGGGCACTGAAATGGAGCAACCAGACATACCAGTCACCTATAATCAGAAGAAAAGCATGATAAAAACCTACAGGAAGCCACAAACACCACCACATGATTACTATCACATGCTAAACAGATAGGAACAAGTCACCATCTTCCGTCTCCGAACAGGACACACCCGACTCCGAAGTCATATGTATACAAAGTTTAAGGTTGGTACTACAAATTTATGTACATGTGCCCAGGTGCCCCAAACTGTGGAACATATCCTCCAGAACTGCACCAACTATGAAACACTGAGAAATAATTACTGGCCCAGTGAAACCACTAAAGAAGATAAGCTCTACGGTTCCATACATGAGTTACAAAAAACAGTGAAATTTATCCAAGAGACAGGACTGCAGATATAGACAGACAATGCGAATGAAGAAGAAGAAGAAGAAGAGTCCATGGTTGACTCAGGACCACTGGCCCTGGTAACTACACAATCCCTCTTTTGCATTCACTTTCCATCCTTGAATTTTTGATGTGTGTAAATCTCTAGTTATTCTACAAACGCTTTTCTAATATGTCATATTTCTCTACCTATAATAACTGTTTGCAGAATCTTGGCAGGGCCATACAGTACAATGATCCTTGGAGATTTGGGAGCTGAAGTCATAAAAGTGGAGAAACCAGGTATTTGTAAATGACATTTGGACTGGTTTGAAAGTTCTATAAATAAGGGGCCTTCTGTTTGGATTATTCTGTGTCATAACCTTAGCAGTTTGACAAGAGGCACAATGAAAACAAGAGTCATAAAAAGCTAGTGTTCCATTGTGACTAATTTTTCATACAGATGTGGCACATGATGATGGTGAATAAAGTCTTCATTTGATATTTTGAAACAAAGAAATCCAACATTCATTTGCAGGAACTAAGCGCAGAAAAGTTGTTTTGAAATGAACGTGATTTCTTTTTCATGGATTGTAAACATAAAATTTGTGTTTATTGTTAAGCGTAAAAATACAGTTCAGGTTCAGCTGCCGTCAGTGTAATACATTACTATCTTTTCAGGTGTTGGAGATGACACCAGAACGTGGGGTCCACCTTTTGTTGGTTCGGAAAGCTGTTACTATTTGTCTATCAACAGAAACAAAAAGGTGTATATAAACGAGTAGAAAAAAAAAAGAGTACAAATCCTGCTGCTAAAACAATATGATGACTTTGTATAACTATCTAACACAGATATTATAGGTATGGTTAGTCATACTTAACTTTGACAGAAATTAGTGCCAGTGAGGAAAGAAATGGACCATAATATATGCTTCTTAGAAAAAAGCTAAGTAAAATCCTCATTTCCATGCCGTAAAGGCATATTGGGGTTACGGTGTTGAGACTGTATTTTCAAGACCAATCGGCATATGAAAGTCTGATGTCTGGCCACATTTACCTTCCCAGATTTCTCTGGTACCCATTTTTTTTTTTAAGAGGCTGGGTGGACCATGGGGCCTTTTTGGTGTGGTGGTACCAGAAAAAAAAATCCCCACTGCTGAGACTTGAACCTGGTACCACTGGATTAGTAGACCGAGCATCTAAATGCTCAGCTAACTATGCCATCATGTTTCTTAGAACGTAATGGTAATCTTAGTCTTAATTATATCATACAGACACAAAGAGGATATGGTGTTAGTTTCCATATTTTCCTTAACCTGTCAGCACACTGGAGGATGATGTAGTCAGTATCACACTAGAGGATGATGTAGTTGGTATCACACTAGAGGATGATGTAGTCAGTATCACACCAGAGGATAATGTAGCCAGTATCACACCAGAGGATAATGTAGCCAGTATCACATCAGAGGATGATGTAGTCAGTATCACACCAGAGGATGATGTAGTCAGTATCACACCAGAGGATGATGTAGTCAGTATCACACTGGAGGGTGATGTAGTCATTATCACACTGGAGGATGATGTAGCCAGTATCACACCAGAGGATGATGTAGCCAGTATCACACCAGAGGATGATGTAGCCAGTATCACACCAGAGGATGATGTAGCCAGTATCACACCAGAGGATGATGTAGCCAGTATCACACCGGAGGATGATGTAGCCAGTATCACACTAGAGGATGCTGTAGCCAGTATCACACCAGAGGATGGTGTAGCCAGTATCACACTAGAGGATGATGTAGCTAGTATCACACTAGAGGATGATGTAGCCAGTATCATACTAGGCTGCCTTTCTTTTTCCAGCTTCAGGTGGATGCCAGTTTCTGCAGGTGGGTGATAGCACGCCTGTGGCAGATTTCAAGCCACTGTCTTTTATGTGTTTATTGCTGCCGGAGATTAGTTTTGTTTATCATGTATATGTAAAATCCAAATAAATTATAATTTTAAAAAATAATTATAACTTTTTAAAGTGAATTTTATTCAAATTAAAATCTCAGCAATTTGTTGTAAAGAGAATAAACATTAGGATTTAATCACTTGACACATTTACATTAACAAAAACATCCTAAGAGACAGCAGTGATTCAGCAGTTAATTATCAATGAATTATCTAGCTAATCTTCTAGTGTGTTAAAGATCCAAATTCAGCAAATTAATGTTTCATAATTACTGATATTCTACTCGTATGTCCTCATTAGGGGGCTAAGTCAACAGATGTTGGTAATATACTGTCTCTATTTTATGTTTCTTCTCTTAATTTTTCTTTCCTTCCTTTGAGTTTTCCAGCAATCGTCGGGTTCTTTGTTTTTTCACACCATTTCTAAAGAATTCTGTTTGTCTTTTCCTTACACTTTTACATAGTTTTTAATATTCCGCAATTTCTCTGAGAATTCTTCATTTGCTTTTATGGCTGTTCAGAAATTATTTTGCGTTTATCTCCAAAACTACATTTTTGTTGCTACCATTTTCCTATGTATTAGTTTATTTTTTATTGTAATCCAACAAATGTGGACAAACTTACCATCACTCATGAAGAAATTTTACTTGTTAGTATCAAGAAACAAGGAAAACTATAACAAAGATTGAAAAACAACAATCCAGATTTGTGGGGCATGTTTGAAGGAGAGGTGGGCTAGAGCATCAAATGGCAACAAGGAAGATCAAAGATAGAAGAGACAGAAGAAGACAGAGAGAAAAGATGTTTGATGGTCTAGCATCCTGATATGGGAAATGCTCACTGATAGATCTGTTGAGATGCATAAGGGATCAAAGGTTATTGAAGAACGTGATATCCTATGCTTGTTAGCAGGGGCCTTAGAGAGAGAGAGAGAGTTAATATCAAGTTCATATTGCAGATAACTATGTTTTATTCTTCTACTATCTTTAATAAACTTATTGTTTGTGATTTTCACAGAGTGTGGCAATCAATATGAAAAAACCAGAAGGAATCAGATTGATTAAAGAGGTCAGTAAGCTGTTAACTTATAAGTCTCAAAGCTGTTAACTTATCTCCTTCTTCTTCTTCGTTTGCTTCTACCACCAAGACTGCCCCGTGATCCTACTGAATTTACTCCCGTGGTCCTCAATAGGTCCCGTTGTCCCCAAAAGGACCACACGAGATCCCCAAGAGGATCACAAGAGGTTCAGAGTATCACAGGGCTGAGCCTGTATTCTTGGTGGGTCTCAGAAGTGGGATTGCATGACACTGTGGTTTTCGTTCCACCATCTAGAGTTGGACTTTCTCACCGGAAAACCTTGACATGTTTTGGATATCAGTATATCCTTGCTGGGTGAGAGGTGGTTGCCCATCCAGCCTAGGGTTGGACTTTCTCACCAGAAAACCTCACCATGATTAGGATACGCATACATCCCCAGCGGTTGAGAGGTGGTTGCCTATCTAGACAGCACTGATCCAGTGTCTCCGACTTCAGCATTTTGTGGTCGTGGCTGCTACCCTTCCTAGTTGTGACCTGGACTGAGCTTTTGTCCAGGAGAACGAATCCTCACCACTAGTGACTTACCCCCTGGGTTGAGCTGGTTTAGGCATATTAGTATGGGTGTGTTTGGGACGTGACTGACCTCTAGAGCGGAGGTACCGTGACTTGAGTAACCATCAAGTTTCACCCCTGGTTTAAGAGGGTTTAGGCATATTTCACCAGTATGGGTGTAGAATGGACGTGGCCGGCCTCTAGAGCAGAGGTGCCGTAGTATGAGTAGCTCTCGCCGCGAGACTACTGGATATACTGATTAAGCTTCACTTTATCCTTTCCATCACCTTTTCACATCACCACCGTACGGCAACCCTGATTGCTTTTCCTCATTTTCTTCATTGACCAGGAGGAGTTTCACTCCACGTACGGCATCCAAAGAGTCTCGCTAGAAGCCTCTTAACCCCTGGGTTAAGCTGGTTCAGGCAGTTTGCCCGGTATGAGTGTAGTGGGATTTGGCCGACCTCTATAGCAGAGGTGCCATGATTTGAGCAGTCCTGACCTCGAGACTACTGATCACTCCACTTACTTCTTTCTGTCACTTTTTCCACAGTGCCGCACGGCAACCCATAATTGCACCTTTCTTCACTGGCTGGGAGGAGCCCCACTTCACACAGGGCAGCTGAAGAATCTCGCCAGCAGCGGTAGATGAACTACCAAACACGACTCTCATCTACCTGAAACATCTGGTTTTCAGGTGCCAGATATTCGCCTTTGCCCCTTCTCCTGTCAGTTTAAACAGTTCTGCCATGAGAAGGCCAGGAGGCTATTTGAGATGCACGCCATTGCACCCCACCTCCGGCAATAACAGTCCTTAGAATCTCAAAGCTGTTAGCTTATAAGTCTCAAAGCTGTTAATTTATAAATCTCAGAGCTGTTAACTTGTAAGTCTCAGAGTCAGTTTAAAAAAATTTATATATGCATTTAACTGTTTCCCTGTCAGAGGGAGAAATGCGGATATTCCCTTCTGTGCCGGACTAAAAGCACGGGTCTTGATATGTAAAGGGGATAATTTTTAACTAATTATTTCCACATTAAAAGTATGCATATTATGCCTCCAGTTAGCTATAAACGTAAGAAGATTTCATAAATGAAGAGTTTTTTTTAGGAAAAAAGATGTAGTGTGATGATTTTAGCTGATAATTGTGTATTACTGTCCATCAGATAGGCCTGGGACTGGCATTGATCGACTGGCGATTTGTAGATTGACTTTGTCGTTTTATCCGATCTCGTCGTGTGATTATGTTGCATGTTCACTTTAAAATAATACCTGAAATAACCTTCTAACTACTTCTCCAGTCCATCTAATAGTCTAAATCTACTTGGTGTACATTCACAAACAGTGGTCTAGTTGTAGGGTTTGCCTCTGAAGTCACAAAAAATTGATTTTTTAAAATTGAAACGCTGTATTTTGACCCCCGTTGTTATGATGCTTTCAAAATGGTGACAAAGATCACTAGATATGCGTACTAAACTGTTTACAATCAAAAGTTACACCAGGTTTCGAATGAAACAAAGCTAGGATCCCTATCGGGACCTTGGCAAAAATTTGACAAAGCCCCCAGCCCGGGAAGAGTTAAACCATATGTTCTGTATCAGAAGTCAATTGCTGGTGTTCTAATGTTGGAATTTTCCTTAACTCCAAAGCAGAATTCTTGTCCTGAAAAGATAAAACTAAAATTTCCTTTTCTGATATTTATGATAGTAAGCAAATCAAAAATAGGCAGAAGCTTGCCTAGAAACTGCTGAAATGTGGAGCTAATTTTGCAAGTTGCTTGCATTCAGCATCTTGTCTGCGTAAAACCATTGGTATGGTTAATACAGAACAGAAAAATGTGGTCAAAATCAAGTGGGGCTGCAACATTTAAATGAAAAGATGTCAGACATGCTGAAGCATCTAACAAGATGTACAATAAGTAGCACATGTTTAGAGAAGTTGTTGAGAAAATGGTGATGATTAAAAGAAACAGTGTTGGAATTTCTTGCTTATAAACACTTCAGATTAAGAAAGCGACAGTTATCCACTTTTTGCGATATAATATTTATACATCTTTTATTTCTCAATCTTGAAGTCTCTTCTCTTTGTGAGAAATAATATCTACACATATTTTTTATATTCTGAGGGCTCTTGACTTTTTTTGAGAAATAATATCCTACATAACAATTTTACAGCAACAGAATATTTCTGTGTAGCTATTTCTTTTGTTAGTTTGTGAAATGAGGCAGAAATTTTGAGGTATTAGGTTTCTGTCCTTCTACATTTTATCCCCAGTTGGCTGCCATCAGCGATGTATTAGTAGAGAATTATATTCCAGGAACACTGTCAAAAATGGGGCTGGGTTATTCAGAGTTAAGTGCAGAGTATCCTCACCTCATCTACTGTTCGATAACAGGTGAGTCCACATATGCACATTATTGGATTTTTGTAACAGACCGAGATGTAGTTAGTTGCTTCTTATTTTGTGAACCAGAAAGGACAGCGACCATTACCTATAAATGTTTGGTATGTAAATCATTTTTGTTTGGCAGTAGTTGGTCAGATATAGCTATGTGCTGGATTTATAAGGTCTTGTTAAGATATAAACTCACAGTTAAGACTTATTTTGAACTAAAGGTGAATGTTATGACATGCAGATACATTAGACTGATATTACAGTTTTATTATTCAGTTCATATTTTTTGAGTGTGTTCTTCTGATAGGCTATGGCCAAACTGGCAAATATGCTACCCGTGCGGGTTATGATGTGGTTGCCTCTGGGGCTGGCGGTCTCATACATATTACTGGACCAGAAGTAGGCTTCTACTATCATTTATATTTGTGTATTTTGCATTTTATGAATAGGCATATAGTATGTTAGTAAATGGTACATTTATCTGTTAAATCTACTGCCCTATAGTGTTTCAGTACAGTTTGACAGACCCCAGTGGTGCATATTACAAACTTTTTAACTCTTTCGGCGCCTTTGGTCACTGCATCGACATTTCCAGATTCCCGATGCTTACCAATTGTCGCTACAGCAACATTGGTTTGCTTCAGTAAAACAACCGGTGTAACATTTATATTGTACATATTTCGTCAGCGATTCCGGTGACACTTTTCAAAATGGCGAAAGAGTGCCTAGTTACGAGCGATTCCGACCGAGAAAAAGGAAGAGAAAGACCGAAATTTTTCAATTTTTGATGATGTAGATAGGGGTATGGACATGGTCTGTGACCACCCCACTGCTCTTGAATGTATCCCAAGTAGATCTAGACATATTAGACGACGGGAAAAGTAGTTAGGATGTTATTTCAGACATTAATTTAACGAGAATGCAACATAGAATCACAATACAAGATCGACAAGTAGATCTAGACATCTCAGATGGTAAGTAGTGCATATCTAGACCTAGCTGATGGTGAGCTGGGCACAATCATTGTCTAAAAACATCACATTACTTCTTTTTTCCTAAAAAACTCTGCATTTATGAAATTTTCACATTTAGTTATACTTTGAAACATAATAAGTACACGGAAGTACATGTAAATACTGTTTTCCATTCCATTTACAACTATACCCCCTATACAGATCAGGACCCCCGCTTTTATCCTGGCACCCAGCTGAACGTCCGCGTTTCTTCCTCTGGCACAGAAAGAGTTAAGAGTTAAAATTTTACACACATTTTTAAAAAAAGAATTTGATGTGATTAATGAAGAATGGGCAGTCACTTGCCAGCTCAAAGAAAACACATCTGCTGTTTCAAAAACATCAGAAAAAATGAGAAGCAAAATCAAATAAGCAGATGTTATCCTACTATCACAGCTAGGCTATATATATGTATGATTTTGTATGGAACAGAAAAGGGTGTCATTAGAATTTACTTTGAAAATGTCAGTAAAATGGGGGGGGGGGGGGGGGAAGTGATTATTAGGGCAAGTATGCAAGGCCAAAAAGCTAGAGAACTGGACCTTTGTGGAAAATAAAACCCATTATAATGACATCCAGCAGTCCCTCATATTAGAACTTGAGTGGATTGTTCTAAGGCATAGACGTAGGTACCAAACTAGAAGATCTTGATTTTGCAGAAGACATAACTCTTATCAGTGACAATGTAAATTCTATGCAGGAAAAAACAGATAGCCTGTCTTCACTGACTAGCAAAATAGGACGAAGTTAATAAGGAAAAAAAACACAAATAATGAAACTTCTCATTAAACAAGAAGGAAAAATATATGTTGAAGGAACAGCTGTTGAAGAAGTACACCAATTTGCATACCTTGGCAGCTATGTAGACCAGGATGGTGATACCAGAAAGGAAGTAAGAAATGCAAAAGCATCATTGTCCTTCAAGAATCATGAGAACATATGGCATTAAAAAGTTATTAGTACAAAAACCAAGTCAAGATTTTTCAATTCAAATGTAATATCCACCCTTATTGATGTATGTGAAAGCTGGAAAACAACTAAAGAAATAGACAAGAAATTAGACTCATTTGAAAGCAAATGCCTAAGGAAAATACTCAATATAAAGTGGAACAAATTCAAGAACAATGCAGAGATAAGACAGATGAGCAAACAACAACCTGTCTCATGGGTGATCAGAAAAAGGAGATGGAGATATGTTGGTTATGTGATGAAACAACCAGAGAATCCCAAAACAAGCTATCAAGTGGAACATAACAGGCTGAAGAAAAAGAGGTCAACTGCATGAAACTCTAAAGAAGACATTGTTAAGAGAGGCCAATTTAATGGGCATAAAATCCCTGGATGAGGTTGAAAAGCTCACTAAAAACAAGAAAACTACTATGTGAGCCCTATGTGATGTTTAACGCCATTGGAAGGATGTAAAATGTAATATAGGCTCCTGACCTGGGGTTTGCAGACCCCATGGGTTCTATGAAGATCATGTTAGGGTTAATGTAGCAAGTGTAGATTTTGTTAAAAATTAGAAATATCTGAAGGTTTTTTTAGTTTGATATGAAGTGGTAGAGGAGTGTGGAGGAAGCCTCTAATCATTGGCTTTAGGGATTTGCAGCCTGAAAAAATTCATGGAACCCTTGAGCAGTACTTTACAGTACTTTCAAGTACCAAGTGTATTGAATAAATAAAATCTGGTACAACCTGTACGGGAAAGTGCATAAAGCTTAGAGGACACATAAGATTTTTTTTTCAATATTTCAACTGTTTTTTTTTTTTTGCAAATGCAGTTTAAAAATACTATTCTTTGCTGTAAACTGTGTCTTTATATTCTACTTGAGGATGGAGACCCTTGCAAGGTTGGCGTGGCACTAACAGATCTTTCAACTGGTTTGTATGCAGTGGTTGGAGTTCTTACTTCTCTCTTGTCCAGGCAAAAAACTGGGAGAGGTCAGCATTTGGACTGCAACCTTCTTTCGACATGTGTGAGCATTTTCTCATCACTTCTGTCAGTCCATATAACATTCTGTTTGTTACCACCATCTGAATGTCTGTCAACATTTCATTTTCTTTTCTTCATCTGTGGGTGTCTTTGTGAATAATAACATCCAAATCTTTACTGAAAACAGACATTCTGTCATGTTAACATTGTCATATTTTCATATATTTCAGTTGTTCACATACACTGTATCATGGTAACACTGTCATATTTTCATATATTCCCACTGATCACACACATTCAGTCATGGTAACACTATCATATTTTCATATATTCCCACTGATCGCACACATTCAGTCATGGTAACACTATCATATTTTCATATATTCCCACTGATCACACACATTCAGTCATGGTAACACAGTCATAATTTCATATATTCCCATTGTTCACAAGCCAGAGTGGCAATAGTTTTTTGGCCATGACCTCTAAGAACAGTCTTCAAAGCAAAAGCATGGGACTTTAGAGAACACTGCCTATAAATAAAATGCATTTGAGTTTATCAGTTCATAGTAATCTTTAAGCTACCACATAAATGCTCACATCTAGCTTCAATGGTGTCTTCTAAGATGAAGAGAGCCACTACATAGTCTGTGCATTCAGATTAAAATTCTGAAAACCATTATTTTTCTTCTTTGAAAGGTGGCTTCATTAGTGCATGTTGCATCCAGTTATTTAAATGCTGGCCAAGAAGGAAAAAGGTATGGCACAGCCCATGCAAGTATTGTACCATATCAGGTAAGTCTGTTGTAGATGAAACCATAGTGACTTCTAAGGAATAAACTAAAAGTTCCTTGGTGAATAAAATGTAAAAAGAGAATTAAACTATATAGGACCACCTATGTTCCCATACTACTTTATGAATAATAGACATTGTCTGCGACCTTTATAAAAGTCAATTCCAGACAAGAGAAATGAAATATTTAAGGAATCTTGCCAGAAAGACCTGAAGAAATAAACATCTGTAAACAAGCAATACATTATGGAAAATAAACCTAATTCTTACACCTTACATCCTTCCTGTGCCGTTAAACCTCACATAGGGCTCGCATAGTTGTTTTGCCAAGTTTTCCTGTTCTCAGCTAGTCTTTTAACTTCATCAAGGGATGTTATGCCCCACTAAACTGGCTGCTCTTAACAATGTCTTCTTTAGAGTTTCACGTGGTCGACCTCTTTTTCTTCAGCCTGTTGTGCTCCACTTAATAACTTGTTTTGGTATTCTCTGATTGTTTCTTCTCATCACATGGCCTACATATGTCCATCTTCTTTTTCGGATCACCCATTGTTATTTGCTCATCTGTCTTATCTCTGCATTGTTCTTGAATTTGTTCCACTTTATACCGAGTATTTTTCTTAAGCATTTGTTTTCAAAAAAGTCTAATTTCTTGTCTATTTCTTTAGTTGTTTTCCAGCTTTCCCATGCATAAATGAGGGTGGATATCACATTTGAATTGAATAATCTTAACTTGGGTTTTGTGGTTATAACTTTTTAACTCTTTTCGTGCCGGCAGGAAAAACGCGGACCTACCGTTGGGTACCAAGAAAAAATGTGCGGGTGTTTAGATAATTTAGGGGTATTGTTGAAAAAGTGAATTTAAAATATTATTTCCATGTTTAAAAAATACTAAATATACATTAAAAAAAAGGTAAATGAATGAAGTTTCCAGAAATGTATAGTTTTTTAAGGAAAAAATAACTGGTGAGAAAATTAGACAAAATATTTAGCCCTCCTCCCCAAAAAAAATTTCTAAAACACTAAACTAATGGTTGTCTACTTACCAAGAGTTGTAAATATCCACTTGTTACACACAATTTGAAGATAAAATAAATGAAACTAGCAAGAAAAGATAAAAGAAGCAGAACAATGTTTGGTTTTATTCAGTTTGAGAACAATCTCCTTGAAGACTGGGGTAGTCCTGAAAAGGACCTGGTTATGATGCAGAGAATCACAATTGTCAGATTCTGATTTATCGTCAATAATGACACTTTTCCTACCAAATACTGTCATAAACATCTCTCTACAAACTAATACACTCATTCTAACTGGTCTAGAGCTACGTGGAGTACATTCAGTAACATCTGCCATGTTGGAGGGCATGTCCAACGTTTGAATTACTTATAAAAAATTGCACAAAAATCAACAGATAGCTTCACAAAATATCCGCTCTGCATGCCCATGCTGAGTAAAAAGGAAGAAGGTTATTTCTGACATGCACAGTTATTTCAAAGCAAAAGGTGGATTGGAGTGATTTCGAGAATTAAAATGATCGCTATATTGACCCTACGAACAAATCAGAAAACCTGAAAGTTCGCTACAGCGACCCAAGGCTCCGAAAGAGTTAATTCCATATATTCTCAAGATTTTTGAAGGACAGTGCTGCTTTTGCAATTCTAATTCTAACTTCCTTCCTGGTGTCACCATCCTGATCTATGTAGCTGCCAAGGTATGCAAATTGGTTTACATCTTCAACAACTGTTCCTTCTACGTATATTTTTCCTTCTTGATTAATGAGAAGTTTTATTATTTTTGTTTTGTCTTTGTTAATTTCAAGACCTATCTGTTTTTTTCCTGCATCGTTTTCACATTGTCATTGATAAGAGTTATGTCATCAGCAAAATCAAGATCTTCTGTTTGGGTCCCATGTATCCAATCAGTGCTGGTTTTACCTGTACAGTATCTTTTCATTATAGAGTCCATGGCAATTCCCAAAAAGCAATGGTGATAGTATACATCCTTGTTTCATGCCTATTTCAGTCTGAAACCATTCGCTCATTCCTTCTTCTGTCTTGTCTGCACAAACATATCCGTTGTAGAGATCTCTAATGATGTTGACAATTTTAGATGGTATTACATATTACAAATTATTAAAATTATTATTGTAAATCTCTCTCTCTCTCTGAACCTTAAGTGCCCAGGGCACATGGGGCTTCCGCAAGGTCTTTCCACAAATGCCTGTCTTTCGCCTTTTTATCTGCTCTTGCCCAGGTGAGCCCTCTATTGCTCAACATCCTTTCTGTTGTTCTTCTCCATGTCTCTTTTGGTCTACCCTTACTTCTGCTCCCCTGTGGTGTCCATCTTAGTGCTATTTTTGGTAGTGAGTTGTCAGTCATTCGGAGCACATGTCCCAACCATCGCCAGCGTCTTTCCTCAATAATTGTTGTCAGTGGTTTCATCTGCATTTCTGCCAATAAGATGTTATTTCTTATGGTGTTTGGCCAAAATATTTTTTTTTAATTCTACGTAAACATTTAGTCTGGAAAGAATTCAACTTGTTTTCTATGGTTTTGGTGATTTTCCAGCATTCACTTCCATAGAGTAGTACACTTAGAACATTACTCTTAAATATCCTGATTTTCATATTTATGCTTAGTTTATTTGATTTCCATATATTCTGTAGCATTGCAAAAGCCTGGTTTGCTCTAGTAAGTCTGCTGTTGATGTCCTCTGTGCTGTCTCCATTTTCTACTACTCTGCTGCCAAGGTATACAAATTCGTTGACCTCCTCCACTAACTTGTTATCTACTCTGAGTACATTTCTGTTGTTCACATTTTGCTTCATTAACTTTGTCTTTCCTACGTTGATCTTTAGTCCTATGTTGTTTGCATTCTGGGTTAACTTGTTTATTTTATCTTGCATATCTTTGTGACTGCTTGATAATAGACAAATGTCGTCCGCAAAGTCAAGGTCCTCCAGCACTGTGTCAAGGGTCCATTGTAATCCTCTGCGTTTGTCTGATGTTGCCTCCTTCATTAACCAGTCTACTGCCAAGATAAATAATGTTGGTGATAGTACACATCCCTGTTTCACTCCTGTTTGTACCCTAAAGCTACTGGAGGTATGTTCTCCACAGATAACTTTGCACTGAAAACCCTCATATAGGGATTTGATTACATTAACTATTTTATGGGGGACGCCATGCCATCTTAGGATTTTCCACAGTGCATCTCTGTTGACACTGTCAAAGGCTTTCTCAAAATCTATGAATAATGCATATGTTGTGCTATGCCACTCATTTGCCTGTTCTAATATTTGTCTAAGTACAAATATATGGTCTATGCATGATCTTCCTTTCCTAAATCCTGCCTGCTCTTTCCGAAGTTTTTCCTCAAGTGTTGGTACAATTCTGTTGATGATTATTCTGCAAAATACTTTACTAGTGAGTGGCAGTAGGGTAATGCCTCTCCAGTTTCCGCAATCTCTGAGGTCACCCTTCTTTGGTAGTTTTACTATAAGACCAGTTTTCCACTCCTCTGGGGCTTTTTCTAAATCCCAAATTTGTTGTAATATCCGGCAAAGTTGTTTTGGTGTTTCTGTTTCTTCTGCTTTCAACATCTCAGCAGTCACTTCATCTTCACCTGGTGCCCTGTCTGATTTTAGCTTCTTTATCGCCTCTTTTACTTCATTTATTGTTATTGGTCCTGTATTGATGTTTAGTTCCGCTTTTGCTTCAGGTATATCTATTGCTTGTGCTGCTTGTGTTCTGTTTAGTAGGGTGTTAAAGTGTTCCCTCCATCTTTCAATTTTTTCTCTTTCTCCACTGACCAGTTGTCCATTTTGTGTTCTTGCTGCACTTTCACATCTTGTATTGAAGTTACCTGTCATCTGCTTTGTGATTTTATATATGGTTTTCATGTCATTTGTATATGCTGCTTTCTCTGCTGTTTCTGCTAAGTTGTCATAATATTGACGTTTATCTTGACGGCATGATTCCTTCACTTCTTTGTCTTTTTGTGCATAATTACTTAAAACTCGTTCTTTAAGCCGTTGTGATTTGGTGTTCAGTAATTTTTTCTTGATTTCTTTTCTTTGCTCTATCTTTTCCCATGTGGTCTCACTTATCCATTCCTCTTTTCTCCTTTTCCGATATCCCAGCACCTCTTTTGCTGTTTCCTGTAGTGTTTTATTGAACTCTAATATGGACATTTCTGCTTCGTCTTGTAGGACACTGAAGCGGTTCTTAAGTATTATTGAGAATTCATTTCTTGTTTGCTGGTCTATCAGTTTTCTTGTATCAAAATGTATCTTTCTGTGTTCTCCGATTCTGGCTTTCCTTAATTTTAGTTTTATTTTTGCTACCAGAAGGTTGTGATCACTTCCTATATCTGCTCCTTTCCTTGCTCGCACATCTTGTAGTGACCGTTTCCACTTGTTGTTTATTAGTATGTGATCGATTTGGTTTTCTGTGATTTTATCTGGTGACCTCCAAGTCACCTTATGGATGTTTTTGTGTTGGAAAATTGTCCCTCCGATGGTCATCATGTTTTCTTCACAGAAACTGCACAGTCTTTCTCCATTTTCATTTATTTCTCCGATTCCTTCTCTTCCCATGATTCTTCTTCTATCTTCATTTCCTTCACCTACTTTTGCATTGAAGTCGCCCAAGATGAGTAGCATATCATGCTTGGGTATTGTTTCTACTGTGGCTTGGAGGCTGTTGTAAAAATCTTCTTTTAATTCCTCTTCAGCTGCTTCTGTTGGTGCATAACAAACTATAATAGACAGCTTCGTGAATCTTGAGTTGAACCGTGCATATAATAATCTCTCATTTATTGGGGTCCATTTCAGCAAAGCTCTTGATGCTTCTTTTGTTATAATCAATGCTACTCCTCCTTCATGAAGATCTTCTTTACCTGACCATATTATTGTATCTTCTGTGTGCTGTGTTGTTAATTTCCTTCTGCCTTGTCCTGTCCATCTTGCTTCTTGTATTCCTAGTATGTCTAGTTTGTATCTGTGCATTTCCTTGATGGTTTGTGCTAGTTTTCCAGTCTGGTTTAGTGTTCTTACATTCCAGCTGCCTATTTGCATCTTTTGTTTAGGTTCCAGGAGGTCTGCAGTCGGGCTGGGGACTTCCAGTGGCTGGCTTTCATCCACAACCTTCATGGGCTCAGTTTCCTGATAAGCATTTCTCCTTCCACCTGCATTTGCTTTTTCCCTTGCTTCTGTTTCTGTAGCAGTCTGATAGTTTTTTACCAGATAGGGTTGCTGGCCCTATGCTGAACCCTCCTTAGTCGCCTTTTACGATCATGCATGGTAGGGTACAGTGGTCCTATTCTTTGCAGATCCCGGGTACCACACGGGGGATTATTGTAAATAAAGTTATAAAATTATAATATAATATAATAATAACTATAAAATTATAAAATTATTATTATAAATCGCAAGTATGCCATAAAAAGCTCCCGCCATCTTGTACGTCATCCGGAAGCAAAAACTAAACCTAATGACAAACCCAAATTATATGAGTGGTCATCATATGCTGCAGCAGGAAATTAAGATTATTGTGGAATATGATTAACAGCCATTGGAAGGCATTGTCAGAGTCTTATTGATTGAAGTGCTTTTAAGTTTAATCTCTTGTGGTATAAATTCGGATCAAGGAATCTCACTCTTCTTGAATAAATTGAACAGTGATACAGTTATGTGGACCTTGTTCACCCTCCTTGGTGACATGTATCTCATGAACGTGTATACACCTCTGTGTGAAATGATCTTCTATGTTCTTTTCCAGGCTTTTAGAACCTCTGATGGGTACATTTTGGTTGGTACAGGAAATGATTCTCAGTTCAAAGTTTTAGGACAAGTAAGTGTACATGATATCAAAGCTGTTAAAGACTTTTTTTTTCCAAAGCAGAAAACAATTGCTGCACCAGTGTAACTGTTATTTTTTAGAAGAGTAAACTTGAAATGTAAATCAGTGTATTTGGCTTTGTAATAAAAAAATATTTTGTACCAGAATAGAAGTCAGTCATTGGCTGCTACTAAAGAAGGAGTCCAGATTTTCTGAATTTGTTGTCCAGATTTTCTGAATTTGTTCAAGACACGTGTAGCATGCTGCCATGTAACTGAAAAGAAGATTTCAGAAGTGGAGAGGAGCTTGCTCTTCTGCCAGGTGCATCCACCAAATGCCAGATAGTGAAACATTCTCTAGATACAGAGGTCAGCTGTGAATATCCAAATAAGCAGACCAAACCAAAAGAGATATCCTGCTGCCTTGCGGGTTAGTCTCTTTAAACAAAGGCTAGCAGAGAAAACCAAATGCAAACCGAGTGGAAGGCAGTTTGACACCACCACTGTACCTTCATTCCTTTGTCAAATCATGCTAAAGAGTTAAAATTATTAGAAAAAAGACCAGTCATAATTTCTTGGACAGGTTATGAGAAGTCAGAGAACCTAGTAGTAACTGGAGAATTCAAGGGAAAAAAGGGGGGAGGAAGGCCAAGAGAAAAATATCTCAGTGGACTGACCAAGTGGCATGAGAAAACACACAAGATGGAGAAGCATGATCACCAACACTTTCTGACAAAGCACATAACATAAGTTTGTTGTTACGTTTTTTTTAAAAATTACATTGAACATGCACAGTGTGTATCAATGCAATATTTGAAGATAATAAGGTAATGAGATAATGAGGAAGTACTAATGAAGAAAATATATGAAGCATATAAAGACACTTACAGTACCACAAGTCCAGTTGTTGTCAGATGTCAAGAAGCATTTATAACAGTAATGGGGTTAATAAAAATAACAGTTAATGATCACAAAAGTTGTTGCCTAATTGCTTCAGATTATTAAATAAATACTTAAAAGTCTCAGAGATTTTTAAAAAATACATTATAAATGCATAGAAAATGAAGCTATCTAGAGCAGATGGTTTTATGGACACCAAAACTTGCAATATGGCAAGAAGTCGTGTGATAAGAAATTTATAAGCTTAGGCAGATGAAAAAAAATTAAGAACTTTTTAAAAAACTACTACCCACATTTTCCTTTGGCCTATCAGCACATTGGAGAGTGATATGACTAATCCCTGGCAAGATTTCCTTCCATAGCTCCAGGAAGAACCAGAAATCCCATTATTACAGCTGAGCTCACTTTCAGCTACAATCAAACCACCAGCCACCAAAGTAATAGATGCAAATCAGGCATCCTTGGATGCTGGAACCAAATTCTGTTTTTTTCTTTCTTCTAGCTGATTGGTCACCCAGAGCTTGCCACAGATGAACTTTACCTCACCAATAAACTAAGGGTTAAAAACCGAGTTCAGCTGCTGGAAGTTTTGAATAGTGTGTAAGTGAGAATTTTAATAAAATCTGGATTTTGTTGTTGTTGTTGGATTAAACCATGAAACACTTTTGGCTGTGGTACAGTGGCAGTGTTTTAAGGAAGTGAAACATGTTCTTGTTGGTTTCTGATTTTGAAAGAATAGTACCAAATTATTGTGTAGCATAACTGGTGACTGAACCAAGTGATCTTCTACCTCGAAGTTTAACTTGCCCTATCCCCTCAGAATATATATTTAATAAATATACAAATTTTTTTTTCTATATTTATTATGTTAATATTAATATTTTAATATGTTAATATTTATTATGTGTTAATATGTTGGTCACTTGATGAGAAGAAATGATCAGAGAATCCCAAAACAAGCTATCAAGTGGAACACAACAGGCCAAAGAAAAAGAGGCAGACCGCATGAAACTCTGAAGAGGACATTGTTAAGAGAGGCCAAATTAACAGGCATAAAATTCTTTGATGAGGTTGAAAGACTTGCCGAAGACAGGAAAAATTGGCGAACTACTTTGCGAGCCCTATGTGACGCTTAACGGCATGGGAAGGATATAAGATAAGATATATACAAATATTTTTTAAAGGTACAATATTTTTAAGGTCTAATTTATACTTTAAAACTGTAATTCACATGACATAATAAATATGTATTTTATATTATGCAATAAATACATCTAGAACAGATTTCACATGCCTTAAAAATGTGTTACATTTCCAGCATCAAGATCATCTTACCTTCTTTACCCCCCGCCCTCTTATAGGTTTCAACAAAAATCTTTGTCAGAATGGCTTGACATCTTTGAAGACTCAGGTATTCCTTATGGTCCCATCAACAGCATTGAACAGGTGTTTGCTGATCCACAGGTAAGAACTTAACATAAGGACATCCAGGAACGTGAAATGACTCTGACAACCGCCCCTCGACTAGCTCTAGCACTCTAGCTCGACAGACTAACAGGACATGTACTCCACCTGCGAAACGACCAAGAACTAATGTACCATTTCTGGAGTGTTGCATTTTCATAATTCTCACTGTCAGAATGATTGATACATGATTACTTTCCTCACCTGGTTTAATTCTTATCTTACTACCACCTGGTTATAAAGCGTAAAAATAAAACAACCGGTGACTTTTTAGTTTGTTCTGTATTGTGAGTGTGTTGAATAAGTTGAAAGCTTAAAATAGGCAAAACCTATTTTTTTCCTGGAAAACCATAGCAGTTGTGTTCATTTTAAAATATTTTGTTGCGAGATTTTTGTTGTTGTTGTTGTCGTTGTCCTCTTGTGTTAGGCCCAGAGGTATACTGTGGCACATAATGATTATTTCTGTCTTGATATTTATGTTTCTGTCATTGTATTACTTCCGTTATATCCTTGAATAAAATAACAGTGTGAAAATGGAATGTGCACATAAAAGGGTTTCTAACATTTTTTTCTGCTCGATTTTTTTTGCATTGAAATGTTACCAATGGCATCCTCCTCCTTTACCCCATCACTTAATAAAAACATTCTTATGCCTTTTAACTGGACCCCCAGAAATTTATCATGACTTTCTGGGAGGATAGTCATGTGGGGGACCCATATAGCTTCTACTGAGAAATCATGAGTTTAAATGGGGTGGGAAAAAAAAAACACAACAAAATGGGAGCAGTAGAATTGATAATGAACTGTTTCTCATGCGATCATGGTTGGGAATCTGCTTTTAACACCCTCCAGTCAACCCAACTCTACATACAAATGGGTACCTGACACAAGCGGTTGGAAAAAATTGCTTCTGAAAATAGGTAATATCTAACCACAGGACAGAACAGTGGATTACACTGTAATCGAGCTGTCAGTGCACAGATTATGCTGTAATTGAACTGTCAGTGCACAGATTATGCTGTAAATGAACTGTCAGTGCACAGATTACACTGTAATTGAGATGTCAGTGCACAGATTATGCTGTAATTGAGATGTCAGTGCAGATTACGCTGTAATTGAGCTGTCAGTGCACAGATTATGCTGTAATTGAGATGTCAATGCACAGATTACACTGTAATTGAGCTGTCAGTGCACAGATTACACTGTAATTGAGCTGTCAGTGCACAGATTATGCTGTAATTGAGCTGTCAGTGCACAGATATGCTGTAATTGAACTGTCAGTGCACAGATTATGCTGTAATTGAGCTGTCAGTGCACAGATTACACTATAATCGAGCTGTCAGTGCACAGATGGAGAATAGCTTGCCAAGTCCCATAATTATGATACAAGTCCATACTGGGTGAACGGGAAACAACTGAAATGTCTTACTTTTAGTGCCTCAGAAAATATTTGTAAATCGTACTGTATTTTCTTTCTTCTTGTATGTATTATTGTGCGTTTGTCTTTCACAGCTGATCATGCATAAAATTTGTGTAAAAATAACTTAAGTGGGAAAATAATTTGAAATTTCAACTTTCTATGTTGATTCATTAAATCAGTGCTTGGGGGAATGTCACAGGACTGTTCTGTGGGAGATGGTTGAGAGTTCCGAAAGAGATCACAATGAGTAGGACAAAAAAAAGTTAATAAAAATCTTTATTTTAAAAATTATTTTAGTTAGTGCTCAATTATCAGTCTTATTAGAACAGTGACATTTCTTACATCTTACACACTTCCCGTGGGCACCTTAGTGGTGAAGTGGTTAGTGCACTGGTCTCTCATGGCGAAGGTCGGGGGGTTTGAATCTGGCCGGAGGCACCCAAGTCACCCAGCTGTAGAAATGGGTACCCGACTTCTTCTGGAGTTGGGAAAGGAAAGGCGGCCAGGCATGATACTGATCATATCACCCTCTAGTGTGCTGACAAGTCAAGGAAAATATGGACACTAACACCATATCCCTATGTGCCTCTAAGGCATGAGAGGATTACCTTTACACTACACTCTTCCCGTGCCGCTAACTGTCACATAGGGCTCGCATGGTAGCTCGCCAAGATTTCCTGTTTTTGGTGAGCTTTTCAACCTCTTCAAGGGATGTTATTCCTACTAAACTGGCCTGTCTTAACAATGTCCTCTTTTAGTGGACATTTAGTATTGGCTTATTATATCTACAACATGCTGATCACGCTAATGTGCTGTTAGATAGTTTCCTGGGACCTGAATATTACTTTGTAGGTTCCCCAACAGTAAAAAGGTGAGAAAGGCTGGTTTAGATTATAAGTGTAGTCTCAGATGATAACAGTGGTATTATTCCATCAGCTTACTGAATATAAAGAAAATATATATGTACTTCTACAGGTTCACCATAATGGCCTAATTCAAGAAATACATCATCCCACTGCAGGGAAGGTCCGAGTTGTAGGACCAGCAGTTCGTTACAGTGAAACAAAAACTGTTGATCCATCAGCTCCACCTCTGTTAGGTCAGAATACACAGGAAGTTTTGAAAGGGCTTCTGGGATATTCTGATGAGACCATATCTTTACTTAGAAGCCAAAAAGTGATAGACTAGAAAGAAATGGACTGTCATGTAGCTCACTGTGGCTAATTGATTTGTAAGCAGTTATTTTCATAATCTGAGACTTTTCCGACTTTCCCTTGTTTGATACAGATATGCTCATATCTAGTGATGAATAGAACTTCACTAACTGCCCACCAATCCTTGTGATCACACACTTTTTTCTTTCCTTTTGGCATTTAGGGTGAACTTAAGTTTGGGTGTTTATAGAGTTTTACTCTGCAGCAGGGGTTCTAACTGGGTGCACCCATACCACTTGGAGGTATTTGAACGAAATAATGGAGGTATGGGATGTATTCTTAGATTAGAATTTTCTTTCAGCTGTTCTGCTGGATTAGAATTTTCTTTTGGCTACTCTATTACTAGCTGTTAGATCAAAACTTTCCTTTAACTGTTCTGTTACTAACTGTTAGATCACAACTTTCCTTTGGCTGTTCTTTTACTAGCAGTTAGATCAGAACTTTCCTTTGACTGTTCTGTTACAAGCTATTAGATCAAAACTTTCCTTTAGCTGTTCTATTACTAGCTGTTAAATCACAACTTTCCTTTGACTGTTCTTTTACTAGCTGTTAGATCAGAACTTTACTTTACAAGCTATTAGATCAGAACTTTCTTCAAGCTGTTTTGTTAACTAGCTATTAGATTAGAACTTTCTTTCAGCTGTTCTGTTAACTAGCTATTAGATTAAAACTTTCTTTCAGCTGTTCTGTTAACTAGCTATTAGATTAGAACTTTCTTTCAATTGCTCTGTTAATAGCTATCCATACATAAAGTAAAACCAAGCTGTTAACATTCTTTTAAAGTTGTACCAGGACCTAAATGGATTCATGATGTTCTTATGATAATTTGAAGGGGATATCGAGACACAGACAGCCTGTGATTGTTCATCATCATCAGGTGCCGTGCCGACTGGCGTTGGCTGTTATGCTTCTCCAGAGTACACGATCCTTCATGCAGGCCATCAGCTCAGTTGGTGATCTCCTCTTACATCATCCCGTCAGACTGTATCATTTCTCTTGGTCTTCCTCTTGATCTTCTTCCTTCAATTTTTCCTGTTGTTATAATATTTTCAATGCCCCCTCTTCTCATTGCATGTCCTATGAAAGTACATTGTCTCTCTCTTATCTTTTTGACAAGATTTTTTTTGTCTCCCCAGCTCTTCTCAAACATTCTCTATTAGTTATTTTTGCTGTCCAGGGGATTCGCAACATTCTTCTAATAAACCACATTTCTGCTGCTTCTAATGATTTTTGTGCAGACTTGCCTATTGTCCATGATTCACTTCCATATAACAAGATAGGTTCAATTTAGCATTTTAGGACTCGTTTTCTAACATTTATTCATAAGTATGTGTTGGTTAATATGTTTCTCATTCTCTGAAATGCAATCTTTGCTTGGCCTATTCTGTGACTGTTAAAAAAAAAAAAGAGTTTAAAAAACCTCTGCTGTATAGGGCATATGTTGGACGTTTAAATGACTGTACATAAAAAAAAAAAAAAAACAGCGGCAGCATTTAGTTGCTTCTGTATTTCCAAAGTTTTGTACAAGGCCTGCTTTGGTTATTTCAGCTGTGCTCATGTTTATGAAGTGTTTAAAATATACACATGTAATTAAGATATATTTTTTTATGCAGAAAAGTAAAACAGTATTCAGAATTTACAAATTTTCTGACCAGTTTCTGTCATTTGCATGGAGGGATGTCAGTAAATGTAACCGAGGCATTATTAATGGCTTTTGAATGGAATGATGTGTCTGGTGTAACTGTTACTTTGGAATTTTATAAAATAGGAAATTAAAAAAAGACGGGAAGGAAAAAAAAAAGCTGAAAATTGTAATAAAATGTAGGATTTAGAGAAGTCATAACTTTTTTTCATATGTTTAAGGCTTTTATCAATTTTTGTTTGTTTGGTTTTAAAATCATTACCCCCAATCTTTTAATGTAATCTTCCCACTTTTTGTCAGTCTCCATCATAAAGCTTCATCTACCTTTATCTCCAGTATGGAAAGATTGTTTCAGATATGTATCTTCACCGAGGTATGCACACTCTAGAAGTGTTGGGGTGTGTTTTATTTTGATTTGGAATACAGGCTTTCACAGATTTGAGATTATATTAGGCACATAGATTTCTTTGTACAATAAATATCCCAATAAAAAATCTATGTCTTGTAACATTTGAATGCCGTAGGTGTGTGAAGTGATAGTTCCTTCACATTTCTAGGCCACTACAGCATTTGAGGCAGGTGTGTGAAGTGATAGTGCCTTCACATTTCTAGGCCACTACAGCATTTGAGGTAGGGATGTGAAGTGATAGTTCCTTCACATTTTCTAGGCCACTACAGCATTTGAAGTAGGTGTGTGAAATGTTAGGGCCTTCACATTTCTAGTCCACTACAGCATTTGAGGTAGGTGTGTGAAGTGTTAATTCCTTCACATTTCTAGGCCACTGCAGCATTTGAGGTAGGTGTGTGAAGTGTTAATTCCTTCACATTTCTAGGCCACTACAGCATTTGAGGTAGGGATGTGAAGTGATAGTTCCTTCACATTTTCTAGGCCACTACAGCATTTGAAGTAGGTGTGTGAAATGTTAGGGCCTTCACATTTCTAGTCCACTACAGCATTTGAGGTAGGTGTGTGAAGTGTTAATTCCTTCACATTTCTAGGCCACTGCAGCATTTGAGGTAAGTGTGTGAAGTGTTAATTCCTTCACATTTCTAGGCCACTACAGCATTTGAGGTAGGGATGTTAGCACATCTTCACTGCCTTTGTTTTCCTAGTGACACCCTTGGTACCCAGTTTTTGAGGTTGCATTCACCCCATGCCGGCTGGTCCGAAAAAAATTCCACCCAAGAGCAAAACAGAATATCCCGTTTGTAAACTAAACTAAAAATAAAACGTCCACTGTAGCCATTCAGTTCAATTGTCCATGGTTTTCAAAAAAAGTTCAGTACTGAGGAAACTTGGTTTTGTTTAATCTTGATGATCACTGCCACTGCAGAAGTGAAGGGGATATATGTTGCTAAGTACAGTTTGCAAACAAACCCAGCACCGAATGACAATATAGATCATAACTGGCTTGCTCAGAAAAGTTATGTAATACACAGTGCTCTATATTTAATCCTAATCCATGTGGCACAATCAACCCCGAAAGTTTTTTCCTCATTCTTATTTAGTTACACATTGAGCATAGGAGTAGTATAGTGGTGTACCACACCGGCATTACTATTTCAGGTATGAAAGAATCACATGCTGTGCTGTTATACTAGTTGTCTGGATGTGCATGTACTGCTATACTAGTTGTGTAGATGACAAATGTGTTTTAAGCTCATTTTGCACAATATAACACTATAAAGATCACAAGAGCTTTCAACTAATGTATTAATTTTATTTACAAACAACAAACAAGTTTATCAAATAGTGAAGACAAAAACTGTAATTTATTAGTACAAATATTTTTTAAAAAATATTTATGATTATCTCAGTATTGTCAAAATATAAAACAAGAAGTGTAATAAAATAAGATTGGTGAACTATTTAAAAAATTATAGTTACACATTTTATAAACATAGAAACATCACAGCCAAATTTATCAACAGCTGAAAATTAACTTGGTCTGGCATCATCTTTGTAATGTGACGTCGTCACTGTGGGGTTGGTTTTAGCTTCTTTGCTGCCACAGCTGTAGAGGGTAAAACAGCAGTCTGATGAGATCTAAAATATATGTGTGCATATACAGACATACATTAGCAACACTGACGTTTAGCCGGCAGTTTTATTAATACCTATTACACATGTGTACAACACACAGATATGTGTGTAGATATGTGTGTTTTTACATTCACTAAAGTTTTGCTATGCAGGATCATGCTTCTTTTGTTGTTATATGATGCCAAAGAAAAATAAACTGCAGCTTAAATTTGTATGTTTTGAACTAAATGTGGAGCTTTTTTGACTAATCAGTGTATTAGACTTTAAACTGAATATGGCCAAAAGCTGGTGAATAGTATGATGATAGTCAAAACTGTAGGGCTGTGGAGGTTGACTGTGAGTCAGCAGAAATACAGTTTATGTTGGAGCTGATGCTGAAGGGTTGGTCTACTGATTCCACAGCTCTGCCTGCAACTATGAACTGAACTTTTTTCCGCACCGCTGGCATTGCAATGAAGATCTTAACAACAACAACAAAAATAATAAACAAGTCAGAATGGGTGCAAGCTTTAGTTGTCTAATTTCTCGGAGCAAGCTCCGCCTTCATAAGGAAACAAATCATCCAGAGTACGTGTTTTCCGTCACTAAATTTTTAACAATGTGAATTACTTGATTGAGTTTAGTTAGAACAGTTACATAATACCGGATGATCATAACTGTGTGGCTGCATCTGCTCAAAAAGGTCATTTATTATCATTTTCACTCATATTTACTTGTATGTGGTAGTGTTGTACAGCGCAGCAAACTGGTTTCCTTAGTGCTTCACTAGCCAGTTTGGAGTAACACTATACCAGCTTTCTTTTCACAGGTCTCACAAGGATATGAGATAACTTTGGCATAATACTCTGGACAATCATGACTTCGCAGTAATCTCAGGTCCCAACATGACAGTCTGTATGTTGTTCATATGTGAACATCCCAGTTTCTCCACAGCAGCTAGCTATTTCACATTATATATACACACATTTTCTGTCCCAAGTTTTTCAAAATGTGTGACCAACAGAAATGGTTTAATCAGAGAAACTCACCTTTGACATGGCAGACTTCTGCATCAACTCCAAGCCCTAACAAATAATCTATCCACAGAATCTGCTTGTGGGACAGTCTATCCCCTGGGCCTTTTACTTCACAAATCTGAAAGAAAAACAAAAACAAAAAAAAAAAGAAATATCAAAACATTCCCTTTGCTTCTATTGTGCTGCCTTTAAACCTCTTAAATATGTTGTGCCGTAAGAGTGACAGTCAGCGATACTGTTTTCTGGTCAGTGGTTAGTTTCAAGAAAAATCTTCCCATAAAAAAGGTTCAAAGTGGATTTAAATCCAGGGCTTTGGCCTGATGTGTTACTACATTCTGACTGGACTCTTGTAATGACATTTTGAAAAATCTGTATGGACCAAATGTAATGAAAATTTGAGAGAAAAAAAAAATCACACTAGAAACCAGGAGTTTGGCTGTTTCACAATACAGAAATCCAAAAACACAACTGAGAAAGCAAACTTAGCACAGAATAAGTCAGCTTTACATTCAAATCTTACAATTTACACAGCTAATTAGCCATGCTATTGGTACAAAGTGTATAATTACTATCCTAAAATCTAAGAATATACCAGGACATTACTTCTTTATCAAACAGATCTTACAAAAGAAAAAAAAAACTTCTGCATTTCTGAACTTTTAAGGTTAAACATTCATTTTGCTATGCATGAAAAACACATAAGCAATGTTCACCTATTACACTCCACATGGAGTAAGAGAGCAAGCTAAATCCAGCGACTCACATAGCACAACAATTCAAGCAGAACTCTCAATGAAGGAAAGACAAGAAACTGACACACAGGGAAATATCCTTGATGTGCCTGAACAAAGAATCTCTCCTCTCTAAGAGTGTTGAGGAACTGATCAAGCATACAAAATGTTCTGAGATGAGATCTGATTAACTCTCCTTCACCTTAAGTGCTCCTGTCTCAGCATTCCACAAAGTGAGATCAGGAAATCCACTTCTAGTATGACGAGGGCATCGAGCAAAGCGACCAACAATACCACTCAGAACTTTACCGCCCATACAACTTAAGAGTTCCTGTTAATTTAAATAATAAAGAAAAAGTGTTAATGAATTTACTTTTAAAAATGTTAATTCACTTTTTTAAAAATCCTAATGAATCTGTAATCAGATACTGGCATTCCCATATGTGCTCCACCTTCCATTCCAATGTAACCAGCCAATCTTGACAGTTGTAAGAGTTTACAAACGTTCAAATACTTCCTATATACTTGCAGTTGTGCATGGAAAGCAATATAATATCTACCATGCACGTAAAACAAAATGCGCACTTTATAACATTTATAAACACTGAAAGGAAATCAGATGATATTCATAAATAATGGGATAAAACCATACCAGAAAATATGGAAATTTAAAAAAAAAATTAAGTTAAAAATACCACTTGATGCATAGAAATACTGAAGTAACCATTTGATGCATAGAAAGACTAAAATTAAAACCTATGCCAAACTATCTACAGTACAAAAATAAACTATTATATGAAAACAAATAATAGTCTGCATATGATATGCAGTTAATTAAAACTCTTCACCATGCCATATACATATCAACAATGAAAGAATATCTCTCTCATGTCAAACATCAAAAACAAAACAAAACAACTAATATGTGACATTTGTCCATGAACAAGTAAGATATGGCACATACAGTATCTGATTTACAAGAAACAGTTGAAACAATGTAAGTCCTTGCTTTAGAAAATAAAAGTCTATTCAGAAAGCTGTGAGACAGTAAGAGAAATATAACTGATATACCCTGTAAGTGGGCAATCTCACATGGCAATATAAGCATGCCTCAATGAACAAGCAGAGCTATACTCTTGGTGTTCATAACTGACCTTAACGAAATCCAAGGACATTCTCTCCCAGTTTAAGCCAACGCACGCAACTCCTTGATGGTTTGCCCAGGTCTCCTCTGCCAAAACCTGGAGCTCCTAGGAACAGAAGTACAGGATGAAAAAGAAAAAAATTATACAAATGTCATAAGACATGAAAAAATATCTTTGGAGATGTCATAAGATGGGGGAAAAAAGGGAAAGATATTACAGAAGTGCTGTTAGAAAAAAAATTTTCAGAAATGTTATATAAGAGAGAAAAAAAAGACTTTGGAGAAATGCTATAAACAAAAAGTACAAATAATATATAAGTATTTATCAGCTTCATTCAGTTTTAAGTTATATACAGTACTACAGTACTGAGAAATTCAGAATCTAACTTCTTTTCCTCCTCTCTCAGCCTCTGTGTCAATTGAGACCAAGTGGCTGTAACTCTCTATCAGGTCTGTTAATGTTTGTTTTAATTTTTCCAAGTGACATTTTCAGATGATGATATAAGAGACAGCATCACAGTCTACATAATGTCCTTAAAGATCTAGACAGAGAAAGAGAATTAAAACCCTTAGTTTTTTCAATGACAATATATTCCAAAAACATTTAAGTTATATCTCAAGTCAAAATGGACATCTGAGGAGAAAAAAAGAACAAAACAGGATGAAACTGTAAGGAGTAATTACTGTATACATGGCAAAAGATGATGATAATAATAACTGCAAAGTTCACTTCCACTCTTATGTGGCTATGTTAATGTCCCTTTTGTTCTTAACCTGAATTCTCAGCAAGAATGAAATCATATGAACATTATAAGAGAAAAAATTAAATTATATGGACCGATTACTGCAATACTAACAGGTTTGGTATGGTTGCACTGACTGTCTGAACACAGTAACTGACTGTAGATGCAATGATGATGGTTCATCTGCCCTACCATGACCAGCAGTTTCATGCACCATAACAAGCTTTCCCTTCCTGACTTCTAAAAACCAAGAAGCTCAAATCATAAACTATCTTACATCCTTCCCGTGCCACACAGGGCTCACATGGTAACGCATCAAGTTTTCCTGTTTTCGTATGCTTACTAAGAATAGACTGCTTTTTATTTTCTGAAGCATCAGATTATGCCAAAGAAACTGGATCAGAAAAAAGTAACATCACTCAAACACTGACCCTACCTGAACAGAACTTTCTGCCAGTCTTGTCAGTTGCTTCTCAATAAGATCCCTCCTCCTCTCATAAAACATGTCACTGTGTAGGTCAAGAGGCTGGGCTTGGAAAGGACTGTGAAATGCATCCGGTACTGGCATGAATAAAATGTCCCAGAAAAACAGGGAAAACAGAGTGCCTACAACAGCACCTTCAGCATGGACTCCTAGATAAAAATATAAGCTATGGCATTACAAGAGAATCTAGTGAAATGTATGGCAGTACAAAGAAGAAGAGTTCTAACAACTCAAATTTTTTTCATCTTAGTTGAGTACATTTTCTACAGATAAGCTAAAGGAACTTTTTTTTTTTTTTTTTAAATTGTAGTTTGTTTGTTAATGCTCGTGTTCACAGAGCAGTAATATTAGAAAATATTTTTGTATTACTAAATAAAGCTGCTCAACCTTTTTTTTTTTTAAAACAGCACACAGAAAATTCAATATGATTAACTGTTGTATAATTCTATACTTAGAAATTATCATAAAAAACAAATAAAAATGTAATGAAATCCAGTTGAAACTGAAACCAATAAAACAGTTAAATATTTAAACAGCCATGGATTATGAAAAAGAAAAATTAACAACTAAAGAAGCTGTGGATAGGAACAGACAGAACTACAAAAATCAGATTTTTAAGGGCATGCATCTTTCCCATCACAACATATGCCTGTGAGAACTGGACACTTAACAAAACAGCTGAGAAACACATAAATGCCTTTGAATGTAAATGCTACAGAAGAGTTCTTCAAATAACATGGACACAAAAAAAACGAACAAATATATCCATACTACAATCAATCAAGTGCCAGGCCACGTGGTATAGGTGATCATTTCTCTCCACAATTCCCTGTCTTTAGACTTGATTATGAGATCCGCCGGTGACTTTCTTCCTAGCCACACTGACAGCCCACCCAGTAACTTCTCTCTCTGTCTTCCTCATCCATACTACAAGAACTTTATATTGAAGAACACTTGCTAGTAAAGAGGATTAAACAGAGTAAACTTAAATATTTTGGACACATTAAACATGATAATTTAGAGAAGATCATCTTGGAAGGGTACATAATGGGAAAAAAAAAGAGAGGAAGACCAAGGTGAAGATGGCTGCAAGACTTTGATAATCTGCAAATGGATGCATCAGCAGCAGGGCATCTTGCTTACAACTGAGAGGCCTTTAGGAGAGCTGTTAAGGGACGCAAATTTCTGCAAGGGACACGCAAGTGACTGACTGATGGATTATGAAGTGACAAATCTGTATCACATAACCTAAACTTAAAGCACACGACAGTTTTGCACTTTTATCGATTTTTAAAACAGCGAAGGATGTTAAAAAAAAAAAAAGCAAGTTAATTCTGAGTCATGAAAATGTCTGCACAACTAGTTACAAAAATAAACCCCCAAAAATTTCAGGTATATTTGTTTACTAAACAGAAAAAAAAAAAAAACTTCAGTAAGAGGAACTGACATTGTGTACCTGATGTAAAACCATTCCTCTTGTAGTAATCAAGTACATACTCTTCCACCCCTACCACTGTCATATCATGGGAATTTCCATCAATGCAGGATTCTTCTGTCAGGAATCTTGTACCATTTGTACTGACACCCTGATGTAGTACACGTCCTTCAATGTAAACCTGATGGAATAACAACCAAAAAAAAAAAAATCCTGAATCAGAGACCCATAATCCGTAACTGTAGTCTCAGTATGTCTTATACACCTACTATATACCTTTATGTAATGGTTTCAGTACAATAAAATAGCTGAATATGCCACTAGGTCTGATAGAAGTTTATGTATGACATCCCCTTCAAGTATGATACATCAGTAAATTGTAAATCAGACATAATTTTTTTTAAAATTTCCTTTGTTCTCAATTGTGTGTTATATGTAGATGCTCTACAGCTATATTTTTGCATCAGGTTACATCTATCAAGTATAATAAAGTTTATATAATGTTTTTTTGTGCTCAGTTTAAGGGAAATAAAAAGCCTCAACACACATACAGAGAAAAAATTTCCACCCTCTAAAGATTAAGAGGAACCGAACAGGGTCATTTAACACCATACACCACCATCAGATTATTCAAATAACTGACCCCTGCTAATAAAATTCTGACAGAATCCGACAAGAAAAAAGCTGCTCTGGACAACATCATTTACGGTAACTACCATTAATCTGCCTCTAAACCACAAGCACAGACTACAAACTACAACATAACACTGCAGTGTATTTACAAAAACTAATCACGCACACACTTTTCAGTGAACAAAAACTGAAGACTTCACCAACGTGGTCCTTGTTTCAGTGTACTTTCACCACCCCTTCATCACCTTATGGAGTGTTTATCCAAGCAAAATCTAAAACATCAACACTAACACGAAAAATAGTACTCTGGTAATGGAAAACGTGAAAGTATAGAACTAAGATCAGCATAACAAAGCTGGGTCATAAAATGATATGAAAACTGCCAAACACAACGAAGAACCTACAAACAGTACAAATCTCTTCTCAAGCAAAACACAAACATTACAATATATAGAAAGGACTGAATGAAATAACGATTAAGTCACAACTATTAGGATATAATTCTTTTTTTTTATTTATATAAATTTAGTTCTGTGTAATGTAATATTTTATTATATTACTGCTACTACACATTCTTTGCAGTCATGAATCTGTACGACCACAACAAGATCTTCTATTTATGTGCAACCAGGTCAACAACTGCTAACATACCTTTGGTGTTTTCCGCACAGTTTCATGATAAAACTCTTTCAATCTGTGTTTAAGTTTCAATTTTGGCCTCTGACAGATGTTCTCTGCCCTCAGATACAAAGCAAATCTGTGGCCCACACGCACATGGTGATCTGCCAAGCCATTTTTCACAGCTTCCAACGACTGGAAATTTGTAACATAAAAAATGTCTTTAATGACAATTCACAACTAATAAGATATATATATATATATATGATTTTTAAAATCAGAAAGAAAAATTTAACTTTAATTCTGCACACCTTACAGGCAGAAAATGCTGATCATACTATAAAGACAGGCAAAAATCAACAGAGAAAAGAATGCAAATTAACAGAAAGAAAATGTTATACTCGATATTATCAGAGCAAAGACGACTGTGCCAGTGTGACAGCAGAATTATCAAGGTGAGGAAGTCAGACATAGTCAAGACCCTGTGTCGCCGCTTTACTGATGTTCCCAGTAACAGGCTCTGCCTGAGCAATGATCCTAATGGTGGTGAAATCTGCTGAGAATCTTGTTTTTTTGGGTCCACTCTGGGTCTTCAAGCTCCCACTCTAACCCGCTCCCAATTCAATATAAAACTCATGCTTCAACATCTTCACTACAGTAGCAAAGAAGAACATCCCAAATGCAGTTCCAGGGAGATTTAGTAACAACAACACTACTGATGACAACAAATTTACTACAGACAGCAACATAACTAAAGAGAAGGTCATGAAATAAAAATCAGTCTCACTGTGCAGAAGATTTATAACTTCCACTATTCATGGCTCATATCTTGAACCAAGATGCCCATTCCCAAACTTGTTTTTATTCCTGAAAATCAAGTACAAATTGTTTTAACTTGGGTTGACTGCTTCATCTAGTGAGACACTTTAGAGCACACAATCTATGCAATGAAAGCCAGCTCTCTAACCACCTCTACTGAGTTTAGAGCACACAATCTATGCAATAAAAGTCACCTCTCTAACCACCTCTGCTGAATTTAGAGCACACAATCTTTGCAATAAAAGCCAGCTCTCTAACCACCTCTGCTGAATTTAGAGCACACAATCTATGCAATAAAAGTCACCTCTCTAACCACCTCTGCTGAATTTAGAGCACACAATCTTTGCAATAAAAGCCAGCTCTCTAACCACCTTTGCTGTAGTTAACAAAACAGCTAGCAAACAACTTTTATTGAAAGGTGGCTGTGCTTGAACTTGTAATCTGATCTCTTACTCCTCTCCAGTATGTGTTAACTGAAGATGAAAAACTAGAGAAAAAAATATTACAATCTTCAGTTCAACATATTCCAAATCACAGAAAAACTTTTTTCTTTCATTCATACATTCTAGGCTCCACTGATGTCCCTTATTAGTGGAACTGAACTACTTAATAACCTAAATGAACTTCATATTCATGAACTGAATTTCACATGATAAGCTATTTTACCTTCATTTGCTGACATGTGTGTATGCGGTACAGTCCAGTGTGCCTTGCTTTGCAGGCAGAAATTCTCTGCCCTTGGAAGTTGTTTCAGCCAACAGTACTGTATCTGGCTCACATTTCTACAGCAGGATCAAATGAGGGACAGCACCAGCGTGTGTAGGATTCACAATCTTCCAGGTCACCATCATACTAGTCACACCAAATCTAATAAAGAACTAATTACCTCTAATGGATCTTTCATATGTGCATCCAAATTCAGCGCCAAACGTTCCCACCAGTAGCCACGGTGACTGCAGTTGTATGTTGTCTGAATCAAGAGCTTACGTAGGAGCTCTATAGCACCTAAATAGTCTTTGCGACGCTGGAATATTTCAATACCAGCACTCAACAGACGGTTGATAACAGATGTTGCAGTGTAGGAACGCAAAAAATCTGGTAAATTTTTGTTCCACCTGGTTGAGATGAAAGAAATGAATAAACTGAAACAGGCACTTTTATAGTTTAGCATTCTTCATTATTTTTTTGTTGGTTGAAGATGCCTGTATTAGAAAGAGAGGGGGGAAAAACCCAGTTACAATGGTAAACCAAACCTGGTAAATATTTCATCCTATGCTATCGTGCTATTCCTAGAAGAAGGGGTAGAATGTTAGAGAGAAAACACAGTTCTCCTGTTTTCTAATGGTTAAAAGAAACTACAGAAGTTGTACAGGATGGTAAATCTTAGCCAGGCAAGATCCTACCCTGCATCAGTGCCCTTTCATCAGACAGAGGTGACTGCTAGAAGACACAGTTATATAAGATGGCTACTAGAGAGCAGATACACTTAAATAAGATAGCAAGATGTGTAGATAACAGCTATAGAACAAAATAACATTAAAAAATCCAATGAAGAAACTGAATAAGTAAAAAACCAAGAAATGTGAAACTAAATTTTAAATAATAAGATTAAATCAACATAACCAGACAAATAAAACAATGTAAACTCAAAGTATTAAAAAACAGCACCAGTAATGTGGCTGCTAGTTAGAACATATGGAATTCAATAACTCATTTATTTGCATGTTCCTTGCAGAACTTTGCCTTCCGAACAGCACTCCTGTAGGCCTCTCGGTTGTGAGCAAGATGGCCAGCTGCTGATGCATCCATTTGCAGATCATCAACGATGTCTTGCATCCATCTTCACCTTGGTCTTCCTCTCTTTCTTTTTCCCATTATGTACCCTACCAAGACTGTCTTCTCTAGATTATCATGACGTTTAATGTGTCCAAAATATATAATTTTCCTCTCTTTAATCTTCTTTACTAGCCAGCCTTCTTCAATATTAAGTTCTTGTAGTATAGATATATTTGTTGTTTTTTTTTTCTCCATGGTATTTGAAGAATTCATCTGTAGCATTTACATTCAAAGACATTTATGTGTTTCTCAGCTGTTTTGTTAAGTGTCCAGGTCTCACAGGCATATGTTGCGATGGGAAAGATGCATGCCCTTAAAAATCTGATTACTGTCTGTTCCTCTCCACAGATTCTTTAGTTGTTTTACTTTCTGAAGAAATTATAAGCATAAAAACCAAGTTAAGATTATTCAATTCAAATGTGACTTATGCATGCGAAAGCTGGAAATCAACTAAAGAAATAGACAAGAAATTAGACTCTTCTGAAAACAAATGCCTAAGGAAAATAGTTGGTATAAAGTGGAATGAATTCAAGAACAGCACAGAGATAAGACAGATGAGCAAACAACAACTTGTCTCATCGGTGATCAGAAAAAGATGAACATATTTAGGCCATATGATGAGAATAAACAATCAGAGAATACCAAAACAAGTTATCAAGTGGAGCACAACAGGCCGAAGAAAAAGTGGTCGACCACGTGAAACTCTAAAGAGGACACTGTTAAAAGAAGCCAGTTTAGTGGGCATAATGTCCCTTGGTAATGTTGAAAGACTTGCCAAGAATGGGAAAACTTGGCAAACAACTATGCGAGCCCTATGTGACATTTAACGGCATGGGAAAGATGTAAGATGTAGGAGTTAGAAAATTAGCAGTTTCTGCAAAAGTGAAAAAAAACCAAAAAAAAAAGCATGCCCAAATGACAAATATCAAGAAAGAATATGCTTTCTATGGTTCATGTGGCTTTCCACGGCAAACTGCAAAAACAAGGGCCCTCAGTGGGCTCCTGCACTGTAACAGATAGCCATGCTACTATAGAACAGATTTTTCCAAGTGTTCCATGCAGAGCTTGGTTTGGGTAGCATCTGCACAAGTCTGCATATGTTGGTGCTGATGACAAGAATCAGTACTTCATTCCATCTGCACAAGTCTGCATATGTTGGTGCTGATGACAAGAATCAGTACTTCATTCCATCTGCACAAGTCTGCATATGTTGGTGCTGATGACAAGAATCAGTACTTCATTCCATCTGCACAAGTCTGCATATGTTGGTGCTGATGACAAGAATCAGTACTTCATTCCATCTGCACAAGTCTGCATATGTTGGTGCTGATGACAAGAATCAGTACTTCATTCCATCTGCACAAGTCTGCATATGTTGGTGCTGATGACAAGAATCAGTACTTCATTCCATCTGCACAAGTCTGCATATGTTGATACTGATGACAAGAATCAGTATTTTATTCCATCTGCACAAGTCTGCATATGTTGGTGCTGATGACAAGAGTCAGTATTTCATTCCATCTGCACAAGTCTGCATATGCTGGTGCTGATGACAAGAGTCAGTATTTCATTCCATCTGCACAAGTCTGCATACGTTGGTGCTGATGACAAGAATCAGTATTTCATTTCATCTGCACAAGTCTGCATATGCTGGTGCTGATGACAATAGTCAGTATTACAATGTTATTACAGTATTACAATGGATAATGATAAAAAGTCAAATTTACTGAAATGAGCAAAATTACTAACAGTAAAATGAAAAATTCATTGAAAAAAAAAACTAAAACTACCAGTAATAAACAAATGAATAATGAACAATTCAATGAAAGAGTAAAACTATCATGAACAAAATAAAAAAAAAAAAATCACTGAAAAGTATGACTGTCAAGGTTAACTTACTCAGCGACAGCATCATCTGCTTCTAGTAGCTTCCACTCCACCTCAACCGACTTGAATACAGAATAAGCTCTATCCCAGTTCCCTCTCTCTATGCAATGCAACATATCAGTTTCCAGTTGTAAAGCATTCTCAAATCTATGGAGTAAACAACAAATAAAAAGGTACTGGGTTTTACATGTAACAGAACAAACAAAATTATGAAAGTGTCCTGAGACAAAGGATACACACTGAGGGAAGTGGAGAACAAATACAAGAACAGGGATGACTGGAGAAACTTTATCGATGGCCTATGCTCCCAGGGTATTGATGGGCAATGATGATGAGAACAAACAAGCTTAACTTAAGTCTAATACTGCTCTTGTTCTGAATGTCTTTTCACACTGCAACCTGTACCACTTTGTGTCTGTGAATATTTACCATGATGTGAGATTACAACATCTTACCTGATAACATCATCTCGATCCTTGAATACATGGTGAACCTTCTCTACAGTGTACACTGGGTACACTAGCTTGCCCATATTTACCATCAGCATCTGAAATCTAGCAAAGAAATGCATAGTATAGCATATTTTTTGCAATGTTAACAGTATCAAATTATGCAAAGTACAAGGGTGAATTAGAACATTTTCTCTCCTCTGGTGTATTCTGGGTAAAAGTGGATATATTCAGTTATTTTCATTCCTGTGCAGGTGTATAAGATCTGTTGCTAACCAGCTGGAAGGCAGGACTTGAAATTCACAGCTCCTGCTCAACACAGGACAAAATGACCTCCTGTCTAGACATGCGGCTCAAACAAAATTCCATTACCAGGCTTCTCACTGATGAAAAGATTACTTCCGCTGACACTCATCAATGACTAGAGTATAGTTGCAGTTTTACAAAGCGGCAGAGGGAGTGAGTAAGATGAGAAAAAAAAGAATAGAAAGCATGAGACTAAGATGAGAATGTGAAGATACGGGTTGTTTCCTATTCAGGAGGATGCCACTAAGATAAGTTATATATTGTTTTGTTTGTGTATGCAATCCTCGAAAAAGGTTCACGCCGAAATACTGGATGTTGCATGTTTTTCATGTTTACATTCTCATCTTACTCTCATACTTTCTACTCGTTTTTTTTTTCTCATTTTACTCACTCCCTCTGCCGCTTTGTAAAACTGCACCATACACCTCTATTTACCTTTATTATCTGAACCAGTTTTACTGCAGTCGCCATCCCTTTTATCAATGACTGGAAGCAGTTTTTTGGTATCGGTGCAATGCTGTTTGAGTAATATGAGATGTTTATGATCAACTTCTTCTTCAGCTTTCCAAGACATTAAGGCTCATTGCTGCAGATGAAGTTTACTTACATTCCTCTCTATTCCTAATCTTCTATCTCTGGTTTGTTACAACAATTTCCTTTATATCCTCTTCTATGCTGTCTTTCCATCTCTGTCCTGGTCTACCTCTTGGTCTTGTTTCCTTCATCTCTTGGACATAAATCAACAAATGACAAAATTTTTCTGCCCGTCCTCATACGGTGAAGTTCTGCATGGTTAATAAGGAAGTAAAAATAAAACGTTGAAAAGTTTATATAAATAAATCTGATGAAAGTAAAGACAAATGATGAGACTAATCAATGAAAGTGGAAATACAAATGATCAAAAAGTAAATAAATAAATAAGTCTGTGAGCATGAAATCAGAGCTATATTCAGAAAATGTCATATGGAAATGAAATGTAATTTAATATATAATGTAATGAGGATCAAACTAACAATTGTCCTTGTCCACCATTTCCACTGTCATCATCAATCGAAGTGTTTACCAATGAGAAGAGCATCAGGACCCTCACAAAGACCCCTCTTGGTCCAGGTCTCAGTTTGTAGATGCCATTTAAGAACTTCTTTGCCCTTACAATTAAAATACAATCAGAATGAAAAATAATTTCAAACAAATTTATCATTAAAAAAAAAAGGTAATGAGAATATAAATGTAAATTTAGTATGAGCAACTTTCTTATATTAACCTTATACTGATGCTTGCCACATAAATGGATTAAAAAAAAATTAACAACAAAATAACTGCAGTTATAAAATTTTATTCCATAATTGTGAGTTTGTAATTTTAAACCAATGTAAGTGCTAAAATTAGACACGGTGTCATTTTCCAGTAAAACATGGTGGTTGCATTGACTGCCAAAAATGCTCATGAATCTTTGTTGTAGTTTAGTAGGATTTTAAATAAAGTTTGAACTTTGAGATGTCAAAAATTATATCTGTAAGGATACACATAAAAGAAAAGGTTTACATTTACGTATTTAAGTCATTTTATTCTTTTACTGTTGCACATGAACACATTTTTTTGGACCAAAGACAACTGTCCAAGTGGAGCAGTGGAAATGATCTGGGCCAGCAATCTGCAACAGAGACAAATCTGATTTTCTGTTAACAGCCATCAAACAATGTCACGCTGATGACAGAAGCCACCTAGCGCTTGAGAACTGCTACATTCAGGAACATGGGATGGTGAAACCACATGGTCTGAACTCACAATTCAGCTACACCTAACATTCCTCTCTTCCCTCTGCACTAAGTTCCACTGCTTTCTCACTTGCAACACATAGTTCAGAACCTTCTCACAGCATCAGATTACAACCCCTCTCAGTCAGTCAGTCATTTGCATGTCCCTTACAGAACTTTGCCTTCCTAACAGATCTCCTGTAGGCCTCTTGGTTGTAAGCAAAGATGCCCTGATGCTGATGCATCCATTTGCAGATTATCAACGATGTCTTGCTGCCATCTTCGCCTTGGTCTTCCTCTTTCTTTTTCCCATTATGTACTCTTCCAAATCTACACCTATTCCTGAATAGATTATCATTATACCACTCTCTCCTCTCCACAACCCCCCCCCCCCCCCCCCCCACCCTCCCCATTTACAACCCACCTGTCACAAGTCTCCACCTGAACATTCTCTACTCTCCACTATGATGTATATACTAGGAAAAAACTAAGAACAGCTTTATTACTTAACAATCACAAAGGTGTGACGTTTCAGCGTTAGCCTTAATCATACAAAAACATACAGGATGAAGAATTAGAGAGAGGAGATAAAGTATAGATTCACATGAATTCTACATTAAAAAAAAAGAAAGAAATAAATAAAATAAATAGAGCACTTAGAATATGTAGATTGTGTGACGTCAATTTAGAAATGCCTTGAAAAAAAAACATGGAGCGTCTCTGACATGCATACAGAAATGTGCCCACTGCTACGTTCAAATTGTGCTCATTCAGAAATGCGCATGCTGAAGCGCAGAGAATGTTTAAATAGAAACTTCTGATGTGTGATAAGTAGATCTACCTACATGAAAGCTTAGTGGAGAGGGATTATGATTGTGGAAAAGGAGAATATGTAGTTGAATAACGAGTTCAAACCGTGTGGTTCCAGCGTCCCACAGTCCTGAATATAGTGATTCTCAAGCACCAGGCAGCTTGTGTCATCTGCGTGACATTGTTTGATGGCTGTTACCAGAAAATCAGATTTGCCTCTGTGGTTGGGGGCACTGAAATGATTCGGGACCGGTTTTGAAGCATGCTGGGATAACACAGGGTTCATGTGAATTTATACTTTATCTCTTCTCTCTAATTATTCGTCCTGTATGTTTTTGTATGATTAAGGCTAACGCTGAAATGCCACACCTTTGTGACTGTTAAGCAATAAAGCTGTTCCTACTTTTTTCCTAGTTTATACATTTTGGTATCACAGCTTTACTGCAGTGCTTAATGTATAGGTGTATACCTGTACACTAAATACTGTGTGTTACTCTCCACCATGTGCACTTCTGAATACAGCCTCTTACAAGTCATAGCTAAGTGCTCCATTCATTTTTATTTTATTCTATTTTTTTTACATAGCATTCATGTGAATTTATATTTTATTTTCTCTCTGTATTTCTTCGTCCTGTGTGTTTTTGTATGATTAAGGTTCACACTGAAATGTCACAACTGTGTGCTAGTTAACTCATTCCGTGCCACAGAAAAAAATGCGGACGTTCTGTTGGTGTCAGAGTAAAAGGGCGGCTCTTGATCTGTATAGGGGGTATAGTTGTAAAACTGAAATAACAAAGTATTTCCATGATAAAAGTATACGTATTATGCATTAAAATAGCTGTAAATGTAAGAATGAAGAGTTTTTTTTAGGAAAAAAAGAAGTAGTGTGATGATTTTAGCTGATAACTGCGTCCTGCTTACCATCTGATAGGTCTAGATCTAGCATCAGCGATGTCTAGATCAACCTGTAGCTTCATCCGATCTCGTCATGTGACAGTATGTAGCAAACTCTGTACAATAATGTTTGAAATAACCCTCTAACTACTTCTTCAGTCTGTATTATAGCGTTTTATAGGTCAAAATCTGCTTGGGGCACATTCAAGAACAGTGGTCTGGCCATAGGGCTTGTCCGTATGCCTCAGAAATCACACCAAATATTGAAATTTCTAAAAAAAAGAACACCCATTTTCACTCAGTTGTTAGGCAGGCTTTGGACTGAACTATGAAAGTTCACCGGACATGCGCAAATAAAACGTGTACAATTACAAAATTACACCGTTTTTTAGAAACGAAATAAGTGGTAAAATTTTACGAAACAGCACTCGATGGACAAACCGGAAGTGGTAAAATTTTACCAAAAGGCAGAGGAAGAATTAAATAATAAAACTGTTCCTATTTTTTTCCTAGTTCATACATTTTGTTCTTCTGCTGTCTGACTCTTCCACAAATGGTACATTTTCTACTGACTCTGAATACATCTGAAACTGCCAACTCAATAGCTACGGTCTATAGGGTAGGGATAAATGAATGTTCCTATGGTGAAAGATCTTGTTATGAAGCTGACTTCTATGGTAGGCTATGAGAAATGAAGAAAGCTACTGTAATCCACTCTCCATCTGTTTCAATGCATATGTCTGAATACTTTCAACAGTGTCTGTTCTCTTTAATAGTTCAATCTGGCAGGTACATGAAGATGCAACAACAGGACACTTTCAAGAATTCAGCATAAACTGTACACAAATCTCATTAATCCCATTACATTATCTCAAATGCTACCAAAATCATCAAGGAAAACCAGAGCTACAAATACCTAGTGATCATTGTCTTTGCTACACCTCCACCTGCTGAACCAAACATAGTGAGCAAAGTGTTGCTTTGTGACTTCTTCAAGAGTTCTTGCACTAGCTGTTGCTTCTGGGTAACGCTGGACATCACATGATATGACTTGGCCAGTGTCTTAATGTTACTTGCAGTTAGAGCATTAAGCACCTCTTCCAGATCAGTTAAATTTTCATCTGGTGGGGAAGGGGGAGGCAGGAGGAGAGAGAATTAAATTTATGAAAAAGGTGTTGAAAAAAAAAAGGAAAACACTTTTGTGGCACTTATTCTGAAAGAAATCTTTAAAAGGAAAAAAAAAACACAATTCTTCTAGAATTGCCAGCATCTTTCCTCAATAACTGCTGTCAGTGACTTCATCTGAATTTCTGCCACCAAGATTTATTTCTTATGGTGTTTGGCCAAAATATTCTAATTCTTCGTAAACATTTAGTCTGGAAAGAATTCAGCTTGTTTTCTATGGTTTTGGTGATTTTCCAGCATTCACTTCTGTAAAGTAGTACACTTAAAACATTACTCTTAAATATCCTGATTTTCATCTTCGTGCTTAGTTTTTAGATTTTCATTTAGTCCACAGCATTGCAAAACCATGGTTTAGTCTAGTAAGTCTGTTGTTGATGTCCTCTGTGCTGTCTCCATCTTCTACTACTCTACTACCAAGATATAAAAATTCATTGACCTCCCTCCACTAGCTTGTTATCTACTCTCAGTACATTTCTGTTGTTCACATTTTGCTTCATTAACTTTGTCTTTCCTACACTGATCTTTAATCCTATACATTAAAATATAATGTATAAAAATTAAGCTACATATAATACTTACACCACATGTGAAAGATCTTTCTGAGGGAAATCAACCTGATCCTTAGCAATCATTTTCTTTCAGATTCAATGTTTTCCCCTTAAAGCAAAGTTACTCTCTGCTTTCTATTATAACTGAAGCATAGAGTTCAATAATTGATTTGTCTTACATCAATTATCTGAGATGTAAAGAACTGCAAGTAGGACTTTTTTAAAACAAACGCTGTTTTTTTTTGTTAAACATGACAAACATTCAAAGCAATTAGGTCTTTAAGGTTATGTTATACTGAGAAACAAACATCAGAAATAAATATGTTTATGATATCATCCTGAAAACCATATGATTTTTTTGTCCATCACATTCACTTTTGTTATCAATAGTTCAATCTGGCAGGTACATGAAGATGCAACAACAGGACACTTTCAATAGCTATGGTCTAAAAAAAAAACTTCTTCCCACCAAGTCTTTTCCCACCAATTAAATCAAAGGTACTTAGAACATTTTTTTACAGTATATAAAATCTTAACATCTAAATAAGCATGAGCAAGTTACCCCACAAGCTACATACCACAGTCTATGAATGCTGCTAAGGCAAGTTCCTGCAAATAAGGTTTTAAATCTTCAGCAATCTCTGGGTATCTGAGCTTATTAAATGGAATCCAGTGCAACTTGCGGCTGAACATCCTGATGTACAATTTCTTGGCCGACTCTGTCAAGAATAAATAACAAAAAGCTGCATACTTTTTATTTCTGGTTGGCTGAGTGGTTAGGCACTAGGTCTACTAATCTAATGGTACCAGGTTCAAGTCCCAGCAGTGGGGATTTTTCTTTTTCTGGTACCATACAATCACATCAAAAAAGGCCCCTGAGGTTCGACCAGCCTCTAAAAATGGGTGGCGGATAAATCGAGGAAGGTAAAAGTGGCCTGGCATGATAATGACAACTCACACTAATGTGCCAATGGTCTTGGAGATAGGGCCTAACACTGTACACTTATGGCATGGAAATGGGAATTTTACGAATGGCGTTCAGAAAGTAATGCACCACATTGTTTTTCTCAGGAGCTGTTTATTCAAAAAGCATGAAATTTATACACAATATACATGGATATGTCATGTAAACATCGATTTTACTCAACATAATTCCCATCAACTTGTACGGCTTTATGCCACCACGAAACAAGTGCATGTTTTCCTAGCCCGTACCACACTTTCTCTTCATTATGTAGCCATTTCTTCACTGCATGAATCACTCCTTCGTCATAATAAAATCTCACCTTTCAAATGCATCTTTAAGTGGACCAAACAGATGGAAATCAGAGGGTGCCAAATCGGGACTATAGGGTGGATAGGGTAATACAGTCCAGCCCAATTTGGTGATTGCTTCCCGTGTTGCCAGACTTGTGTGAGGCCGCACATTGTCATGAAGGAGAAGCAGGTCTGATGAATTCTTGTGCGGCCAAACTCTGTGAAAAACGTTGATTGAGTTTTTTCAATGTCTTAATGTAAGCTTGCGAATTGATCGTCTCTCCTCTTGGCATAACATTCACAAGAATTATGCCTTCAATGTCGCAAAAGACAGTGATCATGACCTTTCCAGCTGAAGGAGTTATCTTGAATTTCTTTCTTTGTGATGAATGCGGATGATGCTACTCCATTGACTGTCTTATTGTCTCAGACTCAAAATGATGTGCCCAGGTTTCATCACCTGTTATGATTTTAGCAAAAAAGTTCTGTCCCTCAGCATTGAAATGCTCCAACAATTCAGAAGAAATTGTTTTCCTTTGCAATCAATGTTCATTTGTGAGACTTTGAGGAACCCATTTTGCGCAAACCGAGAGCTTTTATAACTGCATTTGCACTACCATTGCTGACTGACAGCTTTAACGCCAATTGCTGAGTAGTGATATGCCTACCAGTAAGAATAATGCCCTCAGTGCATTTCAACATTTCCGCATTCGTGGCTGTGGCAGGACGTCCACAGCGCAGTCGATCATGCAACTCCTTATCTCCACTTACTGATTCTTTGATTCTCTGAACCCAGCGACTGACTGTACTATCGAATGCAAAATTTCCATGCACATCACATGGACGCTTGTGAATGTTCACAACAGTTTCCTTCTCTGCAATGAGAAATTCTATCACATTTCGCTGTTTATACCACAAATTGCTAACACGCTTCATTTCAATGGTTAGGGCAGCCTTATTCTTTGGCCAGTTGCGGTGCAATTTGGTTCACACAATCGCCACATGCCATATTTAAAATGTGCAAAATTTCATGCTTCTATCTTCATTATTAGCATTTTCTATGGGGGGGAGGGGGGGGGGGGGGGGGAAAGAAAGAGCAGTTTCAGTTTCTTTTTTGAGGGAAATATTTATATGAAAACAACACTGAGAACAACAAATTTAAATAATGCAACTTGTAATAACAAAATGTAAGAACAAATTAACATTTAGGATATCTAATGCCAGATCCCTAACATTCTTATGTGACTTTTGCTGCCACACAAGCATAATGCAGCCGACTCTTTAACTGGAAATGAAAATGACTGGAAGCATGGGACAGTTACATAAATCGGTAAATCAATGCTCACCTGGGGTCTGTTCTACACTTTCAGCGATATAGTATTTAGTCTGTTACACTACCTCAGCCTAGTTTTAGAGTTAAGTCTAAAATATGTCCTGAGGTTACAGAACTTGCTTCTCTGGTCTGCTCTGAGAAGTTCAGGAATCAATCACACCTCACTCTTAATGTCTGATGCATATTTCCAGGACCCTTGCCACTGCTTCAGCTGCTATAAACTCAAGTTTTATGTTTAACAACAACCAAAACTATTACAACTACAACGTACTGAATTCCATCAATCTACACTATTACAACCCAACATACTGAATTCTATCAACCTACACTATTACAATTATAATATACCAAAATCCATCAACCAGCACTATTACAACTACAACATACTGAAGTTCATCAACCAACACCATTACAACTCAACATACTGAATTTACCAACATACACTATTACAACAAACTGAAATCCATCAATCAATTCTATTACAACAAACAACAACATACTAGAATCCATCACACAACACTATTACAACTACAACACACTGAAATTCATCAACCAAAACTATTACAGCCACAACATATTCAATTTCATCAACTAACACTATTATAGATGTACATGTTAAGATTTAAAGTTTTAACTGAAAAAACTAACAAAATGTTTTCAGTTACAAAAAATACTAAATATTTCATGCTTTACCTGAAAGCTGATGGTAAGTAGTAACACATGTCATATCGTCATCATTAAACAACTTCCTATTGGTTTCATCTTCCATCACCGACTGCATCAAGGTCTCAAAATTATTCAGATAGTATGGCACACTGACTTGTGATTTATTTGAAGAAGCTTCATCATCACTATCATCCTCACTATTATGCTCTTTGTGCTCTGTGATACTGTTTCCACAGCTGCGCTCATGAGCAGTAATATCAGAATTAGACTGTTTTAACTCAACTTTAGATTGCTCCAACTCAAAAGTGGAACATGAAGGCTCACAACTGGAATTTAAATCCGCTTCTATTTCTGAAACTGTTGATTTCTGTTGGGTTAAATCAGGAGTTTTGGAAAAAACAGGCGAATATCTGAAATCAAGATCTGTGTCAATTTCTGCATTACAGACATCGTCAGCCGTGCATGATGCTGAAGAAACAGCTACAAGAGCAACGCTATCAGGGTCACAAGTTCCTGTTTTTGTAGTGGATGACAGAAAACCGCCCTCGAGTTCTGAGAAGATTTCTGGCTTATTTTCAGTTTTCTTAGCTCTTTTCAAAGACACTGATTTTATTTGTGTTATTTTCTTTTCTTTGTTTTGTTCTGTGGGTTTAGATTCATATTTTGTGAGCATGATATCATTAATATTACTCTTGCCAGAAAAATTTATTGCGTTAATGTCAGATTTTTTACAACCAGCAGATTCACTGCTGAAATTTCTATCTGTCCTTTTTAAAGACAACTTTCTTTTTCTCATATTAGGCGATGCAGAACTTGATGTGGTACTGCTTAATGATTTGTGATAAGTTCTATCAGTAATGTTAGGTTTGGTTTTGTTAAAATAGGGAGAAACCACTGTCCCCTTCACAAAAATAACATCATCATCCTCATCCTCCTCCATTACACTGACAGTGTCACAGTCACCTGCTGACTGTATTTGCTGTCTATCACTCTGTCTTCTAAACATTTCGGTGATTGTGACAGGAAGTGGCCCATTTTTCAAAGATGCCTTTGCAGGCTGCTTCTGGGGTGACTTCAGCTTTCCTTTTCCTTTCATTGCTGTATAGTACACAAGACTAAGCTCTGAAATGAGACCAAATTTACAGGCTTCAAAATACAATTGTTACTCTGGCTTTTTATGAACAAAGCTACTTTGTAAACAAAAATGTCTATGATTTCAGTAGATTTCCTTCTTATCTTATATCTTATATCCTTCCCGTGCCGTTAGACGTCACATAGGGCTCGCAAAGTAGTTCGCCAATTTTTCCTGTCTTCGGCGAGTCTTTCAACCTCAACAAAGGATTTTATGCCTGTTAATTTGGCCTCTCTTAATAATGTCCTCTTCAGAGTTTCACGTGGTTTGCCCCTTTTTCTTCGGCCTGTTGTGTTCCACTTGATAGCTTGTTTTGGGATTCTCTGATCATTTCTTCTCATCAAGTGACCAACATATGTCCATCTCCTTTTCCTGATCACCCGTGAGACTGGTTGTTGTTCAGTCATCTGTCTTATCTCTGCATTGTTCTTGAATTCATTCCACTTGATGCAGAGTATTTTCCTTAGGCATTTGTTTTCAAAAGAGTCTAATTTCTTGTCTATTTCTTTAGTTGTTTTCCAGCTTTCGCATGCATAAATGAGGGTGGATATTACATTTGAATTGAATAGTCTTAACTTGGTTTTCCTTACATGTTCCAAAAACATGTGGAATATAAAAAAAAATATCAGACCTGCATTTAACACTTCAGATAAATGCTAATTTATCTATAGTTTTATTTTAAATTAAAAACTAATAAATTCTTATCAAGTAACCTTAATCATTAATTCTTAACAAGACAGTCAAGCAATGAAAGAAAGAAAACTCCACTTCATGTTCAGTTTAGGTTATCTGTTGGTAGCTTGGTCATTCATTTATTTGCATATCCCTTGTGGAACTTTGCCTCCCTAACAGCACTCCTGTAGGCCTCTCAGTTGTAAGCTAGATGCCCTGCTGCTGTTGCATCCATTTTCAGATCATCAACGATGTCTTGCAACCATCTTCGCCTTGGTCTTCCTCTCTTTCTTTTTCCCATTATGTATCCTTCCATGATGGTCTTATCTAGATTATCATGACGTTTAATGTGTCCAAAATATTTCAGTTTTCTCTCTTTAATCCTCTTTACTAGCCTGCCTTCTTCAATATTAAGCTCCTGTAGTATAGATATATTTGTTCTTTTTTGTGTCCATGATATTTTGAGAACTCTTCTGTAGAATTTACATTCAAAGGCATTTATTTGTTTCTCAGCTGTTTTGTCCAGCTCTCACAGACATATGTTGCGATGGGAAAGATGCATGCCCTTAAAATCTTATTTTTGTAGTTTTGTCTGTTACTCTCCACAGATTCTTTAGTTGTTTTACTTTCTGAAGAGCAATAGATGTCCTCCTTTTAATCTCCCTCATTGTATCTCCATTATGAGTTAGTAGTGATCCAAGATATTCAAAACTCTCCACTTCTTCCAATTTTTCCTCACAGATACATATTTCAGCTGCCCTGTTTGTTTTGTCAGTTGTCATCAATTTAGTTTTCTTTGCATTAAGATAGAGGTTTTGCTCTCTGCTGTTCTTAGGGACTGACACAATTAGTTTTTTCACTCGTTGTGTTGTGGACAGTAATACTGTGTCATCAGCATATCTAATCTCTGGTATTTCACAACCTCCAATTGTTATGGCATCGTAATGTTCTTAAAAAGCTTGGTAAAGACAATAAACGTATTACATAGTTTAACAAATTTTTTAAAAATAGGACCTGAAATTAACAAGGACAAAACAAAAATAATGAAACTTCCCATTAATCAAAATGGAAAAATACACATAGAAGGGACAGATATTGAAGAAGTCAAAATCAATTTGCATACCTTGGCAGCTACACAGACCAGGATGGTGACACCAGAAAGAAAGTTAGAATTAGAATTGCAAAAGCAGCACTGATCTTCAAGAATCTTGAGAACATATGGCAATCAAAAGTTATAAGCATAAAAACCAAGTTAAGACTATTCAATTGAAATGTAATATCCACCCTCATTTATGCATGCGAAAACTGAAAAACAACTAAAGAAATAGACAAGAAATTACTCTTTTGAAAACAAATGCCTGAGGAAAATACTCAGCATCAAGTGGAATGAATTCAAGAACAATGCAGAGATAAGAAAGATGACTGAACAACAACCAGTCTCATGTGTGATCAGGAAAAGGAGACGGACATATGTTGGTCACGTGATGAGAAGAAACTGTCTGAGAATCCCAAAACAAGCCATCAAGTGGAACACAACAGGCCAATGAAAAAGAGGCAGACCACATGAAACTCTATAGAGGACATTGTTAAGAGAGGCCAAATTAACAGGCATAAAATCCTTTGATGAGGTTGAAAGGATCGCCGAAGACAGGAAGAACTGGCGAACTACCTTGCGAGACCTATGTGACGTTTTAAAGGCACGGGAAGGATATAAGATAGTTTAACAATACTCTAAGCTTACAACAGGCGTTGTGGTACAAGTACCCTCTTACTGAACACTATCTTTACTACTTAAAATCCTTAAAAGCTACAGTTATTTGAAGGAACTGACACGTAGAAACAGTCTGCTATTATATAGACAGGCGGCCTCAAGATACATCTTGAGAGGCTATTCCACCCACCTGAACTACTTTTTGACTACAAGACAAAATACTGTACATTCAGCTCTGTACTTGTGAGCATGACTGCATAGTAAAACGACTTTGAGATACTACATGATTTACTATCCAAACAAGAATAAGGAAAAGATGCTGAAAAACACGAAATAGCATCTATCCGGCCGGCCAAGAGTGAAACAAAGTCAATTGGAGTTACTGTTCTTGAACATCTAAAAATAGAATTGGCGCCAATTATCAATATCCTGTGCCGCGCTTTAATTCAGACGAACTTCCCACTCTTTCTAAAAATATTATAAATCCTTTCGTGCCATTATCACTTTGTCTGTTATGCGTTTGCTTTTTCTTCATCTCTTTTCATTATTATCATCATATAACATCAATCATGGTCAACCTCAGCCAATGCTGTTGGCAAGTGTTCTTCTCTTTTTTTTTTTTTACTTAATCTTCTTCTTCAATTTCTTTTTTTCAGTTTCAGATATTCAGTCAGCTAAAAAAAAAAAAGATGTATCGCCTCCAAAAATCCCGTCGTCTGCAGGAGATTTTCAATTTTGCCCCAAAGTTTCTATCCGTGCTCTTTTCTCAGGGTATTTTGGGCTCTTGTTCCTTCAAATTTCCGTGTCCACATCGAGAGCGCAGAACAAATTACGCTGTGAACAGCGAGCAACAAATAATTTGATCTAGTGAAGAACAAAGATAACGTCCTGATGTCTACAAGCAGAATAAAAGATGGATACTTAACCTTTAATCTCCATTGAGAAAACGTTGTAATGGTGAAGACAATCACAGCAGTAATGTTATCAACTGAGTTTACGATAAAAAAAAAGCACTAAAGTGCTTTGTCTAAGTTTTTTTCGAGGTCTAATCCTACAAAACTGTGTTCTCTTACTTTTTATATGAGATGAACGGGAAAGGCACAAGTAATGCAATACACACAAAAGGGACGCTGATAGAAAGAGCAACTGAATTTAAAACAGACCTATATATGTGACTTATTGATTATCATAAGGTCTTTGACAAAGTAAGACACAACCAAATGATGGAAACATTGGAAAATATAAATATAGATGGCAAGGACTTGAGTTATTGAAAACATATACTAGTAACAGTTAGCAGGAAAAAAGGTTGGCTAACACCAGAAAATCAAAATCTGAGTTCGCCAAAAATGAGTGTTATCTCCAGACCTACTCTCTTTAAACAGTGAAAATCTAATACGTTACACAGAATGACTACTGGGAATTTCAGTAGGAGGGTACAATTTGAACGGCTTGAGATATGCAGATGACACTGTCCTAACAGCAAAGGCTGAAAAAAAGAACTGCAAGATCTGATAAATAGAATAGTTGTGGAAAGTGAAGAAGACTCAACCTGGATAAGAAGAAAACCAAAGTCATGGTCATCTCTAAGAAGGAAGTGCTTTCAAGCTGTAATTAACAGTCAACAGCACAACATTGGAGCAGTTAGACAAATTCTAATACCCCAGTCAGTCAGTCTCATTTGCAGTTCCCTAACAGCTCTCCTGCAGGCATCTCGGTTGTAAGCAAGATGCCCTTCTGTTGATGCATACATTTGCAGATTATCAACGATGCGTTGCAGCCATCTTCGCCGTGGTTTTCCTCTCTTCCTTTTTCCCATTATGTACCCTTCCAAGACGATCTTCTCTAAATTATCATGACGTTTAATGTGTCCAAAATACGAGGGGCGTTCAGAAAGTAATGCACCACATCGTTTTTTTTTTCAGCTAATAATGAAGATAGAAGCATGAAATTTTGCACACTTTAAATATGGTATGTGCTGATTGTGTGAACCAAATTGCACCGCAACCGGCCAAAGAATATGGCTGCCCAAACCGTTGAAATGGAGCGTGTTAGCAACTTGCGGTATAAGCAGCGAATTGTGATAGAATTTCTCATTGCAGAGAAGGAAACTGTTGTGAACATTCACAAGCGTTTATGTGCTGTGTATGGAAGTTTTGCAGTCGACGGAAGTACAGTCAGTCGCTGGGTTCAGAGAATCAAAGAATCAATAAGTGGAGATAAGAAGTTACATGATCGGCCGCGCTGTGGACGTCCTGCCACAGCCACCAAAGCAGAAATGTTGAAATGCGCTTGAGGGCATTATTCTTACTGAAAGGCGTACCACTACACAACAAATCGCCTTAAAGCTGTCAGTCAGCAATGGTAGTGCAAATGCAGTATAAAAGCCTTCGGATTTTCTAAGGTTTGTGCAAGATGGGTTCCTCGAAGTCTAAGAAATGACCATCGATTGCAAAGGAAAGCAATTTCTTCTGAATTGTTGGAGCGTTTCGATGCTGAGGGAGATAACTTTTTTGGCTAAGATCGTAACAGGTGGCGAAACCTGGGCACATCATTTTGAACCTGAGACAATATGGCAGTCAATGGGGTGGCATAATCCGCAATCACCACGAAGAAACCTGGAAAGGTCTGTCTTTTGGGACATTGAAGTTGTGATTCTTGTTGATGTTATGCCAAGAGGATAGACAATCAATTCGCAAGCTTACATTCATTCATTCATTCATTTGCATGTCCCTTGCGGAACTTTGCCTCCCAAACAGCACTCCTGTAGGCCTCTCGGTTGTGAGCAAGATGGCCTGCTGCTGTTGCATCCATTTCCAGATCGTCAACGATGTCTTGCAGCCATCTTCGTCTTGGTCTTCCTCTTTTTCTTTTTCCCATTATGTATCCTTCCAATACGGTCTTCTCTAAATTATCATGACGTTTAATGTGTCAAAAATATTTCAGCTTACATTAAGACATTGAAAAAACTCAATCAGCGTTTTCGCAGAGTTCGGCTGTACAAGAATCCAGCAGACCTGCTTCTTCTTCACGACAATGCGCGCCCTCACACAAGTCTGGCAACACAGGAAGCAATCACCAAATTGGGTATGACTATACTACACCACCCACCCTATAGTCCCGATTTGGCACCCTCTGATTTCCATTTTTTTTGGTCCACTTAAAGATGCACTCCGAAGGGTAAGATTTTAATATGGCGAAGGAGTGATTCATGCAGTGAAGAAATGGCTATATAATCAAGAGAAAATGTGGTACGGGCTAGGAATACATGCACTTGTTTCCCGCTAGCGTAAAGCCGTACAAGTTGATGGGAATTATGTTGAATAATACCGATGTTTACATCACATATTCATGCTTACTGTGTATAAATTTTATGCTTTTTGAATAAACAGCTCCTGAGAAAAACGATGTGGTGCATTACTTTCTGAACGCCACTCGTATTTAAGTTTTCTCTCTTTAATCCTCTTTACTAGCCAGCCTTCTTCAGTAGTAAGTTCTTGTAGTATGCATATATTTGTTCTTTTCTGTGTCCATGATATATGAAGAAGTCTTCTGTAGCATTTACATTCAAAGGCATTTATGTGTTTCTCAGCTGTTTTGTTAAGTGTCCAGGTCTCGCAGACATATGTTGCGATGGGAAAGGTGCACGCCCTTAAAAATCTTGTCTTATTTTTGTAGTTCTGTCTGTTACTCTCCACAGCTTCTTTAGTTGTTTTACTTTCTGAAGAGCGATGGATGTCCTCCTTTTAATTTCTCTCTTTGTATGTCCATTATTAGTTTGTAATGATCCAAGATACGTATTGAAAACTCTCCACTTCTTCCAATTTTTCCTCTTTGATACCTAATACCTAGGGATATTAATAACTTCAGACGGGAAGATATGAAATGTAGATTTTAAAAAAAAACCAGAATAACACAGGCTAAAATAATGTTTCAAAGGATGAAAAAATGTTTTATGTAATCAATCACTAACACTGAATGTCAGGAAAAAAGGGTTCCAATGTTATATTGAACTAATCCTGTTTTATGGATGTGAAACATGGACAGTCACCAGGGGAGTAAAGCGCCCCCTGGAGGCCACGGTAATGTCGATCCTTAGAAGAATGCTAAAGATACAATGGACAACGAAGAGGTCAAACGAAGAGGTCCTTAAAGGAAACTAGGAGAGACCAGCAATAATAAAATTCAGGAAGAGACAATCTAATTTATAGGAGACGTCGTGAGAGTAGGTGGATTGGAATATTTGATAACAACAGGGATGATAGAGGCCAAAAGAGACCGAGGCAGACAAAGAGAGAAGACAACAGATAGACTGACGAAGTAGCAAGGAGAAAGAACACCAGTCCGGCTAATAATGAACGCTCGAAATAAAGAATTGTGGACAAGCATGACCTCGAACGCCTGTCGGCATGGCACTGGATAGATGAGGTGATGGTCGGTATAGAGACAGGCGGTGGCATTGGATAGATGAGGTGATGGACGGTATAGAGACAGGCGGTGGCACTGGACAGATGAGGTGATGGATGGTATATTTCGGAGATGGCGAGGGCCATTAAGTTTAGTCTAATGACCTGTGTGGTGGTTAATCCGTCGCCGCATAACGGGGAGTGGCATTTGGGAGGAAATAATGCCCCGGTTATCCAGTCTTATAGTCTTTCTTTTAGGGCAGTTTGTATGCATATATTGCAGCTTAACGTAAGTAAGCAAAATATAGAAACTGGCAGATCCCCGCAGTAAAATACGTTGATTTTGTGATTTTGCTGACTCAAACAACTCTGCCTGTTTCTGCACTTCTTTATTTTCCATCATTTCTCCATCAAGGAAAGTAATGTAAAAGTTCATAGTTCATATCAGCCATTTTCAAGCATTCTTTATCAGAGACTTTTTCGGTAGATCTCTGTAACAGAACGAATTTAGTTCTGTCAGTATCTTTAATTAAAAATTTAAACTGCTATATACACTTAATATAGTCCTCCAATCATTTCTCGTTAAAGATTTTGTTTAGTCGTGAGAGAGTTAAAGTTCTATCTATATGTTGCCTTGGCGTTTGGTATCATGCTTTTCCACATTCGCTGCTCCAAGTGCTGATTATAAGCTGTGCCAGTGTTTCTTTGTCTGTACCATCTAGTTAGTCCATCCAGTATTCTGTGTGTGTGTGTGTGTCTACCTCGGTCTTTTTTGCCTTCTATCTTTCCCGCTGTCACAATGTAGTCTAGCTTGCCTCGCCGTAGAAGTGTCATAAGAATTTGGATTGTCTTTTTTCTGACTTTTGTTTTGTTTGTCTCGTCTCTCCAGCCTCTCTCAGAATCTCCTCGTTTGATTTCTTTCCTGTCCATGGTATTCGTAGCATTCTTCTAATGAATCACATTTCAGTGGCTTCCAGTTGGCGTTGTACTTCATTAGCGACTGACCATAACTCGCATCCTTAAAATGAAATTGGCCCAATGTAGCACTGGAGTACTCTTTTCCTCACTCTCAATGGAAATTGGAAAGAACGCTTTTAATTTTCTGAAACATTATTTTGGCTTGCATCATTTTGCTCTTTATCTCAGTTAGACATCCTTCATCTGAGGTCTGTAGTGTCCCCAAATATCTAAACTTGTCCACCTGTTTCAGCATTTTGCTGTTTACTGTTATTTCACATTTAGGAATCACTTTTTTCCTTCAGATGGCCATAACTTCTGTTTTCTTCTTGTTCAAGGTAACGCCCTTGTTCTTTTACTACTGTGTACAACAATTCTGTTAAAGATAACATCACAAATAAGACCTTTTTGAAAAGGTGGAAGGGGTAGGAGGGGGCTGAGTTCCCATTTACAGTGGGATAAGCTCTTATAACTGACAACTCACTACCAAAATAGCACTAAGATGGACACCACAGGGGAACAGAAGTAATGGTAGACCAAAAGAGACATGGAGAAGAACAACAGAGAGGATGTTGAGCAATAGAGGGCTCACCTGGGCAAGAGCGGAAAAAGGCAAAGGACAGGCATTTGTGGAAAACCTTTGCGGAAGACCCATATGCCCTTGGCATTTAAGGTTCAGAGAGAGAGAGAGAGAGAGAGAGAGAGAAATTCTTATTTGTGCTGCTATATTCAACAGCAGAAATAAGAACTTAAATGGGAATTCAGCCCCCCCCCCCCCCCCCTCCCTTCCAAAAAAAAATAAAAAAACAAAAACAAAAACGAAACACAACAACAAAACAAAAAACCCAACAAACTACAAAATATAGCCATCTTAATCCGACTTGACTGTTTTACTGCAGTTTTTCTATGGAACAGCACGGAAAAGTCCAATATCCTGAGGCCAGGCCGATCTGTACACGGAACTGTCGAACTGAACTAGAGGTCAGGCAGGACACGAACCCAGGGGAATGAAATCGTCCAAAAACCGGAAACAGGAAATAGATTTCTGGATGAAGTAAGACTAAAAAGAGAGGGGGTGTGGTGGGGGGGGGGCGGAATGGATGCTTATGTAGTTTGATGTGAGTTTTGCTTGTCGAGGTGAAGGCCTCTTGGGGATAAAGAAGCTTTGCGTGACAGCCAAGACTGTAAGCGCTTTTTAGAGTATGAGTGAGGGAATTTGGAGAATTGGAGCTGCTAGGGTCTTTCTGGTGCAGGAAACGATGAAAGATGTAAAGAGTGGAAACAAGCTTGCTTCAGAGCGAATGAAATCAGACTTTAAGACAGATTGAGGAGAGAGAGAGAGACAGAGAAGGAGGGAGAGAGAGAACGAGAGAGAGAGAATGAGAGAGAGAACGACAGAGAGAGAGAATGAAAGAGAGAACGCAAGAGAGAGGAAGAGAGAGAATGAGAGGAGAGAGAGAATGAGAACGAGAGAGAATGATAGAGACAGACAGAGACAGACAGAGAAAAGAAAAGAGATTTGCGTAGAAAAGGCAACGCAGATATCGTGACCTTCCTTATTAAATGTCCCTACATATCAGTTCACGACAACTACGTGTATAGATGTTCAATAAATCAGTAACATATAGTCAAAAACGGACGTGGATGAGGCAGGCTAATTTTAAACTAGCTGAATAGTCTTTCAGTGAGTTTGTGTGAGATGTCGTCCACAGTTAGGTTTCCTTCATTCTTGATGCTTCGTGCTATAGTAAGTGGGAATCATGCACCTCCATTTGTTGAGATTTTAAAAAAAAATGTTTTCATTTAGTCTGGTCTTTATTATCTTTTCCCGTACAGTTTGGTTAAACTTTCCTTCCCCCACCCCCAACCAAGACCAACTGACATGACATCTCGCAACAGTTTTTCTTGTGAGAGAAAGTTTGAAGCATGTTTTTAACTGGCAGATCGTTTCACACCTAAACAAGATAGCTCGCTGAGTAAGCAGTTACTTAATTAAACGACATTGCTGTTCTTGTAACTATTCCAAAGTCACTCATGCAACAAGCGCTCTGAACGTGTTTTTTTTTCTTATTATTAATAATGGTTTGGCAATTCAGTGGAAATGTTACAGAACTAGTAGAATGGCATACCTTTCGTCACAAGTTACACAAGAAGGGACAGGAAAGAGTGAATACTGTATATAATAAGATAGAAATAATGGAAAAGGAGTTTGTTTTTTTTTTTGCTGAGGAGCAAGCATATTTTTTTTAATCATGTTAGGAAACAATGACACTAATCTTCATAAAAACTTTGGCTGTCAATCCAATAATAATAATAATAATAATACTAATAATAATAATAATAATTCTCATCGCAGACGACGGTTTAAATGCAGGAAAATGCTGCCTTCTGCTTGTTTCAATAGAATCCTTTTATTTATCAGCTTTTGATACAGCTCAATACAAGTTATAAAATATAACAAAATGACGAAAGAAAAATTGCTAAATGCAAACGTTTTCTTGTACAACAGTTTTTGTTAAAATTAAATTCCCCACCCCCTTTCAGTAATAAACACTTCAACCTCCGCGCCCCCCCCCCCATTATTATTAATCCCGTCCCTTCCCCCATTTGTTATTAATCCTTGGGAGTGAAGACGTCTGTCCTATGAGGCAATCAGCGACCCACAGCTGATATGCCAGAGTCAGGGTTAGCGAACCATAGCTGACCAACACCCTGTCCCGCCTCTGCTTGGTACCCCCAGTAACAGGCCTAGCCTGGATAACGGGGCAGGGATTGCCATAGTCCCCATGGTGGTGGAGTCTGCTAAAGAAGCATTGCACACCTCCTGCTTTTTAGCTGTACTCTGGGGCTGAAAAAATAGCTGCCATAACCCGCTCCCACGCCCATACATTGCTTTACCTCAACACCTCTACAGCATCGGCTGCAAAGAACAACAGCTCGCAGTTACAGGGAGTTCGTACAAGTACAAGTACAAGTATTAACCCTTTCCAGCCCCTATTTCTACATTATTATGAACAATCTTTCCACTAACTTAAGGTTTCATCTTCCTTATTAAAAAATTCCAGAAATAGAACTGGGCTCCATCAACGTAGACATCTTTTGATGTGATGATCTCACAGCAATAGACAACATCTTCAGCTCCATTTGTTACAAAACACATCATGCACTCAGTCCACCACATCGATATACCGGTCTTTCAAACAAATCTTACTGAACAATCAAATCAGTCTTAGTACATCAGAAAGATCAAGGGTTAATCTTTGCAGCTGAATAAGTGCATACAGACAGAAGCAAATTACATCCAGTATTTCCATTTAGATAGTGAATTCCTTTTAGCTGGACTAAAAGAGCTAATTGAAGCTCATCTGTTAATTTTTTATCGTCTGTGTAAGCATCAGACCCTTTTATGAGCACACAGAACCATGCTGGCATTATCCATGGGAGCTGTAGCAGGTGGAAATTGAAATGTAATCGAAAAGAGTGCATGAACGGCAAGGGATAAATTAATAAAGATCTAAATGGCATACACTAAAAGACTGTTTTCTTATATATTGCTCACGCATTCAATTTATTATTATTATTAATTCAGCAGTGTTGGATTTAAAGTTTGCTTGCATTGTGCGCCAGAGTGCGTAATTTCGTTGACTGAGCTGTAAGAAATATAGCTAGCACTTACAAATGAGGCTGACGTCAAAGACGATTTTGTGAGACTGGACTCGGGCCACCTTGGTCCTCGGTAACATTCAAGAACTGTGGTGATTAAGTTCTTGTATAATAGAGATGTTGGGAGTTTAAACTGTTTCATTTCTTCTTCCACTTTTTCTTAACAATTCTATCAGTGATGTAAATTTTCTCGGGGTGAAAGCGAAAACCATTCACCGGATGGAATGCGTGGTAGGGATCTAGAAAAAGAAGCTCATTCGGATCAACTAGTCCTGATGAGGTAATATAGAACTCTCAAGGAAATTCTTGCTGCCTTGGCTTTATGTCATGTGAGTGTTGTAGAGCAGAAATTCATCTGTGTACCTGAAGATCTCTCGAGCTACAGATCTTCGCTTTCGACTGTTGTAGAGCAAAAGTCCAGGGATGTTACTACAGAAGTTCTGTAGTCAGAGTTATTGTTTTGATTCAAAATCAGCATAAGAAAGCGACAGATGAATCTGCCACCATATACGCTGAATAGAATCCTCAGGCGCCTGTCTGGCCGATGGCTGAATAAACTTGATTCTTAAGTAGCCATGAAATTCTTAAGTAACCTGATGTTATTGCTGGCGCCGAGTGATTGAAAAAGTGAAATGTAAGACAGTGGATCGAAATGGAGTACCCACTTTGAGGTAACAAGAAGAAGTGAAAATGTTATACCGATTAAATCCCCGTGAAGACGTATTCAGATGAAAATATTTGATCTTTTTTCCCATTGCATCTGATAACAGAAGGTAAAGAAAAAAATTACTCCAAGACAGCTGATAAAAGTAAATAACTGGATTTCTTCATACTCCTTTTTTGGAAAACAAACAAACAAAAACAAACTGTCAATAGTCTGATGCTTCCAACCTCTATAATGTTGACTTCCTCTTATGTAATACTGAAGAGTGTTTAAAATCCAGACTATATTTAGGCTCTTAAGTTGAGTAAAAAATAACTAAAGAGTTACAAATTGAAGCAGTTATGATAGAAAATGAGAACATCTTAAGAGGTCGATATCGAGATTTTCTAACAATTGAGACAGAGACTTCTTGAGAATGTGGAAACAGAAAAAATGCATCTCTCTTCCATACAAACATGCTCCACTCAAGGAAGGGCATTTTCTTTTAAAGAACATATTAAGTAATGATGTATTTAAGCCCATCTGAAAACTCAGTAACTGAAGCAGAATATCAATTAACTAAAATCAGTTTAGCTGACTGGACTAACAAAACAAATACAAAGGTCTTCTAAAGTGAAGCCAAACACTATATAGATGCCCCAGGTTGTAATCTATTTCATGAACTTTATGTATTTGATATATCATCTCTAATTCTACCACAGTCAAATACTGGCATTGACATCTGATCATGAATTTGGCCAAATATAAGCTGATAAACAACTTTAATCTAGAACATCTTCCTGTTATTGTAATGGTAGAATTCAGCTTATCAAGCCATGGAGAATGTTGCTATGCTTTATCAGCTTTCCTCTGAAGTTTTAAAAGATATAGGAACAATAGAAGCTTGTAGAAAAAATCTGCAGAAGCTAAAGCTTCCACATATTTGGTGTCCAACTGGCGGTCTGCGAGGTTGCTATGAAAATGCAACTTATCTGACTAAAATTAACAAAACCATGTAAAAGACATGTAAAAAAAAAGGTAATCCTGTCATGCCTTAGAGGCACATAGGGATATGGTGTTAGTGCCCATATTTTCCTTGACCTGTCAGCACACTAGAGGGTGATATGGTCAGTATCACGCCTGGCTGCCTTTCCTTCCCCAGCTCCAGAAGAAGTCAGGTACCCATTTCTACAGCTGGGTGACTGGAGTGTCTCCGACCGGATTCGAACCCTCGATATGTACAAATGTCTAAAAGACACGAAAAGCTATGAAAACAATTTATCTGTACTTCATAGCTCTCACTTTTTAAAATGTCAACTGGTAAAAACTAAATGATTATATGTGGCCCACAACTCGATTTCAGCATTCAGTTGCGGCTGTTGAGGCACCTGAAGGTGGACACCCCAGTTCTACATCGTTTTATCAATCAGGTCTTTCAAATACTGAAAGTGATAATCGCGATCATCTTTATCTTCATCAATACCACTTGTAGCAGACTGGCATATTTTGAATTAAAAGTTCTCATTAAATTTTCATTTATAGATTATCCTAAAAATGTTTTTTTTTTAAATAAATGCTTTAAAAATCTAGATAATTATAGATATACTGTGAAGCAAATCTATATGATTTGGCGAGAACAAGAAGTTGGCAACATTAATACAGTACATAGACTTCAACACGACCACCAATCCCCTGTTAATAATTGACGCGTATGTGGATCAAGGGCCACGAGACATGCGCAAATGCAATATTGGTCAATGTGCGAATAGTCTAAACCTCAAACTGAGTGTTATTGGTACACTACAATTCTGAGCGAATATCTTCTGCCTGATTTTAAAGAGCAGAATGAGAGCATAGTTTAGAAAATTTACCAAATCTGAAAGTATAATGACATTTAAATGCAATCTGACTATCTCTTCAAGGCCTTTACTAAAAAAAACAAAAACAAACCCTAAACTATGGCATCAGTGGCAAGAACGAGCCTTCATTTCGCTAGAAATAGTAATATTTGACTTTGGTTTGCTATGTAGACATGTTGTTGTACTAGTGCGTTGTCATTAAAATCAGCACTGTCTTTTCCATTGTGTAATTCTGCCTGCACTCTGTGCACATAGCATAGCTTGCAAGCTGTAACTGCATTGAAAAGAAATTAGGAAGAAAATAACGTCCCCTTCCGCATAACATTCCCCCCCCCCCTTTTTTTTCCCGCCCCCCCCCCTTTTGTCAAAATAACATAAACAGTCCTGGATTTTTTAAAAACCTGAATATATATATATATATATATATATATATATATATATATATATATGAAACTCTCTGCGGTAGAGAGAGGAACAATAGCACAACTCCTTCAGATGATCATAGGAAGTACTCCCCCCTCCCCCAGGCAAGTGTTTCGGCCATATTAAGCTCCTGACATTCTAAGGGGGGTTGGCCCCCCTGGGTCATGACTCCCAGAGGTCTTGTGAGTTGTTGCTTTTTTTGTCACGGGATTGAACCCATGACCTTCCAGTTGGCACTGCACTTTGAGGTGCGCCTTTAGCGATTTAGCTAAATGATCTGAAGTAGTTGTGTTGTTGTTCCGCTCTCTACAGCAGAGAGAGTTTCGCGGCATACGCAAACTAAGAACGATAACCAATAAAAAAATTCCTATTACATGTATTATTTATAAGGATAAATATAGAATGTGATCCTAAAAGAGGCGAAGCCTTTTCAGAATCCTATTACATGTATTATTTATAAGGATAAATATAGAATGTGATCCTAAAAGAGGCGAAGCCTTTTCAGAAGCCTATCTCTTTACTACGTTTTTTAAAAACCTATTAAGATATATATATATATGGAAAAAACCCAAAGCGCACCATATGAGTAGTTACTTCTTCTTTTTTTTATCCGTACAAATACGAGGGTTCTCTATCTATTCCGTAAAATTACTATTTTTATACAGATGGGGTCTCGTTGGCCACACGCTCCAACCCCCAACATGGAGGACCAGGGTGCAAGTTTCGTCTGAGCCCTACCTGCGGAGACCTTCCCAATTTTTTTTTTTTTTTAGTGTGAGTAGTTACTATTACAAAAAAAATTCCGTGCCATGTTTTCACTTCTTGTAACCATTACCTCTATATAAGCTTAAGAGTGAGCAGTAATTTGAAACAGTCTATAGACATGTGAACCGGACACCCCTCCTCCTCCCCCCTTCCCACTTTCTGACGGAGACTAGAGACCAGCAAAAGAAACTTAGGAAAGTCAGAATATAACGACGACTGTTAGATGAATGCTTACGTTTAAAGATAAAGATTGGATGTCAGTCCATCATGACTGCCCATTTCTTATCCTTTTAAACTTCGATTTTTTTTCTTCTACTGAGCATCCAGATTGGACCTTCTGAACTCCAGTTTTACATCTCTCTCTCTCTCTCTGAACCTTAAGTGCCCAGGGCACATGGGGCTTCCGCAAGGGTTTTCCACAAATGCCTGTCCTTTCCCTTTTTTTCTGCTCTTGCCCAGGTGAGCCCTCTATTGCTCAACATCCTTTCTGTTGTTCTTCTCCATGTCTCTTTTGGTCTACCCTTACTTCTGCTCCCCTATGGTGTCCATCTTAGTGCTATTTTTGGTAGTGAGTTGTCAGTCATTCGGAGCACATGTCCCAACCATCGCCAGTGTCTTTCCTCAATAATTGTTGTCAGTGGTTTCATCTGCATTTCTGCTAATAAAATGTTATTTCTTATGGTGTTTGGCCAAAATATTTTTTTAATTCTTCGTAAACATTTAGTCTGGAAAGAATTCAACTTGTTTTCTATGGTTTTGGTGATTTTCCAGCATTCACTTCCATAGAGTAGTACACTTAGAACATTACTCTTAAATATCCTGATTTTCATATTTATGCTTAGTTTATTTGATTTCCATATATTCTGCAGCATTGCAAAAGCCTTGTTTGCTCTAGTAAGTCTGCTGTTGATGTCCTCTGTGCTGTCTCCATTTTCTACTACTCTGCTGCCAAGATATACAAATTCGCTGACCTCCTCCACTAACTTGTTATCTACTCTGAGTACATTTCTGTTGTTCACATTTTGCTTCATTAACTTTGTCTTTCCTACGTTGATCTTTAGTCCTATGTTGTTTGCATTCTGAGTTAGCTTGTTTATTTTATCTTGCATATCTTTGTGAGTTTTACATCTACGATTCTTCTAATGCCTTGTTTTACAAATTTATCAATAATAACTTTAACCAAGAGTATTTAAAAAACAATGTTATATTATGTAGAAGATGGCAGAGCTACAAGTCTCTAACATGAAGAGTTTCTTTTGTCGTTGTTTGATTGATGCAACTTCACGGAGCCAGTCTCACTCAGGCCCGGTCAAACATGGAAATGCAAGCTTCTGATTAGAGACTAGATCTTCATATCTGGATCTGAAAATGTGTGTGATATCATTTATTCCTTTGCATGTCCCTTGCGGAACTTTGCATCCCAAACAGCACTCCTGTAGGCCTCTCGGTTGTGAGCAAGATGGCCTGCTGCTGCTGCATCCATTTCCAGATCATCAACGATGTCTTGCAGCCATCTTCGTTTCGGTCTTCCTCTTTTTCTTTTTCCCATTATGTATCCTTCCAATACGGTCTTCTCTAAATTATCATGACGTTTAATGTGGCCAAAATATTTAAGTTTTCTCTCTTTAATCCTCTTTACTAGCCACCCTTCTTCAATATTAAGCTCTTGTAGTATAGATATATTTGTTCTTTTTTGTGTCCACGATATTTGGAGAACTCTTCTATAGCATTTACATTCAAAGGCATTTATTTGCTTCTCAGCTGTTTTGTTAAGTGTCCAGGTCTCACAGGCATATGTTGCGATGGGAAAGATGCATGCCCTTAAAAATCTTATTTTTGTGGTTCTGTCTGCTCCTCTCCACAGATTCTTTATTTGTTTTACTTTCTGAAGAGCAATAGATGTCCTCCTTTTAATTTCCCGCATTGTATCTCCATTATTAGTTAGTAGTGATCCAAGATATTCAAAACTCTCCACTTCTTCCAGTTTTTCCTCACTGATACATATTTCAGTTGCCTTGTTTGTTTTGTCAGTTGTCATCACTTTAGTTTTCTTTGCATTAAGATAGAGGTTCTGCTCTTCGCTGTTCTTGCGGACTGACATAATTAGTTTTTCCATTCCTTCTTGTGTTGTGGACAGCAATACTGTGTCATCAGCATATCTAATCTCTGGTATTTCATAACCTCCAACTGTTATGGCATCGTAATATTCTTTGTCTACATCTTCTCTAACATTCCTCATTATATTTTCAGTATACAAGTTAAATAAGTAGGGTGACAATATGCACCCCTGACGGACCCCTTGTTTTATGTCAAACCAAGTTGTTGTTTCACCATTTATTCTTACTGCTGCTTGTTGGTCTAAATACAGCAGTGATGTTAATTGTATCAAATGTGTTGGAAATCCCATTTTTTCCATTATTTCCCAAAGTTTCTGGTGTTGTACACAATCAAATGCCTTTGAGTAGTCTATAAAGGATAAATATAGATTCACATTAAACTCCCTGCATTTCTCTATTATTAATCTTAGATTGAATATATGATCTCTTGATCCTCTGCCTTGCCTGAAGCCAGCTTGGACCATATTGACTTCTTCTTCTATTTTCTTTCGAAGTCTACCCATTATGATTTTTAACAGAATTTTACTGGCATGACTAATCAGGGCAACAGTTCTGTAGTTGGTGCATAATTTCAGGTTACCCTTTTTTGGCAGTGGTATGAATACAGTTCTTTTCCATTCTTTTGGCCAAATACCTGAATGCCATATCTTTTTACATAATGCATGATAGATTGTTGCACACTCCTTTCCTCCTGCTTTAATAAATTCAGCGGTTATCTCATCACATCCTGGTGATTTACCATTTTTCAGACTCTTTATTGCCCATAAAACTTCTTCCATTGTCGGCTCGGGTTCTTTCTCCTCCAATAATAATTCACACTGTTGATTTCTGCTTCCACAGTCGGTTGTTTCATACATTCTTTTGCAATAATCCTTCCATCTTTCCAGAATTTCCTCTGTCTCTGTCAGGGTATTCCCCATCTCATCACAAATTACATTTAGCTTAGGTGTGACATTTCTCGTCAATGTCTTCATTTCTTTAAACATTTCACTATCTCTTCCACACCTCTGATGTTCTTCTATTCTTTCACAACAATCTTGTACGTATTGTTTTTTGTCTTTTCTTATGTTTCTTCGTACTTCTTTTGTTAAAGTTTTATATTTATCTTTGTTGTTGTTTGTCACTCTCCATTGCGTCTTCATTTCTCTACATTGTTTTATCAGTTCTAGTGTACCTGCTGTGATCCATCTAATCTTTTGTGTTTTCTTTACTGGAACCATGTCTTTAGCTGTTGTTACTAAGATATCTTTGGCCTGCGTAGCCAATTCATCTGGTGTCATCTCTTCCTGTACAGCCATCAGGATTTCGAAACGGTTCTTCACTTCTATACCGTATTGTTCTGGTATATTTGTAAGGTCAAAGCGGAGTGGTCTTGATCCCATAACTAACCTTTTTATCTTTATCTTCATGTCTGCTATTAATAACTCATGGTCCGTGTCACAATAAGCACTTGGTAAAGTTTTTGCTGATGTTATGCTTGACCTCCACCTTCTCTGCACTAAAATGTAATCTATTTGATTCCTGGTTTTCCCATCAGGTGATGTCCATGTGTAAAGTCTTCTTGGATGTTGTTTAAAAAGTGTGTTAGCGATCATTAGCTCATTTTCCATACAAAACGCCATTAGATTGTCACCTGCCTCATTTCTGTGTCCTATGCTAAATTTCCCTACAACTTGTCCTTCATCTTCTGCTCTTTCTGTACCAATTTTTGCATTAAAATCACCCATTATAAATACAATATCATTTTTCCGTACCTGGTCCATTGTCGTCTGCAGTGTGTTATAAAAATGTTCTACTTCATCTTCTTCTGCTGCTGATGTAGGTGCATATACCTGGATGACTGTTACATTTCTAGGAATGCCCTTAAGTCTGATTGTTAGGATTCTATCACTTACTGGATTGTAGCCTAGTAATGCTTTTGATGTTGATTTGTCCAAATAAAAAGCCACTCCATTCTTTCCTCCTACTTCTCCGCCAGAATATATAAATATATTATCATTCTCGCTCTTAAAGTGTCCTGATCCTTTCCATCGATGTTCGCAGATTCCCAAAATGTGTATCCGCGTTCTTTTCATCTCGTCACTTATTACTTGATATTTTCCCTCATACATACTTCTTACATTCCATGTTCCTACTCTTATTTTTCTTTTTAGTTTGATACAGGGGTTTTCCTTGGTAACACCGTCAGGATTTTGTCCGTCATCACAATTACTAGTACCGACCTCTGCCTCACACTCTTCCCCAGTGTTAAAATTAGATCTATCTGGCCTGGGGGACTCACCACCAGATCTTTTTCCTATTTGACTTTCCATGATTGCTGCTTGGGTTTCTTGGTATGTTTCCAGAAGGTAGTTTACCATTGCTTTCCTTCCGGGCAGTGACTGTACTAGTCAGTGATCGTAGCCATTGTCCCTACATTGAGATCATCTGCCTACCATCATAGAATGGTGACCATAACCAACATTATCTGTCAGCTGCTCTCCCATTCCATCCACCACCTGCTCCCATGGCTTCACGTCACCCTGATCGGGGGGCTATACGGGTACTCCACCTTGCCCAAGGGTGTCCCGTAGACTAACGGAGGTAAGGAGGCGTCTTACTTCTCCTTTGATAGGGGATACCCCTACCCCGCTAACCGAGTGTGTGATATATGTTCTAAATATAGACATGATTGATGATAGGCCAAAATATGAAGTCAAGCAGTCGATGTATACAAAATTTACACACTTTCGGGTTGGGGGGGGGGGGGGAAAGGGGGGTAAAACTACTTTGGAGCTCTACAGAACAGATGTTAGAGTGTTTATTGTAATGGAATTATTGGAAATTAATTATATATATATATATATATTATATATATATATATATATATATATATATATATATGTCCCGGAGAGAAGTGTGGATAAAACGCCAGCAGTATCGCTTCTTATTTAGCATGATGTAGTACTCGAACACCGAAAACAGGTCACAACTGTGTTAAAACATGGAATAAAACGAGTTATGAAACATCACAGTGAGATCACTTCCATAATAAAGCAAAGGCTAGAGCTGAACTGAACCGAACGCAAGGATGATGCGCAAGGGCCGAGAAAGAATATAAAAACGTACCGAAACAAAACAAACAAATACACTCACACAAGTGGTTCGAACTCGACATTCAGCTATACTTAACATTCCTGTTCTCCATAACCATATTCCATCGGTACTGAATTCAACTCCTTCCTCACCTGCAGCACATACTTCAGAATCTCTTAACTGTAATAGATTACTAATCCTCTTCCCTAACCACATTTACCTATTCCACTCACCCATCTCCCAGCTAGGTTAACACTACATCACTCTCTTCTTTCCGCAGTATCCACCCATTCGTTACTAGAAGCCTATCACACATCGCAATTCTCCATTTAAGCTCAACACTCTACCACAAACACACACATAAAGCAGGATTCTCGATGTGATTCAATCTTCTACTCTTCGATGTATAAATTTCCACTATTGCCCACTGGAATAATGTTCTTTCTGCTTACAACGTCATGTGTTGACATTATCAGTCACTGTTAATATTTTATCCCATTTAATCTACGACTATTCTACGTTGTTCTGCGTCTGTTTTGTTACTCACTTCACAGACTTACTTGCTCCCAGGTTCATTCTCTCTCAGTGGAAATAGTAATACAGAAGCAGCAACTTTACAGTTGAAATGACTTTAATGATGCACGGGGTGACGATGAGTCGATGAGCGATATGACGAGAACGACAAAAGGTATGAACAAAATCTATGGACACAAGACTGGACATCTCCACGATACATGTTCCCGGCAGACTACTGTCGCCATCAGAACAACCGAATACACTCTATTCTACATCTATTTCACTAAACAACTACATTTCTAACAGACTAATGTATGTCTGTCTCTGACGAAACACAAAACACAACTGTCCCTCAGTCATATGATTTCTCTCTCGCCTGACCTTTTCCCTGTCATACCTTAACCGTGACCCTCGTGCAACCTGAGACAAAGGAGATGGACTCTACTCACAAAAAGCTGATTACTTTAGAAGATAACTCATTTTATACAAATGTTCCAATTCTCAGATGAGTTATCTATCTTACATCCTAACATTCAATATACTGCTATACACACAACACTCTCCTGGGCGCAGCTTCTTACAAGTCACAGCTAAGTACTCCATTTTTTTGTGTCTTTACATTACTATTTGCCGTATAAGATTCATGTGAATTCATAGTTGATCTTCTTTCCCTATTTCTTTGTCCTGCTTGTTGCTTGATTAAGGTGCAAACTAGAATGTTACAAATGTATGCACGTTAATTAATTACTATTACTTTACTATTTTTCTTGTAAATAGTTTTATCATCATCATCATGTGCCATGCCGACTGGCGTTGGCTATTTTGCTTCTCCAGAGTACACGATCCTTCATGCAGGCCATCAGCTCAGTTGGTAATCTCCTCTCACACCATCCGGTCAGACTGTCCAGTATCATTTCTCTTGGTCTTCCTCTTGATCTTCTTCTTTCTATTTTTCCTGTTGTTATAATATTTTCAATTCCCCCTCTTCTCATTGCATATCCTATGAAAGTACATTGTCTCTCTCTTATCTTTTTGACAAGGTTTTTTGTCTCTCCAGCTCTTCTCATACATTCTTCATTAGTTATTTTTGCTGTCCAGGGGATTCGCAACATTCTTCTAATAAACCACATTTCTGCTGCTTCCAATGATTTTTGTGCAAACTTGCCTATTGTCCATGATTCACTTCCATATAATAAGATAGGTTCAATATAGCATTTTAGGACTCGTTTTCTAACATTCATTGATAAGTATGTGTTGGTTAATATTTTTCTCATTCTCTGAAATGCAGTCTTTGCTTGGCCTATTCTGTTCCTAATTTCTGTTGTGCATTTCCCATCTGAAGTTATTACTGCTCCAAGGTATTTGAATTTCTGCACCTGCTTTAGAATAGTTCCGTTTAATTTAATACTGCATGCTGGTGGATTCTGTTTCTTAGATATAACCATAGTCTCTGTCTTTTTGATGTTCAAAGTAAGGCCTTTCTGTTCACTTTCTTTGGCGACTTTATCCAAGAGATTTTGCAGGTCTTGTTGGTTCTCAGCTATACTATAAATAGTTTATGGGCATAAAAAGCTTTCTTCAAGATCGAACCTCAAGAAGGCAAATCAAACATTTAAAGATTGACGTGGACAGCCAGAAACAGAAAGAATTAAAGCATATTGACTGAAATCCTGTAGTTCACAGAGATGTAAAGTTTTTTTTCCCATTGACAGATATTCCACCATTCATTATTTCTTTATTTCATTCATGAACACACAAAACTATGGAATCCACAGTTTCACTTGCACACATTTCGGTCGGCGTTCTATTCACCCACACACCAACCAGCAAATGTGGAATCTATTAGCCTACTTATATAATCACTCAAGCAGAAACAATTATACAACATGTTCTTGATGCTAAACAATGACGTATTTTTTATACATTCTTTTCAAGGAACGGGGATGATTACTGACAGAGATGAACAACGTAGTAGGTTAGAGAGTTTAGTGACGTCATGACCAGCGTTTTAACTTCCGGAGTTAAATTTAGCTACTAAGCTGGTGCAGTTGGGTGGATCACGTGGAGAGAGGAGTAATTAAGTTTTTGACTTTATCCGAGAAAGATAGCCTTTGTTGAACTGAATTATGCGGTCTGAGTGGTTTCTTATTTTTAATGTCAGTTAATTAAATGTACGATATACCAGAGATGGCGCTAGGATTTTATTTTAGACTGCATCTGTCTTTCACATCGTATGAAGAACTTCCAAAAAATACCGGTTTGTTAAATACACCATTGGGTCCTTTATACTTTTTTTTAAAATGTAAAATTAAATAGACTTTACAAACATGAACAGCAACCAAATGTTCACGTGAAATTTTTTGCGGGGAGATTTGCTATTTACAAAATGCTCGCTCACATGCTGTGCCAAAGTAAAAACTGCCTGATTCTCTTCCATAAAAAACTGAGCATCATCAGTCTACTGGTCCGGGTATCCTACAACCGATTTCGCTGGTTGCTGTGTACTAACTTTTTGATAACATAAACCATTTACGATGACTGACGATCTCCAAAACTTTAGTTTTTTTTTGTTCTCTTTTTATCGGTAATTTATCATTAATTGCCGGATCTATCTATCTATCTATCTATCTATCTATCTATCTATCTATCTATCTATCTATCTATCTATCTATCTATCTATCTATCTATCTATCTATCTATCTATCTATCTATCTATCTATCTGTCTGTCTGTCTGTCTGTCTGTCTGTCTGTCTGTCTGTCTGTCTATCTATCTATCTATCTGTCTGTCTATCTATCTATCTATCTATCTATCTATCTATCTATCTATCTATCTATCTATCTATCTATCTATCTGTCTGTCTGTCTGTCTGTCTGTCTGTCTGTCTGTCTGTCTGTCTATCTATCTATCTATCTGTCTGTCTATCTATCTATCTATCTATCTATCTATCTATCTATCTATCTATCTATCTATCTATCTGGCTGTCTGTCTGTCTGTCTGTCTATCTATCTATCTATATTCATTTGATCATAATGTCATACTCTAGTTTACTTTTATATTTTTAGAACATGTCTGTCTATTGAGAGTATAGGTAAAGATAATCCTGTCATGTCTTAGAGGCACATAGGGATATGGTGTTAGTGCCCCATATTTTCCTTGACCTGTCAGCACACTAGAGTGTGATATGGTCAGTATCACGCCTGGCCGCCTTTCCTTCCCCAACTCCAGAAGAAGTCGGGTACCCATTTCTACAGCTGGGTGACTGGGGTGCCTCCGGCCAGATTCGAACCTCCGACCTTCGCCACGAGAGACCAGTGATTGAGAGTATAGCACTGTACATTCACTCCTACATTCGTTTTACGAGTACGCCCGCTTCGCTGTATGATGGGGCTGTAGGAACAGAACAGAGTCGGAAAACGAGGACTACCTGTAGTTTAGACATGCACGAAACATTTGATAATGCACACATAGCCAACATCACTGAAGGATTTTTAATGCTGACGGTCTTCTACTGGCACACTATTCTACGTACTCATACGTAATATACTGACGGTCTTCTACTGGCACAATATTCTACGTGCTCATACGTAATATGCTGACGGTCTTCTACAGGCACCATATTCTACGTACTCATACGTAATCAGGAAGGATGAAAGAGATTTTTTTTCAGGTCCATGATAAGAAGGGCGATAAAGAAGGAAAGCTGGAAATAACTACAAGAAGAAATAATCATGCTGTAAGGACGTATCATCAAGTGTTCAGAAATTGACTGAAGGATATTTGTTCTAATTCACATACACAAATAAATGTGCGATGCAAGATACTCGTGTGTGCATAAACTAATAAAAATTTGACATTTCACTCCCGCACACACGAACCACTATGTTATCCAGCACTCTACTCAATGCATACACTATTACAGATTGGTTCTCTCTCTCTCGCTCTCTCTCTCCACGTATGTATGTATGTGTGATGAGTGTTTTAAAGTCCATGTTCCATGTGCATAAGTGATACGTTCAGATAAACAATGAGGATTGTTCAGAACTTTCCAATACAACATTCTCCTCTTTAACAGTTACAACAGCCGGGCACAGGGAAAGAAAAAAGGATTCAAGCTATAAACAAGGCCGTCAGACCAGACTCAATCAATGGACTTAGACAATATTTCAAACTATAAACAAAGCCGTCAGACCAGACTCAATCAATGGACTTAGACAATATTTCTAATTATAAACTGGTGTTTTGGATAGATCGATTAGTTTTCATATTCTAAAAGATTTGTACCGGGTAATCCCCGGTATATGCTCCAGTTACGTTCTTAAAAAAACGTGACGTATATCGAAACGACGTATACTGGAAGCAGTTTCCCAGTGCACTATGATACACTCCAGACTAAATAAAAACTTCGAGTCTGTGTAAAAGTATATAGGCGCATGAATAGGAATACTTATACCATTGTATATTAATCTATGATACAATATTATACAATTTTAATAGAAGACAATGTTTTATTATTAATATTATTATTATGTCAGTTGCTAGAAATGAAGCTGAAGTTCATCCTGCTTCTTTGACCACTGGTTGAGGTTCTTTGGCTTTTTTTCTTGAAGAAAACCTTCAGTGATATAAATTTCATGATAGCCATACAATCATTTATAAGCTGTGTTACCTTAGCAGATTCTTCTTCTTCTTTCTTTCTTTCTTTCTCTCTTTCTTCTTCTTCTTAAACTCCACCACCATGGGGACTATTCCAACGCCTTCTCTGTTAGCCAGGCTTAATCTCTTATTGAGGGTACCAACGAAGAGGTAGGACAAGGTCTTGGTCAGCTATGGTTCACCAACCCAGAGGCTAGTTATGGCTCTCTGATTACCAAATCGGACGGCGGAAATGGCTAAATGGTCGTGCAAAGTCTATTATATTATATATGTAATACATGTTTATATTTTATAAATATAGCACATATATAGCATATACGTTATATACAGTATGCAGTTATGAATCCAAATACATAAGAAGAACGAGAAGACAGAAGGAAATATGATGAATTTATATCTTCCGAAGAAGTTAATTTTCTTTTGACGTATGTCGAAATGTATCGTCCTTCATTAGTCAAAGACGTAACTGCGAATCGACTTAATCAGAGCGACGTATATAAGGGACTAGCTGCCTGAAATCAATGCGCGCCGATCTGTGAAAATTGTCCTCTTTCAGGTTTGTCGCTTTGATTGCAGCTGTTAACCGTATAAAGCTATAAAATGTCCAAATAATGTTATTTATTGGAGCCTGTGTTTTATTCTCACATCGGGGAGTCAATGAAATAAGTGCACAAAGGGACAAAGAGCATTTTTTTAGCTTCTAAGTTAAGCAAATTTTCATTTCCTCAAAGATATTATCTGAAACTGGTGAAGCGCAGAGTGTGTGACTCAGAAACAAACAAAAAAAAAAAGCTGCTGGGAGTTATTTTGAGGAGTGAGATAATAGTTTAATTTTAATTTGAAAATGATGTTGAAATCTAACATAATGGATCCTTTGTATGCATTACATTGTGTACTGTTCCAGTAGGAATCAGCTGCTTTTTCCAACCATAAATTATTTTAACAGGGGTATTAGTATTTTATCTTCTTTTCTACTGACATTTGGTCACTGATTTTGAAATTGTTGTTTTTTTTTTTTTTGCGTGATGTCTGCTTCTAAGAGTATACCAAAGAGCGCTAACAATACCCCAAAAGCGTGAATACTAATCTAGTCCTGCTCAATTGGTTCAAAAGCTCTATTTATTTGAAGTGGACGATTCATAGTTATTTGATAGATCACTATACTTTGTTATCAAATTTGGTTGTCTCACATGCTCATCAAGGTGTACAAACTAAACATTTTAATAAAGATTTTGCTTAAGAGAAAGATGCGGCATTGTTCAAGGAGAAATAATTTCTTCTTGTATTCCAAAGCAAGAAAGCTACATCTGTTCTGATTACTTTTTAGCCTGCCAGAGCTACGTTACAGACATCGTTCGTTTTTAGAAACAAAGACCCATACAATTCAACTGCAGACCTTTATAAATAGTGTATTTAAGTTAATTAATTAAGATTGCCAGACAGGCCACACAGAAGAAGATTCGTAGTAAAACATTACACCATGAACAGTAACCAACAACAACAACAACAACAACAGTTATGTGAACTGTTTACATATTCCGTGATTCATTTGCTTGCACTGTTGAGTGGTTCAGAACTCTTTTAGCAACAAAATAACTCCCACGCACAAATGTGTAATTAGCATATTTAATTATTCTATAAGTACTTAGACTTTAACAAGAAAATAAAATGTTTAAGTGCTTTGTTTTAGGTTTTCATCCATCCATCCATCCATCCATCCATCCATCCATCCATCCATCCATCCATCCATCCATTTGTCCGTCTGTCTGTCCGTCCGTCCGTCCATCCATCCATCCATCCATCCATCCATCCATCCATCCATCCATCCATCCATCCATCCATCCATCCATCTGTGAACGATCACGTGAGGTTCAAGGGTGTGTACGATCTTGGGCGGAAGGATCTACAAATATCGAGGAAAGCGTTTGCGGTTCAGTTTAGCTAAATGCATTGCGGGACGAGGTCCAGTTCGTTTGTGAGTAGAAATACTTCCCCCGAGCTGACCTCATGGTGTGATCATGTCTTGTGTAGCATGTTGTGATGTGGATTTATGTAATTCACGTATTGATATGGGGATTCTGTATGATTTATGATGATTATCGTTATATTGGATATATGTCCTCACTCGTATGGTTATTATATATGCTGTTATGTGTTATGAGAAGACCTGTATCACACCAGCGACAGCTGTGTGGTTTCAGTGCATTAGCATATTTTGGAATTCAGGGAGATTAGGAGGTTGGCCATGGAAGTGGTAGCTGCATGAAGAAGTGCTTTGGCACATATATATTATGATTCGTGGATATATGAAGAAGTGCATTGGCACATAGTGGTTCTTGGAGATAAAGAGGTGTACTGTGGCAGTAGTGGGTGCGTTGGATATAAGTGTGATCGCACAATTAGATTCATAGTGTGTTTACGTGTGGGGCCAGGATAGTCCAGGACCACGGGTTCATCAATCATAGTTAATGCTGGCATGATAGTTAATCTGTTATATTGATATTATGCCTTGTTACCATTATGATTGACACATGTTGTATTTCCTGTGGATGTAGTGTCATTTGTCATATACTACGATATATGTAGTGAAGATAATAAATTGGTTCACTTGGTAATTTGTATTGGATGTTGATGTCATATGTTTGGATTAATGTAGAATGATGCATAACTGACATGCAGTATTACTTAGGAGGGGAGAACCTGGGTTGGCGGTCATGAGGTGGAAGCTAGATCCTGGCCACGCAGTACAATGGTACATTGCCAATGGGGGAAGCTAGATCTTGGCCACGCAGTACAATGGTACATTGCCAATGGGGGAAGCTAGATCTTGGCCACGCAGTACAGAAGTACATTGCCAAGGTGACTGTTGGAACAGCTGGATAACTATTCCTCCCCAATTATCTATAACAATGTAACTTATGCACCAGCAAAGTTTACACATCCATCCATCCATCCATCCATCCATCCATCCATCCATCCATCCATCCATCCATCCATCCATCCATCCATCCATCCATCCATCTCATTCACAGAGTAAATATCCACACGCTACGCAAGGCAACTACATTTCTCCACCTGACGGTCTGCAGCTTACCTTCCCGAGGGTTCCCTGGTTGTACAAAATGTTATTTATTTCGACTTCTGTGGTTCCTCTATTGCTTGTATTTGGTCGGCTTTCTTTTCCTCTCTTCGGGCATCTACCAAATAGCTTCTTTCTTTGTTTTGAGCTTTGACTTTTCAGATCACATATCTGAAACTCACTATTCTACTACAAGTAAAGATCTAAATTTTAGCGAGGAGAAGAATTAATTGCTTCACTATTCTAAGAAATTATAAACTTGCGTTATAATTGCTAATAATAAATTACCTTTTGTTTCTCCACCATCTCTTTTATATAACTCCTCAGTTATAAAATGCAAACATGGAAGACTGGTAAGAGAAAAAAAAAGGAAGTTTCTCTAAAGATTTTGAAAGGAAATTTCTGAAGAACAAAGAGAGAGAGAGAGAGAGAGAGAGAGAGAGAGAGAGAGAGAAGATGAAACTGGAGCTGAGAAATCCAGAAATGATCAGCGTAGAGCTTTGGTTCAGGAAATAAAATAATGTGAATTAGTCTCAGCCTGCTGTTGGTGCTAGGAAGATGATGATATACAAGTGTTGGGAAAAGTAGAGAGAGTCAGACGGAGACGGTGAATGGGGACTGATAAAGAAATAGAATGGTCCTTTTTTTATACATCTCTGGGACTAAGGGTGCATGAGGACTATGAGGTATTGATTAAAGGTAATAATGTACTATATTATCTAATTTATGAGCTGAATACCTCTGTAGAATATGTTTCTATATTTAGAAGAAAGGCTATATTCTGGATTTTCACTTCCATTCTTCAGTAAGTAACACACATTTCAAGTCACGCCCAGCCACCATAAGTGGCTAGCCGACGTGAAAACAGTAGGGTCATTTAACAACGATGGATGTCGTTAAGGACGGGCAGTTTTGCCCGCCCCCACGGGGGCACATTTCTGAGGCAAACGTTTCAAATGTGAAGTCTAGATTCTGAAAGGAGTTTGGATCGTGCTCATTAGATATCTGGGTAGACTTTCCTTTCCTGCTCTTTATCCAGTCCCTGATGTATAGAAGCACGTCAAGATGTTCTTCCCAGATGTCAACATTTGCGTGTATACGAGGACCACGTATAGATGTTCTGACGTTAACATTTGACTACATGTATAAGCGTTTGCATTCCACTTGTATCATTTGTGCTATTAACATGATTATAAATAATGTATATTTGGTTTAATTTGAGCTTTTCTTTTAGGACAAGATGTGCTTCAAATTAGCATCTGCCTACATGTGGGTATGATATACATGCAGTCATGTTTGTGGCTAGTGTTTGTTGGACTACTCTGATGTGGAAGTCAAATCGTTCACTGAATCTTTTTCCCCAATTTTTTTTTATTCTGGCTGTCTCTTGTATTTAGGAGAAACTAAACAGAATTTTGTACATTTATCAGTCAAAGACACGAAGGTGCGGTTGGTTTGCTTATTTTCAAGTTTTCATCTAATTTATCGCTGAATGTCGCTGATAGTGGATCTAATTGTAGGAAGCTGTTAGCAGCAAATGCCATAGGAGACTTTCATCCCTCATGGTCGTTCAGTCTGTCAGTAATGGCACTACAGAAATAAAACCTTCTCTTCAATACGCAATGGGGTATGCGGAGTTGATGAACATTTACAAGAGATTTTCACTTGGAACGTAGTAAAGAGATAGGCTACTGAAAAGGCTTCGCCTTTTTTTTAGTATCACATTCTATATTTATCCTTATAAATACTACATGTAATAGGAATTTTTATTGGTTATCGTTCTTAATTTGTGCTTATTAACATACTTTCCTTCTCTTATTGCTCTTATTCAAACACTGGTGGTATACTCGTATATACTGCAGAATTAACGACCGGTAAGAATTATTTGACCAGTTTATAAAATCAAGTTAAAACATTTTTTTTATTACTCGGCCCGAGGGATGCCCGAGAACTAATTCAACATAAAATATAGAAAACTGATCCTTTGCTTTCATATACTGGTTACAACGGAAGCGCATAACACACTGAATGAACTACTCGATAATGTTCTGTGGATCTGGCCGAGAGAGGTTCATGCTGACATTTGTTCAAATTCTCACGTGCTTCTTTACAACGCTTCACTCGGCTCTCCAGGCACAAACTGGGGTTAGGACACTTAATTACGCCACACTCAGTCACCTACACGTAATCACTTTGGGGGTAGGATTCACGGTTAAGATGAGGACGTGGGGTTAGAGTTACAGGTAGGAGGTAGGGTTAGCGAGTGCCCGAGTAAGTAATGTCGGCTTAAACTGACACTCTCCTCAGTAAACTGGCTGAACACTGGCTCTGAAGAGCCCTCAGTCTCAGCCTGTTGATCAAAGTCAGCGCCTGACTAACCAGATACCTTTACTAGGCCACGATCCTGTTTAGTCTGAGTTTAAACGATGTCAAAGAATCTCTTTTTACTTCACAATAATTCTTATCTTATCTTATATCTTATATCCTTCCCGTGCCGTTAGACGTCACATAGGGCTCGCAAAGTAGTTCGCCAATTTTTCCTGTCTTCGGCGAGTCTTTCAACCTCAACAAAGGATTTTATGCCTGTTAACTTGGCCTCTCTTAATAATGTCCTCTTCAGAGTTTCACACGGTCTGCCCCTTTTTCTTCGGCCTGTTGTGTTCCACTTGATAGCTTGCTTTGGGATTCTCTGCTCATTTCTTCTCATCAAGTGACCAACATATGTCCATCTCCTTTTCCTGATCACCCGTGAGACTGGTTGTTGTTCAGTCATTTGTCTTATCTCTGCATTGTTCTTGAATTCATTCCACTTGATGCCGAGTATTTTCCTTAGGCATTTGTTTTCAAAAGAGTCTAATTTCTTTTCTATTTCTTTAGTTGTTTTCCAGCTTTCGCATGCATAAATGAGGGTGGATATTACATTTGAATTGAATAGTCTTAACTTGGTTTTTGTGCTTATAACTTTTGAATTCCATATGTTCTCAAGATTCTTGAAGATTGATGCTGTTTTTGCAATTCTGATCCTAACTTCCTTTCGTAAGTATACAACTATACACTAAACACTGCAGTAAAGCTGTGATACCAGAATGTATAAAATAGGAAAAAAGTAGGAGCTGCTTTATTACTTAACGATTACAAAGTTGTGACGTTTCGGCGTGAGCCTTAATCATACAAAAACATACAGGACGAAGAAATAGAGAGAGGAGATAAAGTATAGATTCACATGAATACTATTAAAAAAAATTTTTTTTAAAAGAGTACTTAGCTGTAAATTGCAAGGTGTGGCTTGTCTGGCGGTGTGTGTCAGGAATGGATCTAGTGGGACGTGGAGACTATTTAAATAGAGACCTGTGACATGTGGTCAGTGGGTTGTAACTGGGGGTGGTGGATGGGGAACCGGGGAGGGGAGATTGAATGACGCAATACCGACCTAGCTAGGAGAAATTGAAACAGATGATTAGGGAAGAGGGGTTGCAGAGAAGAGGGGTTGCAGAGAAAATAGCGGGGTTGCAGAGTGATGCTGTGAGGAAGTTTGAAAAGTAAGCGAGGTTGCAGAGTGATGCTGTGAGGAAGTTTGAAAAGTAAGAAGGGGTGGATTTAGTGGAGAGGTACTATAATGATTGAAGAAGATGATGTTACGTGTAACTAAACAGCGAGTTTAACCCATGTGGTTCCAGCGTCCCATAATTTTGAATGCAGCGGTTCTCAAGTGCCAGGCGGCTTGTGTCATCTGCGTGACATTGTTTAATGGCTGTTACCAGAAAATCAGATTTGCCTCTGTGGTTGGGGCCATTGAAATGATTTGGGACTGGTTTCGAAGCATGCTGGGCGATGTCGTACAGATGTTTTTGCATGCGGTCCCCTAATTTGAGGCCAGTTTCACCGAAATATGTTATCCTGCATCTTTTGCAAACGATGACATATATCACATTACGGGACTCGCATGTGAATCGCTCATGAAGAGTGAGGATAGTTTTGGGAAAGGTGATTGTTTTTGTTTCCCAAACTACGAGGCAGGTAACGCAGCGGGGGAAGTTACATTTTCTGGTGCCAACATATGTAAGGCTCTGCTTCAAGTGGCTGTGGACGAGGATGTCCTTAAGGTTTGGCTCACGTTTGTTTGCCAATAGGGGTGGATCAGAGAAAATGTCACGAGTGTCGGAGTCGAGTTGGATTATCGGCAGATGACGATAAAGAATTTTCTTAACCATCTGACCGTGCGGGTGGAAAGACAGTACTAACTTAACTCTGTCAGATGGAGTAACAGGCTTTTTCCTGAATCAATGCATCACTCTGCAACCCCGCTTACTTTTCAAACTTCCTCACAGCATCACTCTGCAACCCCGCTATTTTCTCTGCAACCCCTCTTCTCTGCAATCCCTCTTCCCTAATCATCTGTTTCAATTTCTCCTAGCTAGGTCGGTATTATGTCACTCAATCTCCCCTCCCCGGTTCCCCATCCACCACCCCCAGTTACAACCCACTGACCACATGTCACAGGTCTCTATTTAAATAGTCTCCACGTCCCACTAGATCCATTCCTGACACACACCGCCGGACAAGCCACACCTTGCAATTTACAGCTAAGTACTCTTAAAAAAAATTTTTTTTTAATAGTATTCATGTGAATCTATACTTTATCTCCTCTCTCTATTTCTTCGTCCTGTATGTTTTTGTATGATTAAGGCTCACGCCGAAAGGTCACAACTTTGTAATCGTTAAGTAATAAAGCTGCTTCTACTTTTTTCCTATTTTATACATTCTCTTTTTACTTCTTCCTCTGCTCGTCCTTGGCAATGTTACACACAACCAGACAAAAGTAGCACAATTAGCACTCAAAACCACCATATTAAAATACAGCTTTTGTGAACAGGACAGTCCAGACTGCGACACCATCTATACCAGCAGTTGAAAGTTGGTTCAGTAGATCTATGCGCCCGCAGCAAAGAGCAACACCACATTATATTCCCCCCCTCCCTCCAGGTTTACCAGCTACACAACCACCCAGACTAAGGAGCTGGCCAGACCCCGGCATCCTACAGGACAAACTTTACAGCGATACTGGAAGCCTGAGATGAAATAATGCATTTGTGAGAGAGATTGGTATCGATGTCTGAGCGAACGAAGAAGATGAAGCCAAAGAAGGTCTCACTGAAGAAATATTATTGCTCTTTTATCTTGCACTTTGCCACAAGAACGAACTTTTTCTCTTTTCAACTTTTTTTTTTCGGTATATAAACAGATGCATACTTAGAGAAACAGTTTAGAATAGATTATAAAAAGTTCATCATCATTATCAGGTGCCGTGTCGACTGGTGTTGGCTATTATGCTTCTCCAGAGTACACGATCCTTCATGCAGGCCATCAGCTCAGTTGGTGATCTCCTCTCACACCGTCCCGTCGTACTGTCCAGTATCATTTCTCTTGGTCTTCCTCTTGATCTTCTTCCTTCTATTTTTCCTGTTGTTATAATATTTTCAATGGCCCCTCTTCTCATTTCATGTCCTATGAAAGTACATTGTCTCTCTCTTATTTTTTTCACAATATTTTTTTGTCTCCCCAGCTCTTCTCATAAATTCCTCATTAGTTATTTTTGCTGTCCAGGGGATCCGCAACATTCTTATAATAACCCACATTTCTGCTGCTTCCAATGATTTTTGTGCAGACTTGCCTTTTGTCTATGATTCACTTCCATATAACAAGATAGCTTTAATATAGCATTTTAGGACTCGTTTTCTAACATTCATTGATAAGTATGTGTTAGATAATATGTTTCTCATTCTCTGAAATGCAGTCTTTGCTTGGCCTATTCTGTTCCTAATTTCTGTTGTGCATTTCCCATCTGAAGTTATTACTGCTCCAAGGTATTTGAATTTCTGCACCTGCTTTAGAATAGTTCCGTTTAATTTAATACTGCATGCTGGTGGATTCTGTTTCTTAGATATAACCAGTCTCTATCTTTTTGATGCTTAAAGTAAGGCCTTTCTGTTCACTTTCTTTGGCGACTTTATCCAAGAGATTTTTGCAGGTCTTGTTGGTTTTCAGCTATCAGTACTGTGTTGTCAGTATACCGAAGGTTGTTAATATCGTATCCTCCAATTTTATAAAAAGTTGCATACAGTTATTTATATCCACATATTTTTAACCTTATTTTAAAAATTGCCTTAGGAACTAAGTAGTGTTCATGTTAAGCTACACTGGCACATACATAATACAAATCTATACCACAATGAAATCTATAAAATTCATCCGACGTGGCACCCAAAAATTTGACAAACAAATCTAGTGGGTTGACAGTTAGTGATGGCGAGACACATTGCTCTCTCTCTCTCTCTCTCTCTCTCTCTCTCTCTCTCTCTCTCCAAACCATCACTGATTGGATCCTACTGAATACTGCCTCTTATCCAGCATTCAGTGTTTGTGGATTATTTATCACTATCACTTCATCATTAACGGTTTCATTCTTGCTTTTTTTTTTTAAAGAGCAGAGTCCAGGCATTGATTGGGTACATGGGACCCAAATAGAAGATCTTGATTTTGCTGATGACATAACTCTTATCAGTAACAATGTGAATTCCATGCAAGAAAAACAGATAGCCTGTCTTCACTGGCTAGCAAAATAGGACTTGAAATTAACAAGGACAAAACAAAAATAATGAAAATTCCCATTAATCAAAATGGAAAAATACACGTAGAAGGGACAGATGTTGAAGAAGTCGATCAATTTGCATACCTTGGCAGCTACATAGATCAGGATGGTGATACCAGAAAGGAAGTTAGAATTAGAATTGCAAAAGCAGCATTGACGTTCAAGAATCTTGAGAACATATGGCATTCAAAGCATAAAAACCAAGTTACGACTATTCAATTCAAATGTAATATCCACCCTCATTTATGCATGCGAAAGCTGGAAAACAACTAAAGAAATAGACAAGAAATTAGACTTTTTTGAAAACAAATGCCTGAGGAAAATATTCAGCATCAAGTGGAACGAATTCAAGAACAATGCAGAGATAAGACAGATGAGCGAACAACAACCAGTCTCATGGGTGATCAGGAAAAGGAGGTGGACATATGTTGGTCACGTGATGAGAAGAAACAGTCAGAGAATACCAAAAAAAGGTATCAAGTGGAACATAATAGGCTGAAGAAAAAGAGACAGACCGCGTGAAACTCTGAAGAGGTCATTGTTAAGAGTGGCCAAATTAACAGGCATAAAATCCTTTGATGAGGTTGAAAGGATCGTCGAAGACAGAAAAAACTGGCGAACTACCTTGCGAGTCCTATGTGACGTTCAACGGCACGGGAAGGATATAAGATATAAAAAGATAAGAGTCCAGGCAGTTCTATTTATGTTTTTTTTTAAAAATAAGCTGCCTCTTTCGTGATTGTTTCTTACAGAAAATATTGATCATTTTTGATATAAGAGAATCCTATCTGAAATGGAACAAGCATAGCAAAGTCAGTTCTTTCAACATCATAAGCATCATAATCATGTGTTATCTTCATCCTGTAGTTTTTCTACTTTGGACCTGGCTAAATATCTCCCATATGACGCGTAGTTTCCTTGTTCTTCCACTGAACTATCCAACCAAAAATGACCGACAAATTAACATTTTAATACCCATAAATACCTTAGCTATCTCTTTATATTTTGTTATTTTTTCCCCGTCATAATCGTGTTTCACCAGTATATTAGTATTTAGGCAGAGTGGCCTAGAGATTTGAAGTAAACTTTTCTAATCCATGAAACGAGTTTGAACCACAGTAAGGTCCAGTTTGTTTTTTTTTTGTCGAGAGTAAAATTCAAAAACGCCAGCATACATACTCCGCAGTGGCTGCTTTATGTACGCGGATATTAAATCCGAAACGTTGGTTTCTTTACCCCCCTCCGCCTTTAGTTAAACTGGTAAATGGATGAGTGCGCCGTAATTAACTCTCTCTCTCTCTCTCTCTCTCTCTCTATCTATCTATCTATCTATCTATCTATCTATCTATCTATCTATCTATCTATCTATCTATCTATCTATCTCACTTGTTCTGTGTGTGTGAGTGAGTTACACAGAATCATCATTCTATCATAATGAAGCAAAATAAAGCTAACTACTGCATACATAACAAAAACTATATTGAGGAGCTGATATTCATTCTGTGGAAATAAAGGGAGACAAAATGAAATAGATGCTGAAGAAAATGTAATGAGAACGTCCCCAACATAAAATATACCAGTTCTAAGAAAGTCACTAGTGTAGACAGAAAGAAAATGTTCATTTCAGTTTATCTAATAGACCGCTGCCGAGACTAAAGGAGGAATAATAAATATATAGTACGCAAGATGGTGATCAGGTTTGGCTTGCGGTGCATGGCACGTGCAGGAATTGGTTTTGCTCCCATGGGTAGAACTAAAACGACTTTTTAACCAACCTGTGGGGATCAGACACGAGAGCTCCCAGGGTTCAGCCAAGTGCCTAGGAGGGATCTTTCAGTCACGGTCTCTGGGGGGAATCCATGCAGATCTGTCACTGAGCTTTAGGGTTTCGCGGAAGCTGGAATGAGAAACCCTGGTCCAAACCTTACCTAAGGTTGTTCATAGTAACTGCTTGTAGTCACTACAGCCTGGCCGAAGAGCTGGTAATCGACGTGTTCCAAGATACTGTGGAGACAAATAGTACTTCGGTTAATAGGAGAGTTCTGATCCATTCGAGTAAAAGTATTTCATTTAGTGGGAGAGTATCGATTTCTTTGACTTAAAAATATTTCAGCCATTGGGAAAGTCCTGACCTATTCTCAAGTACAGCTGGAGATATCATTAGAGCAGTTTCCTTGTTGTGGACAAAGGCGTCCTTCGATTGTCCTAACAACGTTTTCAAGTCATAATGCAGAATTTCAGAGAGGAAGTTTGCTTTTCCTCTCTGTCTCTCTGTCTGTCTCTCTCATCCCGCCCCCTTACTCTATTGATTAGACATTCTATTTCCATCCACCGCGGGCATCTCTTGAAGGTTTCCGGCCCTCTCTTAAAACAAAGAGAGCCCCCGGCCCCGGAACGATGTATCAGCTGGATCAACCTTCCTTTGGGCTTGGTCTTATATGTAGTCTTTCTTTCCCTCTCTCTCTCGTCTCTCTCTCTCTCTCTCTCTCAGCTTTCCATTATAATAAGCTGAAGGCCAAATCGAATTTCCTGATCACTTCACACATCATTGCACTAGTGAAGGTTAGAACTTCAGAATTTTACATCTTTGGCTCCATGATAAAAGATCTAAATCAGAATGGGAACACTTTACTTTCTGCAAGTTTTATTTCTTTCGTTGAAGGACACACTTTCGTGATAAAGCAGAGAAACAATAGGATGTTTGTGCGCACATTCATACCATTGAAAATGTAAGAAAACTTGTGTTGATATTAATTAGAACACATTAAATCACAAGTATTTCAAAGAGAGAGAGAGAGAGAGAGAGAGAGAGTGAGAGGACAGATAGACAAAGACAGAGGCAGACAGACAGAGACAGACAGACAGTAAGAGACAGACAGAGACAGACATACAGACTGAGACAGGAACAAATATATAGACAGAGACAGACAGAGACGGACAGACAGAGACAGGCAGACGGAGACAGACAGACAGAGATAGACAGGCAGAGACAGACAGACATATAGGAAAGGGAAGGTAAGATAACCAAAGGAAGCAACTTTCATTTCAGAAGGTAGAGAAACCGAAGCTCAGGTCCGCCTAACGTTCAGCCCATGGCCGGTTCTGACGGGCCTGCAGCGCGTGCCCGAACGCAGGCGACCAAAGTTATTTGGTCTCGTTAATTAAAAACCGTGCCATTCCGGCCCGTTGGTCCGCTCAGTATGTGTAAGCGTTGTTAGGAGTTAGTAACAACTGTTATGTTATAAGAAGTAGAATTACCAATTGTTATGTTATAAGAAGTAGAATTAACAATTGTTATGTTATAAGAAGTAGAATTAACAATTGTTATGTTATAAGAAGTAGAATTAACAATTGTTATGTTGTAAGAAGTAGAATTAACAATTGTTATGCTATAAGAAGTATAATTAACAATTTTTATGTTATGATAAGTAGAATTAAGATAAAAGACACATGTTTTAATAACTTTTGTGGTTTGTACGTTAGATCGGTAATGGCCCTTTGCTACGTTTATCTCTGAAATGAGTTGCAAAAGTTCTTCATGTCGTCTTATTGTTTCAGGCACAGAGGCTTCGAAAAACTAAACGTCAGTTCGTTCTCCAAACGAAAGAACGAAAGAGACAAAAAAAAAGCTGAAAAATTTCGTTAATGAAATTTGTAGGTTCATGAAATTAAATGAGGATGAGTTCTAACCTAGGCCAGAAACTTCGGCATTATCCATTACACTAGACCTGGAGCGTACATGAGGGATAGATGAAAAATCTAAGTAGTTCATTAGTAACACACAATAATTAGTGTATGTCATGCAGGTGACACAAGCCGCCAAGCGCTTGAGACCGCCACATTCAGGAATATGGGACTCTGGAACCACATGGTTTAGACTAGTTATTCAGCTACACCTAACATTCTCCTCTTCCACAATCATAATCCATCCCCACTAAGTTCCATTCCCTTCTTACTTGTTACACATAGCTCAGAACCTCTTCACAGCATCACATTACAACCCCTCTACCCCAACTATAATTACATATTTCACCTTCTCCCGGCTATATTACCATTGTATCACTCTCTCTCCCCTCCACGGTTTCTCCATCCACCACACTCAGCTACGACCCACCTACTACACAGCCCAAGCCTCCATTTAAATACTCTCTACACTCCACCATGCCCATTTCTGACACACAGCGTCGGACAAGTCACAGGTTCTTACAAGCTATAGCTATGTGCTCTATTCATTTAATTTTATTTTATTATTATTCTTTTATTTAAACATAGCATTCATGTGAATTTATACTTTATCTCCTCTCTATATTTCTTCATTCTGTATGTTTTTGTATGATCAAGGCTCATGCCGAAACGTCACAACTGTGTATTCGTTAAGTAATAAAGCCGTTCCTACTGTTTTCCTAGCTTATACATTAAAGTAGTTCATTAGTTCACGTAAAGACTAGCATGCAGATGTTTCGAGTACTAGTGGTAGTGGACGCCTGAATGGCGAAGTAGTTTAGTGCCCTAGACCTAATAGTGGAAGTCTGTGGTTCGAATCTCACCGGATGCGCCCCAGTCACCCAGGCTGTAGAGATGGGTATAGGGCTTCTTCTGGAACAGAAGAAGGAAAGGCAGACAGGCCGTGATGCTGACAACATCAATCATTCCCTAGTCTGTCGACTGGTCAAGGAAAATACACACGTACACATACACATACATATTCAGTTTTAACACTATAGCAAATATTCAACATCAGTGTCATACAAATTTAATGTAAACATAACGAAGAATAACAAAACATGAAATGAAGAACTATTAGGTTTAATCATATTAAACAATAAAAAAAATAAATTCATGAGTACACCTATTAATAAATTTATATAAGAAATTTTACATTCGTTAGTAAATATATATTACTAGCTGATTACCCGGCGTTGCCCGGGTATTTATTTACCCAAATCAACAAAGTTCTATTCATTTCTACAACGTTCTAGACGGTTTTACAACGTTCTATTCATTTCTACAGTCTTCTAGAAGGGTCTACAGAGGTCTATTCAGTTCTACAATCTTCTAGAAGGTTATACAATGTTTTATTCATTTCCACAACCTTCTAGAATGTTCTGCAGAATCTAGACGTTTCTGCAGAGTTCTAATCCTTCTATTCGACTAAACGTAAGCTTAATTGTCATCAGGACTGTCACCAATCAGCTTAGCGACCCCGAACACTATGGATTCGACACAAATCTCGGTCAGTTTGGACATTGTATTTTTCACCACTTCTCACCCCCCCCCCCCCCCCCAATGCCGATGGAGGGTGAACTTGCGAGTGCCACTATTCATCTCAGTGACCCCGAAAACTATGTATTCGACAGTAATATTGGTCTTTTTTCGATTATTTATACATTTCACCATATCCCACCACTATCCCTAGGACCCCATGCCGATGGGCGCTGAGCTTTGACTTAAATGGCATCGGGAGCGGCACTGTTCATCTCAGCGACCCCAGAAACTATGCATTCGACAATAATATCGGTAATTTTCGATTATTTTTACATGTCACCCCATCCCACTCCCACCCCCAGGGCCCCCATGACGTTAGGGGCTGAACGTGGACTTACAAGGCATCGGGAGTATCACTATTCATCTCAGCGACCCCGAAAACTATGGATTCAACACTAATATCGTTCACTTTTGATTATTTTTACATGTCTTGGGATGATATAACTCCCACGGTGCACTGACCAGATTGTAAGTCATATGTGTGCCAAGTTTGGTTGAAATTGCTCCAGGCGTTCCAGCGTGATGCTATAACATACACACACACGTTCCCTTACACACACACACACATATATTTATATATATATATATATATATATATATATATATATATAAATGTGGGTGTCTGAGTGGCTAAGTGGTCAGTGCACTAGTCTCTGATGGTATAATATAGTCTCTCATGGTATAGTATAGTCTTTCATGGTGTAATATGGTCTCTCTTGGAATAATATAGTCTCTTATGGTATGATATAGTCTCTCATTGTATAATATAGTCTCTCATGGTATAATATATTCTCTCATGGTATACTATAGTTTCTCAATACAGTATAGTCTCTCATGGTATAGTACATTATCTCATGGTATAATATAGTCTCTCATTGTATAGTACAGTCTCTCATGGTATAAAATAATCTCTCATGGTATAATATAGTCTCTCGTGGTATAATATAGTCTCTCATGGTATAATATTGTAAGGTTCTAATATTTACTGTCTGTTATAATGGTGAGTTCGAATTGGATAAAACTGTAAGATTAATGTTTTCTGTTTGAATACTACCACGCTGAACCAATCACTGATTGTCAGTATCTTTTATATGAGGAATAATCGTTGTGGTGGCGACAACATTTGATATCCCATGTCACTTTTAAAATTATTCATACACATTACTTCGACTTCTTTTTGTTCACTTCACAAGTTCAGAATATCACTACGCGCGATACTACATGATTCACCATAAGACACATGTCTTAACACACGTAGTCACTATAAAATTCGTATGGATCGTTTCTGAATGAAATTATAGTTCATTTTTAATGCTCATCAAACGAAATTCACAACTATCAAATTGAGACATCTCGGAAAGCATTTTACACAAAGTTCCAAAATTATAAAATCTTCTACATTTCTCACGCTGTACTAATAATCAGTTTCCTTGAAATGCTATCTTCCGTCTGTCCTAAACTGCTTCTGGTTCCAAACTGTTTCTCTATCTCCTGATTATCTATTGGCTCTACCTGTCCATCTGCTCTACCTGTCGTTGCTCTTATCGATATCTCCCTTAAAAAAAAACTACATATCTGTCCTATATATCGCAAGCCAGCTTCTTCGGCTGTCCAACATGTCACACCTCTAAATCTTCAATTGGTCAGTTCGTTTTGGTCTGCATGCTGTCTGGGTCCTGATTAGAATTAGGGAATTAGTTCACTCCCCTTGGTCTGTTGCGTCAAATGCGTCTATTCAATTTTCTCTCATATATAAACCCTTCTTATCCAGTATCGGGAATCTGCGACTTTAAAGAGGAAAATTCATCCATTTTTAAATGTTAGTTTTACAGTGCTCTTGCTCAGATTTACAGTGCTCTTGCTCATTAATAATACATGAGTGATCTATTTCTTATTTCTGTAAAACATGCCTGTATGTGAAGCATCTCTAGATGATGCTGTCGTGTGTTCTCTAGTAAAATATACTACTGTATAAAAGTTAAGGGCCACTTGGTAAAATCCTTGCCTAAAAATAATATGCAGCCAATATAAGAAAACTTATTATCAGAATTAACTACATTTAAAATGCAGCAAATTCATACAACTCTTATGCAAATGTGATAATCCGTACAAAAGTTATAAACATGAGAAATAGCCGACCTATCATCATACAGTGTCACAAGATAATTATTGTTAAATTTGATCTGTCAAAATCTGGTATAACCACCATCTGCAGATGCGTATTCGATACATCTTTGATGCATGGAGTCCACAGGGATTCTGAGAACATTCTGCTGAATAGCCTGTCACTCTTGACGAAGAAACAGAGTCAGGTGTGCAGTATCAACTGGAGGTGGCTGATTAGTCGATACTCTCCATCCAAGGACGTTCTAGAGGTGTTCAGTAGCAACAAAATCAGGTGAACGAGCGGGCTATTCTGACGATTCGCTAGTGTTGAATGGAGTCATTAACGATCAGAGCCCAGTGATGTAGAGCATTGTCATCCTGCAAGACTGCATCGTTACCCATGACTTTCAGTGCAGGCTGAATTGCAGGTAGCAATGTCTTATCTTAGTACCTCAGGCCGGTCAGCGTGTGCCATGGATTACATGAAGAGGGATCTTGTTTTGTCGACTGAAGCCATCCATTACCACCATGACAAAACCTCCTACATATTGAGCTACTTATCGAATTATCTTATCTTATATCTTATATCTTATATCCTTCCCGTGCCGTTAGACGTCACATAGGGCTCGCAAAGTAGTTCGCCAATTTTTCCTGTCTTCGGCGAGTCTTTCAACCTCAACAAAGGATTTTATGCCTGTTAACTTGGCCTCTCTTAATAATGTCCTCTTCAGAGTTTCACGCGGTCTGCCCCTTTTTCTTCGGCCTGTTGTGTTCCACTTGATAGCTTGTTTTGGGATTCTCTGATCATTTCTTCTCATCAAGTGACCAACATATGTCCATCTCCTTTTCCTGATCACCCGTGAGACTGGTTGTTGTTCAGTCATCTGTCTTATCTCTGCATTGTTCTTGAATTCATTCCACTTGATGCCAAGTATTTATCGAATTATGCCATCAGTAAAAGGCTATCTTCCCTTCTCTCGATATGGTGGACTATAATATTCTTGTAAAAAAATTAAGACTTATAGACTGCACCCTGACCTAATCATTGCATCATTTCTTTCAGACAGACAGGAGGTAGTTTTCTTCAACAAATCTGTATCAAATTCTGCTATAGCTGACACTGGTGTTCCGCAAGGTTCTATTCTAGCCCCGTTGCTCTTTGCTGTCTATATCTTCCACTTTATCTTAAACACTCTTCTTGTGACATTTTGCCGCTGATTGCAGTCTACACTATTGACTACGACTGTATTAACCTAAAATCATTCTCTTCATGTCGAGTTGAACAATCTAATTAAATGGAGCAACAACAATGGTATGATTATAAATATTGATATAACAAAATCAGTGCTCATAATAACGAGACAGAAACTACAAAACGCGACAAAAACAGAACGTTGGCTCTGTACGGAAACATCACAGATAGAAAGCGAGCACAAAACACTAGGTCTTATTATTGACCAACATCTGACATGGAACTCTCATGTGCAAGGTATAACAAAACTCATCGAACAAAAAGTATACCAGTTAGCCAAAACTAAGCACTTCGTCGATTAAGACACAATGAAGGCATACTACGTATCACATATACAAACACATTTAGACTATTGCTCAACAATCTGGAATGGTTGCTCAGTGTCAAATACAAAGAAGCTTTATTTATTTCAAAAGTGACCAGTAAAGCTTATTAGTCACAAAGATTAAACACAAACATATAAAAATACTGCCTCTCAAGAACAGGTTCCTCTTCAACAAAGCCAAGTTGGTACATCAAATTCTTTCACGGAATGCTCCGCCTTAACTATGAACATGTTTAAATTTAGCCCAAAGTGTAGCCAACGCTTAAACAACATATGTCTTCCGAAACCTAGACTTGATCTTTACAAGAAAGGCTTTACTTGTTCTGCTGCTCATCTGTGGAATACCCTCCCATCCTGTATAAAAAAATATAAACTATACTCCTTCTTACAACTACAAACTTTTTCAATATCTTTTTGATGTCGACTACATGCCTCCATGAATGATTTATAAAACTTAAAAGTTATTTTAGACTGCTCTTACAGGCACCGAATTCAGTTAATTGTTTATTCTGAATAGTACCTAAATTTTGTTTGGTAGATAGTCATTTATATGTATGTATAGTTACTTTCTGTACTGAGTGCATGGATAAGAGCTAAACGTAAATGTTATATTTTATTTTATTTGATGTCTCTCAGCTTTTCAATGTTAGTTATGTTGGTTATACGAGCAGTATATTTATAGAATGTCTAGAACAGAGTGAAAGTTGTATGCTAAAGAGTAGAAGTCAAGACAGGCCTGCGTGCCCTATTCTTAACCCTTTGGAAATAAAGATCAATCAATCAATCAGTCTCGAAACTCGAACCCTGTCATCATTAAATAACAGAATGAAGCGGGACTCATCAGTAAGAGGAATCAGCTGGCGTCTTGTCCACCTGATGTGCTCATAAACCAGGCAACACGGCCTCTCTGGTGAGCTGGAGTGAGAGGGATTCTGACCACTGGTCTTTGTGAACAAACTCCGAATTCTCATTAGCGTCTGAAAACTGTCATTCTGCTGAGGTTTATGCCTGAATTATTCGTCCGCTGACGTGGTAGAGTGGTACAGGTGACTGTCTGGTGACAAAAGGCACACAGCAAGAGATATCTGTCATCCTGACAGCTCCTACAACATGGGCTTCCTGAACGGTTTCGGTCTTCTGTTCTTCTGATGGCTCTAAATCTCCCCTAAAGCTTCTGGATGGTAGAATGTGACTCTCCCAGACGTCTTGAAACCCGACAGGTGGATTCGCTATTCTCAACCCGTGCAATTGCCGGAAGGCGTTCTAGGGTGCTCATTCATTCATTTGCATGTACCTTGCGGAACTTTGCATCCCAAACAGCACTCCTGTAGGCCTCTCGGTTGTGAGAAAGATGTCCTGCTGCTGCTGCATCCATTTGCAGATCGTCAACGATGTCTTGCAGCCATCTTCGTTTTGGTCTTCCTCTCTTTCTTTTTCCCATTATGTATCCTTCCAATACGGTCTTCTCTAAATTATCATGACGTTTAATGTGTCCAAAATATTGAAGTTTTCTCTCTTTAATCCTCTTTACTAGCCTGCCTTCTTCAATATTAAGCTCTTGTAGTATAGATATATTTGTTCTTTTTTGTGTCCACGATATTTGGAGAACTCTTCTGTAGCATTTACATTCAAAGGCATTTATGTGTTTCTCAGCTGTTTTGTTATGTGTCCAGGTCTCACAGGCATATGTTGCGATGGGAAAGATGCATGTCCTTAAAAATCTTATTTTTGTGGTTCTGTCTGCTCCTCTCCACAGATTCGTTATTTGTTTTACTTTCTGAAGAGCGATAGATGTCCTCCTTTTAATTTCCCTCATTGTATCTCCATTATTAGTTAGTAATGATCCAAGATATTCAAAACTCTCCACTTCTTCCAGTTTTTCCTCATTAATACATATTTCAGCTGCCTTGTTTTGTCAGTTGTCATCAATTTAGTTTTCTTTGCATTAAGATAGAGGTTCTGCTCTTCGCTGTTCTTATGGACTGACATAATTAGTTTTTCCATTCCTTTTTGTGTTGTGGACAGTAACACTGTGTTATCAGCATATCTAATTTCTGGTATTTCATAACCTCCAATTGTTATGGCATCGTAATATTCTTTGTCTACATCTTCTCTAACATTCCTCATTATATTTTCAGTATACAAGTTAAATAAGTAAGGTGACAATAGGCACCCCTGACGGACCCCTTGTTTTATGTCAAACCAAGTTGTTTCATCATTTATTCTTACTGCTGCTTGTTGGTCTAGATACAGCAGTGATGTTAATTGTATCAAATGTGTTGGAAATCCCATTTTTTCCATTATTTCCCAAAGTTTCTGGTGCTAAGATTCCTTATCTGGGGCATGGTTTTTGCAGCTGGCAAAAGTGTCCTTTTATCACCAATTTTAAAACGAATGAAAAGTGACATATGTTCGTTTAGAGTCTCTCTTGCACTTGCATCACTAATCACCACAATTTTTCTACCTGCGTAGGTTGACGGAACGCGTGAATCACACCCTAAATTTACTCTTGACATTATTGCACGTTATGTGTACGCTCACCATGATAATCAGTGAGTATTTTTCATACCTCACATGCATAGAGGACTGTTTGTTGGATGGCAATGAAACAAGTTTCAGCGAAATTATTCTGTATCGTATCGGTATATTTATCTGATATAAAAATGTGTTGAAAATACAGGGGTTGCTTTTAAGTTTTGTGCAGTAGTGTCTATTTTTGTGTAGTAGTGTCTATTTTTGTGCAGTAGTGTCTATTTTTTTCCTGTATCCTGACTTCGTCAATGTGTTCCTCACTTTAAAAAAAAATCGTATTCGCTTCAAAAATTTTGATTTCGCTTGACTTGGCACTGTTATTTAGGTGACCCACTTCACCTGTTTCAAACTTGCGCTTTTCTTAGCCATTCATCGTTAGTTTGGACCCAAGAAATTCTCGGATGTCGTTTCTTCGGTAATTTGTAGTTCCATCTGTGGTCTCAGTTGTCAGACTGTCGCATGCTGTGTCTTCGGCTATCTTTCTTGCTTAATAGAGAAATCGGGTAATTTGAGCCTTTTCAGGGGAAAAAGGTCAGTTATTTCTGTCTCCTTTAACCCTTTCACAGCAAAACATAATTTACAAGTCCTCGAAAAAAAGTTTAATGAACACAAGTGCCATATTTTGCCGTGAAAAGCTGTAGGCCATTATTTAGCTAATAAGATAATTTAAAATGTAAATCTCCATAACGAGGGACAAAACCAGATAGGAATAGTTATTTTAAACATTTTTGTTTTGTATAAAGCAGTTTAAGTGGCTCACGACAGAAACAGAATTAAAAGAGTTACTGTTTTGAAGAGATCTGCTGTGATAACAAAATATTTCATGAATTTAAATTTTAAAATGTTTTACAAATAATAATAAAGTGTGGACGTTTGTTGTATTGAAGTATTATATATTCAATCCAAGTGCCATGCCGCGTGGGCTAGGTGATCATTTCCCTCCACAATTCCCTGTCTTTAGACTTGATTATGAGATCCGCCGGTGACTTTCTTCCTAACCACACTGACATCACATCCAGTAACTTCTCTCTCTGTCTTCCTCTGTCTCTTCTTCCTTTAATTTTTTCCAGTTGCCACAGTGTGTTCCAGTTTTCCTCTTCTCAGGAAATGTCCTATAAATCTCGCTTGTCTGCCTCTGATTTTTGCTATAATTTGCTTTTTAACTCCAGGCTCTCTTAAGGCTTCTTCATTGATTTTCTTTGCTGTCCTTGGTACCTTCAACATCATTCTTATAAACCACATCTCCAGGGCCTCCATTTCTCGCTGTACTCTTTTATTCATAAAGTAAGAGAACAAATATTGTAGGATTAAACCTCGAAAAAATCGTAGACAAAGCACTTTAGTGAGACGTGAGAGAAAGAAAAATCACAAGAGAATTACCTGGGATTCGAACACGGACTCCGGTAGGACGAGCAGCCGTCTAGCAACGAGAGAACAGCGTACTATCGACTTAGCCAACTAGCACCCCAAAAAAGGTGTTTTGTTGACATAGTCTTTAGTAACTGCTCAGCAGACATGAGAGATCGTGACACCCGGAAAGAAACGAGGTCGTGACACAGAAATTCCGTAGCTTAGATTCATTCTCTCTAGCAGGTACCAACTAGACAAACATACACACGGTCTCCTGCCATGTCTGGTGCAAACTTGAACAACAATAACAAACGAACGAATACTTATTACATGAAGTTAGTTTCAGGTATAGTTTTAAGGAACAATTTTTTATAAATAGGAAACTATGAGGTTTTTGGTACGGTAAAGTAAGAGAACAAATATTGTAGGTGCTAGTTGGCTAAGTCGATAGTACGCTGTTCTCTCGTGGCTAGACGGCTGCTCGTCCTACCGGAGTCCGTGTTCGAATCCCAGGTAATTCTCTTGTGATTTTTCTTTCTCTCACGTCTCACTAAAGTGCTTTGTCTACGATTTTTTCGAGGTTTAATCCTACAATATTTGTTCTCTTACTTTACCGTACCAAAAACCTCATAGTTTCCTATTTATAAAAAATTGTTCTCTTATTCATAGACCATAAAACAAAATTGGCTCGATGTAACATTTAAGTACTCGGAATCTTGTTTCCACTGATATGGATCTATTGTACATGATGTTTCTCATTTTCTTAAATGCTGAATTGGCCTGAGCGTGTCTGCTTTTTATTTCGTTGTGACATTTCTCATCAGCTGTTATAATCATTTCTAAGTACTTGAATCTATCAACTTGTTTCAGATTTGTGCCATCGATGGTAATGCTATATTTTGGTGGTATTCTTTTCTTTGAGATAACCATCACTTTAGCTTTCTTTTTGTTCAGGCTGAGACCTTTATTTTTACTTTCACGAACCACGATGACCAGAAGAGCCTGTAGCTGCCTTCACTTTTAGCAATCAGAACTGTGTCGTCTGCATATCTTAAGTTGTTAAGGTTGTACCCACCAACTTATATTCCTGGCATGTTATCTATATTTCTCATTATGTTTTCGCTGTACAAGTAGAAGAGGTCAGGAGATAAAACACATCCTCGTCTAACTCCCAATTTTATGTCTTGGAATACTCCTATTTGGTTCTCAACCCTCATTGCGGCTGATTGCTGTCAATATATGTTTTTGATAAGTTTCAGATCTTTCCCATCTATGTTGATGTCTTCCAGCATTCTTATGATTTATGTGTGTCTCACTTTATCAAATGCTTTACAGTAGTCTATGAAGCATAAGTATATTATACATTACATTGAAATATTATGTTGAAGCAATTCTTACGATTTTTATAAGATTGAATGAAGATTAAATATCCAGTTTTTGTATTTGATGTAACTTTATACAAATTTAATTTGTAAGCATTGTGGAAGATTTGATGATTATATCTTGACAAGAGACACGCATGCTGATGTTTGTTGTGCATTTTGTAATTTTTCATTATACGTAACCTGTAGTTGTTATATTTTCGGTCATGCATATTGCGGAGAATGTGTTGTTACGCATTTGACCATGTGCATGGAGGTCGTTACCTTGGGGTTGGTGAAGTTTTTACAATGATCCCTCACAGGCATCCACTCCATAATTTTAATATTATGATTGGTAATGTTTGCTGATTGGCCCAATTAACAGGCATAAAATCATTTGATGAGGTTGAAAGACTCGCCGAAGACAGGAAAAATTGGCGATCTACTTTGCGAGCCCTATGTGACGTTTAACGGCACGGGAAGGATATAAGATATAAGATAAGAATATTTGCTGATTGTGTTGTATCTGACATTGACATAATTGCGCTTATTTTTTATAGTCACTCATATGTCGATGTACTTGAGTTGGCGTATAATAGCTGTATAGAGATTGTTATTAACAATGTTACACACTTAAACTACATTACTTTAATTTTAACATTAGAATAGTTATAGTGATTGAGTGACTGTGCACGGCTTCTCGGCCAGGACGTCCAGGACCAAGTGAAGAAACTGTGAATCGTGTTAGAGAAGCTTACCAACAAAGCCCCAGCATTAATCCCTGAATTTCGCTTACAACTTCTTTATGCTGTTGAAAACAGGTGCTACCTTCTGGAATTCCGCTCGAAATCGTCCCTGCACAGCCACAACGGACGAGGTTCTTGCGAATTCCAAAACACAAAATGACTGCTCACGTTTACTGAACGTCATATTTACTATTGCTGCCTCATAGCAGCAAACTACAGGAGTTCTGCGCGCGGGGCTTATTTATAAAAAATATGAAGAGTTTCTCTCTCTCTCTCTCTTGGCGTAAGAATAATCATGATAAGTTACGTAGTTTATTTGTTGCGAAGTTTTGAAATATTTTTATATTTGATTTATGAATAATCCTGTTATAAACATGACCTTGGATCATCTGATTTAGTTATATATTACAATAGTGGTTTTGATATAATAAAATGTTTGTCTTTTTTTTTGGCTGGCTAGTTCTTCAAGTCTTTGTATATTCATTGTATTTGTATGTATTGTTGTTGTTCTTCCTCCATATTAAACTGTTTTGTCCATCTTTTTTGTGTTGTCATGTCTTGATTGTGATCAATTATCTTTTTTTTATACTTTTGAAAAAAATGAAGAAAATTCTCTTCAAAGTCACCACTGAAAGAGCAAGAAATACAAATAATAAAGAAGTCAATGAAAAACAACTTGGTTTCAATCAGAATAGTAGAAGAAGAGAGACGATTTTATTTTTTTGCATAAGAGAGTTAACAGAGAAATAAAGGAATTTATGAAAGATATATAAGATAATTTTATACATTAAAGTAAAAAAAAAATTGACGAGCAAACCATGACACATTATTAAAATATATGGAGGAAATCGATCAGGAAGGAAACAAGTTCAAATTATAACAAATCTCTACTGGGAGCAGCCAGAATCTGTGAGATACACCACAGAGACATCGACAAACGTACTCATATAGAGAGGGGAGTGAGGCAAAGACATGTTCTGTCTACACGTCTATCAAAAATGTACACACAGAGAGCGTCTTCAGACACTCAGAAGAACTGCCAGGACTAAACAAAGGGGGAAGAAATATCAACGGTCTAAGTTATTGGGATGATACAGTCCTTGTAACAGATAATCTACAGAACCTACAGAAATTACTAGATAAGATAAACAACCTAAACTCAGAATTGGGACTAGTGATAAATATAAAAAAAAAAAAGACCAGAGTACGTAATGGTGTTCTGGAGAAGAAAATCACAACACAGAGCTGGATATAGCAATAATAATAATAATAATGATAATAATGTTCTATGTATTCCCAGTAGAGCAAACGGCATCAATAAAAGTTCTCCAGCCAATCATGTCTTAAGCAAGTCGGGATATTTCAAACCATGTCTTTTCTGCTGCCTTTAGTTCTTCTTGTATTGTGCGTTACCAATAGTCTGACCCTCTTTCTTTTCCTTTGAGTCAAGGCAGTATAGGGGCGTCTTGTTTTCTCCATTCTTAGTATGTGATCCAGCCATTTCCACTTTCGTCTTTTGACCTCTATAGTAATGTTATCAATGCCCGTTCGTTTGGTTATTTCCTTCAGTGTCAAACGTTCTTTCCAGTGTATCCTTAAAATTTTCCTGAGCCATCTTCTTTCAAATCCTCTCAACCTGCTTCTGATTCTCGAATTGGTTCTCCATGTTTCGGCGGCATTTAATAAACTGGAGCGTTCACTGGCCTTATAGATTCTGAACATGAGGTTTGTATGGAGAATGGCAGATTTCCAAATGTTTGATAATAAAGGCCGATATAGGCACAAACAAAGAGAAAATTGAACAAGCGACAAGATGCGGCCGCCTAGGGCATATATTAACCGAGGATGGAAGATGTGAGATGAAGATACAGAGAAGAATAAGAATGGCAAGGCACATATTCAACACCATGAAGACAGTTCTGTTATCCAGGAATCTCCAAATAAAAAACAAAAACTGAGGTTTACAAATGCTGTATGTATCCCGTATTAAAGCACGAAGCAAAACCCTGGATTTTAAGGATAAAGTCAGAGAGAAGGATAAATGCAGGATAAATGTGGATCTACAGAAAAATAGGTCATATATCATGGAAGATAAAAAGAACAAATGTACATGAGTATTAGTACAACTACAATTGCAACTTGAACTTCTCAAAGAAATAAGAATCAAGAGAACATAATAATTTAGACACGTAAAAGATACAATTTATTGAAGACCAAAATGGAAGGAAAGGTGGAAGGAAAAAGTACGAGAGGTAGACAAAGATGCAGATAGAAAGATAACAATCAAGGATAAACAGGATATACCCTTGTCTGAGTGCACCATCAAGGCGAGGGAGCGAGGGAACTGGAGATTCGTAACAGCCAACCTTTGTGCGATAGACAGCACACGATGATGATAATGATTATGATGATGGAACATTTTTGATTGAAGAAGACGAACCTTATTTGCCTTATTTGTGAAGATTTAAAAAAAAAAATTTTCGATTGACCTTAAGGAGTTTGTGAATCCTTCATGATCTTCCTACAGTGGATGGGATAGGAATGGTTGCGGTATCTTTCTGCATGCAACCTTGATAACCTTATGACAAAACATTACTGTTACTATCTGTCTTAGATATGTCATTTGAAAGTTGTCTTTAGTGAAACATTTTCAAGATTTGAATTAAAAGTTGCATAGAACAATATGTAGAACTTTACACAACGAAATGTACGGTGGTGTGTGAATAAATGATACATGCTAATGCAAATATTTGCAATAAAGAAGGCTTCTAGTCACGGAATAATTTTCAGTACTTGCAGTTTCGTGTGTGGCCCGGTAATTTTGATATCTTTGGAGGGGGGGGGAGTATAGACTTCCTGTTGTAAGTAAAATAAAGAGATAAGAGAAATGACTCCAGTAAACCTGGTTCTAGTAATGTGTACAGAGGTGTATGGTTCAATCTTGGAAAAATGATTGAGGAAAGTTGGCAGAAACAAGAATGGCAGACAGGAAGATGAGCACGTATAAATGAATAACATAAAACAGTCCAATATTTCGGCCGTTATTGTTTCTCCCCACATTCCTCAATCTTTCTGTCTTTTTTTGAAAACATACACTTCTGTCTAACTTCATAATTTAAATAAATCTTATATCTTATATCCTTTCCGTGCTGTTAAACGTCACATAGGGCTTGCAAGGTAGTTCGCCAATTTTTCTGTTTTCCGCGAGCTTTTCAACCTCATCAAGGGATTTTATGCCTGTTAATTTGGCCTCTCTTAACAGTGACCTCTTTAGAGTTTCACGTGGTCTGCCTCTTTTCTTCGGCCTGTTGTTTTCCACTTGATAGCTTCTTTTAGGATTCTCTGATCGTTTCTTCTCATCATGTGACCAACATATATCCATCTCCTTTTCCTGATCACCCATGAGACTGGTTGTTGTTCAGTCATCTGTCTTATCTCTGCATTATTCTTGAATTCGTTCCACTTGATGCCGAGTATTTTCCTCGGGTATTTGTTTTCAAAAGAGTCTAATTTCTTGTCTATTTCTTTAGTTGTTTTCCAGCTGTCGCATGCATAAATGAGGGTGGATATTACATTTGAATTGAATATTCTTAACTTGGTTTTTGTGCTTATAACCTTTGAATGCCATATATTCTCAAGATTCTTGAAGATCGATGCTGCTTTTGCAATTCTAATTCTAACTTCCTTTCTAGTGTCACCATCCTGGTCTATGTAGCTGCCAAGGTATGCAAATTTATCGACTTCTTCAATCTGTCCCTTCTACGTGTATTTTTCCATTTAAATAGCCCTATTTAAATACTAATTTAGAAATTAACATGGCTATTCTAATATAGAGTCAGTCTGATGTATAAATTAATATATATGTTATGAATTAAAAATAGTCTAGGACAAAAATTAGGTGCGTTACATTTTGTTGTGAATGAAAATCCTAATATTTCAAGACCTGTATTCACTGTCATTTGTGTCGTATAAAAAATATGGAAGAGAGAAACGAAAAGCTTTTTTTTTTAAATTGATTTTTTTTTTTCTTTTTTGGAGAGGGGGAATTATACAAGTAGATCTGAGAGCAAGTAAACAGTTCTTAGATTAGCATGACAGTCATTAAGTTCTTTCAGACTTCTCAAATCGTGGCACTTCTTGTAATGTGCGATACTCTCACGCAAGCGACGTGAAACAGCTGACACGTCGGCTTTGATTAGGACCAGCGCCGTACGCGGCTGGCTTTGTTCAGGCTCTGGTCCTAGTGAGAGCAAGAGATCTGATCAGTGGATTTCTCTGTGGCGAAGTAACATTTTTTTGTTTTTTTGTTTTTCACTAAAGTAGGCTTTGGGGAGCAATACACAAATCTTTCCATGTATGGACTCATAAATGTTACAGTTTTTTTGTTTGAATGTTTGAATTAGACGAGTACAGTCAGTATAATTTCTGTGTTACGTTTCATAAGTGCATGGATTCTTAATACGCACAAGAATATTCTTTACATAAGCTGGCGTCAACGATTTAATTAACCCTTTACGATCCGGAAATATTTCTAGAAGTTACGAGGAAATCTTCAGTGTCTTCATACGTGAATGTGACAGAGTTAAAATGTATAGGTTTAACATTTATGTTAAATGATTGTTTCTTATCAAAGGGTGCAACAAGTAAACTACGTGTATGATTAGTTTCTCCAATATTCCGTCTGTTTGATATTTTCAGTAACTGCTTGTCTGAGAAGAGACCAAGTAATGTTATTATTATCTGAGATATTAATATTTCTCACATTAGCTTGGTCTTTCAACGTAGCGGTCAATCAATCAAGTACCATGCGGCATGATGTAGACGATCAGTTCTCTCCACAATTCCCAGTCTTTAGACTTGATTATGAGATCCACAGGTGACTTTCTTCCTAACCACACTGACATCACATCCAGTAACTTCTCTCTCTGTCTTCCTCTGTCTCTTCTTCCCTCAGTTTTTCTAGTTTCCACAATGTGTTCCAATTTTCCTCTTCTCGGGAAATATCCTATAAATCTCGCTTGTCTGCCTCTGATTTTTTGCTATAATTTGCTTTTTAACTCCAGGCTCTCTTAAAACTTCTTCATTGATTTTCTTTGCTGTTCTTGGTACCTTCAACATCATTCTTATAAACCACATCTCCTAGGCCTCCATTTCTCGCTATACTCTCTTATTCATAGACCATAAAACAAAATTGGCTCGATGTAACATTTAAGTACTTGGAATTTTGTTACCACTGATATGGATCTGTTGCACAAGATGTTTCTCATTTTCTGGAATGTTGACTTGGCCTGAGCACATTTGCTTTTTATTTCGTTTTGACATTTCGCATCAGCTGTTATAATTGCTCCTAGGTATTTGAATGTATCAACTTGTTTCAGGTCTGTGCCATCGATGGTAATGCTATATTTTTTGTGGTATTCTTTTCTTTGAGATGACCATCACTTCAGTCATCTTTTTTGTTCAGGCTGAAACTTTTACTTTTACTTTCACGAACCACGATGTCCAGAAGAGCCTGTAGTTCCCCCTTCACTTTTAGCGGTCAGAACTATGTCGTCTGCATATCTTACGTTGTTAAGGTTGTAAAATCTTAACGTAGAGGTAGATGGTTCAAATCCGACTTGTGGGGCCTCAGTCACTCAGCTGTAAAAATTGATTCCGGCTCCTTCTGGAGCTAGGGAAGGAAAGTCAACCAGGTGTGACACTGCCGATCAATCACATTCTAGTGTGCCATAAGGTCAAGGTAAACATGGGAACTAACACCAGATCCGTAAGTCCTTCTATGATGTGACAGAACCACATTTGGTTAACATTAAAGATAAGTGTAACTTTAGACAGATCAAGACATTAAAATGGACTGAAAAGTAGTTTTTTAAAAAATTTTCTAATGAACTGCAAACTATAAACGTGAAGTGTTCAATTGCTTCATTAAACAAATCATTCTTCCCGTTCATAAAACGTATTGTAGAACTTAAACTGACATTCTCGACGCTAATTTTGGTTATGTCTATAAGTGTATTTCTATAACACTTTCTGGATATTGTTAATTGGGTAAATGCATTGCCACAGTATTTCACAGAATGATCCTCTTTACATTTTGTTTATCTAAAAATCTTGATGAACAAAAAGCTGTGAAATTTGTCTGTCATGCTCTGAAATCTTCATTTCCGTGAACTGTTCTTAACTGAATTTCGGTGAACTATTCTTAACTGAACCTGATGTAATGTGACGTACTAATATTCACTTTTCATTTTTAGTCGTTACTAACTTTCTTATTTATTATCATCACTGTTCTTTTGTGTGCTTGGCATTAGTTAATTATAATGATGATAATGGTGATGATGGTATTAGTTACAATAATTAAAAAAGACAATGAAAAAATATGGCATTTCGTACCGAACTTTCTTACAAGGAGGAGGCTAATAGGCTAAGTCCATATTTTTTTCATACTTTTTTTTTCGTGTTTTAATCTGTTGTGTTGTTTTTGTTCGTGATCCTTGAAAAAGGCTTTTGCCGAAATATTGGATTGTTGTACACTTTTGCCGAAATATTGGATTGTCGTATGTCTTTCATTTATACGTAATCATCTTGCTTTCTGACATTCATATTTCTGCCCGCTCTCCTCACTCTTTCTATCTTTTTTTCTAAAACTGTACCATACACCTCCATCTAGCCATCTAGTTTCATTACTAGATTCAGTTTTATCGCAGTTGTCATTTATTTTATTTCTTTGAGTTATTTCATGAATAAAACTAGCCTTAGGGACATCAGTATTACTGTCCACAACACAAAAAAAAGGAATGGAAAAACTAATTATGTCAGTCCGTAAGAATAGTGAAGAGCAAAACCTCTATCTTAACGCGAAGAAAACTAAATTGATGACAACAGACAAAACAAACAAAGCAGGTGATATATGTATCAATGAGGAAAAACTAGAAGAAGTGGATAGTTTTGAATATCTTGGATCACTGCTAATTAATAATGGAGTTACAATGACGAAAATTAAAAGGAGGACATCTATCGCTCTTCAGAAAGTAAAACTAATAAAGAATCCGTGGAGAGGAAGAGACAGAACTACAAAAATAAGATTTTTAAGGAGATGCATTCTTCCCATTTCAACATATACCTGTGAGACCTGGACACTTAACAAAACAGCTGAGAAACACATAAATGCCTTTGAATGTAAATGCTACAGAAGAGTTCTTCAAATATCATGGACACAAAAAAGAACAAATATATCCATACTACAAGAACTTAATATTGAAGAAGGCTGGCTAGTAAAGAGTATTAAATAGAGAAAACTTAAATATTTTGGACACATTAAACGTCATGATAATCTAGAGAAGACCGTCTTGGAAGGGTACAGAATGGGAAAAAGAAAGAGAGGAAGACCAAGGCGAAGATGGCTGCAAGACATCGTTGATGGTCTGCAAATGGATGCAGCAGCAGCAGGCCATCTTGCTCAAACGAGAGACCTACAGGAGTGCTGTTAGGGAGACAAAGTTCCACAAGGGACATGCAAATGAATGAATGAATAGGGACATCACCTCATGAAAAATATACACTTTATCATACTGTATTAGTGGTAATTTCTGGAATATTTCCCACACGTGTCAATTGCCCTGCTTAAATCGTATTTCTACGTTTCAATTAATATTTGTAAAAATATTTCTTCGTAATTCATTAGACTCAGAGACGTTAAGGAATGAAAAGGAATACTTTTCGCAGAGACATATTAGTCTTACATTTATGTGGCTGCATTAAAACGGTTATTCTAAATATGCAGTGGCATTTGGCTATTTCATTTGAAAACCAAAGTAAAGTCTTCACGATATTAGAAACTTATTTTTGTTCTGTCTCCCTGGAACTGAGAACAGGATGTTCTTGGCACCTGACGCTGTGAAGATGAGAAAGCACTGTCGGATGAGGGAGTGGGTTAAAGGGGCTTGACTGCAGAACAGAAGGAAATTAAAAGAAGAACAGGCGTAAAGAGGCAATGTTTCTCTGCGGTCTCCACTGTCATGGGAGTCACAGTCAACCTCCACAATCGGTTACTGAGAATATCAGTAGGGTCTTGACTTGCTATAGTTCATTGAAAATCATCATCATCGTCATCATCATCATCATCATCATCATCAGTCGCCACTACCATCACCACCACCACTATCATCATCATCACCATCACCACCACCACTATCACCACCATAACCATCACCATCACCACTATCACCACCATCACCACTATCACCACCATCACCACCACGACCATCACCATCATCACCATCACCATCACCATCATCGTCATCATCACCACCATCATCATCACCACCATCACCATTATCATCACTATCCTCACCGCCACCATCATCATCATCAACATCATCATCATCATCGTCATCATCTTCTTCTTCTTCTTCTTTTAGGAACTGTGAATTTGATGTTCTTTTCAACTGATGCACTGAAGATGTTGAGACACAGCATAGCATCGGATGTGGAGCAGGTTACGGTGACCATTCTTCAGTCCCTGACTTGAGTTAAAAGGCAATGGGTGAGCAGTGCTTCTTTAGCAGACTCCACCACCATGGGGACTGTGGCGATTCCCCGTTAGCCAGGCTAGGCCTGTTACTGGAGAGGTGGAACAGGGTCTTGGTCAGCTATGGTTCTCCAACGCTGAGGCTAGCATGTCAGCTTTAAGTCACTGACTGCCAAAGCGGATTCCATCTTCACTTCCATTAGCTCTCATCAAACAACAGATGTGTGCAAATATTCGTCATACTCTGTTCTGTAATTCAAACTATTCCACTGTGAAACATAACAGACGTCTAGAAATATATACTTATGCAAGGGGTCTTCTTCACTTGTGAGTATGTGATACATATAATGTAAAGATTCGTAGTTAAAAAAAAGGCGTCTAATTGACTATTGGTTGCTTTCAGTGTGTTCAAAAGCGATAAACATTTGTAGCAAACTATCCTAGATTTCATGGGATTTTCACGTCATATTCATGTTGCAGTGTTGTTCAAAACCTGAAAAAGTTCCGAATGGACTTCAGTAGAGCTTCTCCATTAAACTCTAGAGACACTGGACACGGATGTCATAAATGGTGTTCATGACATGTTATTTGTCTAATGATTTCTTGACTTAATAGACATCCAGTAACATTTTCGATGATTAGAAGACTTGGATAATTACTTGACATGGAGAAAACTGATGCCACGCCCTTCTGAAATCGGGAACGGAAACGAGAGCATAATGTGATGTTCTGAAAAGATTGATCTGGAAGCCCACGAAACAAACTAAACGTAAGAGTAAGAATGGTAAGTATACACTGTAATGTCGCTCGTGCATCTTGTTATGTTTTGTATTATTTTTGGTCACTACTTGTTAATTTCCTGATTGTAGTATTTGGACCCGTGAGATATATATATATTATATATATATATATTATATATATATATATATATTATATATATATATATATACTCACTCTAGCTGATTACCCGGCGTTGCTAGGGAAATTATTAATTATTCATACTGCGGTGTGAATTTGAGATTTGAGATCGCCATGTTTCTCTCACGAACAACCTTATGTTGCTTGCTCAAGAGGATGGGGGTGGGGGGGTGGGGGTGGGGGGTGTTCACCCAATAAATTATTTATTCTTGCTCCTGGAGATGAAACTTAAAATGTTGTATGTAATCAAGTTTTGAGTTAAATTAATATTATAGAGAATTTGTAATAGACTTTACTCTGTAATGTGTAGACTTCCCCTGTGACTTGTTGATCGTGATAAAGAACGCAAGTCTGACTGGAAATTGCAATCTCTTAAAGTTAAAAGGGAGATCCGTCGGAATGAGTGGTATCCGTGGGAAAAAAACTGCTTCACCATCTAACTGTTCTGCTAAGATAGTCGCTTCAACTACATTTCCCAGCATCCTCTTTACACACAGCCTTGTGCCGTTGCAAAGATTCGGCGGGTCGAGGTTCCGTAGTATAATAATTGGAGATCTCATCCTAATTTTCACCTTCTCCCACCTTGCCGATGGAGGCTGAACTTGCATTTAAACGGCATCGGGGGTGTCCCTATACATCTCATTGACACTGAAAACTATGTATACTGTCTCCTTTACTTTTTGGGATTACAATAGACTTTATAATGAAAAAATGCTGCACAGGTAACACAGGTATTGACTGGGTACATGGGACCCAACTAGAAGATCTTGATTTTGCTGATGACATAACTCTTATCAGTAATAATGTGAATTCCATGCAAGAAAAAACAGATAGCCTGTCTTCACTGGCTAGCAAAATAGGACTTGAAATTAACAAGGACAAAACAAAAATAATGAAAATTCCTCTCAATCAAAATGGAAAAATACACATAGAAGGGACAGATATTGAAGTCAATCAATTTGCATACTTTGGCAGCTACATAGACCAGGATGGTGACACTAGAAAGGAAGTTAGGATCAGAATTGCAAAAGCAGCATCAATCTTCAAGAATCTTGAGAACATATGGAATTCAAAAGTTATAAGCACAAAAACCAAGTTCAGACTGTTCAATTCAAATGTAATATCCACCCTCATTTATGCATGCGAAAGCTGGAATACAACTAAAGAAATAGACAAGAAATTAGACTCTTTTGAAAACAAATGCCTAAGGAAAATACTCAGCATCAAGTGGAATGAATTCAAGAACAATGCAGAGATAAGACAGATGACTGAACAACAACTAGTCTCATGGGTGATCAGGAAAAGGAGATGGACATATGTTGGTCACTTGATGAGAAGAAATGGACAGAGAATCCCAAAACAAGCTACGAAGTGGAACATAACTGGCCGAAGAAAAAGAGACAGACCGCGTGAAACTCTAAAGAGGACATTATTAAGAGAGGCCAAATTAACAGGCATAAAATCCTTTGTTGAGGTTGAAAGACTCGCCGAAAACAGGAAAAATTGGCGAACTACTTTGCAAGCCCTATGTGGCGTTTAACGGCACGGGAAGGATATAAGATATATATATATATATATATATATATATATACACACAGACGATGGTCTTTATAAAATTTTTTCTGAGTTTTTTCTTCTGTCACTTTTAGCAATGTGTATTTCATTGCCAGATTATTAGATACGTGTTTTTTTTCTTCATTTTTTCTTTATTTCAGATTTTTTAGTGTTTTTTTTCGTTTCACATTTTTGAGTGTTTTGTTTTCTTCATTTCACGTTTTTTAGAGATTTTTGTTTAACGTTGTGAAGAACTGACTAAAGACCAAGCAACGCGGAATGATTTGACAAAGAGGCGCTATGTTATTTGAACTGGAAATCAAAGCCTTAAACGGAAGACATAAGAAACAAGACCAAAGAAACTGAACCTTGCAAAACAAAAGAAATCTGCTGCCCGAACAAATACTGAACTACACATCAAGTTTTCAATTTATATTTGATTAAACATAAAGAAGGCTTATGTAAACAAGCTCATTGGAGAAAAAATACAAGAAACAATTACATTTTTTTAAAAGCAAGACAGAAACAGCCTTATTCATCTATTTCAATAAATCTGACAGCTAACATGATTTGTAGCCGCATCTTTGGCAACTTCGAGTTGTACACAACGACAAGGCGCAGCAAACACAGCCTCACAGAGCCTCGCTGACTAGACTTCCTGAAGATCTGGCTGTCCAAGCATGTACTAGACTAGGCCAGATGCGTTGGTTAACATCGACGTTTCAACTGGACGAAATTTCTCGATAAAAGATATGCAACGAAGGTAGATAGAGGTGTATGGTACAGTTTTACAAAAAAGATAGAAAGAGTGAGGAAAATGGGCAGAAACAAGAGTGGCAAAAAGTAAGATGAGCAAAATTAATTTTAAAAAGCATACAAAAAGGCAATATTTCGGCAAAAGCCTTTTTCCAACTAGCAAAGAAAGCTAAATCTTAGATTTTTCATTTACTTTTCGTGTTTTATATGTTGTATTGTTTTTGTATGTCATCCTTTGATAAAAACCCTCCATGTTTTTAATAAATTATTAATCTTCAAAAGCTAAAAGCTCAGGATTTGTGTGAAACTTGAATTCACTATAATATACAGATTGAAGAACACCATACAAAGTAACTGGACAAAATTGATTGATTTAGATGTTTTAAAATAAATCCAATATTTTCAGTAAATATACACAAGAAACTCGTTAAGCGTTAGAAAACATTGAAGTAAAATGGAATAAAGTCGAAAATAGCTCAGATAAAAGGCAGTAGACATTGTGAATCGATGGAAGGGAATATTGAAGGGCGGATGGAAAACAGGAAACCAAAGAACAGAGTGATGAAAGCTTAGTTAAATTTACATTGTCCTACAACTACATTTCCAACTTTGTAGATAAAATAAAATTGTAGAGTTTGTTAAGATCACGTATCCCTGTTTCTGGAAGCTGGAGATTTTCTACTATTGTTTTCTCGATGGCGTTAGTGATACATAAGTACATTTTTTAAAAAATGTACATGCCATATATATATATATATATATATATATATACAAGTCTTCAAGTGATTGGTCCAATTTCAGCCAGACAGTCAGTCAGTCAATCAGTCAGTCATCTGCATGTCCTTTGCGGAACTTTGCCTCTTGTAGGCCTCTCGGTTGCAAGCAAGATGTCCTGCTGCTGTGGCATCCATTCTCAGATCTAAAACGATCTCCTGCAGCCATCTTCGCTTTGGTCTTCCTCTCTTTCTTTTTCCAATTATGTATCCTCCCAAGACTGTTTTCTCTTAAATTATCATGACGTTTAAAATGTTCAAAATATTTAAGTTTTCTCTGTTTAATCTTCCTTACTAGCCAGCGTTTTCAATATTAAGTTCTTGTAGTATGAATATATTTGTTCTTTTTTGCGTCCATGATATTTCAAAGACTCTTCTGTAGCATTTACATTCAAAGGTATTTAAGTGTTTCTTGGTTATTTTGTTAAGTGTCCAGGTCTCACAGGCATATGTGCGATGGGAAAGATTATAATAGGATCTTGGTGGTCCTGTTCTTTCTGTCTGTACTGTTGGTGTGTATAGTGTGTTAATGGGGCTTTACCTATGCCGTATCGTATCGTAGTGATCACGTTACGCACGTGAATAACAGGGTAGACTTTCATCTTGATCTTCGTAAGTTGAGGTTACTGGACTAGTTATACACAGCATTCCAGCTCTCACTCTCACTTTCTGGATTAGTTAAACACTGTTCCAGACATACTTCTCATCCAGGCTCTTCAAAACCTCACGTTGACGACAACTGGTACAGATAGTGAAGTAAATCCTGGGTAACGGTGACTTGTAACATTTATTGATGGAAAGATGATAATGTTGATGAAAATAACATTACATCTGACTGCCGGCTGGTTATCCCTGCCATGCGACCAGTCCATTCATACATACAACTGCAGTACAACTATCAAGTTCATATGTTCCACGAAGACATCACACTGCACAAAAAACGTCCACAAAGTTACACGTTCAAACCAAAACTGACTCCACGCACTCAGCCTTGCCCCCACAATTCACTGTCACGGGTTTTGCAGCCCACGTGACCTTCTCGAAGGATCTCAACAGGAGAAAAATCGAAAAGAAAAACCCATAATAATGCTATTACTATCAAGCCAACAGTTGTTACACGAATACTGCTATAAGATGCATGCCCTTAAAATCTTATGTTTTGTAGTTCTGTTTGTTCCTCTCCACAGCTTCTTTAGTTGTTTTATTTTTTCAAGAGCGATAGATGTCTTCCTTCTGGTTTAAGCTGATCTTACAGCACCATCTGGGTGAACTTGTCCACGGTATGGTGGCTTCTAGTTTAAGCTGATCTTACAGTACCATCTGGGTGAACTTGTCCACGGTATTGTGGCTTCTAGTTTAAGCTGATCTTACAGCACCATCTATGTGAACCTGTCCACGGTATGGTGGCTTCTAGTTTAAGCTGTTCTTACAGCACCATCTGGGTGAACTTGTCCACGGTATTGTGGCTTCTAGTTTAAGCTGAGCTTACAGCACCATCTGGGTGAACTTGTCCACGGTATGGTGGCTTCTAGTTTAAGCTGAGCTTACAGCACCATCTGGGTGAACTTGTCCACGGTATGGTGGCTTCTAGTTTAAGCTGATCTTACAGCACCATCTGGGTGAACTTGTCCACGGTATGGTGGCTTCTAGTTTAAGCTGATCTTACAGCACCATCTGGGTGAACTTGTCCACGGTATGGTGGCTTCTAGTTTAAGCTGATCTTACAGCACCATCTAGGTGAACTTGTCCACGGACAACATCTTCCTTGGGATGTTGTATACTTGTCCCGTCATGAAACTTACTGGAAATCTTCTGGTAGGTCTTCCTCCTCCTCCTCCTCCTCCTTCTGTGGAGTTGAATTTCCAAATGGGGTTGATTGCATTATGTCACCGTTATGCGCCTTGCAGCTCGACACATTCAGTTTCAGCTCGGCAAATTTTTTAGACCATGCTCCAATTGCGGACACTATTCACTTGGCCATTCCACTATATGTTCACAGGGACACCACTGGGAGATAGAATAGGGTCTTGGCCAGCTATAGTTCGTCAAACCTGAACCAAGCAGTCAGCAATGGGTCCCTGACCACCATCTCACCCGGCTTAAACGCTGCATCTTCGGCCTTACCTGTTCTGTGATCCAGCAGTAATGTTTTCCACCTCATTCAAATAACTTTCCTTCAAAGCAGTTTTATTGGGAGGAAAGAGAAGTCGGAAGGAGACATAATTTATGGAGTAAAGGTTGTCCAGTTATTTTTGGTATGGTTAAAAAAAAAAACGTCTCTGGAAGCCAATACTGGTCTCTATTTGATCTTGTGGCAGAACTTCCAACACAAATTCTGTTCTCTGTCGTCTCACGATCAATTTTCTGTCACATTCCTGGACACAATCGATGTTATACTCCATCTGTTTCTTTAAAATCTTGAAAGCTCAGACACTTGCAATTTTTATCAACATTTTCCTTCATTTTTTTCGATGATTTGAATCATTTCTGGGCGTTACTAGACTTGTCTAATACACACGTACATGGCTACCGACTAAAGTTTATCCCTTTTCTAATCATGAAAATCGATCATAACAATGAAAACGTCTCATTACATCCTTACCGAAATCTTTCAGACGAGTTCTGGTAGTCTCTCTCTCTCTCTCTCACTCACTCACTCACTCACTCACTCACTCACTCTCTCACACACACACACACACACACGCACGCACGCACACACACACACACACACACACACAAAGCACACACAACCACATTAAAAAATTTCAAGCTTATCCATTTTGTTTTTAGAGGAAAAAAAATTCGCGTAAATGAAATGGCTACGCATTTTTTTAAAAAATGTCCGATTTTTTTACAATGAAAATTGAGCAGCAAATGAAATGGAATATGAACTATTTTGGGAATGCATATTATTGTTATACAAACACTACAACAAATTGAAACAAGCCTGAACAAAGTAATAATATAGAAAGTGTTACTGAGAGTGTTGGCAATCATTCTTCCCCATCTTGCCTGGTCCTTGGTAGTTATGATTAGTTCAGATGCTTTTCTTTTTTTTTCCCCATATCGCTTGATCAGTCCAGTGAGATCATTTTCCCTTGGCCTTCCTCACTTCCTTTTTTCCTTTGAATTTTCCAGTCCTTATTAAGTTCTTCAACATCTGTCCTCTCGTGACATTTCCAAGAAATGGACTGTCTTTTCCTTATCATTTTAACAAGTTTTCGTTTCTCTGAAACTACTATGAAGACCTCATTATTTGTTCTTCTTGTTTGTCCAGGGTATCTGTTGTAACTTTCGACAAAAAAAAAACATTTCTGTTGCTTCCAGTTTCTTTGTCATCTTTTTTTTTGTTTGGACTGTCCAAGTTTCACAGCTATGTAACAACATTGGCTCTTTTTGTAATACTGTAATACTCTCCCTTACTTTTAGGGACATTTTCTTATTTGTGGTCTGTAATCAGAGACTAGTATCTCCTCTCTCCAGGCATTCCCATATGTGCTCCGCCTTCCGTTCCAACACTCACTGATTTGTTTGCTAACATCTTATTTGTTAGTATCTTCTTCATATCACAAAAAGCTGCCCTTGGTTTACGTATTCGTGATTTTATTTCATTTGTGCTCTTGTCATTATATATATATATATATATATATATATATATATATGTATATGAGATATGTTTACAGGTGTCTGCACTTCATAAGAGCGAACAAAGAGAAAGATTACTAGCAGCTTACACGAGCTGCGTGCTCAAGAATGCACGGGAACCAAGTACACTGACGGGTGAGCATTGAGTGTTTAGTTTTTGTAAACTTTCTGTACCGATAAAGGTATATGTCTGTGATTTACCATGCATATTTTTGTCTTTATTTGGTTTTGTAGGAACGTTCAGTATATAGCAGAGAGTTTTATTATAGGAATATAACAAAATCTCTATGGGTTATGTGGGCAGAGACAAAAGAAGGAAATTTATTTTCAAATGGTGAAGAATTGGACACGCAGATCCATCTGATATTCTACCCTGTAGACAGACTAAAAACAGACAGACGGACGGACGGACGGGGTCAGACAGACAGAGAGACGGACGGACGGACGGACGGAGACAGACAGAGAGACGGACGGAGACGGACAGACAGGCAGGTAGACAGAAAGAGAAACATACAAACAGACAAGCAGAAAGAAAGAAAGACAAACAGACAGAGACAGGCATACATACAGTCAGACAAACAGAAAGAAGAGACAGACAGACAGACATAGATAGATAGATAGATAGATAGATAGATAGATAGATAGATAGATAGATAGATAGATAGATAGATAGATAGATAGATAGATAGATAGATAGATAGATAGATAGATATAGATTACCCAAGTTACTGACCGTATATAGAATGTTGGAATGCCTGCTCAGATATGAACATTGAACTTTCCAAATAACAAGGGCACCAGCTTAAGTTAAGTAACACTGAGATAACCAACAAAGTTATAGACGAGGTCACACAAAGGTTTTGTTTGTTTAAGCGTAGATTTACTGTGATGTTCAGTGTTTATTCTTGGTACTGGAACTTGTAAAGTCGTGTGGAACCCAAGTATATGTTATTGTAAATCTTTGTTCTGGTAATCGACACCGTCTTATTCTGAGAGTTCCGTACTTTTCAAATAAGTAGACATTTCCCCTTGCTAAGAGGAGTCAGGTGCTAAACTAGGGGATAAGAACGGCTGGAAATCGATGTCGACATCGGTAATAGATTTAACAGAGTAAACAACAGTAACAAATTTTATACAGTGTAAATCAGCCTTCTATTTTGGTGCAGTTTAAATAACAGCGCCAACTGAACACAGATCAGAGTAAAGAAATGTTTCTTCTGCCATCTATTACTGCCATCGACAAAGTGGGAATGTTGTCTTTGAAGATGAGGACAAGTTCAATAAATATTTAGAAATCTAGACCTTCTGGATATATTCTATAGTCAGGAATCTTACTAAAGTTTACTTTGTTAAGTCTGTTGCAATTGTTTTCTTTCTTAATTCCATCACTGTTGTTAACTTTGGTAAATCTGTTACCTTTGTTTACCTTGCCAAGGCCCTTACTGTTGTTAACTTTGTTGAATCTGTTACCATTGGTTACCTTGCCAAGTCTCTTACTGTTGTTAACTTTGTTGAATCTGTTACCATTGGTTACCTTGCCAAGTCTCTTACTGTTAACTTTGTTAAATCTGTTACCGTTGTTTACATGTCAATCTCTTAGTGCTGTTAACTTTGTTAAATCTGTTACCGTTGTTTACCTTGTCAAGTCTCTTACTGTTGTTAACTTTGTAAACGCATTCCTAAGTTTATTTTTTGTAAACAGCAACAATTTGTACACCAGCACCAGTAGCCCACATATAGAGACATAAACTTAAAAATGGGATGAAACACATCAGTGTCGACATTGGTAATAGATTTAACAAACAACAGTAACATATTTCATACAGTGTAAACCATCCTTCTATTATGGAGAAGTTTAATTAACGACGCTAACTGAACACAGATCAGAACAAAGAAAAAACATTTCGCGTCTTTATACGGAGCCAAAAGATGGAGCAAATCAAGTGGATTTTATTGTACCAATTAGAAAAAAAAGCTGTCTTGTAGATGTTATTTAACTAAATCTGGACAGGTAAACAAACAAGTGAAGCTCAGAGACTTGTTCAGAATTTAAATTAAATGCGATTTAGTTTGGATGTTGTGCTTCATTCGATCTCTTTTTTTTTTCTCGCAGTCAATACATTTAAAAAAACGTCGCCATCTCATAGTTTATTAATTCCTACCCTGTTCTCACATAGTTGGAAGGTTGTTACATCCTACCCTGTTCTCACATAGTTGGAAGGTTGTTACATCCTACGCTGTTTTCACATAGTTGTAAGGTTGTTAAATCCTACCCTGTTTTCACATAGTTGTAAGGTTGTTAAATCCTACCCTGTTCTCACATAGTTGGAAGGTTGTTAAATCCTACCCTGTTCTCACATAGTTGGAAGGTTGTTAAATCCTACGCTGTTCTCACACAGTTGGAAGGTTGTTAAATCCTACGCTGTTCTCACATAGTTGGAAGGTTGCTAACTCGTACGCTGTTCTCACATAGTTGGAAGGTTGCTAACTTGTACGCTGTTCTCACATAGTTAGAAGGTTGCTAACTCGTACGCTGTTCTCACATAGTTAGAAGATTGCTAACTCGTACGCTGTTCTCACATAGTTAGAAGGTTGTTCGTCCTACCGTAGTCCGTTGGTTAAGTGCCATGTAATTCTCTTGTTGTTGTTCTTTCTCTCAAGTCTAAAAGTGCTTTGTCTATGATTTCTTCGAGGTCTAAACATACAATACTGTGTTCTATTAGTTGACTTTGTTCGTCCAATTTATGTTTTATTACTGCACACAGGTACCAGAGCTGGAAGCCGCTGTGAGCTTTCAATATATATATTTTTTAAAATCTGTCCTCCATGTTTCATTTTCATATTTAGGAGTGCTCAAAGCGAGATAATATAAATCTTTGTCGTCTGTGCCTTTACTGCTAAAGCTAAAAAAAAAGCAGAGTTTTTGTTCCTATTAGTGTGTTTCATTTGGCGCAATGAGAAAATGAGGTAACTATAAACCCATAGGTAATTTAATCTTAGAACTAATTAGCCTGGATTATTGCTCAAATTCTTAGACAAATATTAGAACAGGCAAATGAGTGGCATAGCACAACATATGCATTATTCATAGATTTTGAGAAAGCCTTTGACAGTGTCAACAGAGATGCACTGTGGAAAATCCTAAGATGGCATGGCCTCCCCCACAAGATAGTAAATGTAATCAAAGCCCTATATGAGGGTTTTCAGTGCAAAGTGATCTGTGGAGAACATACCTCCAGCAGCTTTAGGGTACAAACAGGAGTGAAACAGGGATGTGTACTATCACCAACATTATTTATCTTGGCAGTAGACTGGTTAATGAAGGAGGCAACATCAGACAAACGCAGAGGATTACAATGGACCCTTGACATAGTGCTGGAGGACCTTGACTTTGCGGACGACATTTGTCTATTATCAAGCAGTTACAAAGATATGCAAGATAAAATAAACAAGCTAACTCAGAATGCAAACAACATTGGCAGCAGAGTAGTAGAAAATGGAGACAGCACAGAGGACATCAACAGTAGACTTACTAGAGCAAACCAGGCTTTTGCAGTGCTGCAGACTATATGGAAATAAAAAAAAAACTAAGCATAAATATGAAAAATCAGGATATTTAAGAGTAATGTTCTAAGTGTACTACTCTATGGAAGTGAATGCTGGAAAATCACCAAAACAATAGAAAGCAAGTTGAATTCTTTACAGACTAAATGTTTAAGAAGAATTAGGAAAATATTCTGGCCAAACACCATAAGAAATAACATCTTATTAGCAGAAATGCAGATGAAGCCACTGACAACAATTATTGAGGAAAGACGCTGGCGATGATTGGGACATGTGCTCCTAATGACTGACAACTCACTACCAAAAATAGCACTAAGATGGACACCACAGGGGAACAGAAGTAAGGGTAGACCAAAAGAGACATGGAGAAGAACAACAGAAAGGATGTTGAGCAATAGAGGGCTCACCTGGGCAAGAGCAGAAAAAAAGGCGAAGGACAGGCATTTGTGGAAAACCCTTGCGGAAGCCCCATGTGCCCTGGGCACTTAAGGTTCAGAGAGAGAGAGAGAGAGAGAGAGAGAGAGAGAGAGAGAGATTGCTCAAATTAACATTTATACGAGTGACTGTACCTTAGAAACCGCAGTATTCTGGATAGTTATGGATGATGAAAAAGTGCTGCAATGGTAACATAGATGTGTGTTTGTATGTAAGCATATACGTACCTTCAAAAGCGTATTCATATATTGTACGTAAATATTACATCAAGTAATTACTGTTTACGCGGAAACTCTCTGTTGGAAAGAACGAAAACTATAGCATGGATCATCGCAAAAGTCCCAGAGCTAGAGACCGGACAGCTACTGTTGTATAAACCATCTACAAGGCTGAAGATAATACTGTTCTCTCTCTCTCTCTCCCTCTCTCTCTGAACCTTAAACGTCGAAGGCACATGGGGCTTCCGCAAGGATTTTTCACAAACGCATGACCTTTGACTTTTTCTCCGTTTTTGCCCAGGTGAGCTCCCTACTGCTAAACATACTCTCTGTTATTCTTCTCCATGTTTCCTTTGGTCTACTCTTACTTCTGTTCCCCTGTGGTGTCCATCTTAGCGCTATTTTTGATAGTGAGTTGTCAGTCATCTGGAGCAGCTTTTTTCCTCAATAATTGCTGTCAGTGGCTTCATTTGCATTTATGCCAACAAGATGTTATTTCTTACGGTGTTTGGCCAAAATATTCTTCTAATTCTTCCTAATCATTTAGTTCGGAAAGAACTCAGCTTGTTTTCTATAGTTTTGGTGATTTTCCAGCATTCACTTCCATAGAGTAGTAGAATTAGAACATTACTCATAAATATCCTGATTTTCATCTTCGTGCTTAGTCTTTTTTAGATTTCCACATAGTCTGCAGCATTGCCAAAGCCTGGTTTGTTCTAGTAAGTCTGTTGTTGATGTCCTCTGTGCTGTCTCCATCTTCTATTACTCTCAATCATTCATTCATTCATTCATTTGCTTGTCCCTTGCGGAACTTTGCCTCCCAAACAGCACTCCTGTAGGCCTCTCGGTTGTGAGCAAGATGGCCTGCCGCTGCTGCATCCATTTGCAGATCGTCAACGATGTCGTGCAGCCACCTTCGTTTTGGTCTTCCTCTCTTTTTTTTCCCATTATGTATCCTTCCAAGACGGTCTTCTACAAATTATCATGACGTTTAATGTGTCTAAAATATTTAAGTTTTCTCTCTTTAATCCTCTTTACTAGCCAGCCTTCTTCAATATTAAGCTCTTGTAGTATAGATATATTTGTTCTTTTTTGTGTCCACGATATTTAGAGAACTCTTCTGTAGCATTTACATTCAAAGGCATTTATGTGTTTCTCAGCTGTTTTGTTAAGTGTCCAGGTCTCACAGGCATATGTTGCAATGAGAAAGATGCATGTCCTTAAAAGTCTTATTTTTGTAATTCTGTCTGCTCCTCTCCACAGACTCTTTATTTGTTTTACTTTCTGAAGAGCGATAGATGTCCTCCTTTTAATTTCCCTCATTGTATCTCCATTATTAGTTAGTAGTGATCCTAGATATTCAAAACTCTCCACTTCTTCCAGTTTTTCCTCATTAATACATATTTCAGCTGCCTTGTTTGTTTTGTCAGTTGTCATCAATTTAGTTTTCTTTGCATTAAGATAAAGGTTCTGCTCTTCGCTGTTCTTACGGACTGACATAATTAGTTTTCCATTCCTTTTTGTGTTGTGGACAGTAACACTGTGTCATCAGCATATCTAATCTCTGGTATTTCATAACCTCCAATTGTTATGGCATCCTAATATTCTTTGTCTACATCTTCTCTAACATTCCTCATTATATTTTCAGTATACAAGTTAAATAAGTATGGTGACAATATGCACCCCTGACGGACCCCTTGTTTTATGTCAAACCAAGTTGTTGTTTCAACATTTATTCTTATTGCTGCTTGTTGGTCTCGATACAGTAGTGATGTTAATTGTATCAAATGTGTTGGAAATCCCATTTTTTCGATTATTTCCCAAAGTTTCTGGTGTTGTACTTAATCAAATGCCTTTGAGTAGTCTATAAAGGATACACATGGATTCACATTAAACTCTCTGCATTTCTCTATTATTAATCTTATATTGAATATATGATCTCTTGATCCTCTTCCTTGCCTGAAACCAGCTTGGACCAAGTTGACTTCTTCTATTTTCTTTCGAAGTGTACCCATTATGATTTTTAACAGAATTTTACTGGCATGACTAATCAGGGCAATAGTTCTGTAGTGTGTGAATAATTTCAGATTACCCGTTTTTTGGCAGTAGTATGAATACAGTTCTGCTCCATTCTTTTGGCCAAATACCTGAATGCCATATCTTGTTAGTGCATAATAGATTGTTGCACTCTCCTTTCCTCCTGCTTTAATAAATTCAGCTGTTATCTCATCACATCCTGGTGTTTACCATTTTTCAGATTCTTTATTGCCCATAAAACTTCTTCAATTGTCGGTTCGGGTTCTTTCTCATCCAATAATAATAATTCACATTGTTGGTTTCTGCTTCCACAGTCGGTTGTTTCATACATTCCTTTGCAATATTCCTTCCATCTTTCTAGAATTTCCTCTGTCTCTGTCAAGGTATTCCCCATCTCATCACAAATTACATTTAGTTTAGGTGTGACATTTCTCGTCAGTGTCTTCATTTCTTTAAACATTTCACTATCTCTTCTACACTTCTGATGTTCTTCTATTCTTTCACAACAATCTTGTATGTATTGATTTTTGTCTTTTCTTATGTTTCTTCGTACCTCTTTTATTAACGTTTTATATTTCTCTTTGTTGTTGTTTGTCACTTTCCATTTCGTCTTCATTTCTCTAGGTTGTTTTATCAGTTCTAGTGTACCTGCTGTAATCTATTCATTCGTTTGTGTTTTTTTTACTGGAACCATGTCTTTAGCTATTGTTATTAAGATATCTTTGGCCTTCTACTACTCTACTGCCATGATGTACAAATTAGTTGACCTCCTTCACTAGCTTGTTATCTATTCTCATGTTTCTGTTCACCCGCAGCTTATGGAAAGGTCCTTGCTTCAGTGGGTCTGATATTTCTCATTCAGTGGGTCTGATATCTCTCATTCAGTGGGTCTGATATCTCTCATTCAGTGGGTCTGATATTTCTCATTCAGTGGGTCTGATATCTCTCATTCAGTGGGTCTGATATCTCTCATTCAGTGGGTCTGATATCTCTCATTCAGTGGGTCTGATATCTCTCATTCAGTAGGTCTGATATTTCTCATTCAATGGATCTGCTAATTCTCATTACACTCAAAAACATACTGTAGCCAAGCCCTACATTGACTGTGGCCATGTTTGTGTTTGTATATTCTGAACTGATTATAGCGTAACTATCATGTTATTGCTGTAACAGATTTATGGAAAGTGATCAGATTTCGAATCTTACACTTATCTACACAATAATTCTCCACGCTGTGATTTATACGCTGAGGTTAAAGCATAAATGGCCACCGTCTGGTAACATTACTGCTCTAGACATCATAGATAACCCAGTTGTGTCAGGAAGGAGTGTTTATAAAAAATAGTTTGATCATTCCACTAGTATATATATATATATATATATATATATATATATATATATATATGGAGAGAGAGAGAGAGAGAGAGAAAGGCAGAGAAAAGATGATGGTATGTAGAAGTTGAAAGAACACAAAGAGGATTACAGACAAGATTAAAACGAGCCGAGCAAATGGCGACTGAAAAAAATTCTTATTTAGTTTAGTTGAAAGTTGCATAATCACAAAGATTAGCCTGTGTCCAGACAGAATTACAAAAACGTCTCGTCTGTCTGCAGCCAGAATATGCGCCTTTTCTTATACTTAAGCCTACAACGAATGCTGTACAAACTTACAGACTTCCCTAGTGAGTACTCTAGTATATTCTGTCGTGTATTTTTTCTAGTGAGTACTCTAGCATATTCTATCGTGTATTTTCCCTAGTGAGTACTCTAGTATATTCTGTCGTATATTTTTTCCAGTGAGTACTCTAGCATATTCTATCGTGTATTTTCCCTAGTGAGTACTCACTGTGTTCTGTCGTATATTTTTTCTAGTGAGTACTCTAGCATATTCTATCGTGTATTTTCCATAGTGAGTACTCTACTGTGTTCTGTCGTATATTTTTTCTAGTGAGTACTCTAGCATATTCTATAGTGTATTTTCCCTAGTGAGTACTCTACTGTGTTCTGTCGTATATTTTTTTCTAGTGAGTGCACTAGCATATCCTATCGTATATTTTCCCTAGTGAGTACTCTACTGGGTTCTGTAATATATACCTGGTATTCGTTTTGACGTTTTCTACGGGTTATATTAGTATTTTATGCCGTTTTTTTTGTCCTCTGTCTCGCGTGTGGAACCCAGTAGCCGTACATTCCCGAGTGTTAAATGCAAGATTCGAAAGATGATATCAGTATAAACGAAAGAGCACAATGTGGTTGCTTGTCTGTTCTCTAAATATGGCAGACAAAGCAACAGGACGCGAGAGGAAGAAAAAATAGTAACAGTATGCAGGAAACTCTCTACTTTAGAGAGCGGAACAATAACACAACTCCTTCAGATCATCAGAGGAAGTACCCCCCTCCCCTCAAACAGGTGTTTTGGCCCTTTAAACTCCTGACACTCTAAGGGGGGTGGGCCCCTCTGGGTCATGACTCCATGAGGTCTTGTGAGATGCTGCTTTTTTTGTCCCGGGATTGAGTTGGCACTGCATTTTTGAAGCACGTCTTTAGCGATTTAGCCATGGAGGACTGGTACTGGCAGCGAGAAGCGAAATTATTTATGCTCTCAGTCCTTGTTTCGCATACTCCACAGCCAGTATGAAGCCTTTTCTGCAGTTTCTGAAAGGCTTTTCAATGCCCTTGCTCTTGCTTGTCCCTTTATGCCCAGTTGCTTACATAGGTCGTATGCTGATGTTGCTATGAATCCTCTCGCTCCCACTTCTACAGCTATCACTTTTGCCCTGACTCCTGCCCCCTACCTCAGTTGCTTGACCAGGTCATTGTACTTCTCACATTTGAATAGATGTTGCTCCGCTATTCTTGTTTCATATGGAACGGTAAGCTTGATCATCATTAGTTCCTGTTTTTCTATGGAGTACACTACAATGTCCGGACGCATTCCTGTGTTCTTGACGGCAGTCGGGTATTCTCTTCTTCCTGGTAGGTCCGCTATCACATCCCAGTCATTTCCACCATCTAGCAGTGATGGTAAGGGAATGTCCCTGATTTCAATATTCGATGTCGTACCAGCGCCTATGAAGTATTTAGGTGGGACCTCAACTTTTTTACTGTTATTTGCTTTATCTTTTGCACTGTCTACAATGGCTACTAGTTCCTGCAGGACTCTGTTGTGCCGCCAGGCGTAGCGTCCTTGACCTAATGATACTCTGCATGCTGACAGTACATGTTCCAATGTTTGCCTTTCGTTGCAGAGAGGGCACTTTGTATCTTCTGATACACCCCATTTGTATAGGTTGGAGCCTGTAGGCAGAAGGTCATAAGTAGCTCTGATGATGAAGCTGAGTCTCAAGGCTGCCATTTTCCAGATGTCATTCCATGTTAGTGATCTCTGCAGGACTTCCTCCCATGTTGTCCACTGACCTTGATGTGCCTTCTGATCCCGCTTATCATCCTCTGAATTCCTTACTTCACTGATGATCTTCTTTCCTTACATGAGTGCTTTGACCACCACTTGATTTCACCATGACCAAATCCCTTTCTGTTGGTCTGGGTGTATCCTATTACTTCTTTTAGCTCCTGTGTTTCCCTGGTTGAGGTCACTTCCTCACTTACTTTCCATTTTCATCTAGTTTTAAGTGTTGGCTGCACTTCTCGTACCACTGGATCTGTAGATTCTTCATTGCAAGTCTTGTCTTTCCTACCTTGTATTCTTCGACTACAGATTTGAATGGTAGCTGCAGTTTGCTCTTCTTGCAGTACAGTGCTACATCAAGTTAATCCTGATGGTACGCCCAGCCACTTTCTTATGGACTTATTTATCTTCCTTTCGATTGCCTCTACTGTGCTGGTACTTACTTCGTAAATGAGTAGTGGCCACATCAATTACTGAATCAGCGTGAACTGAATTTGTTCGTCTTCTTCAGGGAAGGTAAACCTGCAGCCCTGACAGCCCGATGAAATCCACCATCTTCTCCAGGCTTGAGTGGGAGACCCGCAGCCTTTTTTTCAGTTCCTCTCCCTCGGGTCAGATCTGTGATTGGAGGAGTGGGGTTGCATTGGTTTGCAGGTTATGTTCCGGTGTCTGAACGCCAAAGCCACAGGGACACTCTTTTGTGTGTGATATTTCGAGGCGATGGAGGTGGTTTGGAAGTCTGCCGTGTCTCGTTCTTAGGTGGCTTGGAAGTCTGCCGTGTCTTGTTCTTAGGTGACTTGGAAGTCTGCCGTGTCTCGTTCTTAGGTGAAGGATTGTGGTTTGGTGGTATCTCTGTAGTTGATGAATGGGGTTTTATTTTGGCTTTGTTTTAAATTTTCTTTTCCTGTTGGTGTTTAGTAAGAGAATAACCTTGATTCGGTCCGTGGACTCGGCTAGGACATGGAGCCACTTACCTGTCCATGGACTCGGCTAGGACATGGAGCCACTTACCTGCCCATGGACTCGGCTAGGACATGGAGCCACTTACCTGCTGATGGACTCGGCTAGGACATGGATCCACGTATCTGCCCATGGACTCGACTAGGACATGGATCCACGTATCTGCCCATGGACTCGGCTAGGACGAGGAGCCACTTACCTGTCCATGGACTCGGCTATGACGAGGAGCCACATATCTGCCCATGGACTCGACTAGGACATGGATCCACGTATCTGCCCATGGATTCGGCTAGGACATGGATCCACGTATCTGCCCATGGACTCGACTAGGACATGGATCCACGTATCTGACCATGGACTCGGCTAGGACATGGAGCCACTTACCTGTCCATGGACTCGGCTAGGACATGGAGCCACTTACCTGCCCATGGACTCGGCTAGGACATGGAACCACTTACCTGTCCATGGACTCGGCTAGGACATGGAGCCACTTACCTGTCCATGGACTCGGCTAGGACATGGAGCCACTTACCTGCCCATGGACTCGGCTAGGACATGGAGCCACCTACTGCCCATGGACTCGGCTAGGACATGAAGCCACTTAGCTGCAAAGGAACAACGCACTTTTGATTCGTTCATCTTGCATCCTTAAAGTGTATTTCTCTTTTGACAAATTTCCAACAACTACAAGGTAATCTTTCAGGCTGCACTTCTGTTAAGAGGCCCACATAATTATTTGTATTTATCAACTAAACGAGAGCTTCGAGTTGAACAAATAAGCCTAAGTCAAGCTTTCGTCCTACTCAATGCTCACATCAGCAGCCGGTTTCAGTCTATATGAAAGATTTGATCTTCATAAGGGAAATGTTTGTAAAATCCACTCCAAATTTTATAATTTTCAACATTATTGGAACTCGTCGGATTAAATCTAAGCTTTAAAATTCAGATTTAATACATCGATTAAACACATTTTTTTTCTTTCATAAAATGGCATATCCCAGTCAATAAGTGGACAATATATCAAACGTTATAGGCTTGAAATATTTATTCGCTAAAATTAAATAGACGAGATTTTAATGGATTGGGACATTTAAAAAATGATGACAAAGTGTAACCATAGAAACTGGGACAGAATATCGTCGGCACTTATCATTGTGTTCACTCTTTTCTCTCATGTTCTCCGCTTTCTTTATCTCTGCTATTGTTGGCAAGCACCAGTTAAAAATCCTTTATGCTGCTCCAGATTAAGAGATCTATAGAACAATAATTGACAGGAAGATCCTGTTTATTCTACAACAAAGTCTTACATAACGTAAATAGAGAGACTTGTATTTATTTCAAACATTGAAAGCTTTCAGTCAGCTAAAAGCTTTTCTCTCAATAATCTGTAGCAACCCCCCCCCCCCCCCACCTCCTAAAATATACCATCGCTTTCTGAGTAATATCCCTTTGAGTTAAGGATAGTAGTAGCCATTGTTAATATCTGTAATAAACATGGCAATACCTTTAAATCCACAAACATTTCATAAAAGGCTTCAGCTGAATTATTTGATTTGAAAGTGTTTCTTATGGTCAAGCAGGAATCTTGCGAGAAGCATGAAATGGTTAGTTTCAAGCAAATAGTTTTTTTTACACGTGAAACAGATACCTGAAGTTGACGGACTACTTCTGTGATTCAACACCGTCGTACGGGCTAAACTAGAGTGTTTTACCTACAGTATCGTCATATAAAACTAAACAGAGACCCCCCACGTGTGATAACTGTGTGGTAGATAACTAGATATACAGCAGTCTCTGGAGACAAATCAAGGGAGTTAATATGTCTATCCATGAGATGTAACAATCCACAGTACAAATCTGTGCAAGGTGTATATCTCAGTTATAATATGTCAATAAAGAAGTGTCTGCGGAAAGACTTAGTATTCCATGCGCTATACACTGTATACAACAAAGCATGTTGCACTTCCCTGTGTGATACTCAGGACCTGAGCACACGCATGGGAAGCAAATAACACGACCACTGTACTCTACCAAGCACGGTCGTAAGAGGCGACTAAGATGAGTTCGGCATAGGGTCAGCAAATATAGCCGAGAAACAAAGACAGCAACAAGTAATAAGTGGAAACAAAGATAGCAATAAATAATAACTGTAAATGTGATGAAGGACACAAGAAAGTGACAGAGAAAGTGAAATGAGAAAAAAAATTTACGCGAGACTGGAGATGAAAAACGGTCTAAAAAGTAGTACCAGATTACATGATAAGGGAGGGAACTGTGGCAAATTTTTTCAGACTTATAGCGTTGGGGTGGGGGGTGGGGGGTGGAGATTTTAACTGTCTTCTTTTCAAATTAAGATACTTTACATTTAATACATACAAGACTGTTGTGAAAGGATAGAAGGACATCAGAAGTGTGGAAGAGATAGTGAAATGTTTAAAGAAATGAAAACATTGACGAGAAATGTCACACCTAAGCTAAATGTAATTTGTGACAAGATGGGGAATACCTCGACAGAGACAGAGGAAATTCTAGAAAGATGGAAGGAATATTGCAGAGGAATGTATGAAACAACTGATTGTGAAAGGAGAAATCAACAGTGTGAATTGTTATTGGAGGAGAAATAACCCGAACCGACAATTGAAGAAGTTTTATGGGCAATAAAGAATCTGAATAATGGTAAATCACCAGGATGTGATGAGATAACAGCTGAATTTATTAAAGCAGGAGGAAAGGAATGTGCAGCAATCTATCATGCACTATGTAACAAGATATGACATTCAGGTATTTGGCCAAAAGAATGGAACAGAACTATATTCATACTACTGCCAAAAAAGGGTAACCTTAAATTATGCACAAACTACAGAACTGTTGCCCTGATTAGTCATGCCAGTAAAATTCTGTTAAAAATCATAATGGGTAGACTTCGTAAGAAACTAGAAGAAATAGTCAATATGGTCCAAAGGGTTTCAGGCAAGGAAGAGGATTAAGAGATCATATATTTAATATAAGATTAATAATAGACAAATGCAGAGAGTTTAATGTGAATCGATATTTAACCTTTATAGACTACTTCAGACCTTTTTTCTCTGTACAGCGAGAATATTCTAAGAACGATCATCATACAACCAGGCATAAAAGTTGGAGGATACAATATTAACAACCTTCGGTATGCTGACGACACAGTACTGATAACTGAAAACCAACAAGACCTGCAAAATCTCTTGGATAAAGTCGCCAAAGAAAGTGAACAGAAAGGCCTTATTTTGAACATCAAAAAGACAGAGACTATGGTTATATCTAAGAAACAGAATCCACCAGCATGCAGTATAAAATTAAACGGAATTATTCTAAAGCAAGTGCAGAAATTCAAATACCTTGGAGCAGTAATAACTTCAGATGGGAAATGAACAACAGAAATTAGGAACAGATTAGGACAAGCAAAGACTGCATTTCAGAGAATGAGAAACGTATTATCCAACATATACTTATCAATGAATGTTAGAAAACGAGTCCTAAAATGCTATATTGAACCTATCTTGTTATATGGAAATGAATCATGGACAATAGGCAGGTCTTCACAAAAGTCATTGGAAGCAGCAGAAATGTGGTTTATTAGAAGAATGTTGCGAATCCCCTGGACAGCAAAAATAACTAATGAAGAATGTATGAGAAGAGCTCGAGAGAAAAAAAAACCTTGTGAAAAAAATAAGAGAGAGACAATGTACTTTCATAGGACATGCAATGAGAAGAGGGGGAATTGAAAATATTATAACAACAGGAAAAATAGAAGGAAAAAGATCAAGAGGAAGACCAAGAGAAAAGATACTGGACAGTCTGACGGGATGGTGTGAGAGGAGATCACGAACTGAGCTGATGGTCTGCATGAAGGACCGTGTACTGTGGAGAAGCATAATAGCCAACGTTAGTAGTACGGCACCTGATGATGATGATGATGATGATGATGATGATGATGAGACTACTCAAAGGCATTTGATTGTGTACAACACTAGAAACTTTGGGAATTAATGGAAAAAATGGGATTTCCAACACATTGGATACAATTAACATCACTGTTGTATCTAGACCAACAAGCAGCAGTAAGAATAAATGGTGAAACAACAACTTGGTTTGACATAAAACAAGGGGTCCGTCAGGGGTGCATATTGTTGCCTTACTTTTTTAACTTGTATACTGAAAATTTAGTGAGGAGTGTTAGAGAAGATGTAGACAAAGAATAATACGATGCCATAACAATTGGAGGTTATGAATTAGCAAAGATTAGATATGCTGATGACACAGTATTACTGTCCACAGCACAAAAAGGAATGGAAAAACTAATTATGTCAGTCCGTAAGAATAGTGAAGAGCAAAATATCTATCTTAATGCGAAGAAAACTAAATTGATGACAACTGAAAAAACAAACAAATATATGTATCAATGAGGAAAAATTGGAAGAAGTGGTGAGTTTTGAATATCTTGGATCACTACTAACTAATAATGGAGATACAATGAGGGAAATTAAAAGGAGGACATCTATTGTTCTTCAGAAAGAAAACAACTACTAAAGAATATGTAGAGAGGAACAGACAGAACTACACACAAAAAAAAAGATTTTAAGGACGTGCATCTTTCCCATCGCAACATATGCCTGTGAGATCTGGGCACTTAACAAAACAGCTGAGAAACATATAAATGCCTTTGAATGTAAATGCTACAGAACAATGTTTCGAATATCATGGATACAAAAAAGAACAAATATATCATTACTACAAGAACTTAATATTAAAGAAGGCTGGCTAGTAAAGAGGATTAAAGAGAGAAAACTTAAATATTTTGGACACATTAAACGTCATGATAATCTAGAGAAAACTGTCTTGGAAGGGTACATAATGGGAACAAGGAAGAGAGGAAGACCAAGGTGAAGATGGCTGCAAGACATCGTTGATGATCTACAAATGGATGCATCAGCAGCAGGGCATCTTGCTGACAACCGAGAGACCTACAGGAGTGCTGTTAGGGAGTCAAAGTTCCGCAAGGGACATGCAAATGAATGAATGAATGAATGACATTTAATCTTTCATTTTCAGGTTAACCTTTCTGTAGATGGTTTTTTCGCATCTTTTCGTTCAAAGTGAATTCAGGACAACCTGAGAACCTGAGATTGTCTCTGAAATCTTGATTTTGCTAGGTTCTAACAAATGTTATAACGTGTATAACGTTTTATGACACGAATGAAATGGCTAGACTAATACTGAAGCAGAACTTGCTTGGTCTGTGTTTAGACCCAGCAGTAGACATACCAATATCCTGTTAAGTTACGTCAAGATTGTTAAGCGGTGTAAGGATTGATTTGTCTTACGTACATGGCGGTAGAACCAATCATAAATCTTTCTTTGCCCAACTTCAGACTACAGACCCTCCCTCCCTTTCTCTCTCTCTCTTTCTCTGCCTCTGTCTCTCCCAGAATCTAATTCTACTCAAAACGTCTACATGAAGATCTACATTTGGCGTCAGTTTCAGAGAGCTCAACATTGTATTACACCAGTGGTTTCCAAGTTTCCAGGCTGGTGGCATCCGCCTAACAAACTACATCCCTCAAACGTTTCTTCTCTCAGTTTATTCTTGTGCCACCGCCGCTTCCCCTTTTCCTGCATCGGCCCGTGGATCTTCCTAACACCCTCAGAGGAACCACGTTAAACTAACCAGTCAGTTCAATGGTTTAATTAGTACATCATAATTGTTTGTTTGTTACCGCAGATTTAAATTAACCAGCTTACATTACCTATTCGCACCAGCAGCAGGGCATCTTGCTTACAACCGAGAAGCCTACAGGAGAGCTGTTAGGGAAGCAAAGTTCCACAAGGGACATGCAAATGACTGACATTACCTATCATGTATGCGCTTATATTGATGTTGGCGGTCATATTCTTTGTTGTGTTCATCATCTGACAACAAGTAGATGAAAAGACTGGATACGAGACGAGTTTTGTGTTTTCAGAAAGACAAAATGCGCACTTCATATTTAGCGAAAGAGAGCGAGAGGGTTAGAGAAAGAGAGAGAGAGAGAGAAAGACAGAAAAAAAGAGAGAATGAATCTTTGAATAATCTTTATTTTTCAAGGGTAAAGAATTTGGCACGCAGGCCCGTCTTACATTCTGCCCTTCATCACTCCATCTTTCATTCTTCCCACACACTTGAGAGAGAACAAGAAAGAGAGAGAGAGAGGTGAGGGAGACGACATGGCTGCGCCATCCAGGACAAAGCTGAGATACTAGGACACAAAGAAGATTAATGAAAGCTGCGGAGGGAAAATAACTCCGTTAAAACCAGGTCAGAAAATGAGAATATCATCTGCCTGGAAGACTCTTTGGCGACTGGGAGTTAACGCAAGCAGACGCTCCACGTGTTAGTGTTTCTTCCAGGGCGGGGAAGTGTGAAATAAGGCAAAACAAATAAACTCAGATGACACATTCAGAATATAAAATCGAGGAAAAGAGAGAGACAGAGAGAGACAGAGAGAGAGAGAGAGAGATCGGAGTATATGAAATATGAAATAAAAGTGCAGATGAAATTCCACACAATGTCTGTTCTAAACAAGAAGTTATTTACTTAAAGTAGTGAAAGATATAGAAGAGTGCTTCAAATATCATGGACACAAAAAAGAACAAATATATCCATACCACAAGAACTTAATACTGAAGAAGGCTGGATAGTAAACAGGATTAAACAAAGAAAACGTAAATATTTTGGACATAATTAATTAATTAATAATTAATTATATATTATATATTATTATAGAATTAATTACATATTATATAGTATTATATAATTAATCATATATTATATATTATTATATAATTATCACCAAGGAAGAATTAGAAGCATTAGGAGAGCTTGGCATAGAAATAAATTACCAGACTGTTGAATGACATCAAGTAATTATGTCCCATTAGACCTTCTCCAATCAGTTTTCATTGAAGAAAACAATAAATAATAACTGGAAATGTAACGAAGAACACAAGAAAGTTGCAGAGAAAGTGAAATGAGAAAAAAATTGCTCGAAACCGGAGATGAAAAACGTTATTGACTTCTTTGTTTCACCAAAGAAACAAGGTGCAGGTGAATGTGAAAACCATCGAGCTATTAGTCTTATGAGCTATGTTACCAAAATCCTGCTTCGTATTGTCATGAGAAGAGTCAGGGGCAAAATAAAACCAGAAACAGTGTGTCTTCGTCGAAGGAAAGGGCACAAGTAATGCCTTATTATATATATGCTATATATTTTGAGAACATTGATGGAAAGATCAATAGAAGTAAAGACGGACCTGTACTTGTGCTTCATAAACTACTGTAAAGCATTCGATAAAGTGAGACACTCAGAAATTATAAGAATGCTGGAAGACATAGATGGGAAAGATCTTCTTCTTCTTCTTCTTCGTTCGCTTCTACCACCACGACCGATCCGTGATCCTACTGAATTTACTCCTGTGGTCCCCGATAGGTCCCGTGGTCCCCGAAAGAACCACAAGAGATCCACGAGAGGACCACAAGAGGTTCAGAGTATCGTAGGACTTGAGCCTGTATTCTTGGTGGGTCTCAGAAGCGGGAATGCGTGAGACCGTGGTTTTCGTTGCACCAGTTTAGTCTAGAGTGGACTTTCTCACCGGAAAACCTCGACGTGTTTTGGACATCAGTATATCCCAGCTTGGTGAGAGGTGGTTGCCCATCCAGCCTAGAGTTGGACTTTCTCACCGGAAAACCTCGACGTGTCTTGGGATACATGTGTATCCCCGTTGGGTGAGAGGTGGTTGCCCATCCAGTCCAGCGTTGGACTTTCTCACTGTAAAACCTCAGCGTGATTAGGATACGCATACGTCCCCGCCGGGTGAGAGGTGGTTGCCTATCTAGATTGCACTGGTCCAGTGTCTCCGACTTCAGCATTTTGTGGTCGTGGCCGCTACCCTTCCTAGTTGTAACCAGGACGGAGCTTTTGTCCACGAGGACGAATCCTCGCCACTAGTAAGTTTCACCCCTAGGTTGAGTCGGTTTAGGCATATTACCCCAGTATCGGCGTGTTTAGGAGGTGACCGACCTCTAGAGCGGAGGTACAGTGGCATGCGTAGCCATGAGGTTTCACCCCTGGTTCAAGTCGGTTTAGCCATATTTCACCAGTATGGGTTTATATAGGACGTGGCCGGACTCTAGAGCAGAGAAGCCGTGGTATGAGTAGTTCTCGCCGCGAGATCACTGGACATACCGACTAGACTTCACTTTATCCTTTCCTTCACTTTTCACATCGGCGCCGCACGGCAACCCTGATTTATTTTTCGCATTTTCTTCATTGTCCGTAAGGAGTTTCACTCCATGCACGTCGTCCGAAGAATCTCGCCAGCAGTGTCTTAACCTCTGGGTTAAGCCGGTTCAGGCATTTCGCCCGATATGAGTACATTTAGGTCGTGGCCGACCTCCAGACCAGAGGTGCAGTGATTTGACTGCTGTTGAATTCGCTTAAACTTTTCTTTCATCTTTCCCACAGTGGTGCCGCCCGGCAACCCCATTCTCACCTTTCTTCACTGTCCGGGAGGAGCCCCACTCCACGCATGGCAACTGAAGAATCTCGCAAGCAGCGAGTGAAACATCTGAAACTCATCAAAAACATATACTGGCAGCAGTAAGCAGCAATGAAGGTTGAGAACCAAATAGGAGCATTCCAAGACATAAAATTGGGAGTGAGACAAGGATGTGTTCTGTCTCTTGACCTCTTTTCCTTGTACATCGAAAACATAATGAGAAATATAGAGAGCTTGCAGGAATATCAATTGGCGGGTACAACCTTAACAACTTAAGATATGCAGACGACACAGTTCTGATTGTTAAAAGTGAAGGGGAGCTACAGGCTCTTCTGGACATTGTGGTTCATGAAAGTAAAAGTAAAAGTCTCAACCTGAGTAAAAAGAAGACTGAAGTGATTGTCATCTCAAAGAAAAGAATACCACCAAAATGTAGCATTACCATCGATGGCACAGAACTGAAGCAAGTTGATACATTCAAGTACTTAGTAACGATTATAACAGCGGATGGGAAATGTCACAACGAAATAAAAAGCAGGCATGCTCAGGCTACGTCAGCATTCCAGAAAATGAGAAACATCTTGTGCAACAGATCCATATCAACGGAAACAAGATTCCGAGTACTTATATGTTACATCGATCCAATTTTATTTTATGGATGTGAAGCATGGTCCATGAATAAGAAAGTACAGCGAGAAATGGAGGCCATGGAAATGTGGTTCATAAGAAGGATGTTGAAGGTATCAGGGACAGCTAATAAAACCAGCGAAGAAGTTTTAAGAGAGGCTGGAGTTAAAAGGCAAATTACAGCAAAGATCAGAGACAGACAAGCGAGATTTATAGGACCTTTTCTGAGAAGAGGAAAATTGGAACACGTTGTGGCAACTGGAAAAATTGAGAGAAGAAGAGACAGAGGAAGACAGAGAATGAAGTTACTGGATGGGCTGTCAGAGTGGCTAAGAAGAAAGTCACCGGCGGATCTCATAATCAAGTCTAAAGACGGAGAAATGGTCGGCTTCCCCACGGTGCGTGGCACTTGATTGATTCATATAATTATTATTATATGTTATTATATTATTATTATATAATTATTAAATAATATAATTATATATATATTATTAATACATAATAATTAATTATTTATTTAACTATATTACCACGTCATGAGAATTCAGAGAAGAATCTTGGAAGTGTCAGTTATTTGCATGTCCCCTGCGGAACTTTGACTCCCTAACAGCACTCCTGTAGGCCTCTCGGCTGTAAGGAAGATGCTCTGCTACTGATGCATCCATTTGCAGATTATCAACGATGTCTTGCTGCCATTTTCACCTTGGTCTTCCTCTCTTTCTTTTTCCCATTATGTACCCTTCCAAGACGGTCTTCTACAAATTATAATGACGTTTAATGTGTCCAAAATATTTAGATTTTTTCTCTCTTTAATCCTCTTTACTAGCCAGCCTTCTTCCGTATTAAGTTCTTGTAGTAATGATATATTTGTCCTTTTTTATGTGCATGATATTTGAAGAACTCTTCTGTAGCATTTACATTCAAGGGCATTTAAATGTTTCTCAGCTGATTTGTTAAGTGTCCAGGTCTCACAGGCATATGTTGCGATGGGAAAGATGCATGCCCATAAAAATCTTAATTTTGTAGTTCTGTCTTTTCCTCTCCACAGATTCTTTAGTTGTTTTACTTTTTGAAGAGTGATATATGTCTTCCTTTTAATTTCCCTCATTGTATCTCCATTATTAGTTAATAGTAATCCAAGATATTCAAAACTCTCCACATCTTCCAATTTTTCCTCACTCATAAATATTTCAGCTGCCTTATTTGTTTTGTCAGTTGTCATCAATTTAGTTTTCTTCGCATTAAGATAGAGATTTTGCTCTTCAGTATTTTTACGAACGGACATAATTAGTTTTTACATTCCTTTTTGTGTTGTGGACAGTAATACTATGTCATCAACATATCTAATCTCTGGTATTTCATAACCTCCAATTTGTATGGCATCATAATATTCCTTGTCTACATTTTCTCTAACATTCCTCATTATATTTTCAGTATACAAGTTAAATAAGTAAGGCAACAATATGCAACCCTAACGGACCCCTTGTTTTATGTCAAACCAAGTTGTTGTTTCACCATTTATTCTCACTGCTACCTGTTGGTCTAGATACAGCAGTGATGTTAATTGTATCAAATGTGTTGGAAATCCTGTTTTTTCCATCACTTCCCATTTCTAGTGTTGTACACAATCAACTGCTTTTGAATAGTCTATAAAATATAAATATAGATTAACATTAAATTCTTTGCATTTCTCTATTATTAATCTTATTTTGAATGTATAATTGGAAGGGTACATAATGGGAAAAAGAAAGAGAGGAAGACCAAGGCGAAGATGGCTGCAAGACACCGTTGATGATCTAGGAATCAGCAGCAGGGCATCTTGCTCACAACCCAGAGGTCTACAAGAGAGCTGTTAGGGAGGCAAATTTCCCCCAAAGGACATGCTTGACTGACGGACTGATTGAAAGATAAGAATGTGAAAGATAAGACTGTCAAGATAAATGTCCGTGCTGGCTAATCTTGATGAAATTGTTACGTAATCAGTCTAAGCGGATATTTTCTTTTCGGTCAGAAATTATTACGCAGTGGACATCTGTGTTGATTTTCATTAGAAACAATCTTTTAGTCTGCTGTATTTGGTTAAAGAACTAATTCCTCGCGGGCATGGCCACTCTCCCGATTTGAGCTTACGGGTTCTATATGATATGACATTAATTGTGACTCTATGATTGGGAATATTTATAGCACGAATGACTGTTCCCAACTAGCTTCTGAGCAGTAACAGGTCTGGAAGTCAGACATTTCTGTAAAGGGACAGAAACCTCGCCGCAATCTGGAGTATCCATGTGGGTTTTTCAGCTGAGATTTACTCCATCTTCCATGAGCACACATAAGACGGAGTGAGTCTGACATCTTCTGGCAGTAACGAAGAAAGCGAACTTGACCAAGCAAAGTGTAGGATATATATATATATATATATACATGAGCGGAGCAGAGATGGAATCCTCAAGGAAATAGAAAACGAGGAAGACCAAGACTTACTTGGAGAAAAGAAACTATGACAGTGCTCAGAGACAGGGTAGGCAGAATTGAAGAAATGAAGCCATCAAAGAATATAAAAATAAATGGAGAATTACTTGAACAGGCGAAAAGCTTCAGATAATTAGGACACATGATAATAGGCGAAAAGCTTCAGGTATTCTGGGCACATGATAACAAGTGAAAAGCTTCAGATATTTAGGACACATGATAACGGGCGAAAAGTTTCAGGTATTTAGAACACATGATAACAAGTGAAAAGTTTCAAGTATTTAGGACACATGATAACAGGTGAAAAGCTTCAGGTATTTAGGACACATGATAACAAGTGAAAAGCTTCAGGTATTTAGAACACATGATAACAAGTGAAAAGTTTCAGGTATTCAGGGCACATGATAACAGGTGAAAAGCTTCAGATATTTAGGGCACATGATAAGAAGTGAAAAGCTTCAGGTATTTAGGGCACATGATAACAGGTGAAAAGCTTCAGGTATTTAGGACATATGATAACAAGTGAAAAGCTTCAGATATTTAGGACACATGATAGCAGAGGATGGAAAAAGTGAAATGGTAATTAACAGATGAATAATAGCAACAAAAAAAATCCCCACTTTCAGTAGAATGAGGAAGATCCTTACATCAAAAACAAATATCACAGAAAGCGAGATTACGCATAGTAAAACGCTACATATACTCAATATTCCTTTTTGGTGTAGAAATTTGTACTTGGAATAAGAGAACAGAAAAGAAAAATGTGGATATATAGAAGAATAAGGCGTATTTCATGGACAGAAAAGAAAACAAACAATGAAGTGCTAAACCAGTTAGAAGTGAAAAGAGGAATACTGAAAATCACGAGAACAGGACTGCTGAGATACGTTGGGGATGCCAAGAGGCAGAATACTTTAATGAAGATCCTTAATGAGGATAAGATTGAAGGGAAGAGAACAATAAGACGGCAGCGACATAGATGGCTGGACAACATCAAGAGATGGACAGGGTGAACTACGAAGACAAGAAACAGAGCAGAGTGGAGATTCATTGCAGACAGCCTTCTGTGGGGAGATAGCACGAGATGATGATGATGATGATACAACTCTAAAAAACCACCTCATTATTGTGTTGAAACGGTGACATTAATTAGGTTGGTGGTTCTCAACTCTTTCACACTATGCACACTTAACACCATATGTCAGAATATCATTCCCCATCCCCTTCCCCCTTTACAATATTGTGTTCCCAATCCTTCCTCTCCCGGAAAAGCTAAAATTCCTCAGAGGAAGGGGGCAATTTCACACAGGTTGAGAATCATTGAATTAAGTAACTCGAAATAAAAGCAGCCTTAGCGAATATGCTCATATATACATATGAATCAAAGGTATCTGAAAGGACGTTAAAGAGTGAAAATGTAGAAACACTGAAAAAAAGGACATACTAGATCATGGCAATTTTATTATTTTTTACATTTAGAGAGGGGAAATAAACATATGAAAAGTTCATTTAGATTGAAAAGTTCATGGCACATAAGCAAGATATCCATAGTACAAGGCACAGAAGCAAGATATCCATAGTACAGGACAAAGAAGCAAGATATCCATAGTTAAAGGCACAGAAGCAAGATATACATAGTACAGGACAAAGAAGCAAGATATCCATAGTACAGGACAAAGAAGCAAGATATCCATAGTACAGGGCAAAGAAGTCAGATATTCACAGTACAGGACAAAGAAGCAAATGTCCATAGTACAGGACAAAGAAGCAAGATATCCATAGTACAGGACAAAGAAGCAAGATATCCATAGTACAGGACAAAGAAGCAAGATATCCATAGTACAGGACAAAAAAGCAAATATCCATGGTACAGGACACAGAAGCAAGATATCCATGGTACAGGACAAAGAAGCAAGATATCCATGGCACAGGACAAAGAAGTAAATATCTATAATACAGGGCAAAGAAGCAAATATCCATAGTACAGGACAAAGAAGCAAGATATCCATAGTACAGGACAAAAAAGCAAATATTCATAGTACAGGGCAAAGAAGCAAGATATCCATAGTACAGGACAGAGAAGTAAATATGCATAGTACAGGACAAAGAAGCAAGATATCCATAGTACAGGACAAAAAAGCAAATATCCATAGTACAGGGCAAAGAAGCAAGATATCCATAGTACAGGACAAAGAAACAAGATATCCATAGTACAGGGCAAAGAAGCAAGATATCCATAGTACAGGACAGAGAAGTAAATATGCATAGTACAGGACAAAGAAACAAGATATCCATAGTACAGGACAACGAAGCAAATATCCATAGTACAGGACAAGGATTCTTAGCCAAGGGTATCTTTCAGAATGATGGGGGTAAAAAAGGTAAAGGTAATCCTGTCATGGCTTAGAGGCACATTGGGATATAATGTTAGTGCCCATACTTTCCTTGACTTGTCAGCACAATAGAGGGTGATATATGATGGGGATATGGTGCTGAATGATGGGGGTATGGTGTTGAATGATGGGGATATGGTGGTGAATGATTGGGGTATAGTGTTGAATGATGGGGGTATGGTATTGAATGATGGGGGTATGGTGTTGAATGATGGGGATATGGGTTGAATGATGGGGATATGGTGGTGAATGATGGGGGTATGGTGCTGAATGATGGGGGTATGGGTTGAATGATGGCGGTATGGTGCTGAATGATGGGGGTATGGGCTGAATGATTGGGATATGGTGGTGAATGATGGGGGTATGGTGCTGAATGATGGGGGTATGGTGCTGAATGATGGGGGTATGGTGCTGAATGACAGGGGTATGGTGCTGAATTATGAGGTTATGGAACTCAATCTCTGAGAACGTTTTGTTACAAATTTTCTTTCAGCTGTTCTGTCCCTAGTTACCTATGTCTAGAGTAGAACCAACCTGAGGTATTTTTAAAGGCATACATCAACCTAAAAGGGCTAGTGATGATGACGATGACGATGACGACGACGACGATGATGATGATGATTTCGACAATATGGTGAAGGTAAATTTCAGATATAATGGGCTATCCATAGGTAAATTTCAGATATAATGGGCTATCCATTGTGGGGTCTGTTGTTGTTGTTGATGTTGTTGATGATGATGATGATGATGATGGTGATGATGGTGATGGTGGTGGTGGTGGTGATAGATATGTTCTTATTGAAAATATAATTTTTATCTAGTTCCTATATATCAAGTCTCATAATTTTCACGATCTGTGTGTTTTCCTCTGTTACTTCAGTAATTTACAATATGCCTGGCTGCTAGTGCTGGAAGTCTTAATACTGAATAAGGATGATTAATCACCCTCGCCTAAATCGACAGTAACAAGCCAGATTTATGTAGAAAATAGAGGGCTTTCTCAACATAATCCAATTTTCCGGTGTCTAATGTCTCCGAATTTGAGTGTTCAAATTAATCTCACGATACGAAATTGGTTTTTCTCTATATAAAGCTCAACCCAACGAACTTAGCTAGTGAGCTTCGTAGATCAGCCATTTGCTTGTCCCTTGCAAAACTTTGAATTCCTAACAGCTCTCCTGTAGGCCTTTCAGTCGTAAGCAAGATGCCCTGCTGCTGATGCATCCATTTGCAGATCATCAACGATGTCTTACAGCCATCTTCACCTTGGTCTTCCTCTCTTTCTTTATCCCATTATGTACCCTTCCAAGACCATCTTCTCTAAATTCTCATGACGTTTAATGTGTCAAAAATATTTCAGTTTTCTCTCTTTAATCCTCTTTACTAGCCAGCCTTCTTTAATATTAAGTTCTTGTAGTATGGATACATTTGTTCTTTTTTGTGTCCATGATATTTGAAGAACTCTTCTGTAGCATTTACGTTCAAAGGCATTTATGTGTTTCTCAACTGTTTTGTTAAGTGTCCAGGTCTCATAGGCATATGTTGCGATGTGCTTGCCGTTTAAAATCTTATTTTTGCAGTTCTATTTGTTCCTCCTCACAGATTTTTAAATTGTTTTAATTTTTGAAGCGCGATAGATCTCCTTCTTTTAATTTCCCTCGTTTTATCTCCATTATTAGTTAGCAGTGATCCAAGATATTTAAAACTCTCTACTTCTTACAATTTTTCCTCATTGATATATATTTCAGGTGCTACATTTGTTTTGTCATCAGCTTAGTATTCCTGGCATTAAAACAGAGGCTTTGATCTTCACTATTCTTACGAACTGACATAATTAATTTTTCCATTCCATAAAAGAATGAATGGATAACAACTGGCACACTAGAACTAACAAAACAGCGTCGAGAAATGAAGACGAAATAGAAAATGACAAATAACAACAAAGAGGAATATTAATCTTTAACAAAAGAAGTAAGAAGAAACATAAGAAAAGAAAAATACAAACAAAATTGTTGTGAAAGGATAGAAGGACATCAGAAGTGTGGAAGAGGTAGTGAAGAGATAGTAAAGAAATGAAGACACTGATGGGAAATGTCACACCTAAGTTAAATGCAGTTTGTGACGAGATGATAAAGACCTTGACAGAGACAGAGGAAATTCTAGAAAGATGGAAGGAATATTACAGAGGAATGTATGAAACAACCGACTGTGAAAGCAGAAATCAACAGTGTGAATTATTATTGGAGGAGAAAAAACCCGAACCAACAATTGAAGAAGTTTTATGGGCAATAAAGAATCTGAAAAATGGTAAATCACCAGAACGTGAGGAGATAACAGCTGAACTTATTAAAGCAGGAAGAAAGGAATGTGCTACAATCTATCATGCACTATGTAAAAAAGATATGACATTCAGGTATTTGACCAAAATAATGGAAAAGAACTATATTCATACCACTGTCAAAAAACGGTAACTCGAAATTATGGAGAAACAACAGAACCATTGCCCTGATTAGTTATGCCAGTAAAATCCTGTTAAAAATCCTAATGAGTAGATTTCATAAGAAAATAGAAGAAGAAATCAATATCGTCCAAGCTGGTTTTAGACAAGGAAGAGGAACAAGAGATCATATATTCAATATAAGATTAATAATAGAGAAATGCAGAGAATTTAATGTGATTCTATATTTGTCTTTTATAGACTATCCAAAGGTATTTGATTGTGAACAACATCAGAAGCTTTGGGAAATAATGTGAAAAAAATAGAATTTCCAACAGATGTGATACAATTAATACTGCTGTATCTAGACCACCAAGCAGCAGTAAGAATAAATGTTGAAACAACAACTTCGTTTGACATAAAACAAGGGGTCAGTTAGGGTTGCATACTGTCACCTTACTTATTTAACTTGTCTACTTAAAATATAATGAGGACTGTTAGATAAGATGTAGGCAAAGAATATTACGATGTCATAAAAATTGGAGGTTATGAAATACCAGAGATTAGATATGCTGATAACACAGTATTACTGTCCGAAGATACGTGTTGATATTTTTCATTTTGATTCTTTCCCATTTAGTTTATTTTCTGATTCACATCGTTTACTTTCAGTTCAGGTTTAATATAATCACTTAGGACCGATCTGTACTTGAAATCTGGTTTACTTTATACACTGACATGTAAAAAAAAATTAGGTTTGAATTAGCTGACTGAAGATATAAGTTCAAGGGACGATTATGCTGCCAACTACATTCACTTGACAAGATGGCATCAGAAAAATGGAAAAAAATTCTTCGCTTAGAGAAAGGAGACAAGGACACATGTAACAAAAAAACCTGCAGTAATAGTATCTAATAGATCAGTAATAGTATTTGATTTAATAAAGCTAAGAATGACTCCAACTTTTATCGATATCTCTGATGACTTTTCAAGCCAAGCTGTCAGCCGTTACCTATTTTTCTTCATTGGATACTTCATGCATCCTCCTGATTTTGCGAGAGCAAATGTCAGTTGTCATGTTTTGTCTGCATTCTTCCATTATTTTGATCTTCCATTATTCTTTTAAAAAAACGCAGTCAATAACAAGCTGGATTCTGAGGTGCAAGGACACTGCGATGTAGATGAGCCCCATCTTTGCTGAGAACCGAAGAGTAAAATTGGCACCTGATATGTATATTTATTATGGAAGAGAGATAGAGTAACTATTTACAATGTGAATTCATCTAGGACATAATAATTGTCATTTAATTAAGGGATAAAGGTATTCACGTGAAATAGTTGCACGTTTTTGAGATCCACTGGAATTGTTTACTTATTTTGTTTATTCTAGTGTGTAGAACGTACTTTATACTCTATTTCTAAATGACATTTTTGTTTACAGAAAGCGTCCTGTTGGTAGAGGTCACTTCGTAAATTTGATTTCCGCTCTTGTGGATGAGAACGTGTCAAAGAGTAACATTAAGTTTGATCTAAAAAATCTCAGTCAAACAGTAGACAGGTGTCCTATAGATGTGTTACGCCACCGGGTGATTGCCCGGGGGCACACTGACCGTTTTTGAAAATATGACGTCAGCAGACCAGACCAAAAATGGCCGCTCCTTTGAAGCATGCATGAGAGAAGAATTGCGCACAGTTATTTGTTTCTTGGTTAGTGACGGCGGGAAATCTGCAGATGCAAACCCAGAATGAAGAAGCGTGGGGATGCGTGTATGTCGCTTAAGATGGTATAGAAAGGCAAATGAAGTTTAAAAGTGGGGCGTCAAATTTAGTAGATGCAGCTCACTCCAGTCAGCCTGACATTGGGAACAGACCTGACGTTAATGCTGAAGTGGAACGAGTGATACAGGAGAACATGAAGGTAACAATCGATGAAGTGGCTGGATAACTGAAGATTAATCATGGCTTATCGCACCACATCATTCATGATGTGCTGCAGTATCGAAAAGTCTTCACTAGGTGAATATCAAAACAACTCAGCCCCAGATTTGAAAGAACATAATGAGGATGTTTTTGAAATTCTTTCACGACATTTTGAAGTCGAAGAAAATGGCTTTCTACGAGGTATAATAACTGAATACACTTGCTAGGTACATTACTTCCAGACAGAGACGAAGCGCACCAGCATGGAGTCGTGACATTCTTCCCCGCAGAATCCAAAGAAGTTCCATACAACTTCGTCGGCCGGAAGACTGATGCTCACACTCTTCTTGGAATCGAAAGGCTCAATCCTGGACTTCACTTTCCCAGAAGAACCACTATCATCAGCGTAGATCTGCTTGAGAATCACTTTAAACCTGCAATCAGGTCAAAATGTCTCAGGTTGCTCATATCTGATATGTTGTTACAGTATGATAATGTGCGGCGTCATATAACACGTACAACAAATCAAATTACAAATGTACGTTTAGAGTGTCTTTCACATCCCGCATATTCACCCGATTTTGCACCATGTAATTATTAAGTGTTTAGTTCCTCAAGGAGGCCTTAGGTGGGAAGAAGTTCAATATGGACGAAGAGATTAAAGATGCCGTGGCTACAAAGTCAGTCAGAAGATATTTTCATCGAGGACTGCAGGTATCAGTGAATCGGTGGCTGACCTACATTAAGCCCATGGATTATGCTGAAAAGTGATAAAGAGTTTTCTATCATATTTATATAATTTATTCAAATTAAAAATAAATTAGAATCACCTTTTGTCTCACCCTCGTGGTTTCTATGTACATCTTGTATATCTCATGACTTCACCTGCTGTCTTTACGAGATTTCGATATGAGATGTTTACGATATTCTTTATAAGACTTTAATGTATTTCATAGTTTTATCAGTTTTTATTTGTTTTTAATACTGCTGTATTTGCGCGACTGAGTGGCGAAGTGGTTAGAAGACTAGTTTCTCATGGCGAAGGTAGGTGGTTCGAATCCGACAGGAGACGGCCGACTCACACAGCTTTAGACAAGGGTAGCCGGCCTCTTTGAAGTTGCAGAAGGAAAGACGGGCAAGCGTGAGGCTGACCACATCACGCTCTAGCGTGCCGACAGGTCAAGGACAGTATAAGCGCTAATATATCTCCTTACTGTGCTCTATGTCACAACAAGGTTACCTTTATCCTTCTGTGACATTGCTTGCTTTAACACTAGAAAATCTGTACAGTTTTAGTACAATAATTTATCCTTTGTTTTGCACACGAGTCTGTCGTTTGTTTCAGCAAAAAGGAATCTGCATATTATTTTAGTGGTGTAGTGGTTAGGAGACTCGCCTGTCGACCAGAAGCCCCCGGTTTGAGTTCGCGTTGCGGTGACATTTTCTTCTTTTTTTTTCTGCCCGATCAGCCCTGGGGTTGTCGACTCGGCCTAAAAACATGGGTATCTAGTGTTTCCCTGGGAAAAGTAAGGCATCGTGGACAGGTGCAGACCTCCCTATCTAACCGTGATGTGATAGCGAGGGCGGGTGCAGACCTCCCTATCTAACAGTGTTGTGACAGCGTGGACAGGTACAGACCTCCCTATCTAACCGTGCTGTGATAGCGAGGGCGGGTGCAGACCTCTCTATCTAACCGTGCTGTGATAGCGTGGACAGGTGCAGACCTCCCTATCTAACCGTGATGTGATAACGAGGACAGGTGCAGATTTCCCTATCTAACCGTGTTGTGATAACGAGGACAGGTGCAGACCTCTCTATCTAACCGTGTTGTGATAACGAGGACAGGTGCAGATCTCCTTATCTAACCGTGATGTGATAGCGAGGACAGGTGCAGATCTCCTTATCTAACCGTGCTGTGATAACGAGGACAGGTGCAGATCTCTCTATCTAACCGTGTTGTGATAACGAGGACAGGTGCAGATCTCCTTATCTAACCGTGCTGTGACAGGGAGAACAGGTGCAGATCTCCCTATCTAACCGTAATGTGACAGCCAGGATAGGTGCAGATCTCCTTATCTAACCGTGCTGTGACAGCGAGGACAGGTGCAGATCTCCTTATCTAACAGTGCTGTGACAGCGAGGACAGGTGCAGATCTCCCTATCTAACCGTGCTGTGACAGGAAAGGCGGGTGCAGATCTCCTATCTAACCGTGCTGTGACAGGAAGGGCGGGTGCAGACTTCCCTATCTCATCATGTTGTGACAGCATAAAATGTGACAGTAGTAACGTACAAATTCCACGTGATTTTGTTTTATTTCAGCCCTCTTCACCATACATCATACTATTGTTTATCCTTACTATTGTTTACTACATTGTTACACACAATAGGATCAGGATATTATATAATTTAATTTGAATGCTGCTCTAAACAGTTTTTGGCGTATAGAAAACCAAAACATACAATAAGTGTCTGCTTGCTTAAAAAAAAGTGTATGTTGTCAGAAATATTTTCCACATTTAACTCTCTCATTGTTAAGTACCATAATAAGGGCCTCCGAGAGAAACTTTGCAGGTCAATGGAGGTAAAATCTCCCGCTTATTCTTTCATCCACTAGGGGCCATAGTTTAAATGTAGTCTTCAATTTTACCCATAAAACAAGGAAAACCTTCTGCCCCGGCCCCCCCCCCCCCACCCCCGAAGGGAGGTCCTGATTTCACCCCACCTTTATAGGGCCTGACCATAATTATTTCAGTATCTTTATCTCATAGTCAGTTGTTTTCTTCATTGTTTTCTATCTACTGAAATGTTTCTTGTTGTTGTTGTTGTTGTTAATGTCAACATCTGAATCATACTCAGATTGAAACGTCATATTATCTTGTAGATTGTCCATATTATTTCTGATACAGTACACGAACTGGAACATCCGTGTCGAACTAGCGTGTTTCTACATGTGTCCACAAGTCTTTTGATTTTTATTCCGTTTTATTTAGCAATGAACACAAGGAGCAGTAATCTTTCTCATATTGACTTTAACATTACTCATACTGGTTTTAATCTTTCCCATCCCGGCTTTAATCTTCATCACGATGACTTTACATTTTATTTGGCTGCTTTTAATCTTCGTCGTTCTGCCCGTAATCTTTCTCATGCTGGCGTTAGTCTTCCATTTGCTGGCTTTAATTTTTCTCTGCTGGTTTTAACCTTTTTCGTATTGGTTTTAATCTTTCTCATATTTGCTTTAACCTGTCTCATACTGACTTTAACCTTTATCACATTAGCTTTAATCTTTCTCTTATTGGCTTTAATTTGTCTCACATTGGCTTTAATCTCTCTCATGCTTGTTCTAAGTTTTCTCATACTAGCTTTAATTTTTTGTAAGTGCTCGTTTTAAACTTTTTTTCATACTGGTCTCAATGTTTCTCATGCTGATTTTAATCTTTTTCATATCGCTTTTAATCTTCATTATGCTGGCTTATGATACAAAATATCACTTTCTTCACTGTTATGTGCTTGGAGAAAGTTATTTATTTAGAAAATTGTATGTAACATAATTTTTTTATTGTAACATAATATACATTCACGTATGTGGCCGTGACGCTAAGACTTTATATGAGACTGATGGCCGTGACGCTGTCTAAGACTTTATATGAGACTGATGACCGTGACACTCTTTAAGACTTTATATGAGACTGATGGCCGTGACGCTTTCTAAGACTTTATATAAGACTGATGGCCGTGACGCTGTCTAAGACTTTATATAAGGCTGATGGCCGTGACATTGTCTAAGACTTTATATGAGATTGATGGCCGTGACGTTGTCTAAGACTTTATATGAGACTGATGGCCGTGACATTGTCTAAGACTTTATATGAGACTGATGGCCGTGACACAGTCTAAGACTTTATATGAGACTGCTAGCGCCATGCCACAGTGGACCCATGCATATAAAAGTCAAATATTAAACGAAAGAATAAATAGAAAGCAGGTTAAACCGACGGATGAGATAACAGATCATGCTACAGAGGTCTCATCAACATCATCAGGTGCCGTGCCGACAGAGTACACAATCCTTCATGCAGGCCATCAGTTCAGTTGGTGATCTCCTCTCACACCATCCCGTCAGACTCTCCAGTATCATTTCTCTTGGTCTTCCTCTTGATCTTCTTCCTTCTATTTTTCCTGTTGTTATAATATTTTCAATGCCCCCTCTTCTCATTGCATGTCCTATGAAAGTACATTGTCTCTCTCTCTTATCTTTTTGACAAGATTTTTTGTCTCTCCAGCTCTTCTCATACATTCTTCATTAGTTAATTTTGCTGTCCAGGGGATTCGCAACATTCTTCTAATAAACCACATTTCTTCTGCTTCCAATGATTTTTGTGCAGATCTGCCTATTGTCCATGATTCACTTCCATATAACAAGATAGGTTCAATACAGCATTTTAGGACTCGTTTTCTAACATTCATTGATAAAGATGTGTTGGCTAATATGTTTCTCATTCTGTGAAATGCAATATTTGCTTGGCCTGTTCTGTTCCTAATTTCTGTTCTGCATTTCCCATCTGAAGTTATTACTGCTTTAAGGTAATTGAATTTCTGCACCTGTTTTAGAATAGTTCCGTTTAATATTATACTGCATGTTGGTGGATTCTGTTTCTTTGAAATAACTATAGTCTCTGTCTTTTTCATGTTCAAAGTAAGGCATTTTGTACTGTGTCGTCAGCATACCGAAGGCTGTTAATATTGTATCCTTGAATTTTTATGCCTGGTTCTGTGATGATCGTTCTTAGAATATTCTCGTTGTACAGAGAAAAAAGATCTGGAGATAGTACACATCCTTGTCGCACCCCTTAGTTTTATAGGTTGATATTTTCCAGTTCTATTTTCAACTCGAATTGCTGCTTCTTGCTGCCAGTATAGATGTTTTACAATCATCAGGTCTTTGCCGTCTATATTGATGTCTTCAAGCATTTTAATAATTTCATTATGTTTCACCTTGTCGAATGCCTTGGTGTAATCAATGAAGCATAAGTAGAGATCATTCTGATTATAAACATCCCATATGGCAGACTTGTCGCCAACATCATTTTCCCAACGGGCAAGGAAGAGCTAAGGGAAAAATAAGCCATTAAAGATTCACATTTTCTAAATCATCAACAACAAAAAATGTAATCAATCAAAGGAACGGAACTGCCAAGAGAGAAATTGTAGGTCTCAAATTAGATTAAAAAATGGCGACAGCGGAAAACGGAAGTTTACAACTTTCCTTGCGCAGATGAAACTCAAAAAGTTGAGTACTTGATTAAATGAAACAGCCCACGGAAATCTCCATTTGACTAGTTCTTGATTTTGTTTTCCAAGATAGGACAAACTTTCATATTACGCAGAATTCAAAACAAAATTGAATCATGGGAAGTTCAATGAAATGTGCAGGAAACTTAATTGTTGTTCTTGTTGTTGTTGTTGTTGTTGTTGTAGCATGTTCCGCCGCATGCCGCAGCTTCCGTCCAACAATTATGTTTGCTGATAGTTCCTGTCACATGTTGGTTGTTTACGATGCGTTTTCTGCCACACAGTTGGGATTTCTTGTCAGCACTTTTAATTTATCCTAACTCCAGCAATCTCTTCACAGCTGCATTGTTCTTCTATTCCCACTCTTCATTTTCCCGCGGTCTGTCCAATACAGCTTTAGCAATGTCCCCCTTGTCCATTGTAAGTCTGCCATTTATTTTTTGCCTGTCCAGCAAGTCCATCTGCCACATCATTGCCACGTACTCCCGCATGCCCTGGACAGTAAAGCCAATTTAGGCTTGTCACAGCTGACTGGCTTAACAGATGAAGCTATTCTTTTCGAAGCAATTTCTTCTCAATCTTACAAAGCATTCTCTGTGAATCCGTCACAATGACACCATCAACCACATCATGAGCAACCAACCAGTCCATTGTCGCCGACACAGCCTCAACTTCCATTCGCATGCTTAGTGAATTCAAAGACTCCCGAACCCTGTGCCACTACTCATCTATTTCCGTAGATACCAAAACCCCAACCACTTCTCCTGTTCTGAGATACTGAGCCATCTGTATATATTACCGTGTCTGATGACCTACAGTGAAAGCAGCTTTATCTACTTAAACAATATTTGCATAAAAACTTTCACTAGTCCCGTTTCTATATAGCCTGAATTAAGAATCCATGACATGAACGACATGAAGAAAATACTAACACAAGTGAGGAAAATAACAGTATTCTGCCTGTTTATAGTATCCTGCCTGTTTATAGAGCCAGTATTGCTATATTATTATACAGCGTGGACACACAACAGAATTATGAAAAAGAAACTGGAAGCAACAGAGATGTGATTTTGAAGAAAGATGCAGCATTATACTCTGGACAGACAGAAAGACAAACGAAGTGGTCCTTAGAGAAGTTTCAGAACAAATAAGGCTAGTTACAGTGATAATAAAAAAAATAGAAATCTCAAAATGTCTTGGAAATATCATGATAAAGATAGCAAATGCCGTAGGGGATGAAGCGTTATAGACCTCATTATGCTGGGCCATCAGCGTATGAAGTAGGGTGGCCAGTTCCTTTCCTCGCTGCCTTTCCTTCCCAGATTTTCTCTAGTACCCATTTTACGAGGCTGGGTCGACCTCGGGGCCGTATTGGTCGGAAAAAAATCCCGCTCAGATGGGGATTCGAACCCTCGACCATTCGGTTGCTAGACGAGTGCAAGGGATATACAAATGACTGACTGATTGACAGGTGCCGTTTAACTGAAGAGAAATTTCCTTTTTCTGCCATCCTAGTACTCTCTTTAGGAAAATGTACAATAATTAATCACTCGTAATGTTAGATCTTTTCTTTCCTTTTAGTGGAAGAAGGGCAGTAGTCCAAATTCCCGTCCTCGGTCAAAGGAGTCCATATAACAATTTCCATTACTTATTTCCCCTTTTAGTTTTTTGCAGTTTAAATGCCCTTGTTTATGCCTCAGTCCAGGTTGTACCGTTTCACAAGGTCATCTCAGGCATCATCTCAGTGCTTATCAATATCGCCCTCGATTACTCGCACATAGAATTCACAAAATGACTTACGTCTCCAATACGTGTACTCGTGAATTTATTACTATTTTTAATATGACACTTACCCGAAACTTCAAACACATTCCGACCCAGGAGACCTTACAAAGGAAATTCACATTGACATGGACAACACATCACACCGAACACATATACATATACAAGATCTGCCCCAGCCTCCATGAATTGCAACATAATTCATATCTTAAAATATAGCGATCATATCTCGACCCACTCGTTCCGACATGCAACGTTGGATCCATTTCTTTATCGCCATCACATCTTCCTCGCTCTTACTTAAACCAAACGATCTTCGCCACTACACCTGGGATCGTCGACCCCCGTGGATGCGAAGCCGTACTTCGTGTACTATGAGGGTCATACTGAAAGTCTCGAGCAAAAATCTTTTAAAAATCAGAATTTATAGATAAAGAAAATGTAAATGTATCACCTTTATGTGCATCCTTTTATTCATTTTTCAACATAATCTCCATTTCGATGCACACATCGTCCCATCGCTCTGCAAGTCTGAAAATACTCTCCCTGTAGAATTCCGTTCCAGCTGACTGACAGCACAGATACACTGCTTTCTGGACGTTCTCTCCTGTGTCGTAGTGATGACCTCGCATTTGCTCTTTCACAAAACCGAAAAGATGGTAATCACTGGGTGCCAGGTCGGGGCTATAGGCAGGGTGTGGAAGAATTTCTCAACGTATTTTCCGAATTCCTCAGTTCTTTAGTCAACAGACGTGGGACCCAGCGGGCACAAACTTTTCTACAGCTTAGGCTTTCAATCATTTCCTGTACTGCATTATGTCCTATTCCAAGATTTACAGCGATTTCAGATACTGTGACACGTCTGTCTTGTTTAATGATATCGTCAACCCTTTCCAGTGGAGGCAGTTCGAGGGCGACCGCTGCGAGGCATATCTTGGATGCTCATGTTTCCATCTTTGAAATGTTTCACCCACCTCCTAACACTGCTAGCGTCCATACACACATCTCCATAAGCAAGTTGAAGTCTTTGGTGAATTTCAGCAGCGGGAATTTCCTCTTTAACGAGGAACTCAATAACAGCGTGTTGACGAAACGAAACTTCAGCACCCGCCATTTTATTTATGCTCCTCGTGGTCACGTGACCCATGTTGGTGACGTCATGTGACAAAATGAAGTGCAGAGAATGTAGATTAAGGTGATACATTTATATTTCCTCACTCTATAAATTCTGATTTTAAAAACAATTTTGCTTACGACTTTCGGTATGATACTCGTACTAAGCACGTGTTCTACCCACACACTGCACTGTGCTAGTATGTGTGTGTATGTGTGTGTATGTGTGCAGCTAACTGACTTGAAGTAACGAAGTGAATATTCTTCATTCGCTGTTACAGACGTCACTTTTTACCTAGCAGACGTTAATTGGACTGCTACACCAGTAACACAACAGACGTTACACTGCTATACACCGTGTAACAATAACATCAAGGACAAACAACCACTACAAATCCGTACACGAACATGGCCACTTACATGTAATCAACTCACTCAACACAGTTGACGCTCAACATGAATCCAGTTATCACAGGATTCAACAGTTACAAATAATGGACAAAAGTTTAATGACGAATTCCCTTTTGTTAAATGTGTGTTGTAAAATTGATGTGGTGTGTACACTGATGGAAACAATTATAATGAGAACAGAACAATTGTCTGGGCGATTAACATCGCCATGGGACCTTCAAACTAACATACACCATCAAAAAACTTGCTAACCTCATATATACTAAAAAACTCCAAACATAACCCTCCAATCAAGAACCACATATTGTCCTAAAAAAGACAGTCAAACTTGCAACACTATATACTAACTCTACAACCCTTTTTTTTTCCTAAAAAGGACAACGCAAAACACAACTCTCTACCCAGTGACTCGTGACAAATTTTGTCATAAGAAGGACAAAATGTATGAACTAGGAAAAAAGTAGCAAAGTTTTATTAATTATGGAGCTCGCTAATTAATTAATAAACCTGTTCCTACTGTTTTCCTAGTTCATACATTTTGTTATCACAGCGTTATTGCAGTGGTTTTGTGTATAGTTATATACTTGTACAATAATTATTCGTGTGTTACAATTACCAAAACTACACTGTGACTTAAACACACATTTGTCCTAACAAGGACAATCAACTACAAAACTTACATGACGAACCAAGTCCTAACAAGCAACCTTTCCAGAGGAAAACTCACACAGGACCTGTCTCTGCCACATATAGAAAAACCTGAACTCATTCATACGTCCCATCATCCGAGATCCTGTGACAATCGGAACACGGAGATAGCTCTTTCCGTGCTCGCATAAACAGGTGAGTTGTGGTCTACAACGTTTTGACCACAGCAACAGAGTTTCTCACACACAAAAAAATATGTAACAGAATGTTACACATGACATTAATATCATAAATTTCCAATCAAAGCAATAAAAGAGAATAGAAAGGCACGTAAAGTCATCCAGAAGTAGAATCAAAGGTTCCTTGGCTTCCACGACAAATCGTACAGCAACCCAGACCTAATTCATGCCAGATAGGACGTGGGCTGCTTACCTCGTTCCGACAAAAATATAATTATTGACACAACACAATCCTGAAGAAAGGATTAAGTGAAGAAAAAAAAGAAGAATATTCCCCAGTTCGCCTGGGGGGGGGGGGGGGCAGCCTACCACAGTTGTAACTTCCACCTTATACGTCACGTCCTTCTCGCGCAGACTATAGGAACATCTTGGCAGACATGTCTGGAAGGAAGTTCGAGACCTCTCTCAGCGTCCCACTCCACAATTTATTGTCGATAGTTTGAGCAGCCTAGTACCTGCATAGAAGATGACGGATGGACTGACGAAGTGACACAGAGAAAGAACTCCGGAAAAGTATGACCACCAAATCCTCGTCGGCATGGAACTGGACGGACGGTGAGACATAGATAGACGGACGGTGAGACATAGATAGATAGATAGATAGATAGATAGATAGATAGATATAGATAGATAGATAGATAGATAGATAGATAGATAGAACATGCTGGTTATCTACTGAAATCAACGTTTGCGAATCAACACGCAGAACTGTTAGATACTTTACTACACCCAAGATTTACCCATGGCCGTCCTTTCTCAAGCTAAAGATCGCCAGAGAGTCTGATTTTCTCTGCCTTCTGTACTCGCTCTACCTGTCTTCGTCACTTTTCCTTGTTTATATTTTGATGGATAGAGTCACGAACGTTTTCCTTGCGTACAAGTTTTATGCATTGTATCTGAAACACTCCAAGCCCCTTAAGTAAACATTGATGGTCTTATTTACATTCTTTAAACGTCTGCGTGTCAAGCGATGCAGGAGAAGATAGAGGAAATCGTTCTATTTTTAAGGACTTTTTTAAAAAAATCAACAAATGACACGACAGGAAAGGTTCAAAGCCCAGGTTTTCTCCGGAAATGGGAATAATTCCCCTAGAAATGTGGTACAGCAGAATGTGTTACTTCCTCTAGAAACGTGGTGCAACAGAGTGTGTTACTTCCCTAAGAAAAAGGTACAGCAGTGTGTTACTTATCTTTGAAATGTGGTACAGCAGAGTGTGTTACTTCCCCTAGAAATGTGGTACAGCAGAGTGTGTATGATTGGTCTGGAGAAATAGTAGACAAACCACACGAGAGAAGTTAACAAGAGTATGACTGGGACTGGAACCACGGCTCTAGCAGGACGAGCAACCGCCTAGCTCTATAAGGGAATACACGTCTCGTTATTTTCATTTCGGTGAGAGTTATGAAATGTAGAAAAAGGCCACATTATTTTCCTTGTCACAATCAGTTTCTTGAATATAAACTCGTTTACGTGGACATTTTACTTGCTGGGATTTAGGAAGCTCTGGAATATATGACATGTTTTATATGTAAAGTGTGCCGTGAACAAATTCCCAAAACATGTATTACGTTTCTTACGTCAGTTTCGTTTATTTCAGAAACATTGCTTCCAAAAAGGCCTGCCAATCTAGTGACATGCAGAAAAGCTATCTCGCCCTGCTCACGTGCATGCGCATCAAGTCGAAACCTCTCTGACTTCTTGTCGATTTCATGGAGAAGTTTCATCAGCATACAAAAACCATTTTCTAGTTCCCCAACAATAATATTCTCTGCGTGAACTCTGGTTCTCATAGCAACCAAACTTCTCCTTGCGTGATTTAACACATCTTACCAAAAATAACTGCGTGAGATGAATAAGATGATTTTTATTGGGGGAGGGGGGGGGAGGAGATCTGTATGATTTCATTATGTAAAAAAAGAGAGTGGAAAGCATGCCAAGAATTAACTATATGTTACAGTCACCATGTTCTTGATGAGACAAGTAGATATTCATGTCCAGTGAATATACCGCATTATGTGCTGTGCTACAGCGTCGACGATCATGTTTCTCCATCTTGTACGATCCTTGGTGTTTCTGTTCAGTTAGTCTGGGTATCGGCCGGCCTGGGTCAAACTGAACTCTTCACTGGTCTGGAGCACTGTTCCCTCTAAGCTGTGCGGCCGCGCTCGAAAAAAAAAGTCAAACCGGGCAGAAAAGTTTTGGAGGCCGCGCAAAAAGAAAAATGAAACCGCTCCTTTTATTTTCCAGTTCCCAGATGTTACTCCGTGCTATAACTGTCATCAATAAAAATACAGTGATGGTACATGTTTTTTCTTTTACTGTTTCTTTCTTGTTGAGATATGACTTTCGGATCGGATGCTTCAACTGGTCTTTTATCGCGTAGTTTCGGTAGTCCTGTAGCAGAATCACTGAAGAAGTAAACAATGAAATCATCATTACAATTAACTAAATACTGGTAACTGAAAAGTACAGCAGGTTTAACCTGTTCTTAAATGCACAGGTCTTTACATTGTGTATATATATATATATATATATATATATATATATATATTCACGCCCATTTGCATACACAATATTTTTTTTTGCACATGAGCTGAATATTTCGCACACAGACCGCATAGCCTTAGAGGGAACATTGATCAGGAGGTGTGGTTTATTTTGTCAGGGGGTGTAGGTTAGTCGGTGCTCCATGAGGGAAGACTCTGTTCCCGTTGGTCTGGATGTTCTGTTTTAGGATGTGATAAGTGCCTTGACAGTGTTTGTGAAGAAATGTAAGTAAATAAACAAGTGCCGTCTTGTGCTATCAGTCGTGGTGTCGAAATCTTGGAGATGATCCCGACGTCTCAGCCGATTCATGTTGTGTTAAATGTTAAATATCTATGTTGAGTGAGTAAGGGAACTAAAGTAAGCATGTTGAGTGAGTAAGGGAACTAAAGTAAGCAATTTTTTGTTTGTGTTTTCAGAGTAAGTCATTAATTATGCAGAGATGTCGCCAAGCAGCAGTCAGTATTTGTTTTTGTTCCTGTATTTGCGGCAGACCGCGTGAAACTCTGAAGAGGACATTATTAAGAGAGGCCAAATTAACAGGCATAAAAATCCTTTGATGAGGTTGAAAGACTCGCCGAAGACAGGAAAAATTGGCGAACTACTTTGAGAGCCCCATGTGACGTTTAACGGCACGGGAAGGATGTAAGATATAAGATAAGATTTGCTTGAGTGGGTCAGGAAATTCAGTCATATATAGCGTAACTGAGCAGAAGGAAGTTATTTATGTTATGGTTACGGAGTCACAAATCTGTGACAGATGTGTGATTCTGATTCTTGTTTTATAGTGCGGAGTAAAGACTGCAGCTGTTACATAGCGGAGAGTTCTATGTAATAATGTTTGATGTCCCTTATATGTGTGGGGCGTGATATGGTTTGTTGCTTTTTTAAATTCATTTATTTCATCCTTTTGTTTGGTGGCTGTCCACATCATAATCATGACATTGCATTTTGTGTCAAGAATCATGGACAATCATTGTTATGATGTGCATTTGTTTTCCACGCGCTACATTTTATTGTCTCGGCGTTCATTATGTCAACAATCATTAAAACCTCACATCTTCATGTATGAACTGGAACTGTTATTTTGATTTTGGATTGCTTATTTAAGTCAGTATGTAATCTTGTCCATAAGTGTTCTTTGCTATGTCAAGATTAAATCAACCGTGAAAGGAGGGAAATAACGGAGCTAATATAACCACCGTAACCAGGGCAACCTCGAGGTGTTTTCTCTACTAGGGGAGGATTTTTTTTTAACCTGGGAATGATCAGGCATCCCTTATATAAAGGAGAAAATAACATATAACTGTGACTTATTTTAGTTCTGTAGTACAAAGTCTGAGTTCGCTAACTTAACTTACTAAGCATCAAAATTTTCCATTTCCGATCAGTTCTAATTCTTTTATTTGTTCATCAAACCTGACTATTCTACTAGGATATTTTTCCTCTTGAATTCTACAGTCAGTACTAAGTTCTCTAACTTCTATCTTCTTATAAATTTAACGAGGTTCCACTGTTCTGAAACGTCTCTGAGAACCTCTCCATTTGTTTTTTTCTATCTGTCCGGGGTATTTGCTGTATCTCTCTAAAAAAAAACCGCACCCCTGTTACTTCCCGTTTCTTTATAATCTTTTTATTAACTGTCCAAGTTAACTGTCTACAACCATATAGCAATACTGGCTCTGTATACGTAGCACTGTAATATATAGCACGGTAATATATAACACTGTAATACTGTTTTCCTCACTTTTAAGGGTATCTTATGTGTTAGTATCTTCTCTGTGTCATAAAAAGCTGCTTTTGCCTTACTTTTTTGTGATTTTTATTTCACTTGTTCACATGCCAGCAGCTATTATTCTTGTTTCGAGATAACTGACTTTATTCTCTTGTCAGTGCTGTCCTGTTTTCATACATTTGTGAAGCATGATTTGATAAGAGAGTGAAGGTGTGGCTGCAGTTTCCATCTGACTTTTGCTTAATTTGTATGCGGTTTTCGTCGCTGACCTTCGTCTAAAGAGGCTCACCCGCGAGGCCGCAGATCCAGTGTGGCTCTCCAAATGACCCCACTCAATACAAGTTTATCTGGACAACTGACAGCAAAATGTCTAATGAGAAATGAATGAGTTAAAAAAAAAATAATTAATCCTGAAAAATGACAGCTCCTTCAATTTTATTTCCTCAAAGAGATTAAATGACAGCGAAAGCAACATGGCTACAGTCTACCAGCATAAAATTACAGAGTTTTGTAAAGGAATGTTTGCCTGATGCGAAATATCAAAGATCAGACCGTGAATTATTATTAAAATGCAAAAATAGGTAAGAAATACCAGAAAGTGACGGCATAGAAGAACTCAAAATCTTAATGCAGCCGGGAAAGATAAGAGCTTAAAGCTCATTAGAATCGTAAGAGAATCTGCAACTTGCAAATTATAGCCCACGGCAGAGAAGTGAACAAAATGAAAGAGGGATCAAATAACACATGTAGCATTGTCGAGAAAATAGAACGGAAGAAATGATGGGTCTCTGACTCATAGAGTTTGGTGATCATAACATTAAACAAAAGCCCATTAATATCTTTTAGTCTTAGACCAAACCTTCTCTCTCTCTCTCTCTCTCTCACACACACACACCCACACACACACACACACTGTGGATGCAATCTTCACTGGTGAGGTTAGCAGAAATGTCTATAGTTTAAAGTTTAGACAAAACGTTTCCAAGAACAAACAGAAATGGATAGAAGCTACACTTCTCCTCTATAATACAGGCTGCTGGTGATGACTCCTGCTGTCATCAGACAGCTGCCGAGTTGGTAGACATCGATAATAAAGAAACAAGAACTTTCACAGTCATCACCATGACTCTCACCACTGTAATCACAACCAAGGCAGTCAAAATGCACCTCTGCTAGAAAACACTGAATTAAAATTAATTCATGTCCTCTAACATAATTTATATGTGCAAGCTTTTTTTCTCAGTTGTCGACTGTTTTTGTGCGAAAAAATCAAACGCCAAAACTGCTAGTGTTATATTTTGCTGTCAAGTAAAGATGCCCCCCCCCCCTCATATCTGCACAGCAACGCTGTCCTTGCTGCAGTAACGTGGACAGTTTGTTGCTAGTAACGTGGACAGTTTGCTGCTAGTAACGTGGCGGTTTGCTGCAGTAGTTGGTCTGTTTGTCTTCATATAGGATTTTACTGTAACAGAACATGGGACAACATTCTGTGCTGGGGCGACACTCCTGCCGGGCAAGTTGCCAGACAGTCATGTCCTGAGTACATCAACGGGTTTGACCGAAGCGGTGAGTATAATTGTTGGGTTTGACCTTATTTGTGAGTACATTCTCTGGGTTTGATCATATTGGTGAGTACATTCTCTGGGTTTGATCATATTGATGAGTACAATCAACTGGTTTAGAATATTAGTGAGTAAAACCAACATGTTTGACCATATTACTGAGTACAATCTCCGGGTTTGGCAATATTACGTATTGAGTAAATTCAACGAGTTTGACTTTATTGATGAGTAAAACTAACGGGTTTGATATTAGTGAGTAAAATCGACCGGTTTGATCATTTTGGTGAGTACAGTCCATCATAAATATTCTGTCTGTCTCCGCTACCACTGCCTTCCAGTCAAGAAGAACTCTCACTTGTGCTAAGAAGAACATGCTGCGATACTCTGTTTCAAGAAACACACAGAACTTGTCAGGAGTGAAGGCAATATGATTCCTAAAACGTTGTAAGAATTTGTTGTACTTTGAAACAGTCTCCAACACAAACACGTAGCTAATACGAGGTAAAACAGGACGCAAAATGCTAACTAACAAACAAGAATGTCAGCATATGAATAAAAATACCATCACCTCATCGGCTAGACCCAATATTTGCATTGGAAGTGTCCACGGAAGACTTGTCAGTTTTTCAAATAGGCCATAGGAGAGACATATAAAAAAACTTGTTTTGACGTATTTGCTTCTTGTTCAAGAAATACCACGTTATTTGAAACTTATTGTATGCTTAAAAGCCTTCCAGCCATATTTGTTAATCAGCGACTTCAGAGTAGCTTCGCTATGAGTCGCAAGGGATGCATCGTTAACAAAAAGCATCTCCACAGTTAGGACTTGCTTATTTTCTGTCTCAGGGCTAAGTTGTTTCAAGTGCTTTGTCTACTATTTTTCAAACGCTAAACATACAAGGCCGTGTTAAATCACTTTAATATGAGAAAGCTTCATTGTTTCTCATTTGAAAAAATGTTTAAGTTAAACGTTGAGTCATCAAACTGTTTGATGACTACCTCCTCGTCGTTGATTTATTTAAATGTGCGGTGTAAGAGAGAAGCAAAGGGCAAAGGTTGGCGAAGGTCATTCAGTAGTTACAGTAAGAGTTCTTCACTCTTAAAGTACCAAAGTTGTCAAGTTTATTAAATGCATTATCAAACGTATCAAGTCTTCTAGTAACAATACTAATGCCTACTAGCTGAAGTAATAATAAATGTAAAGTCTACTAATTACAGTACTAAGATTTACAAGCTAAACTAATAGAAATTGTAAAGTCTACTAGATACAAACATCAAACGTAGCAAAACTGTTTCCGTGGTAGGGCGTAATGCCCCTTGATATTCAGTTTATTTCCTTTCCAAAGACTGCAATGAAAGACCGAAGGATGTCGAGGCTGACATTGCATTCGTGTCTGAGGAGTATACAAGAGCCAAAATTAAGGACGAGAAGACACAGGAATAAAAGGACTGAATCTTGCAACATGAACATTGCTGTTAATGTGACCAATTGTAAATCTAATATTAACAGAAAAAGTAATGAGAGTAGTTGTTTAGCAACAATTTTCTTGCTTGAGAACTGTATTATGAGGCGAGAAATGCCATTATTACTAAAATATAAAAATCTGTTTCATCAGAATATTAAACATTTAAGTTGTCTAGAGTTACCTTGTTACTAGAAACTACCAAATTGAAGACGATGTTTGTGAAGTTCTGTGCAAACCCGCATAGTACTCTGCAGCGCTGAACATTGATATTATGCCAGAAAAGTTAAAAAGAAAATCATACCCTATAAAAGATGTATATGAAAGTGTATATACAAATGATCATAGTTCATGGCAAGTCCAAAATTACAACTTAAATTGAAAAGAAAATTAACGAGTACATTTTAGGACGAGTTAAGATCTTGTGCGTGCAGGCGTAGCAAGGCACAGAAAGGCATCTTGGAGGGTAAGTCCAAAGGTAAAGACCACAAAGTTTCAGAAGTGGCACTGTGGAGATCTTTAACATGGCCTAGCGAGGCATCAAGATAAGAGACTCGAAATTTACTGCAATCAACATTTACCATGAAACTAGCAAAGGAGGTCCTTGCAGTCATTACAGTCGTATTACAGTCATTACAGTCGCAAGTGCGAACTCTTTATCCATTCATGCAGTCTAAAACAGCCGCTAGCATCAGATCTATCTTGTAAAATTCATGTATAAAGAGATAATATACAAGTTCAAATGATAGAAATGGACAAGGCTGTAATAAACAGCAAAAAAAAAAAAAAACGGACAAGAACGAACGGACGAGCTTCATTTTCAAAGAGCGCTGCAGACCCATGTGATATTCTTTGCCTTCATTTCCCATTTTTCAGCCTGTCGCTAGCATTCATAACATCCAAAGACAGCCAGAATATCTATACAATGTACATCAAGTTCGCCGAGGTTACAAAATCTTGTTTTGGATGGAGAAATATGTTATGTGAACTCTGTTTTAGGAACCAAAGAAACCCTGTCAGTGATAAAAGCCCTTCACACCGTACTTAGAGATGCTTTCCAAGTAATCCTGTCAACGTCATGTCAAAACATTCACCATGGGACTGAAAACTTTTTTCCACATTTGAAAACCCATGTACAAAAGGGAAGAAAGAATTCAATAGCGATTTGCATTCTTAGAACAGTCCAGATGCTGTAGACCAATAGCATCAAAGACAATTTGGAGAGAGTCATTTTCTGATTGGACGGAATGAATGCTGAACTCTGTCCAATTCAAGGAAAATAAACTAGAACTTTGTTGGCGGTGTATTGTAGAGCTGTATTTATTTTAAATTTCGGGAGATTTTGTTGGCGTAATATTGTCTGTTCCAATTAACTGGACCTTCTGTAGGATAGGTAAGGAAATGGAACTGTCATTGTTTTTCTTTCATAAACACACAAGTCCAGCTTGACAGTCTAACCCAAGACAATGGCAGTTGTTCTTTTAAGAAATGAGAGATTAGTTCTTTCCATCTTTTTTTTTTTCATTGAGTCTGTCCGATTTCATCAAATCAATGGGGAATCTATACTAGTCGCCATTAAAACCGAATCGCTCGATCGAACTATTACGAAGCGTGAAATGCTTATGCACGAGAATGATTTTCAAGTTCCTATTGCGTGGAAGTGTGGCAGACTTTTTCCGTGCCTTTCGTCGCTATAGTATCGCTTCCTGTTTTCCGACATGCTACGTATCATCACTATAGTGACGCTTGGTTTGTTTTATTAAAAAAACCGGTGTAACATTTAGATTGTACATATTTCGTTCGCGTTTCCGGTGACACTTTTCAAAATGGTGAAAGAGTGCTTAGTTACGAGCGACGCCGAGCGAGAAAAAGGAAGAGAAACATCGAAAATTTTCAATTTTTGATGATGTAGATTGGGGTATTGACATGGCCTGTGACCACCCCACTGCTCTTGAATGTATCCCAAGTAGATATAGACATATTTAGATGACTGGAGAAGTAGTTAGGAGGTTATTTCAGACATTAATTTAGCGAGAATGCAACATAGAATCACAATACGGGAACGACAAGTAGATCTAGACATCTCAGATGGTAAGTAGTGTAGATCTAGACCTAGCCAATGGCGAGCTGGCCACAATCATTGTCTAAAAACATCACATTACTTCTTTTTTCCTAAAAAAAACTCTGCATTTATAAAATCTTCATACATTTAGTTATATTTTGAAACACAATAAGTACACGGAAGTGCATGGAAATACTATTTTCCATTCCATTTTACAAATATACTCCCTAAACAGATCAAGACCCGCGGTTTTTGTGTGGCACTGACAGGAACGTCCGGGTTTTTTTTTCTGGGCACGGGAAGAGTTAATATAGTGACAGTTTCCCTGGGATATGACGTTTACTTTAAACTTGGCGACCAGTACGTGCAAATCAGCTTTTTCTTAATTTAGGGCCTTATTAAAAATCGAATGACGTTTGTCAAACACATTAGGCAAGTTTAAGCAAATAAAAGGTCATCATCTTTTTTTTTTCATCGAAAGGAAGTCTGTTAAGGTTTTTTGTCTTACGCTGATTGTTGTCTCAAGAGAGATAGCAAGCCGTTGTTATGCTCAGCAGTGAAACAACGACGAGATGTTGCTAGATATTTTCCTTGTAATCATTCGACTATGGTGAGGCTGAAACAGAGATTTCAAGCAACGGGTACCATGAATGACCTTGCCAGCCCTGGTTAACCTCGTGTGCCAACACGGGCTCAAGATCTCCACTTGCTAACGATACATCTGTGCAACTGTTTCCAAAACAGCAACTTAGGCAGCAGCGACACATACGCCTGGCACTGTGCGAAGCGTGAGACGCTGATCCCAAGGGTCACACATGGAGTTAATGATGGCTGCGACTTCATGACAATGAGTGTACATTTTACTTTTATACCAAAGGTAGATAACTGCGTATGGGCCGCTTCTGAAGTGTGTTACATTTAAGGACACAGCAAATTTGTGTCAGGAAATGGATGAGAAATGTGAAATCAATGGTTTTATGTATTTTAAATCTAGTACAACGACTTACGGCAAAAAAAAATGTGGTGCGTTTTTAATGGCAGGTAGTATAGTTACCTAAAATTCCGTCCTAATGAAGTCTTGTAAGCAAAGTGCTATTTCTTTTCTATAGTTGCACCTGTCTCCAAATGATTATATGAACTTTAATTTCAATGCTATAGTCACCAATTTTGGACACATTAAACGTCATGATAATCTAGAGAAAACCGTCTTGGAAGGATGCATAATGAGAAAAAGAAAGAGAGAAAGACCAAGGCGAAGATGGTTGCAAGTCATCGTTGATGATCTGCAAATGGATGCATCAGCAGAAGGCCATCTTGCTCACAACCGAGAAGCCTACAGGAGTGCTGTTTGGGAGGCAAAGTTCCACAAGGGACATGCAAATAAATGAGTGAATCATCAATTAATCAAAATTTCATGTAAAATACACAGTTTTTTGCTCTCTTTGTTTCGCTAATAGCACCCGCGAGTTATGTTACAGCTTAGAGCTTGTCTTTACATGCCAACAGCGTAAAAACTTGTTATTTATTTAGTTTACACAGTTATATAGAGCGTGTAGTTCTGAGTTTTAATACGAGTACACTCCAAAACGTACAACGATTTTAAAGACATTCAGTTACTGACCTGCGCTGTTCCCTGTCAGTCTATAAAATCGGTGGAAATTTCTTTGATTCCAAAAGTTCAATGGCGGGTTGAAATGTTTTGGATCAGTTTTAGTTTTCTTTTTTTTTTCTGAAAAAAAAGGTTGAGTTTATGAAGTAAAACAAAACAAACTTGTTTAACTACGCTACATAATTAGCCTTCCATGCAGCGCCCTCTACAAACTTGATACATTTCCTCCAATTAGTTTGTTTAGTCTGTCATTTAGATCTTCTTCTTCATCGTACACTTCAACCAGCAAGATCGCCCAGTGTTGCTACTGATTTACTTCTGTGGTTCTCGAGAGGAGTCTCATTTAGGATGGAGGCTCAGAGCATCAAGGGGCTTGGGCCTATATTCTGTGCTGGGTCACAGAGGCGGAATTGCGTGACACTGTTGTTTTCGTTGCACCAGAGAGCTTCTAGTTGGACTTTCGTCAATGGAACTTCGACGTGGTTTGGATATGAAATCCGCTGGGTGAGAGGAGGTTGCCAAAACCAGGCTACACTGGTCCAGTGTCTCAGACTTCAGCGTTTGGTGATCGTGGCCGTTACCCTTCCTGGCGGCGACTAGAACGTAGTTTTTGTCGAGGGACGAATCCTCGCCACGTGTCGAGTTTCACCCCTGGGATAAGACGGTTTAGGCATATTGTCCCAGTTCGGGTGTACATAGGACGTAAGCGGCCTCCAGAGCAGAGTTGCCGTAATACGGGCAGCCTTCACCGCGAGACTACTGGCCATACCGATTAAACTTCACGTAAGCCTTTCCATCACTTTTCTTACGCAGAGCCGCTTGGCAACCCTAATCGCATCTTTCTTCAGTGGCCGGGAGGAGTTTCACCCCACGCACGGCAGCAGAAGAATCTCTTCATCCGCTTGTCATTTAGATAAAATTAATAATGCTATTTTCTAGTTCATTGCTTCAGCTGTGTTAAATTTTGTCATTGGGGTGCTTTCTTTCAGCGTGGGAATCATGTAGTAACCCACGGGGGGTAAGTCTGAGCTGTAAAGAGGGCATGGTAGCAATGGAGAATCAGATGCTCTTTGGTGAAAACTCTGAAGGCTACTGAACTCGCTCGACTCGACTAATATCCGCTTTGATCCATCACAAGCAGGATATTGATGTAAGGAAAACGAAGTATAGTAGTTAGCATACAAGAAATGATTGGCTGGCCAACAAAATGTAACCAGGCAAGTAAGAAGGCGTGTTCCTCTCTATTGTCCAAACGTTGGAAGGATGGAATGCATCTTCCCTGAACCATGATGAATTATATAAATACACTCTAGGCCAGAATTTTTCACTGGAAGCAAAATTTTCATTCTGTCCTCGTACTCATTTGTCTCAAATACATTCTCATTATTCCGTCTGTTAGATCGATCTATGAAACAATGATGTAGAAATAAAGTGTTATGTTACACACATGACACAAGGAATCACAGAAATATAGTGTTACGTTACACACAGGTCACAAGGAACCATAGCAACACAATGTTATGTTACACACAGGACACAAGCAATCATAGAAACACAATGTTATGTTATACACAGGACACAAGCAATCATAGAAACGCAGTGTTATGTTACACGCATGACACAAGAAATCATAGAAACGCAGTGTTATGTTACACGCAGGACACAAGCAATCATAGAAACACTAAGTTATGTTACACACAAGGAATCATTTGACTCTGCTCATTGATTTCTGCCCACTTCTTTCAGAGTACGCGACGCGCCACTGTACAGAAAACGGAACATGGTGGGTCCATCCTGCCAAGAATTCGCCATGGTCAAATTACAGCCTCTGTATGAAGTCCCAGAAGAAGGAGATTCCTCATCTCATTCAGGTATTGATCTCAAGACCTCACCATCTAAACCAGCTCGTTGTTGTTTTCGAGTGTGTGTTTGAAGTTTGGTTTATTCTTTTCTGTTTTCAACTTCTATATTCGAGTAATGAAGTTCATTTATCCAGAAAAAGTATCCGGTGTCCCTCATTCTTTCCAGGCATAAGGAAGTTACGTCGACGCATGAAACACAGATTATTACTTTTCCTATAGATTGTATTATTTTTTATTTTAATCCCATTGTCATGGATTCACCTAGGTGATATGGCGTTAGTGCCCATATTTTCCTTGACCTGTCAGCACACTAGAAGATAATGTGGCCTGACTTTACTTCCTCAGCTCTAGAAGAAGCCAGGCACACACTTCTACAGCTGAGTGACTGGTGCACCATCAGCCGGATTCGAACTCCCAACCTTTACCACGAGAGACTACTTCACTGACCACTCCGCCATCAAGCCCTCCCCCCATAAACTGTATTAAGAAAACAAAAGCGTTCGTCGATCTTTTTCTCTCCCCCCCCCCCCCCCCCCCCCCAGTGATCTATAACACTCTGTAATTGTTTGTAATGTCTTCCTTTCGTGAACTTCTGAAAACAGGGTCTCTACTTTCATATTCAAATGACTTGGACAGGACCTTTCATAGAACTCAAGCCTCAGTGAGATTTTGTTCTATAAACAGCATTGGAGGCAGAACACTGCCTCACTTCATCAGAACACTTCCTCTGTGTCATGTTTGCTTGGCGACTGAAGATTGTTGTGCCGCCTTGGAATCTGAGAGCTCTAAACTTTGCTTCATTATCTGGGAGGGCATTAACTTAATGTTTAAAAAATCTATGCCAAAGATGTTATGACAGTCATTATCGCCAAAAAACGTCATTATTTTCAGTACATTACAGGGGTAGATTAGTCGAGTCTCGTAGCATTTAAACAAGAAGGATGAAGTACATTTTAAAAAAATCGTGTGTTTCTTTTTAACAAAATATGCCCAGCTAAGTCGGGCAAGTGTTATTTCTCTGAGGATTTGGTACCGACCTGCTTGTCGTTTGTTGAGACAAAAAATTTGGCGTGCTTATAAAAATGACATTCACAAGAAAAAAGTTCCCATCTTTGGTCCCTGGTGTTAGTGGCTGATGAGTTAAAACTAGAATATTAGTTTTTTTTAATGATTAGACAGGTATTATTTAGCTGAGTTTAGGGTCTCTCTTAAATCAAACTTTCGTAGGAAAGGATTTTCGTATAAACAGATAAAGATTTTACAGCGTATTGTCATGAGCATTTATTTGCATGAAAAGTTCATTTTCATTGAATTCCTAAGGTTCACAAAATATTATTCCATTTCTTGGTCTTCCAGAGCTTTTAAGATTCTGAATCCTCTGTCTAAATTCTAAGTAGCTTTTCTATTTTCAGATATTCCAGTTTTTAGACTAAATGCTTGAGCAGAAATGTCAGAATTTAGACAAAACAAAAGCAGGAAGATCAAATCTCTAGCATTTCACAATCGAAGAGCGGGGTATGAGCTGCCGAGGAATAGAGGGATGGAGGCTAGCAGAAAACGGCCCTTTACACACAGCGCCCTCAGTGAAAATGATGAAATCTCTGATCACAGTTATTTATATTTCTGATCTTATAAACAGTACAGTAAATGTACGCTTACCAACACTAGTCTAAAGAGGCGAACTTGAAGCTGGCGAGTAACAGCTGCTGTGGGTCTTGATAAGAATCATCTTGTCGAGCAGCTCCTCTCATGGCTGACTTTGCCAATGCCGAATTTGGTTGGATTATCTATCCATGTTGAATCTTTATAGTCTGACCTGTGGTGAATCCGGATAATCTACTCATCTTGAATCTTTATAATCTGATCTGTGCTGAATCTGGATAATCTACTCATGTTGAATCTTTATAGTCTAACCTGTGTTGAATCTGGATAATCTATCCACGTTGAATCTTTATAATCTACTCTTTCTTGAATCTGGATAATCTACCCATAATGAGTCTGGATAATCTACCCGTTTTTAATTGTTATAATCTACCCATGTTGAATCTGGATAATCTAGTCATGTTGAATCTTGGCAATCTACACATGTTGAATCTTGGCAATCTACACATGTTGAATTTTTATACTCTAACCTTTGTTGAATCTGGATAATCTATCCATGTTGAATCTGAATAATCTGCCCATGTTGAATCTGGATAATCTACCGCAGTAACAGGCCGTGATATTTTTATCGCAAGGTCAATTCTCCCTGCGCCTGTGTCTTCTAACTTGAAGTTTGATCTTCAAATAATGCTAAGCCCTTGTACAGAGTTTCTCTCCACTTGACTCGATCTTTGACTTGACTAAAAAAAAAACAAACTAAAATAAATAAATAAATTTGGGGACTTTCTGTGAACCGTAACTGAAGGTTTGAATAATACATCAAAATCTCGATTAGCAGGAATAATGGATTCCGTCCGGTGGTCGCATTTATACAAAAATGTAGTAATTGGTTTGAGCTAATTAAAGATCTTCAATGAACCATCTTAAGCGATTTTTTTCCATTTTATTTCAAATGCAGTTCAACAACAACGAATATGGGAGAATATATATCTTGTTGAAGTTATTTAAAATATTAAATGAGTTGTGGAAGATTTGAAACAAAATTTAAATAAATTTACCTTATTCACTCAGATAAAGACTACATTGACGATACGGGGAAAAACCTATCACAATTTTCATTTAAAAGACGACGCCTAACTGTCTCCTCTTTCATTAAATCTTTCTACACGCGTTGGAGGGTGCAGAGAAACTATATATGGACATATCTGTATGTTAGGTTCGGCATATTTTTGCTGTAAATAATCCAGTAAACTTTTTGTTGTTATTGTTATTTACGCATTTCAAGACGATGATTAACGTTTTTACTGCATTCTGCTTGTCGCATGTATCAACTATTTTTAAGTAATCTGGAGGAAGAACGAATTTAAAACTGGATTTTACTTCTAAAAATTATATGGCTTCTTCGACTCGAGACAGCCACTAGTTTCTTGTCTTCTTCGACTTGTGTATCAAAACTGTTTACCAGAAAGTTGCCACAAAAACCCCAGAGTTTAACCTACCCTGGTCAACGTTATGAAAAGTCTACATTTTAAAGAACACAGGTCCTATCAATGTTCTGAGTCACACTAACACCGGTAGTCCTACACGCTAGTGCCAGGGAAAACAGTTTCTGCCTGCAGAGCGAGGAGCATCGGATTAAGATTCACACACTTGTCAGTGATTAAGAAAGAAAATCAAGAAACTGGTTGAAGCTAGGTTCTTAAGGACGGGCTTTAGCTCAAGTCCACACACGGAAGGCAACAACAACAACAACAACAACAACAACAACAAAAGTATTTTTAGCGTTGTCTTGTCTTCTTCTTCTTCTTTACTACGCCTGGAGCTATGAGCTGATGCTCTTTGCAGCTGATGCGGTGAAGATGCTATGGTACAGCGTCGTGTGGGACTCAGAGCAGAGTTATGGTGATTATTTTTGCAGTCTCTGAGTAGAGCTAATATAAGCCCGGAGGCATACAGTGCTGTGTATCCCTTCACTGGGACTATGGCAATCATTATCCTGTTAGCTAGACCAGGCCGGTTACTGGAGGTAGTAATGGAGATGCATGACAGAGTCTTGGTCAGCTGTGGTGCCAACCTTGAGGCTAAGATGTCAGCTATGAATCGCTGATTGCCAAATTTGACAACTTTGACTCTAAGATGTCCGCAATGAATCGTTGATTGCCAGATTTGACAGCTTTGATGCCAGCCATGTTTATCTCTTGTTATTCTAGCTATATCGTGGAAGCTTTTGCTTTTTTCTGTGACTAAGATTTCTTTTCCCACATGCCTTTGGCTGTACGATCTAAGAACGATAATTCAGTCTAAGTGTTTTCCCTTGTACGTGACTGCCCATTGATGTCGTCACTTTCGAAGCATTAGCGCCGGATACTTTGGCAAAGTGTGTGCTGGATACATGTAACTGTAATCCTTAACCAGGGCCACAGGACAGAAGAGGAGGCATTGCGGAATGTTTTGGAAGAATTTAGCAGGAATTTAATTGAGACCGTCTGCGTCTGTGGTCTAGTGACTAGTTCCAGATTCCAAACATCTATTCGTAATCATGAACAATAAGAGAAGAGAAAGACAGGTCAGTTCAGTGTGTGTCTTAAGTGCTTGTTTAGGCACTGAACACTTTACATATGATCTATCCCCCCCCAACCCCATTCACCATCGCTGAACTTGAACGAAGTGTTCCTTATATCTGAAAGTGAACTTACCACGATATCATTCATCCACACCAACCCCCACCCCCTTGTCGTTTCATACCTAGCCATTCGTTCAGCTCAGCCAGGTGTGCCTCGCCTTGGACGCAAATATTGTCTATGGATTCTCAAACGCGATGGATATCCTGTGTTACAGACTAGGGGACGCAGTAGCACAATATTACCCACACAATCTTTCAGGGGTCAGACCCCACAATCTTTTGGGGGTCGGACCCCAAATCTTTCGGGGCTGAGACCCCACAATCTTTCAGGTCTCAGATCCCACAAACTTTCAGGACTCAGACCCCACAATCTTTCAGGGGTCAGACCTCACAATCTTTCAGGGGTCAGACCTCACAATCTTTCAGGGCTCAGACCCGACAATCCTTCGGGGCTCAGACCCTACAATCTTTCAGGGCTCAGACCCCACAATCTTTCAGGTGTCAGATACCACAATATTTCAGAGGTCAAACCCCACAATCTTTCAAGGCTCAGACCCCACAATCTTTCAGGGCTCAGGCCTCACAATCTTTCATGGCTCAGACCCCACAATCTTTCTGGGCTCAGACCCCACAATCTTTCAGGCCTCAGACCCCACAATATTTCAGGGGTCAAACCACACAATCTTTCAGGGCTCAAGCCTCACAATCTTTCATGGCTCAGACCCCACAATCTTTCAGGTGTCAGACTCCACAATCTTTCAGGTGTCAGACTCCACAATCTTTCAGGTGTCAGACCCCACAATCTTTCAGGTGTCAGACTCCACAGTGTCAGACCTCACAATCTTTCAGGTGTCAAACTCCACAATCTTTCAGGGGTCAGACTCCATAATCTTTCAGAGCTGAGGCCTCACAATCTTTCAGGGGTCCGACCCCACAATCTTTTAGGGCTCAGACCCCACAATCTTTCAAGGCTCAGGCCTCACAATCTTTTAGGGCTCAGACCCCACAATCTTTTAGGGCTCAGACCCCACAATCTTTCAGGGCTCAGACCCCACAGTCTTTCAGGTCTCAGACCCCACAATCTTTCAGGGCTCAGATACTGGTCACTTAGGTCCAGTATATGGTTAATTTACATATTTTAAGCGGGTGGTTCGCTTAGCTAACCTGGGTAAATCAGATACATCCATCCCCTCCCTCTCTTTGAAACCTACCATACAAGTCTTTTAAATTTAAAGACATATTCAAAGATTCACTTTATCACAAACCCTTTCTTTCATGGTGTACTTTGTTTGGATGTTCTTACTGTAGCATCTTAACTGGTAAAAGGAGTTAATGAAAGAGAGGATAATTGTAAAACTTAAATGGAGTTCATGAAAGAGAGGATAATTATAAAACTTAAATGGAGTTCATGAAAGAGAGGATAGTTGTAACACTTAAATGAAGTTCATAAAAAAGAGGATAATTATAAAACTTAAATGGAGTTCATGAAAGAGAGGATAATTGTAAAAGGTAAATGGAGTTCATGAAAGAGAGGATAATTATAAAACTTAAATAGAGTTCATGAAAGAGAGGATAATTGTAAAACTTAAATGTAACTCACTTCAGTCTCGGAACGTGCTAATAACACTTCATAACACATTCCATTACCGTGAGTAAAAACCTTTGTCCCTGTACCGCTGGCTTGGCTACCGTGCTGTAAGGGCGTGTTATGAGAAGAGCTACATGGAAGTAAGGTAAGGTAAGGTTTTTGATCAGGTTTTCATTTGTTACAAGCTCATCTCCACCCAACTCTTCAAATGTCAAACAATTATCTGCCCACCTTTAGTTGTTTAGTTCAGAAATACTATTTGCTGTCTAACTACAGATACAGGCAGTCCTTGAGTTACACTGCGCATCTACAGCGGTTCTTCGCTTTGTGCATAGAGAAGTACACGGTGTATTGTAGACTGTATCTAACATTAGACAGGAACCGGTAATATTATATACTGTGTATCTAACGTTAGACAGGAACTGGTATATTATATACTATGTATCTAACGTTAGATAGGAACCGGTATATTATATACTATGTATCTAACGTTAGATAGGAACCGGTATATTAGAGAGAAAAAGGGAAAAAAGTCAAGGTGGCCATGAGAATTTTGTTTACAATCTTCACTACTTGCTATCACTCAGCTCCTGGAGAATTCTGTGGTAAATACCTCCTATCACAAGTCTGGCCTCAGTATGAGCAAGCATGCCATGCCCGGAAGTGTGTACGGCTTTGGGGCGGAGCGTCCTCGCTCACGTGATCCGAACGCATGAAGATCTACATATATAGTCGAGGAAAGCGTGGCGAGAGGAGAGAGAGTTTGAGAGTATGGCAGGGCCTAGTTTCGTTCCGACTGTGCTTATACGTAGCCACAACCGACTCCTACTGTTTGATAATGTATTGTGGAATCATAACGTGCTGTGGATTATGCCATTCTCGCCGTATATGGGGATTCTCTGATTCCTGGAGATATTCGTTATATATATGTTGGATGGGCACACATCAAGGTCCATCAGTGTTCGTTTGCATAAATATTACTATATCAATGGTATCAGGAGATACCTAACCCGGCAGCAGACAGATGCACAATCAATGATGTGCATAGCACATGGTAATTCCTTCAGATGGGAGGTGAGGCACCTTAGCGGCAGGTATATGTGATAATTCAATGCGTTAGCACAAGGGGGAGATATGTATGATAATTCAGTGCGTTAGCACAAGTGGGAGATATGTGTGATAATTCAGTGCGTTAGCGCAAGGGGATTTACATTGTGATATTCAGTGCATTAGCACAATGGAGATTATGTGGAGTATGAGGAGGGGGGTCATGGCAGCAGTTGTTGCAAGTGCAGAAGTGCAATGGCACCTAGTGATACGGGGAGATGCGAGTTTCATAAGAGCAGCAGTAGCTGCAATGTTAATAATTGCAATGGCACAAATTTATATGAAAGCATGTATATGCTTATGAGGCCCAGGAGAGCCCAGGCCAATTGAGTCCATATGATTTCAGTTGACAGAGTTATACATTATATTGGTGGCATGCTTATTACAATCATGATGATAGGTTTTGATGTCCTGTGTATGCAATGTCTGTTGTGACGTTGATATGGTGTATGTAGCATGGATAACTAAATGTTGATTGATTTGAATTGCTTGACTTGTTTGTCATGTAATTTTGTATGGGTGTGTGTAATATCCTGCATAACTGGCATACAGTATCCTTGGAGGGGAAATCCTGGGTTGTCGGTTAGATGGGTTTCGGGCCTGGCCACCCAGTACGGTAACACATTCGGTCATGAATTGTGGGTTTCAGTTGGCTGAGGTCATATCCCTTCCCCCAATTTCATCCCTAATTGTAGATTTAGTACCCGCTAGGTTTACATCAGATTGTCCATCCGATGCAAAATTCTCATGGCCACCTTGACTTTTTTTCCCTTTTCCTTTCTCTCTCGCTCTCTGTGACGTCATACTTCCTGCCAGTCCTTCAAGGTCACTCGACACGTTCCCCTTACAGTAGTAATAGTAGACGTAGTAGTACTAGTAATAATAGTAGTAACAGTAGTAGTAGTGGTAGTAATAGTAGTAATATAGTAGTAGTAGTAGTAGTAATAGTAGTACTAGTAGTAATAATAATAGTATTACTAGTATTAGTAATAATAGTAATAGTAGTACTAGTAGTAGTAGTAGTAGTAATAGTAGTACTTGTAGTAATAGTAGTAGTAGTAGTAGTAGTAGTAATAGTAGTAGTATTAGTAATAATAGTGATAGTAGTCACTCGACACGTTCCCCTTACAGTAGTAATAGTAGACGTAGTAGTACTAGTAATAATAGTAGTAATAGTAGCAGTGGTGGTAGTAATAATAATAATAGTAGTAGTAGTAGTAGTAGTAGTAGTAGTAGTAGTAGTAGTAGTAGTAGTAGTAGTAGTTAAAGGCAGTTTCTGTTTAAAATAAACGAATGTGAAGTAGATGAATATCGACTATAGTGGGATTTGCCGAGTATAATATTTCACAAAGCATCTTTTCTCTAACGTGAAATAACAGAACACCATAATAAGTTAAGAATTCAGTGTAATAAGAAAATACAAAGAAGCCACAATAGCACAAGCCATCAAAACATAAAAAAATTCCACCATTTGATAAGTGGTAGATGTTTAAAAATAGCAGGGAATTACCCTATTTTGAGGATTGGAATAATCAGATCATTAGTAATCACATAACATCGATTATATTACACACATTACATTTGTCGATGTTCAGCATTTGACAAACAGCACGGGCAGTACGTGTTAGTTCATTAGAAAATTCCGTATGTGAGTGGACTCAGGCCAGTTGTCCAAATTAATCCTGTGAGGTACATCAGGAACTGAACAACAAATGTACATAAAAGGCGGTCTATCTCAGGGTTCCCCAAAATAGCAAGTGTCGACTCCTTAAGGATCTATGTGACTATCCGGTGGGGGGGGGGGGGAGGGGGAAGGTCGATCATTTTCTTCTTCTTCTTCTTCTTTTTGTAGTGCTATTTGTTGGAGTACTATTTTAAAAATTGTTTTCACATAAAATATGTTTTTGTGGTGGGTAGATGAATAATCTGAAGCTTGAGGAGGAGGTCGGTGAGCCGAAGAGTTTGAAGACCCCTGTTCTATTTGTTTGTTGTCTTCACAGGAGCACATTCCGGGCATCAAACTTATGTATACAATTGGGTATTCACTCTCTCTAACAGCTCTGGTCCTTGCTCTGGTCATCATGGTCTACTTCAAGTAAGTGATAATAATTTTCACATATACTTCACGCTATCTGAAAGATATAATCAGTGATTTCCCCACTAACGATCACAAAGGTGCAATATTATTAGACAGCGTCTCCTGTTCTCAGGTTAATTAAAGAGATATTGTTCTAGTTTTTGTTCTATCTCTCTGAAACTGTGCGAAGAATGCTCTTTACAGGCGATATCGTAAAGATCTTTGAAACTCCTCATACTGCCTGAGGGGTGGGGTGGGTTTCTAAAATGTAATTCTATCTTAAATCTGAGTAGCCCCAAATTAATACATACACTAAAGAATATTGTCTCTTTTCTCTGCAATGAATTCGACTGGAGAGTAATTCTGAAAAGTCTTACAGATCGGCAGATCTACCTTGAGGCACTGACAAGGAGGGTTTTTTTTAATACTGAATTTAACACACAAGTCGAGAGACACTCTTAAGATAATTAATTTGGGCTCCGAAAGTAGAAAGGTGTTTAGAAATACAGGACCAGCACTTCCTGTATATTAAGGTTCGTTCTTAAAATGTAAAAATATCAAGTGTATTATTATAAAGCATACAATATTATCGAGCCAATTTTGTTTTATGGATGTCAAGCATGGTCCATGAATAAGAGAGTTCAGCGAGAAATGGAGGCCATGGAAATGTGGTTCATAAGAAGGATGTTGAAGGCACTATGGACATCTATGAAAACCATCGAAGAAGTCTTAAGAGAGGCTGGAGTTAAAAGGCAAATTACAACAAAGATCAGAGGCAGACAAGCGAGATTTGTAGGACAATTTCTGAGAAGAGGAAAATCGGGACACACTGTGGCAACTGGAAAAATTGAGAGAAGAAGAGACAGAGGAAGACAGAGAGAGAAGTTTCTGGATGGGCTGTCAGTGTGGCTAGGAAGAAAGTCACTGGGTGGATCGCATAATCAAGTGTAAAGACAGGGAACTGTGGGGAGAAATGATCGCCTACGCCACGCAGCATTGCACATGATTGATTGATTGATACAATATCGTCTGTCGATACCACAACTCGATTTATTATTAAAAGAGTCTTTTCTTGTTTGTTATCCTGATCTTTCTTAAATAATCTCCTGTCTGTCTGTCTGTCTGTCTATCTGCCTATCTGTCTGTCTGTCTGTCTCTGTCTCTCTCTCTCTCTCTCTCTCTCTCTCTCTCTCTCTGTCTTTCTATATCGTTTTTCTTTATAATGATATCGTCAATAATCACAATCTTTAGATACTTTCAGCACTCAGTTTAATTATTACAAGAAACAAGCTACGAAGGTAATACAAAACACAGCTAACATCAAGCGCTCGATTTGGCGGACTGTAGCAATTCAAGTGGAACTATTACCATGGGAGAGATATTTTATGTCTTGGCTATAGCATTAAAGTTTTAGCCGACCATCTGGGCGCCTGCAGGAGAAACCTCCCATAGCTGCTGACCACTGCCCAAGGGATACAACTTTTATTTTGTTTAAACTGATCAATCAACAGTCAGACGCTTCGATCACTCATTTCAAATGTCAACATATCTACAACATATTCCAGGTACAGGGTAAAAGATATAGTCTAAGATAAAAAGATGTAAGAAGACTGTGTCAACCTCCTTATTTTGTTTGTGCACGGCTACGTTGTAATACAAGTTTGAAGTAAAATCATCTAATACTCGCGAAAATTTCGCCTCCATATTTCTTCCGTGAGTCATATTTTGTAGACTTGGGAAAACAAGAATTAGCATCATCGCTTCTCGGCCTTTTGGCTATTTTAATCAACAAACCCTCACCACACACGTGGTAAAATTATCTAGCAAGCCCATGCGGGCATTAGAAAAAAAAATAGAAAGAAAAAGAAAAAAACAAGAATTAGCATTCCCACTCACTAGCAGCGTGGATTATCTGGTGTTACAAGTGTCGCTTCTCGGCCTTTTAGGCTAAGATCAAAGTGGCTGAGGTCAAAGTGTCCTCTTGGCAGGTACCCTGATTAACATGCCTTTTGGTTAAACAAAGGCGTCGTTATTATTGAACTAAACGAGATGCATGAGGCCTGCCCTGCACATTGAATGCCGGGGGTATGGTCCACATCTTGTTACGGGTGTACCCGGTTTGCAGTACCACCGGGTCACGGCCTGTTGTTTTCGTCGTCTAAAAAAAAAGAAACAAGAATAAGTACTTACCTGGCACGGCAGGCACCATGATCAACACGGTGGTCCTTCCATCCAGGCTACAACCCTCAGCACCGTTAGGTGGTAAACTTATCTAGCGAGCCCTTGCGGGTTTTTTAAAAAAAGGAAAACAAGATTAAGAACAGAACGTTGGCTGGACTGGAATATCCACCAACAAGTTACTATCATTGATTCAGTTGTGTTCTTACACCAGCCGTAATGAATATCTTCAAGGGCGCATCATTAAAACTCTGTGAAGCTCCCAAGGAAACATTGCCAGCAACAGACGCCTGTTGTGCAAATGAGTTTCCTGTCTGAACAGTGCGTCTGATCATTATGTATTCTGTTCATCTTTCGACGTTATTCATCCATTTATACCAATGCTGTCGCTTTCTTGCCCCTGTAATTTCAGATTACCCCATGAATCTTGGCTTTCTGTATACTCGTATTATCATTCAGTAACATGGTCGCTGTAACATGATCAATGATAATACTCCTATAATATATTTTCTTCCGATTTTTATCACTGTTTCATTATTCTAATTCTGTTATTCTTTTCAGTTCAGAAAATGTTTCCTGGCATAAGTATTTCGCTGTTTTCTATTAAAAGATTTTTTTTGTTTACACTGTTGACTGCCAGCCTTGAATGTCTGTTCATCGATTTTATAATTTGTTTGAATCATTAACAAAGACATTCCATTTTTGTATCATAACAACTTTCTGATGTTAATAAGATTTTAGCTATGGACACAGTTCCCAGGATTTGAATTATGTAGACTAGTGCTTCCCAATGAACAAAAGTCCGCGGACCCTCTTCTGTTTCAAAGTCCACGCCACGGACCCCAATACTCTGAAAATTTCCATATCTGTGTGGTAGCTGGGTGCTTTAAATGCAAAATAATTTTTTTCTTCGGAAAATGTGGGTAACCTTTAATGAGTAAATAATTTTTTTCTTCGGAAAATGTGGGTAACCTTTAATGAGGAAGTTCTACACTACACTAAAAAAATGCAGTTCTTTTCTCCAGGCAGGATTCACCGAAGCATCTCAGGTTAAACTGAAAAAAGAACCCTGGCTTTCTGACACGGCCTCCCCCCCCCCCCTCTTCTTCCCACCCCCCCCCCCCCGTGTTCCTCGAACTACCACTAAGGAGAACCAAGGGGGGACCACTGACATGATATAGCACTGTTAGCACACACTCATCAATACAAACAGGAAAAAAAAGGCATGCGCTCTAGATACAATCAGCAGACAGATGGGAGCCTGAACATCAATATAAAGAGGCAGAAATAAGTAAAATATAGAACACGAAACAGCAGCTAAAAGTAATGACCAAAATCTTACAGAAACAGATACCTTCACATACCTTGGAAGCTTACTAGCACCTAATAGAGGAACAAATCAAAATACAAAGATTACAATACATAAAGCCAGAAAAAAATTAATTAATCTTAGAAACATCTGGAGTTCTCTCCCCCCCCCCCCCCCCCACTAGAACTAAAACAAAACTGTATCTAAGTTGCGTGTTCTCCATACTCCTCTATGGAGCAGAATGGTTGGAGAACAACTGAAAAGAAAATGGCCAAATTATCCTCATTCCGCAGACTGTTTCAGAAAGATTTTGAATATTTATTGGCCACAAAAAATAAATAATAGACCTACTTGCTCAAGGTGAACACCGAAATATGCATGGCATAAAAAAAACCCGCTGGACATGGCTTGGTTATGTGCTGCGAAGTGACCCTGGTTATGTGCTGTGAAGTGACCCTGGTTATGTGCTGCGAAGTGACCTTGGTTATGTGCTGCGAAGTGACCCTGGTTATGTGCTGCGAAGTGACCCAAGTAACATCTCTAAACCAGCCATGAAACTGACGCCAGTGGGAGAAGTCCGAATGTGACGGATAACTGTAGAAGCAGAAACGAGTAACATTAATCACATCTGGGACACAGTAGAAAGGGTGGCCGCGGACCAGGAGAAGTGGAGATAATTTGTTGCTACCTGCAAGACGTCACAAGGCGTAAGGGTAGGTTATTGCTTAACCCATCACCAAGGGCATGAAAGAATGGATGGACACATCTGCCAGACATCCTACTTTGAAAACATCACTCACTTTCTTTTAGTCTGTAGCAAATTATGCACATCCAAAAAGATTACAAAGTTAGTTACTTTAATTCAGTGTGACTTCCAATTTCAGGCGCCTTCATTGCCCGCGGAACATAATCCACATGAATATGTTCTTGGCCTTTGGGATCCGGGCACTTTTCTCTTTAATGAAAACTGTCTTTCTGGTAAAGGATCTGGGGTTTCCCATGGACGTCAATCAGACAGGAACAGAAACCACATTTGTTGCTGAAGGAACGGTAAATCCAAATGTTTGTGAACAAAGTATGTTAGAATTACCGAACCTTGCTCATTCATTCATTTGCATGTCCCATGTGGAACTTTGCCTCCCTAACAGCACTCCTGTAGGCCTCTCGGTTGTGAGCAAGATGGCCTGCTGCTGGTGCATCCATTCGCAGATCATCAACGATGTCTTGCAGCCATCTTCGTTTTGGTCTTCCTCTTTTTCTTTTTCCCATGATGTACCCTTCAAGACGGTTTTCTCTAGATTATCATGACGTTTAATGTGTCCAAAATATTTAAATTTTCTCTCTTTAATACGCTAATACATTAATTTACCGAACCTTGCTGCTTGTGAAATATCACTGACTTCAGTTTTTACGTATAATCCTTTAAGCGTATTTATGGAACTCTTTCAGCTTAGAATATACGTGACAAGAACAAGTAAATTAATAGATAAAAAAATATAAATCAATGCCAAGAACGTAGTACAGTGCGTGTGTGTTGATTAAAATTTGAATCATTAAAAAAGCCAAGAATATAAAATTTTATAACTTTTAAATTGCAACTTTGTTACCGACAATCTCTCTCTCTCTCTCTCTCTCTCTCTGATACACACACACATTATAAACATACATACATAGGTATTTTACGTGTAATTTATTACAGTGTCACTAAGAGAGTCGTTCACCAGACTAAGTATTTACACAGATGCAAAGAAGAACGGATATTTCTTAGATGAAACAACCACACACTCTCACACACGTGAACAAAATATACTACCACACTATTAACCTCTTTGATATAGTTTCAAAGACAAATAAACAAAGGTTGCTGAGAAAGTGTCATGTTCGGAAATGCGAATCTTGTGGAAGGTATTTAGACCTGGATCAAATGTCGAGAGGGGAGGAGAGGATGGGAAAAGGAAAAGAGAGGGAGAGGGGGTACGCTTGGGCAGTGACACATAGTTCATATACTAGTGTCAGGGTGTGCAAACCATAGCTGACCTCACAGCTACCTCACTTCTCCGTTAATACCCCCAAATAACAGGCCTAGCCTGGCTACCCGGGGTAGGGATCACTATAGTCCCCATGGTGGTGGAGTCTGCTAAATAAGTATTGCACAGGCCATAATTTTTTTTTAGCTCTATTCAGGCACTGAAAAAATAGTCACCGTTACCCGCTCCCAATCCGAAACTATGCTATACCTTAATAAATCGCATGGACTACAAGAAACATCAAATTGTCAGTTCTAGGGAGAAAGAAGAAGAAGAAGTAGTAATAGTAGTAGTAGTAGTAGTAGCAGTAGCAGAAGTAGTAGTAGTAGTAATAGTAGTAGTAGCAGCAGTAGTAGTAGCAGTAGTAGTAGTAGTAGCAGTAGAAGTAGTAGTAGTAGTAGTAGTAGCAGTAGCAGAAGTAGTAGTAGTAGTAGTAGTAGTAGCAGTTGTAGTAGCAGTAGTAGTAGTAGCAGTAGTAGTAGTAGTAGTAGTAGCAGTTGTAGTAGCAGTAGTAGTAGTAGCAGTAGTAGTAGTAGTAGTAGTAGTAGTAGTAGTAGTAGTAGTAGTAGTAGTAGTAGAAGATGTCAGTGTGAATGTGATTTGAATTCATTAATCGTTAATTTTATATTATGTGTTTTCTTTCAATATAAATTAAGTCTGTAATCTGAAGATAAAAACATGTGGGACAGAAGAAGAAGAAGGAACGTAATTGATACACAGTACGTGTAGTCCACAGAGTTATATCGGTGCTCGTGTACTCAAACAGGGCTTGAGCTTGTTAGACTCACAGAGAACAGCAGGTCTCTAGAAATGGACGTATGGGAGCAGTGCGAGACCCAGCTATTTTCATCCAAGTAGATATACTTGTATCACGTCTTGCCTGATCTGATGTCTAAGATTTCCAGTTGTTCATTGGGTTGGCTGAGTTGGCTGTCGTACAAAATCATCAGCGAGGAGTGCTTTCCCTTGTATTACTGGAGTTCCTGAAAAAAAAAAAGTTCCACGAATTTCCATCCATCCATCCATCCATCCATCTAGTTACATACACATATACTCGTAGTTACATCATTTCAGTTCAGTACGGTTTCGTCATCACAGCAAACGAGAATATCCCGTAGTTGCTCCCCAGCCTGTTCCAGTGACATTTCCTGGAATGCGCAAGTACCGCCCCAAGTCATGTCCATGCACACTGACGAAACGTGACCCGTGCACGATGAATGCATACATCTCGGCAAATGTCTTCGGTATGGAGGCACTCACAGCCAGATCTAAGCAGCTATACGGCGCCGACCTTCAAAAAGAGCACAGCCGGAATGCATCAGCCATGTTTATCAAAGACATTTACGATGCCGATCACTGGCTGGGAAACCCATGCGCCACTGAAAGTCACAGCTCACAGTGACGCCCCAAGCACTTAACTCATTAGCTAGGGCGCCAAACCGGACTATCAACCCACAACACAAAGAAAATGGCGCAGACAAAGCGTAGAGACAGGCAAACAAGGACACAACCAGCAATGGTCACCTTCACCCTTCTGCTATATTGGAATCGGAATATATATATATATATATATATATATATATATATATATATATAATAGTTACATACAAACATATCTACATAACATAAGAACTTTCTTCTCTTGTTCCAGCATTGGGAATGCAAGCTGTTCTTCACACTCTTCTACTACACAATTTTCTCAAGCGTGATGTGGCTCTTCAACGAGGGTCTTTACCTTCAGCTTATCCTGTCGGTGGCTGTGTTTTCAGACAAGACCAAGGTCAGATGGTTCGTCCTTTTAGCTTGGGGTAAGCCGAAGCAGACTAGTACAGCAAATGTCTGCCATTGCCTGTTTCAACATTAATATATTGTATGAGTTTCCCAACGCAATGAACTTACACATGCACAGATGACTCAGTAACCAATTCCACTGAAAATGGTAGAGGAGGAATCCTTTTCAGTAAAAGTAAACAGTGAGGAAGAAAGGTTTGGTCTAAAAAACCCCACAGAAAAAAATCACACACTTGAAAAAAAGGGTAAATAACTCATTAGAACTTTAGGTGTGATCTAGAATTACATGTGATAATATTTGGAGGTACATATTATATATGTGTTTAATGGTAATATATGAAGGTACATATTATATATATGCTGGATGGTAATACATGGAGGTACACATTATATATACACATTATATGTGAAGTAAGACAACTGAGCTATAATCATGTGTGAAGAAAGACAAAACTGACCAATAATCATGTGTGAAGAAAGACAAAACTGAGCAATAATCATGTGTGAAGCAAGACAAAACTGATCAATAATCATGTGTGAAGTAAGACAACTGACAAATAATCATGTGTGAAGTATGAAAACTGACCAATAATCATGTGTGAAGTATGAAAACTGACCAATAATCATGTGTGAAGTATGAAAACTGACCAATAATCATGTGTGAAGAAAGACAACTGACCAATAATCATGTGTGAAGTATGAAAACTGACCAATAATCATGTGTGAAGTATGAAAACTGACCAATAATCATGTGTGAAGTATGAAAACTGACCAATAATCATGTATGAAGTAAGACAACTGACCAATAATCATGTATGAAGTAAGACAACTAACCAATAATCATGTGTTACTGGAAAAATGATAGCAGAGACACTGTCGCAAGAGCGGGTTATTTATGAAGATTAGAGATAGTTAATAAGGTTTTCACAAGTGACTCTATGGCAAATGTATGGGATTTCGAAACATATTTCTTACAATGTGTTAAATGCTTTAATATGAGATTTACATATTATAGTTTATAATTTAACACATTAATCATTTTCTACATTGTCGTGATTATCGCACCAGGCGTATGGAACATATTTGCTGACTATTGTTGAGCAATAATCTGAAAGTATGTAGAATTTTACAGCTTTTCAGTTTCAGATTATGATTAAGACAGACACGATAGAATGAAAATGACAAAATGGTTTCACATTGTGTGCTATGAAAAAAGACTTTGGACAGTTTCATGTTAACAATTTACAAACATAGATACCTTCCCTTTATCCGTTTGAAGAAGGTACTGTTCTTTAATCCGTTTATATACATTTTTGAGTGCGTGCTGTAGGCATGTTTATGTAAAGGGAAAGAACTGTGAAAATACGGGGTGATCTACCCGTACGTGAACAAAGTCATTTACAAGAGACTTTATTGTTTGAAAAATCCACTGTATCCTGTCATTTATTATCAATATACGCCAATATATTTTTTATGTGTATTTATTTTATTCATCATACAACATTCAGGCTGACTATTTCACCGAAATTGCGTTGTTTTGCAGTAAATTTATACGGGTTGTACATTTTATCTCCAGGTCTTCCTGTATTATTCGTGCTCCCGTGGGTTGTATGTCGAATTTATCTGGATGATATGTTGTAAGTTTTTCTGTATTTGAGACAACAGAGTTCTCCACATTTGAAATAGCAAATTCAGTTATAGTTACTAGCGATAATACAATACTGACAAGGTGTAAATCATACATTTCTGACTAAAGAAGATGTTCTTGATTAATATCTATTTTCTCTTCTCATACATCCAGATTTCTGTTGTTTTAGATTAGGTTTCACAAACATTACACTTCACTAAATCAAGTCTGAGAGCAAGTCCGATGAAATGTTCTCTACGGAATTCATTTAATTATCTTCTTTCTCTCTCGTGTCTTCTCTGGTGTGTGTGTTCTCCTTCTGCTGTTCTTCTCTGGAGTGTGTCCTTCTCTTCTTCTCTTGTCTGGACCGGTCTCAGTTCACTAACCGTCCTTGTTCCTCCGTCTTCGGGGCTCCGTCCTCTGTTTCCTCTCCTCTACTTCTTCTTCTTCCTTCTTGATCTTCTTCCTTGTTCTTATTGTCTGTTCTTCCGTCTTCGGGCTCCCTCCTCTGTCTCTTCTTCTTCCTCGTTCTTTACTACTTGGTTCCCCTTCTTTCTTCGTTCCTTTTCCTGTCTCATCTCTCCTTTTTATCTTCATGTCCAGCTTGGTGGATTAACCAATAAGTATTTTGTCTTCACCCTTCAGATGTCCACTGGTTCCCATGAGCGTTATGATTGTCCGTCATTCAAACTGCCCCATGACTTGTATGTCGTAAGTCAGTTGTCCCATAGGCCACGCCTCTAAATATTTAATTGGTCAGCTGGCCGAGTTGGTCACTCTTTTATTTAAAAAACCGGCGTCAAGTGTCAACTCCGTCTATAGAATTGTTATTTACTTAAGACATTATCTTGCTATTTCATGTCGGAGATTTATTGTGTCCTCGCTTTTCAGTGTATCTGCCTTTTCTATTCGTCTTTTCTATTTTGTTTACACGTGTCAACGTCCAGTCACTGCTGTGTTATCACTGGACCATCCTAGTTTCTGGCGTCCTTCCTTTGTCTTTCCTACATGCCAGCGTTACTGTGTCTCGTCTTTTTCTATTCACTGTTTCCACTGTTTACTTGTGTCCGCGTTTTGTTCTAGTTTCATGGAAGTTCTATACCTTTCTCTTCCTTTCCTCTCCATTTCTCTCTGTCGCTATTCGATGTTACTATTTTGTTTACAGTATTTTTTTAGTAATCATATTCATTAATGATAATAATAACCACAATAATCATTACTTACAAGGCTATGCTACAGTACCTTATCTCAGCTCCGCTTTAGCGCAGTGGATAAAATCACTCGCTCACCGACCAGGCGACCTGGTTTTAGATTCCACTCACCACGTGGCTGGCAGTCAGGCCGTGGCTCGCAAGAAACTGCCAGGGCTCACCCAGCCTCAAGAAAAAATGGGTACCAAGGTTAACGCTCTGGGAAGGAAGATGAATGACACCGCTAGCTACGGAGTTCGTGCTGCTGGCGACACTGGTCGGCAGTTTCTGGTCAACTCATGGTTTGACCGCGTGCAATGAGTCTGGATCACAGCTCATACCTTTACCTTTTACTGGCGATGCTACACGATGAACACTCTTAGTTTTGTTGTAAGAAAATTTGCTGATGAAATTGATAAATGAAGAATTGTATGACCAAGGAGTTGTACATTATGTTCCACTCTCTCTCGTGAACTCTCATTACCATTATCTGGCAGATGTTGGAACGTGCACGTTTTCAGAGCCTTGTACTGGATTCTACATGGGCCTATGATAGCATCTATAGCGGTATGTGGAAGTTCTCGCGCAAATATATATATATATATATATATATATATATATATATATATATATATATATATCACGCTTTGTTCCTTCTTAACTTTCTTGAAACTTTTAATAGCACATAAAATGATGGTTCTTAATATGTGTTGACCGTGGGCTCACTTTCCGGCCTTACAACGCGTGTGGACTCACTTTCCGGCCCTGGAATAGCTATGGGCTCACTTTCCAGCCCTGGAACTCACACTCCGGCCTTGGAAAAGCTGTTGACTCACTTTCCAGCCTTGGAACAGCTGTGTATCTCTCTTAAAATAAATCACTAAAAACAACCTAATTGATGCTAAGATTTTTTAAAATCGAGTCAGTCCTTTAACTGGTCCATCACTCAATCAGTCATCGCCTTTCACTCCCTTGAGAGCATAGGCCACGGATACTACTCCAGTCATCCCTGTTGTTGGATTTATTCTTTACTTCCTTCCATGTGTACCCCTTGTCTCTGAGCACTGTCATAATTTCTCTTCTCCAAGTAAGTCTAGGTCTTCCCCGTTTCCTATTTCTTCGAGGATTCCATGTCAGTGCCTGTCTTGCTATGCTGGTGTCGGGTTTCCTCAGAGTGTGGCCAATCCACCTCAATTTCCTGGACATAATTTGTAGGTTCATAGGTTCTTGTCTTGCCCTTTCCCAGACCTCCTTGTTCCTGATCTTGTCCTGCCATTTAATGTTTAAAATTCTCCTCAAGCAGTAGTTCATGAATGTTTGTATCCTCTGTTGTATTGTCTTGGTCATAACCCATGTCTCTGAACCATATATTAGGACCGACATTACATTTGTATTGAAAAGCTTAAGTTTGGTTCTTGTCTTGATGTTCTTAGATGACCATATTTTCTTAAGTTGGATAAATGCTGTCCTGGCCTTGGTTATACTAGCTTTAACATCCTTCTCCGTGAATCCACACAAATCCTTCCCTGGTTCTCTTAGTGATTCATGGGCCCCAGATTAGGAACTCCTGATATAAAGAAAGAATCGAATAAATAATATCTGGATATAACGGTGAAAGTAATCTGCAGCAATTTGTGTGTTTTGGGAGATTTTCGAGTCTGGGATACTTGAATTTGGCTTTTTTTTTTTTCTTAGCATTCGCTTTTACAAATCAAATTTAATGAGAATTCATATCTCCCTACAGAAGTCCCGCTTCCCTCTCCCCTTTTTTAAAAAGGTTATTTACACATGTATTGTTTTTGGCCAAGTTTCTTGATGACCTGCATAGACCAGGGGCTCCAAACTCTTAGTGACCCCTCAAACATTTATTAAATGAAAGTATTAAAAAAAGGTGTACCAAAAAGCTCTTTTACATTTTCTAAAGGGCACTGTAGTAAGATACCTGCAGCTACATTGAAAAAGTGTGAATAATTTTGTTGAGAAATTCTCAAAGATTCAGAAATAATAATATACAGAAACTCAACGTGACATGGCACGCATCAAGGCATTAATCTGAGACGTACGCTGTCACGTGCTACTTTTAAAAAATAAAGTACGGCAGTCAATACGTAACCCTTTTAATCTTAATAATGAACGCAGAGATTGACAGAGTACGTAGTTTTAGAGTAATTGTGCAAGAACAGCGCAAAAACTTTATATTTTCATTCCAGATAAATTTTGTTATCTTTGTGAACATTATCCGCATGCTGTTTACCAAGCTAAGAGCCAACATCTGTCCAGAGTCGAAAATGTACAGATACAGGTAAAATACTCTTTTTTTCTATTGTGATGAAAATGTACAGATACAGGTAAGATACTCTTTCTTCTGTTGTGTTGAAAATGTACAGATACAAGTAAGATACTCTTTTTTCTATTGTGTTGAAAATGTGCAGATACAGGTAAGATACTCTTTTTTCTATTGTGTTGAAAATGTACAGATACAGGTAAGATACTCTTTTTTCTATTGTGTTGAAAATGTACAGATACAGGTAAGATACTCTTTTTTCTATTGTGTTGAAAATGTGCAGATACAGGTAAGATACTCTTTCTTCTGTTGTGTTGAAAACGGAATGGCAGTGAAAAATTCATGTGGAAGAAAGATACAGTATGAATGTAGGATGAAAAAAATAATTCAAAATGTCTGTTTGACGGGAAAATTGATACAATATAATTGTAAGTTTGGAGAAATAGTGTGATATAATTGTGGGACTGGAAAAAGTGAACAGTCTGACTGGAAAAATTGTAGAAAATGGTTTTGGGATGGGAACAATAGTGCATTATGGTTTTCTTCTTATATCTTACATCCTTTCCGTGCCGCTAAAAGTCACATAGGGCTTGCATGGTGGTTCGCCAAGTTATGGTTTTAGGAAGTGAACAATTGTATAAAATGGTTATGTGTTAGGAAAAATTGTACATCACTATTTGGGATGGGAAAAACTGTACAGAAATGTTATCTTATATCTTATATCCTTCCCGTGCCGTTAAACGTCACATAGGGCTCTCAAAGTAGTTCGCCAATTTTTCCTGTCTTCGGCGATTCTTTCAACCTCATCAAGGGATTTTATGCCTGTTAATTTGGCCTCTCTTAACAATGTCCTCTTCAGAGTTTCACGCTGTCTGCCTCTTTTTCTTTGGTCAGATGTGTTCCATTTGATAGCTTGTTTTGAGATTCTCTGACTGTTTCTTCTCATCACGTGACCAACATATGTCCATCTCCTTTTCCTGATCACCCATGAAACTGGTTGTTGTTCAGTCATCTGTCTTATCTCTGCATTGTTCTTGAATTCGTTCCACTAAAAATTGTTATAGGGGGAATAAATTGCAGAAAATGGATAATTCTACAATATGGCTTTAGGATGGGAAAAATGTTATAAAATGGTTATGGATTGAGAAAAAAATTGTAGAATACGGCTATGGGATGGGAAAAACTGTAGAAAATTGTTACAGGTAAAAAGTAAGGTAAAGTTCCAGTTCCTTGCCATTAAGGTATAGTGGGGACAAATTGTTTGGCCCGTATTTTCCATGACCTTCGGCACATGAAAGTGTGATGTGGTCAGTATCACGCCTGGCCGATTTACCTTCCCAGATTTCTCTGGTACCCATTTTTAGAGGCTGGGTGAGTCTCGGGGCCTCTTTTGGGGCGCGTGCCAGAGAAAATCTCACAGCTGGGACTGAACCCGGTACCACTGGATAAGTAAACTGAGCGCCTAACTATTCAACTAACTAGGCCCCGCTATTGTAGAATCTTGGTCCCAAAAATTGCGTTGAATGGGATAAATTGTATAGTATGAGTAATTCTACAATATGGTTATAGGATGGGACAAACTGTACATTAATGTTATAAAAGGCAAAAAAATGCTACAATATAGTTTTAAGATGCTATAAATGGTACAATATTGTGTAGTTAAGAGATGAGAAAAATTGTACACCTTTCTTGAGGAACGGAGAATAGAGGGTTTTCTGAAATGCTTGGGTAAAATAAAACAGAGAGATCCATACATTCCTCTTGTATGTGAGACAGCTGCTTTGGAACATTTATATAGAAAACCGATTCTTTGTGTAGAATATATACATTACTATTACAAATGACAAGTGCAGTAAGAACACAAAATGGACAACTGGTCAGTGGAGAAAGAGAAAAAATTGAAAGATGGAGGGAACACTTTAACACCCTACTAAACAGAACACAAGCAGCACAAGCAATAGATATACCTGAAGCAAAAGCGGAACTAAACATCAATACAGGACCAATAACAATAAATGAAGTAAAAGAGGCGATAAAGATGCTAAAATCAGACAGGGCACCAGGTGAAGATGAAGTGACTGCTGAGATGTTGAAAGCAGAAGAAACAGAAACACCAAAACAACTTTGCCGGATATTACAACAAATCTGGGATTTAGAAAAAAGCCCCAGAGGAGTGGAAAACTGGTCTTATAGTAAAACTACCAAAGAAGGGTGACCTCAGAGATTGCGGGAACTGGAGAGGCATTACCCTACTGCCACTCACTAGTAAAGTATTTTGCAGAATAATCATCAACAGAATTGTACCAACACTTGAAGAAAAACTTCGGAAAGAGCAGGCAGGATTTAGGAAAGGAAGATCATGCATAGACCATATATTTGTACTTAGACAAATATTAGAACAGGCAAATGAATGGCATAGCACAACATATGCATTATTCATAGATTTTGAGAAAGCCTTCGACAGTGTCAACAGAGATGCACTGTGGAAAATCCTAAGATGGCATGGCCTCCCCCATAAAATAGTTAATGTAATCAAAGCCCTATACGAGGGTTTTCAGTGCAAAGTTATCTGTGGAGAACATACCTCCAGCAGCTTTAGGGTACAAACAGGAGTGAAACAGGGATGTGTACTATCACCAACATTATTTATCTTGGCAGTAGACTGGTTAATGAAGGAGGCAACATCAGACAAACGCAGAGGATTACAATGGACCCTTAACACAGTGCTGGAGGACCTTGACTTTGCGGACGACATTTGTCTATTATCAAGCAGTCACAAAGATATGCAAGATAAAATAAACAAGTTAACCCAGAATGCAAACAACATAGGACTAAAGATCAACGTAGGAAAGACAAAGTTAATGAAGCAAAATGTGAACAACAGAAATGTACTCAGAGTAGATAACAAGTTAGTGGAGGAGGTCAACGAATTTGTATACCTTGGCAGCAGAGTAGTAGAAAATGGAGACAGCACAGAGGACATCAACAGCAGACTTACTAGAGCAAAACAGGCTTTTGCAATGCTACAGAATATATGGAAATCAAATAAACTAAGCATAAATATGAAAATCAGGATATTTAAGAGTAATGTTCTAAGTGTACTACTCTATGGAAGTGAATGCTGGAAAATCACCAAAACCATAGAAAACAAGTTGAATTCTTTCCAGACTAAATGTTTACGTAGAATTAAAAAAATATTTTGGCCAAACACCATAAGAAATAACATCTTATTGGCAGAAATGCAGATGAAACCACTGACAACAATTATTGAGGAAAGACGCTGGCGATGGTTGGGACATGTGCTCCGAATGACTGACAACTCACTACCAAAAATAGCACTAAGATGGACACCACAGGGGAGCAGAAGTAAAGGTAGACCAAAAGAGACATGGAGAAGAACAACAGAAAGGATGTTGAGCAATAGAGGGCTCACCTGGGCAAGAGCAGAAAAAAAGGCGAAAGACAGGCATTTGTGGAAAACCCTTGCGGAAGCCCCATGTGCCCTGGGCACTTAAGGTTCAGAGAGATTACAAATGACGTAAGACTCACCAAGCCAGAATAGTCTTTTTGTCAGAGTGTGTTTTCGAATACAGCTTCATCTTTGTGCTAAAAGTTTGACAAAATGAACGAGTGTTTATAGAGGGGTTGTTTCTTACAAGGAGGAACATTGCTTTCCTTGCAACATAGAACTTGATAGTGCTTGTGCTTTCCTTGCAACATAGAACTTGATAGTGCTTGCCCGATAGATCAAAACGCCTTTTATTTGGAGTCAGAATATAAGAGGCAAGAGAAGAATGCATATAAAATACAGACAGACAAGCAGGCAGATAGATAGATAGATAGATAGATAGATAGATAGATAGATAGATAGATAGATAGATAGATAGATAGATAGATAGATAGATAGATAGATAGATAGATAGAAAATGACAATCATAGGTATGATTGTCTCTCTCTCCCTCTCTTTCTTTTATTTTTATACTTGCATCGAAGATACATTTCCACAGGTAATTAAAAACACTATACGTATCTCTTGAATCTTTTAACGTATGTTTTCAAAGAAAACTCCAGCCTACAGAAAGAATAGTCGTATATTACATCATATAAAATGACAATGCCACTCTGTAATATTTTATTTACCTCGGGGCAAAGAAAAACTGAGAGAACAGGATTATTCTTTTTTTTAAAACGAGTGCTCTTTCTTTTCTTCCTGCTTCGTTATAGAAAACTGACCAAGTCTACACTGATTCTTATACCACTGTTTGCCGTATACTACATAGTGTTTATGTTGCTGCCAGACGATGTCAGTGCCACAGTTGATCTTGTTAAAAACTACGTGGAGATGCTGTTCAACTCTTTCCAGGTTCGACCACTCGTTGTCCGAGCTAAACTTTGTAAAATTATTTCAGTTATTCCCCTTAACTCTTTTTATTCCGTAGTTATATTGCCATTTATTGCCGTCTTTTCCACTCTAACGTGGCTAATTGTTATGTTAAAGAAAGTCTTTTTTTTTAAGGTAAGATAAATATTTGTTATAATTGTATGTTAGTGAAAATGTTGTGACATACTCATACTATTTTAAAAATAATAAGTCGATTTCTCTGTACCTGTAAGTACGCCAGCATAATACAAGAAAAGTTTGAAAACATAATGTGTCAAGAACAGTTTGAAAACATATGTTAAGAAAGTTCTCAAAACATAATACAACAAGAAAAGTTTGAAAAAATAATATGAAAGGAAAAGTTTTAAAACATTATACGTCAAGAAAAGTTTGAAAAGTTTGAAAGCATAATAGTGACAAGAAAAGTGTGAAAGCATAACACAAGAAAAGTTTGAAAACATAAAACGTCATGAAAAGTTTGAAACCATAAAACGTCATGAAAATTTTGAAAGCATAATGCGACAAGAAAAGTGTGAAAACATACATGAAGAAAAGTTTGAAAGCGGAATACGTCAAGAAAAGTTTGAAAGAATAATATGTAAAGAAAAGTTTGAAAACATAATATGAAAGGAAAAATTTTAAAACATAAAACGAGAGGGAAAGTTTGAAAAAAAATAAAACGAAAGAAAAAGTTTGAAAACGTAATGGGACAAGAAAAGTTTGAAAACATAATACGACAAGAAAAGTATGAAATCTGTCTATAAAAATAAATATTATGTTCATTGTTTTCCATCCGTAAGGTACTTTATACTACTATACTGTACTAATATTTAGTATTTTTTAAAACAGAAGTTTTATGAAACTGTACTGAGACTTTATACTGTTGGACTGATGTGTTGTGGTACTGAACTGATGTGTTGTGGTACTGAACTGATGTGCTGTGGTACTGAACCGATGTGGTGTTGTACTGAACTGATGTGTTGTGGCAATGAACTGATGTGTTGTGGTACTGAACTGATGTGTTGTGGTAATGAACTAATGTGTTGTGGTAATGAACTGATGTGTTGTGGCAATGAACTGATGTATTGTGGTAATGAACTAATGTGTTGTGGCAATGAACTGATGTGTTGTGGTACTGAACTGATGTGTTGTGGTAATGAACTGATGTTTTGTGGTAATGAACTGATGTGTTGTGGTACTGAACTGATGTGTTGTGGTAATGAACTGATGTGTTGTGGTACTGAACTGATGTGTTGTGGTACTGAACTGATGTGTTGTGGTACTGAACTGATGTGCTGTGGAACTGTGACAGATAAAAGATAAACTGTGCAGTAAAACTGGTTTAAATAGAAAAAGGTAGATAGAGGTGTATGGTGCAGTTTTACAAAGTGAGAGAAAGAGTGAGTAAGGTTAGAAAAAAAACGAATTGAAAGTATGAGAATGTATAAATGAAAAACATACAACATCCGATATGTCGGTGTGAGCCTTTTTCGAGGATTACATGTACAACGAGACAAAAAAAAAAACAAAAAACGAAGAACTTATCTGAATGTGTCTTCCTCCAGAAGTAGAAAACAGAAATGTGACACCATACACCTCTATCTACCTTTTTTTTGATGTGGTACTGAACTGATGTGTTGTAATAAACTGATGTGTTGTGATACTGAACTGATGTGTTTGTGTGTTCTTTCCTTTTAATGTAAAGAGACTAACAACAGAGTAAATATTATTTCCTTTAAACAGTTCCATTCCATTCTAAGCATAGCACTTCGTCTGAATGTTGTACATCTCCATCTACGACTTTGTGGCTAAATGCTCTACATACTCATGCACGGCATTGTGGCTAAATAATCGTAATCTCTATGGACGATCTTATGACTAGATGGATCTTCATTCATTTCCGAGTACAATCTCATGATCACTTATACATTTGTTATCTCCCCTTTTCCCCGTGACCATGTATGGACCATAACTCTTGTGTTAAAACTAAAACAAAACAGCGTTATTAATTAACGAACACACAGTTGTAACGTTTCTGTTTACACCTTAATCGTACAAAAACATTCAGGACCAAAAAAACAGAGAAATAAAATAAAACATAAATTCACACAATAGGTATGGAACAAATAAGAACGGGGAAAATATTTAAAAAAATGATTGGGGGAGGGGAGTATTGTGATCTACAAGACACTGTGTCCGAGAGTTACAAGTGTGTGCACGTTATCTAAGAAAGTTGTTCCTAATTTTGTTTTAAAAAAACTTTCAGCACTTTATTATCACAGCTTTACTGCAGTGGCTTAGTGTATATTTATAGTATTTAGTCTTATATATACTTATACGCAAAAAAACTTTTTGTGTGGGGCCATAACTCTGTCCATACATTCTTCATTCTCTTATGGATTAAAAAAATACGTCACGTATTTTGTATGGAATCGTACGCACGCTTCATCTACCAGTAACATTTGTCTCATACCAAAAATTATCACTTAAAACTGTTATTTCTGTTATTCTCCATTCACTGAAAGCAGCCCGTAGTTCTAACTGTATTCTATCTTATTTAGTAATTTCTTATCTGAAAAGAACTGAACTTTTGTTGCAGACGACTACATTTAGTCTGTATTTAACTTACATGTTATTCTTGTTTACATTTTTGCAGGGATTTCTTGTGGCTCTACTCTTTTGCTTCCTAAACCACGAGGTAACGATTTTGTGATGTTTGAGAAAATGTTATTGCTGATTATAACAGTTTTTGATGGTGTTTTACCTTATCTTGACCGTTGCTTGACTTCCTTTACAATCTGAACATCTTATAGGTCCTTCCCAAGCAAGATTCTACTGAACCCTAATGTTTATGTTTAAGATTACTAGATGTTAAAGCTTTTAAATAAATAAAGCAAATTTTTGAACATTTATTTTGAAATGCAGACACCTATGTTTTCCTAATGCTGTTACCTGGTAAATGATGGAGACACCAGACGACACCAGAAGATATATTGTATAAAATAAGACAGCGTTTCTTACTTTCATTTTGTCTGTTAAGTCAACGATACGACAGGTAAAGCTTGGTTCACGGTAATCCTCGGTTTCTGGAAGCTATTTCTAAAGCTTTCCTCTAAGTACGTCTGGCTGATCGTATGTCTGGTTGCTCTTACGTCTGGTTGCTCGTACGTCTGGTTGCTTGTATGTCTGGTTGCTTGTATGTCTGGTTGCTCGTACGTCTGGCTGCTTGTATGTCTGGTTGCTTGTATGTCTGGTTGCTCGTACGTCTGGCTGCTCGTACGTCTGGTTGCTCGTACGTCTGGTTGCTCGTACGTCTGGTTGCTTGTATGTCTGGTTGCTCGTACGTCTGGTTGCTCGTACGTCTGGTTGCTTGTATGTCTGGTTGCTTGTATGTCTGGTTGCTTGTATGTCTGGTTGCTTGTATGTCTGGCTGCTCGTATGTCTGGTTGCTCGTATGTCTGGTTGCTTGTATGTCTGGTTGCTCGTACGTCTGGCTGCTCGTACGTCTGGTTGCTTGTATGTCTGGTTGCTTGTATGTCTGGTTGCTCGTACGTCTGGTTGCTTGTATGTCTGGATGCTCGTATGTCTGGTTGCTTGTATGTCTTTTTGCTTGTATGTCTGGTTGCTCGTATGTCTGGCTGCTCGTACGTCTGGTTGCTTCAGGCAATAAAGCGGCATATTTTCCTAATTATGCCAGTCTACTTATCTCTGCACCCAGTTCCCGGCTCATTTAACGTTTTGCCAGCTGTTTCACTGTTTTCTCTTATTTTGGAGCATTTTCTAACAAGATCTGATAAAGTTTTGATCTTCTTCTTCTTCTTCAGTCTCCATGGAACTGAAAGCTGAGTGTTCTTTGCAGCCCAGCCGATGCAGTGAAGATATTGAGACATATTATTTTATCGGATTGGGAGCAGATTACAGTGACTATTTTTTCAGTCTCTGAACGGAGCTAATAAGCTGGGGGTATGCAGTTCTTCTTCGGCAGACTCCACCACCGTAGGGACTTCGGCCAACACTGACCCAGTTAGTCAGGCTAGACTTGTTACGGAAGGGAGGGGGGAGTTACCATAGGAGAGGTGGGACAGGGTCGTGGTCAGCTATGGTTGACCAGCCATGACGATCAGCTGTGGGCCCCTGACTGCCAAATCGGACAGCGACTCTTCTGCCCCCCTCCTCCCCACGATTTTAGATCTACCTCTAAATTCACTCTAAATTCAGATGTGTTACCCTTGATTTGGTGGTTGGTAATCTCATTGAAATTACGAACATGAGGTTCATGCATACGACCCAGTGGTTAACTCTTAACATGCACTCACAGAAATGGATGGGGAGTGGGCAACATCAGTTTCCTTTAATTTTCAAAGTGCATCCAAAACATTTTTCTTTAAGAGCTCCACCTCCAAGGGGAGGAGTAGGATATTTCAGTCCCTACCCTCAGGTCATGCCAAAGTTGAGCAACAGACTGCTACTGGAAACAGCGGCTGGAAGATAAAGATATGGTCGTGACCACCTGTGGTTCATTTGTCTTGGCAAATGCTGCACCCTTCTAGTGCTCTCACTTTCGACATATGCACTCTGTGTCCCAGTCTATTACCTGCACACGTAATATTGCCTGCACGTGTAATAAATGTCCCAGCCAGTACTATTTTTGACAGTAATTTCAGAAAAATGAAGCGATTTATCTTTTAAAATTACTAAATAAATATTAATTTGTGAAAAGTGTAACAATATATTCTTGTTTTTTGCAAATATTGTTCAGGTGCAGAGCGAGATACGCACAAAATGGCAGCGTCGTGGTTTCCAGTTGACCGGCAGCTGACTTGTGCCTGTGCCACAGCATCCATTCCTACATAGAACAGGCAACAGTTGGAAGAGCCAAACCCACGACAACGCTGGAAAAAAAAAAGATATAAAACAAATGATGGCATGAGAAAGATGAGCCAGTGCTGTAGAGGATACTTTGAGATTAGCAGACAAGGACCAATGTGTGTCTAGTTATATATAACTGAAATCCTGCTCAAATTTGAAATATGTGGGCTATATCACAGAAGCCGTGATGGATAAATCCTTACCCAAACGTGTCAAACGAATGTGCAATGGTACAAACATGAGCTGTTTGATTAAATAAACGTATATCAGACTACTAGAAACTTCGACACGCATGTTTCAGTTTCTCATCAGCAGCCCATGCTTCCATCAGACTAATATATTCGATCAGAACAATGTCTAGGAAGAATCGATGAGCTGCGCTGTTTCCCCTGTCCACGACCTCCAAGAGGACTTCAGAGAACCAACGAATTTGACCGAAAAATCCACACCTGTTCCCAGGAAAAGAGCTCAGATGGAAGACTATTCTTAATAAATACAGCCCTTCCGTTACATACCCGGAAACTTCACGCAAACGGAGTTTAACGTTTGGACAACTACAGATGGCAGCAGATGATTGGGTGACTGCGGTCTTACGGCTTTGAAGTACTTTTAAAAAACTCTTTACTTCTTGTTCTTAATTGTTTGCCTCCCATAAATTGCTTTGGAAGAAAAAAAACTGAAATACCTGCAATCATGTTATTTTGTTCCTTAGTTTCTATTTTTAATTTCCCATAAAGAAAAATTACGAGAAGAATTAATAAATCGAATTATGTATACCAACGTTGCTCTACCAAAGCCAAAGAAACAGCAGAATAAAACATGTGAAACGAGATGTCTTAGGAAAGCAGCAAACATCATTAGGATTGACAAGCTAAGAAGTGACACCATTAGACAGATGGCAGGAGCTACACCATGTCTACAACACATAGAAAAAAAAAGAATCAAGTGGTTCGGCCACTTAATGAGGATGACCCACTCACAGCCAACCTCCCGAGCCTTTAATCAAAGAACTACAAGACACAGATTAAGAGGAAGATCCAGAATGAGATGGATAGAGGGTATCAGAGAAACACTCACTAAATATGACATGGCACTCACTGTGGCCACCCATCTGCCCCCATAACGCAAATTGGATCTCCCCTCGAAACATCACCGTACAAGAGGACGAATAAAGTAAAGTAAGTATAAAGAAAAAAAAGAAACAGACATCATGTAATTATAAAATGATTATAACAAGCAAATTCATGTGCTATGGTTGTTGCTTGATTGTTTAAGAATTAAGATTTATAAATTCGTTGACTTCGGAATCACAATGGCTGCAAATGGCAAATGCAAGACTAAAGTCTAACGTAAAATAAGGGAGGTAAATACTGTTTTTTGTTATTTGAAGAAAACATTCAAAAGTGCTAGAACGTCTCAAAACAGTGAAGACAAGAGTACAGTCTCATGCACCAGGTAACGTCCACTTGGGCAACGACCGACTACATATACGTCTGTGGCCCCATCGATGTTAAAATAAGGGGTTAAAAAAATTCCTGTCAAAGAACAGGACGTAGCCGAACGTGGTGAACTTAACAGTTTCCCGTACGGAGCACATGTTATCTCATATAAACTCTGCCAAGCTTATAATGGTAAGTAAATACATAATCAGTACACTTTTAGGGATCATTTCTAAAGTATGTCATCGCTTCTCGGCCTTTTGGCTAAGATCAAAGTGGCTGAGGTCAAAGTGTCCTCTTAGCAGGTACCCTGATCAACATGCCCTTTGGTTAACAAAAGCGTCGTTAATTTTTTAACTAAACGAGATGCCCGAGGCCTGCCCTGCACATTGAATGCCGGGGGTATGGTCCACATCTCGTTACGGGTGGACCCGGTTTGCAGTACCACCGGGTCACGGCCTGTTGTTTTCGTTGTCTTAAAAAAAAAAAAAAAAATCAGTACAGGTACACTATATTACTCCATACGGGTTTACTTAATATATAATATGGTATTTGCATATCGTACCCGCGAACGTCATGCAATCCAAGACTGTATTACAGAGTTATACTTGTATATATAGTCCTTATGGCTACATGGTTGCGAGTCTTTGGCAAGAGAAAATGATAAAACATACTTTAGAAGCAAAATAGCAGATAAACCTTGAACAGCCTAAAAAGAAAATGACGGACTCGTCTTGCAGAACAGCAAAAAAAAAAAAAAAAAACAAACTAGAAAACTAGTGAAAAGCATAAGCAAATAATAAAATGTCTCTGAATATGTTGTGAGAGATCACGTGTTTAATGAATATATAAAATCATTGGGAAATTCAAGGAAAAAGAAAGAAGGGGTGAAAAGAGAGGAAAAATATCCATATCGCTTCTCCACGTGACAGCAAAAAAAAAAAAGCAATCGCAGTGATTATAAACACCACACTGACTTCAATTTCGTGATAGCCACCCCACCTATAGGAACGGCATATCTGAGGGAAAATAGATCAAAGACTGACAATATGAAGATAGATTTTTAGAAAACTGCGTTTTTCATGGGGTACACTTCTGCATAGAAAATCAATATTCACATATCAGTATTGGGGGTCAGCATCTATACAAGCATACTGTATTTATTTTTAAAAGCATGCATAAATAAGCAAAATAAAAGGCAGTTTTCTTATGTCTTAATTTGGAGATATCTCTGCTACGGTCAAGAACTGTTATTATGCCCAAAGATATATCGATTTTTAAAATCCTCATAGATTTTTGCCCATCATAGCTTGGTACAGAACTGGTCATGTCGTCTGGCCAGCAGACGTAAACAGGTTTCGTGTTTTACATCCATTAAATAATGAAACTTCAAAGCTGAAACAGACGTATATCCATCTTTTCTTCCCGTAATTGCTTCAGAAGAGGCCACCTTCGTGTGTCTCTGCTATCGGGTTGTATGCGTTATCAGTCCGTCCATTCACAAGCACAGAACATTCTAAGAGTTACTTCCCCTCTGTGGCTGACTGAACCTGCAGGTGCGACATGTTAATATAAGTGTTACTTTGCTGTCTAATAATTTAATTAAGAAATAAAATTTGATTAAATGTTGCTTTATGTCATGAGGCATTTAATGTAGCAACAGTTCGTTCCTAAAGCTTCGCCCAGTCATCAGCTAAAGTAGGTCTCCACAGGTCCTTTGTTGTCTGAGTGATCGGAATAATAACGATAGTATCAAGGGAATCTATCTGTCGGTGTTGTGTGACCTGTAACAGTACAGACACATTAAATAAAACAGGTCACAGCCATAACTAAACTGAATAGAGATATGTAAATACTGAACTAGTGCAAACACAACAGTGCAAGGAGCGTCAGTATAGGAGGAGCAGTACTTACACACAATAATGCAAGGAGCGTCAGTATAGGAAGAGCAGTACTTACACACAACAGTGCAAGGAGCGTCAGTATAGGAAGAGCAGTACTTACACACAACAATGCACGGAGCGTCAGTACAGGAGGAGCAGTACTTACACACAACAATGCAAGGAGCGTCAGTATAGGAAGAGCAGTACTTACACACACCAGTGCAAGGAGCGTCAGTATAGGAAGAGCAGTACTTACACACCACAGTGCAAGGAGCGTCAGTACAGGAGGAGCAGTACTTACACACAACAGTGCAAGCAGGGTCAATATAGGAAGAGCAGTACTTACACACAACAGTGCAAGGAGCGTCAGTACAGGAAGAGCAGTACTTACACACAACAGTGCAAGCAGGATCGGTACCGGAAGAGCAATAATTACACACAACAGTGCAAGGAGCGTCAGTACAGGAGGAGCACTACTTACACACAACAATGCAAGGAGCGTCAGTACAGGAGGAGCACTACTTACACACAACACTGCAAGGAGCGTCAGTACAGGAGGAGCACTACTTACACACAACACTGCAAGGAGCGTCAGTACAGGAGGAGCACTACTTACACACAACACTGCAAGGAGCGTCAGTACAGGAAGAGCAGTACTTACACACAACAATGCAAGCAAGGTCAGTACATGAAGAGCAGTATAAATACACAAAAATGCAGGCAGAGTCAGTACAGGAGCAGCAGTACGTACACACAATAGTATAATTCAAATGACAAATGTAAAAGTCTAATGATAATAGTACAGAAATGGCAAAACTGCATCATACAAATAATGGTATAATTTTAACAGTAAACACACATCAGTCGCGACGCGCGAACAAATGAATATTACTTTTAAAAGAGTAAATAACTGAGCAGAGAAAAAAGCAAAGGGAAATAGAAATAAAAAGCAGGAGCCAAAATAGTTAAAAGACAGCAGGAAAAATACAGCAATACAGCATAATAGTCACAACACATCAGAGGCTAAGACTAAAAGCTGGTTCTAAAAAAGACATTAATTACGTTTACATTATAGAGAAACTTTTTATATATGTATTCCCTTTAGTCGATATTTGTACTCGCTGTGGTCTGTACACGATCTATAAAAAAATGTTTTTAAAAATCTGTGCAGACGCTGTCTATAACCGGAGTCAGCTCAGAGAAACGTGTTGCACAAGTATACAGAGTCTCGTACAGAGTTTTAGCAAACGAGGAGTTGGCAGTCTTCTTTGTAAGATAATAACGAGCTATTTTTCTTGGGTTACCTGGAGACTTACTGTGATTATGAAAGTAAGGTTTTATACAGAGCCTTAATTTTGTAGTATATGGATGGGAATACACTACTCCGTTCTTTTAGGTTTGGAAATACTCAGAATTTTTTTTTCTACAGTTTGCACATCAGTTAGTAGAATAAGAGGCCTGGCCAGTCGCTTGGAAATCCGATGTCACATTCTTAAGACACCGTTTGCTAGTTCTCCTCCTGTTCATTCAACTGGTAACAAAACGTCGATGTTTTGAGTCGTTGTAACATTAAAACCTCATTCTGCACACTAGGTGACCACTGCTCATCATCATCATCATCATCATCATTCCTCTGTTCTCCCAATCGAGCATAAGACATCAACAAAAGGTTCTCCAGCCAGTCCTGTCTTGAGCAAGTCAGAATACCTCAAACCATGTCTTTTCCGTTTCCTTTAATTCTTCCCGTATTGTGCTTCTCCATGTCTCCTTTGTCCTGCCCTCTTTCTTTTCTTTAAGGTGACAAAGTCAGTGCGCTGTACGCGTGTCTTGTTCATTCTATTCATAGTATGTGGCCCAGTCATTTTCCATCTTCGTCTTTTGACCTCTTTAGTGATGCTCTCAGTGCCCGTTCGTTTAATTATTTCCTCATTTGTCGCGCGCACTTCCCAGTACATTCTTAACCTTTCCCTAAGACATCTTATGTCATATCTTCTCAGTCTACTTTCTTTTCTTTGATTAGTTCTCCATGTTTTGGCTGCATATGATAAAACGGAGCGTACACTAGACTTACGGGTTCTGAGATTGAGATTCCTACGGAGAATGGAAGATCTCTTTATGTTTGCTAATTTGTTAGAGGTCTGAGATGCCTGACATGTTCTTGTGAATATTTTTGTGTCAGTATTCTCAGTATGCTTGTCTGTACTTTAATCCCTCACACTCTGTGTCCACTACTCCAGGTAAGCAACATTTAATCCCTCACACCACGCACACTCCGTGGCCACTACTCCAGGTAAGCAACCTTTAATCCCTCACACCCCGCACACTCCGTGGCCACTGCTCCAGCTAAGCAACCTTTAATCCCTCTCACTCCGTGGCCACTGCTCCAGCTAAGCAACCTTTAATCCCTCTCACTCCGTGGCCACTACTCCAGGTAAGCAACATTTAATCTCTCACACTCTGTGGCCACTACTCCAGCTAAGCAACATTTAATCCCTCTCACTCTGTGGCCACTACTCCAGCTAAGCAACATTTAGTTTCTCACACTCTATGGCCACTACTCCAGGTAAACAACATTTAATCCCTCACAACCCTCACACTTCCTGGCCACTGATATAGGTAAATAAAAGGAAAATTCGAACATTTGACAATCAGTTATCACCCACTGTGACAATCAGTTATTACCCACTGTGACAATCAGTTATTACCCATTGTATGAAAACGGTTAAATAAACTTGACAATCAGTTATTACCCACTGTATGAAAACAGTTAAATAAACTTGACAATCAGTTATTACCCACTGTATGAAAACGGTTAAATAAACTTGACAATCAGTTATTACCCACTGTATGAAAACGGTTAAATAAACTTGACAATCAGTTATTACCCACTGTATGAAAACGGTTAAATAAACTTGACAATCAGTTATTACCCACTGTATGAAAACGGTTAAATAAACTTGACAATCAGTTATTACCCACTGTATGAAAACGGTTAAATAAACTTGACAGTCAGTTATTACCCACTGTATGAAAACGGTTAAATAAACTTGACAATCAGTTATTACCCACTGTATGAAAACGGTTAAATAAACTTGACAGTCAGTTATTACCCACTGTATGAAAACGGTTAAATAAAGGATTCAATGTTTAAGACTTTTCTCTTTTCCGCTTTTTTACTTGTGAAAAATGAAGTTTGGACTGTAACTTTATAGGTTTCCAAAATTATACAAACCAGTCTGGAAGGTTTAAGTGTACAGTAGACAACTAAGATGACAAACCGTGAATACGTAACAAAAGCAGATATAGGACGACACCCTAATTAAATGCATAAGAAAACGGCGGTCATCATTAGTTGAACATGCAATGAAAATGAGAGGGTTTTAAAATATCATAACAACAGGAAAGGTAAATGGAAAGAAAGGTAAGGGAAGAACAAGAGGGCAAAAAAAATCATGAACTGTCTGGGGCAATGGCAAAAGTAAAAAGTCACCAGATCAGCTGATGGAGAACATAAAAAAGCCGAGAAACTCTGAAAGACTTCTTCCAAATATTTGTAAAATCATTCCTTTTCTACCCTATTTATCTTTCATGAATTGTGTTGAACAATGTACTTTCATGGTATATATTCCAGTACACTGATGTCCCTCATTAATATAGCATTTTTCACACTCTTATCTTATCCCCTATTTTTTACCCACTTTTTTAAATCTTCGATTCTGCAGTCTAACAATTCTTTTTCTCCCCAAAATATGAACGGACTTCCCAGTAGGAGTTATGGTCCCAAGATACCTTAGAACTTGCTCTAAACCTCTCGCTGGGTAGTCTTTGGCGCCTCGACAAGGGCGTAATTAGAGCTCTTGTTTCGCTGGTTGGCTATTGCTCTGCCAACTAATCGGGCACTTTTGGGGTCCACAGTACTGCTGGAACTATAGGAGGTATCATTATTTCTGTTCGTTTCTTTCCTGCATAAGCTGACCTTATCATGACAACTCGTGTTTCATACTTTAGAAATGCCGAAATACGGGACAAATACTCAGGATAATGTCAGTTGGTTATGGGATTAATACAAGCTGCGTGAATTTGGAGAAGGGGTTGAGGGATATATAAGATATGACTAAATATAAATTCAGCAACGTGAAACAATTCATGCCTTCGTACCGATCCAGAATGTTGGTTAAAAAAATAAGATTCAATAAAGCAAACTTCACACAGAGGCGTCTTTCAATTTACGAAATGCTGGATGTACGCTGATTCTGTGTACGCGTTCATGCGATATTTCTGTGAAGTTAAAGCCTTGAAAATCAGGAAATGTGCTTTGAATTACGTAATCAAGAAACACACACATATATATATATATATATATATATATATATATATCGTCATCATCATCAGGTGCCGTGCCGACTGGCGTTGGCTATTATGCTTCTCCAGAGTACACGATCCTTCATGCAGGCCATCAGCTCAGTTGGTGATCTCCTCTCACACCATCCCTTCAGACTGTCCAGTATCATTTCTCTCAGTCTTCCTCTTGATCTTCTTCCTTCTATTTTTCTTATTGTTATAATATTTTCAATGCCTCCTCTTCTCAATGCATGTCCTATGAAAGTACATTGTCTCTCTCTTATCTTTTTGATAAGATTTTTTGTCTCTCCAGCTCTTCTCATACATTATTAATTAGTTATTTTTGCTGTCTAGGGGATTCGCAACATTCTTCTAATAAACCACATTTCTGCTGCTTCCAATGATTTTTTTGCAGACCTACCTATCGTCCATGATTCACTTCCATATAACAAGATAGGTTCAATATAATATTTTAGGACTCGTTTTCTAACATTCATTGATAAGGATGTGTTAGCTAATATGTTTCTCATTCTCTGAAATGCAGTTTTTGCTTGGCCTATTCTGTTTCTAATTTCTTTTCTGCATTTCCCATCTGAAGTTATTACTGCTCCAAGGTATTTGAATTTCGGCACCTGCTCTAGAATAGTTCCATTTAATTTAATACTGCATGTTGGTGGATTCTGTTTCTTAGATATAACCATAGTCTCTGTCTTTTTGATGTTCAAAGTAAGGCCTTTCTGTTCACTTTCTTTGGCGACTTTATCCAAGAGATTTGGCAGGTCTTGTTGGTTCTCAGCTATCAGTACTGTGTCGTCAGCATACCGAAGGTTGTTAATATTGTATCGTCCAATTTTTGTGCCTGGTTCTGTGATGATCGTTCTTAGAATATTCTCACTGTACAGAGAAAAAAGGTATGGAGACATTACACATCCTTGTCGCATCCCTTATTTTATAGGTTGATATTTCCCAGTTCTATTTTCAACTCGAAAGGGCAGGCATTTGTGGAAAACCCTTGCGGAGGCCCCATGTGCCTTGGGCACTAGAGGTTCAGAGAGAGAGAAAGAGAGAAAGAGAGATATATATGATTGCCTCAGCTCAGAACATACAAACAATGTAATAATCATCTTGAATTTTAGTACTTTGCTTCATGAGTCGAGGTGCAACACTTTTATAAAAATGTTCGCTGTCAATTCTTTCTTCCCCCCCCCCCCCCCCCCAAGGAATTATAATTTATTTTGAATATAACCTACAGCGCACAACGGTGAAATATTCATGTCGAATCTTCTTTACGCACTGCAGAAAACAAATACATCAAATACTAAAATAACTCAGTAAGTTTGATAAATGTCCTGTGAAATCTTACATTGCGCTAGGCAGTGGTGAAATCAGTTATATTTTAAACGTATGTCTCAGGAACTCGTGAAAATTCAATCTGCCATCTATTTCTTTCTTCTCCTTCATCATAAATCTCTCAGTGCTGAGGGAGAAAATACACGTCTTGATAGAGCTTGGAAGTTTGCTTCATATAATGTGACATGTAGGGTTTCTTTAAGTTTTCCGCCTTCACCTCTGACTATTGCTGTCAGCATCATCAAAGTAAAGATACTCTATCTTCATCTAGCAAAGAATAATCGGGAAGAAAACAGAAATAACACCAGCTGTTATCTATATTAACCGCATGCTTGACTATGTGATGCTCTAAAAGCAGAAAGTATACCGCAGAATACATTAATACTTAGAATGGACGGTAACAGAAGGATAGGCCGCACACACAAGAAATGAATAGAACGTATAATAAAAGTATTAAATATCATTTCTTATGAAGAAATCCCCTTGCTCTTTAGAAATTAGAAGAAAAAGCGCTTGAAGAAAGAGACAAGACAAGAACAAAGCATAAACAAGAAAGTGTTTATCTTGACCCAGAATATTCAGGTCAAGCTGTAATTCCAAACTTCAGATGGGGCTCAAATTGGGGTCATGGAAGGTTTGAAGCAAGATCATGAATAGAAATCATGAAACTTTAAAAAATAAATAATAAATTAAAGTTTAAAAAAAACATAATTCTATGTAAATCCTCATACTTTCTGTTTTGAAACCTACTTTGCAGCCACGCCAGCTACAATTAATTGAAATAATTTATGTTGAATTTCAGGATTTATAAAAGTCATTTCAGGAGTGCTAAAAAATATTGGGAGCCGCTGGTCTAGTGCAGTGATCAGTTTAAGAATCGTTGTGTTACTTTAAACTGTTTATATTGTGGTAATACCAGGATTGACAGAAACAAACTAAGCATGTGGAAGATAATGATGAGGAACATTCCATGACTTAGAACCAACTATTAAGCTGTAGAGACCAGCTGTGGTGAAAGATGATGATGAGGAACATTCCATGACTTAGACTCACCATTAAGCTGAATAGACCAACTGTAGTGAAAGATGATAATGAAGAACATTCCATGACTTAGACCCATCATTAAGCAGTAGAGACAAAGTGGCTGTGTTATTTTACAAATAAACATGAAATCATTGGGGGCCGAGTGTGTTCATCACGTGCTCTATGCACTCGTGCATAATTCCTATTTCAGAAACCCACCGTATCCTCCCACAACCTCCCAGGATTGTGCCTACTGTCACCTGAATCGTTAGCTAAACCTAGATTTTTCAGAGATTGCAGAGGAAGCCATGCGTAATGATTACGTTACTGAGATGGAAGGCAAGTAGAGATTTGTCAAATCCCGCAGGGAGCATGGTCTTCGTTTGTAATTTCCGAATAACCTGGAAAATGAGAGAAAGTGATAGTGAGAGTGGAGGTTTTCTGTGAAAATTGTTCTAGTTTGATGCTGACGTTCTAGAACAGTGTTACCAAATCGAGTGTTCTTCCACTGAGTAATGATGATTGCAGCCGAGTGTCATCGTTGTCCTTGTGTACACAAACAATAAGAGACAATACACCCTCTCTCTCTCTCTATCTCCCCCATTCTTTCTCTTTCTGTTACTCTCCCACTCTCTCTCTGTATCTCTCTTCCACTCTCCCTCTCCCCTCTCTTTATCTCTCTTTGTTACTCATCTATTCTACTACTCTCACTCTCTCTCCCTCTCTGTCTCTCTCTTTGTTACTCATCTATTCTACCACTCTCACTCTCTCTCCCTCTCTATCTCTCTCTTTGTTACTCATCTATTCTACCACTCTCACTCTCTCTCCTTCTCTATCTCTCTCTTTGTTACTCATCTATTCTACCACTCTCACTCTCTCTCTCCCTCTCTCTCTGTGCTACTCATCTATTCTACCACTCTCTCTCTCCCCCTCGGTCTCTCTTTCTTCTCTCACTTCCTTCCCCCTTGTGCAGTTCTTCTTTTTTCCCCTCCAAGACAGCTGCAAGACTAGGATTCTTGATAGACTCCACAACTTAGGCTACCACAATCCCTGTAATATTCTCCAGCCTCTTTCAGCATACGTCTGTGATCGCAATCTTCATCATTTCTTGTGTAACACCCTGCTGAGAGTACAGGAAGAGGCGGCTGAAAGCAAAGATGTCTCACGTAATCAGCAGGATAAGCTGAACTTAAAAACATTATCAGTGAATCATAGATGCCCAAGGCCAGGCTCAACATCCACCTCGAGCTGTGCCTGGTTAAGTCCGATGCTTTCCTTCAGCTTTGTTAATACAGATAGACAGAGGTCTTCTCCTCCGTCTGTCTGTGTGGCTATCTGTTTGTGCCGCTGTCCGTCTGTGTGGCTGTCTGTTTGTGCCGCTGTCCGTCTGTGTGGCTGTCTGTTTGTGCCGCTGTCCGTCTGTGTGGCTGTCTGTTTGTGCCGCTGTCCGTCTGTGTGGCTGTCTGTTTGTGCCGCTGTCCGTCTGTGTGGCTGTCTGTTTGTGCCGCTGTCCGTCTGTGTGGCTGTCTGTTTGTGCCGCTGTCCGTCTGTGTGGCTGTCTGTTTGTGCTGCTGTCCGTCTGTGTGGCTGGCTGTTTGTGCCGCTGTCCGTCTGTGTGGCTGTCTGTTTGTGCCGCTGTCCGTCTGTGTGGCTGTCTGTTTGTGCCGCTGTCCGTCTGTGTGGCTGTCTGTTTGTGCTGCTGTCCGTCTGTGTGGCTGTCTGTTTGTGCCGCTGTCTGCCTGTGTGGCTCTGTTTGTGCCGCTGTCCGTCTGTGTGGCTGTCTGTGCCACTGTCTGCCTGTGTGGCTGTCTGTTTGTGCCGCTGTCCGTCTGTGTGGCTGTCTGTTTGTGCCGCTGTCTGCCTGTGTGGCTGTTCCTTTGTCCCGATATCTGTCTGCCTGCAGTCTGCAGAGGTGTATGTCACAGTTTTATTGGGAGATAGAAAAAAATGCGAAAAATGGGCACGAACAAGAACGTCATAAAATACGATAACCACATAGGAAGAACATACAACAATCCAATATTTCGGCAAAAGTCTTTTCTTAAAGATCACATACAATAACAGCACAACATATAAAACCACAAAAAATAGATGAAACTAAAAACATTCATCTCTGTGCTCTTTTTGTAAGAAAAACATAAAGCGCACTTATTATCGATCTGAACAACGACCTAAGTTAGTCTAATTTCGCAAAACTGAAATATTAGTTATCACTTCTGCATGGACACGTTAAGACAAGGTCTCTGTGAGGTAATTTTATTAAGCTGATGAAAAACTAGCATATTCCCGTTTTTTGTGCCCGTCTTTCCTACAAGAAAGGTACCGAAAGAGCTAAATGTTTAATTTTTCATTATTTTTCATGGGTTTTTTTCTGATCTTTTGTATGTGATCCTTGAAAAAAATGCTTTTAGTGAAATATTTGATTTTTTTTTTTTTGGTATGTTCTTCATTTATATGTGCTCACCGTAAACTTTGTCTTTATTGTTCCTGGTCACTTTCCTGACGGTTACAGACCAACAATCCCTGGCACTGTACTGCCGTACTCGAGGCCAACCTAGCTTCCCCCATCATGACCACAAACCCAGGTTCTCCCCTCCTTGGTATCTTATCTTATATCATTCCCGTGATAGGGCTCGCAAAGTACTTCACCAATGTTTCCTGTCTTCGGCGAGTCTTTCAACCTCATCAAGGGATTTTATGCCTGTTAATTTGGCCTCTCTTAACAATGTCCTCTTCAGAGATTCACGCGGTCTGCCTCTTTTTCTTTGGCCTGTTGCGTTCCACTTGATAGCTTGTTTTGGGATTCTCTGATCATTTATTCTCATCAAGTGACCAACATATGTCCATCTACTTTTCCTGATCACCCATGAGACTGGTTGTTGTTCAGTCATCTGTCTTATCTCTGCATTGTTCTTGAATTCATTCCACTTGATGCCAAGGATTCTTTTTAGGCATTTGTTTTCAAAAGAGTCTAATTTCTTGTCTATTTCTTTAGTTGTTTTCCAGCTTTCGCATGCATAAATGAAGGTGGATATTACATTTGAATTGAATAGTCTTAACTTGGTTTTTGTGCTTATAACTTTTGAATTCCATATGTTCTCAAGATTCTTGAAGATCGATGCTGCTTTTGCAAATCTGATTCTAACTTCCTTTCTAATGTCACCATCCTGGTCTAAGTAGCTGCCAAGGTATGCAATTGATTGACTTCTTCAATATCTGTCCCTTCTATGTGTATTTTTCCATTTTGATTAAGGGGGATTTTCATTATTTTTGTTTTGTCCTTGTTAATTTCAAGTCCAATTTTTTGCTAGCTAGTGAAGACAGGCTATCTGTTTTTTCTTGCATGGAATTCACATTGTTACTGATAAGAATTATGTCATCAGCAAAATCAAGATCTTCTAGTTGGGTCCCATGTACCCAGTCAATACCTGTGTTATCTGTGCAGCATTTTTTCATTTTGAAGTCTATTTTAATTCTAAAAAGTAAAGGAGACAGTATACATCCTTGTTTCACACCTGTTTCAATTTGTAACCATTCACTCATCCCTTCTTCTGTCTTGACTGCACAAACATAACCATTGGAGAAACCTTTAACGATGTTGACAATTTTAAATGGTATTCCATATAGACTTAAAATTCTCCATAATGAATCTCTGCGTATCCTTGGTATATTGTATGCTAATTATGCACACATCCTAAGTATTTAATCAATACACAATACAGTGGCATGCAGTACAAATCACCAAGTCTGAAATTAAAGACACAGCATTTTTAATCTCACAATACGCCACAACAGCACATACAACTGGCACCGACATTAACATGGCATCAAGGCATGTGTCATCATAATGGACGAACAATTGGATGAACAAGATCAATGCTATACGAAGTACTTCAAGCAATCTTCAATGATAGAAAAAACAATTGGTTGAACAAGATCAGTGCTATACAAAGTACTTCAAGTAATATCTTCAATGATAGAAAAAACAATTGGTTGAACAATATCAATGCTATACAAAGTATTTCAAGCAATCTTTAATGATTAAAAAAAAAACAATTGGATGAACAAGATCAATGATATACAAAATACTTCAAGCAATCTTCAATGATAGAAAAAACAATTGGTTGAACAAGATCAATGCTATTCAAAATACTTCAAGCAATCTTTAATGATAGAAAAAACAATTGGTTGAACAAGATCAATGCTATTCAAAGTACTTCAAGCAATCTTTAATGATAGAAAAAACAATTGGATGAACAATGGCAATGCAATGCCGGGTAATTAAGCATAGTATCATATGATCATGACTTCTCATGCTTGCATATTGAAACGTGATAGACCTGAGATCCCGGGCTCTCTTGGCCCTGCGCATAGCCTACACTACGAATATAATGTGCAGTAGCACTTATCCCCAGCAGCTATCGCTGCCATGGCACACCTTCATATAACTGTGCTTATCTAATCTGATGCAAGACAATGTTTCAATACATGCCCACCCACCCCCACATACCCCCCCCCCCCAACCTACTACGATGACGTTTCGGTCAAGTTTGTACACCCCTCAATCCAAGCATGAATCATCCATACACCTCTATCAAACTTTGTTAGTAGAACCAGATCTACCAGTCGTCTCTTCTGTTATCTGACACCGTTCAGCTTTTCAAACAAAGGGCAGACTTCTGCTCTCATGGTGGCGAAGAGAGTGACAAAAAATTGCTATCTGGATCACTTAAGGATGCTAAGCAGGCGCACTATAATCATTGGATCACTTAATGACGTTAAGCAGGGGCACTATAATCATTTGATCACTTAATAATGTTAAGCAGGCGCACTATAATCACGTCCCAGCCGACAGACAGAGCCACTGAGGAGGTGTATGTATATGTGTGTGCGAGGGGGCCCAGCCGGTTCATCGCTCTAGGGTCCAGAAAGCTCATGTTTTAATGAGGGGCCTCGTAAAGAATGACAACACAATAGCTAATGAATAGGCTAATGATGTAAGGGAGGGGGCATAATAAATTTTCATCATTTTACAAAATGATCTCTCAGGGGCCCTGCCTACACATGTCCATGCAGAATCTTTTTAGAAAATATTAAAGTCGTAACTAACATTTCAATTTTCCGATGTAAACGTAGACTAGCTTATCAATCAGCTGTAAAATTATTATTACTTCAACACACTTTATATACGTTTCTTACAGCCAATGAAACCTGAAAGCACCATCAAGCAGTGATGTTTTATTAACCCATGGGCCCACCGGGGCACTGGCCAGGGCCCCATTTACCATGCCTATTGAAATCTATGTATATGAATGTATATGGCGGGTATGCTGTGGGGGCCCAGTTCATTACTTTGCTCAGGGGTCCCGATGTTGTTAAGACGGCTCTTTCATCAAGTGATGGGAATCATAAATATCAAACCCACATACAAGGTACACATATAAAACTAAAGTAAAACTGATCCTAAAGACTAGCAGAAATCTAATCATTCGGCACAATCTCATACCAACCAGTCTGCAAGACAGTTAAGCATTAGAATTGTACTAGCTGCAATACATAACAACCGCACCAGACATGAGCGATGAGCAATTGAATTTCTGTGAGGTTGTCCCGCTTTGTTTGAGAATGGCTTCCAAAACTGTACCAATATTTCTGATGGACAAACAATTTATTCATATTGATCTATATGCCTGTTTGCTTAGAATGTCAGGAACTCCTGATTTTCATGAATCTCTTTCCAAGAAACTGATCTGTTGTCGGGTAATAAAAACTGTACAGAATAAGGGGAAGTTATTGCAGTTTTATATATATGTGAACTTGTGTAATCTATCTATCTATCTATCTATCTATCTATCTATCTATCTATCTATCTATCTATCTATCTATCTATCTATCTATCTATCTATCTATCTATCTATCTATCTATCTATCTATCTATCTGTCTGTCTGTCTGTCTGTCTGTCTATCTATCCATCTATCTATCTGTCTGTTTGTCTGTCTGTCAAAATGCTTGACTGTTTGCATTTCTGTTCCTCCAACTTTCAGGCTGATCTTCTTTGTCTGTCTGTATCTGTCTGCCATCTTTTTGGCTGTCTGTCTTCTCGTCTGTCTATCTGGCTATCTGTCTGCCTGCAGTCTGCCTGTCTGCTCATTTGTTAGTCTGCTTGTCTGCCAGTCTGTGTGGCTGTCAATCCGCAGAATCCACGAACACACTAAAATAATATGATGTGTAGAAGTTGAAAATCTACTCTTTGAATTATGGTGAATCACAGGTAAATGCCAACAATCTGAGCTGGAGTTGAGGAAATGTAAATTATTTGTATAAGAGGCAATTACAAAACGTGATATTTTTTGGGCCAGTTCCAAAAAGGTGAGCATATGAATTACGGATGTATATTCTTCGATTTTAACGTGGGTTGTATTTAAAATATTTAATCTTTGAGAACTATGTGTTATGTAGCGTGACTTGATTCCTTGAATGCTCACATGTCCACTGTTATGTAGCATGACTTGACAACTTGAATGCTCACATTTCCGCTGTCACGTATAAAACTTCTCCCGTGATCACATGTTATCACTCGTCTACCAGTTATCAGCCTAGGAGCACAGCCAGCATAGGAGGGCCTGTCTCTAACCTCAAGTCTTAAGGTGACTGTAATCAGTTATAAAACTGAGTCCATACTGTAAGAAGAAATCAATGATGCGTGCAGCATTTACAACACGACACAACGTTTAATTTATGTCCTTCCTGAACCGGGCAGCTAATACTTGGCCTAGAAGCCTAAAAAAATTTGTTTTGATTTCGTGAGACAGATTCCAGTTTAAAAAAATATTTGTTGCTCTTTGTTTTTTTTTTTTAATTGCGAATTTTCCGAGCCTCACTCAAGCTGTTTCTGGGCCCCATTATAAACACGCAATGATGTGTTTACATATTTTCACGTCAACTTACAATGACATTCACATTTGTAATGAAAACATGAAAGAGTAAAAACTCTTATTCCCCATAAGAATGTGAAAATCACACTATTATACTACAAATATAGATCAATATTTGATTATCTGCAAGCAAAGGTCGTGATCATTCATTTCTATGCCTACTGAACAGTTACAGACTTAGTGACTTAAGAGTGCTGTGTAACTCCAGGCTGACATAGATGTTAACGAGCTGATCTTATAATACATATTGAAGCTACGAGACAGATCTTTAATACACGTAAATAATCCAGAGGGGTCTAACAGCACTGCAAACTCCGGGCACAGCAACCGAGACGGGTGCTCATACCAAACGATAGATTATTGGTACTTTCAACAAAAGATAAAAAACCTACAGGCAACCCTGTCATGCCTTAGAGGCACTTAGTGATAAGATGTTAGTGCCCATATTTTCCTTGACCTGCCAGCACACTGATGTTGTCAGCATTTCTTTCTCCATCTCCAGAGGAAGTCAGGTACCCATTTCTACAGCTGGGTGACTGGGGCGCCTCTAGCCGGACTCGAACCACAAACTCTTGCCATGAGAGACTAGTGCACTAACTGCTTCGCCCAATTTCAACAAAATCAGTATTTAAAAATAAAAGAAAACACGTTTTCTTGTCATGTCCTTTAACATGATTTCTTCAAGTTCCCCATCCCAAACCCTCACTTTTTCTTTAGGCCTTGCATTAGTTTTCATAATCTTCACAATCGTTTTTTTTTTTTTCAAATTTTAACTGCAGCCTTTGGTTTTGTCCTTGTTTGGTGTATCTTGAAGGCTCTTTTCTATGAGCTTATCTTTAGTCCTTTTTTTAAGTTACTGTATGAGTGAATTCAAACTGACGATCAACATTAATCAATTGATGATAAATTCATCATTCATCACAGAGCGCCCATGCACTACAACGGAACCGAAGTTTGATTTATCGGCATCTGTAGTCAGAGCAGAACTTCCTGTTTTCACGCCCGCCTGAAACTGCCCGTTTTTTAACCCATGCAAAGAAGAGTTACACTGAGATAATTTTTTGAAATCTTGGGGCCACTGACCCAACTGCCCATTGTGCCTATAGGCTGAGGTGGTGCTAAATAAACCACTGTCGGGTACAAGGCCACGCCTGACATTGAGGAAAAGACACGTGAGCGCCGATACCTGTGTTCAGTCGAGCTCACTTTACCTGTACCTTACCATAACTCACATGAATACTTTTATACGCTCATTAAAACCAAGAAACACTGAGAACAAATTTATTGTCAGTAAAGTTAAAGGAATTCTACGAAACGTTGGAGGAAGTGAAGACACTTTCCGACTTGGTAATCAGCAACCCATGGCCGATGTGCTGGCGTCAGGGTTGGCGAATCATAACTGACATACTCGCATCAGGGTTGGCAAACCATAGCTGACCAAGACCCTGTTCCATTTCTCCTCTGGTGTCCCCAGTGACAGGCCTAGCCTGGCTAACGGAGCAAGGATCGTCGTGGTCCACATGGCCTACATCTTTGTGGCGGTGGAGTCTGCACTCCATACCCCGTACTCTTAACCTCCACTAAGGGACTGAAAAAAATAGCCTCTATAACCCCCTCCCAAGGCGACTGGATGCTGTGCCACAACAGCCTCAACGCAATGATTGCAAAGAATACCAGTTGGCAGTTCCTTGAACATCGATTACCTCAATCTGAAGAAGGAGAGGAAGAGGAAGAGAAGAAGAAGATACTGTTATCACAGTAATATGCTCGCTGTGTTTACAGTTCGTGACGTACATAAAGAAACTGATAATAATCACACTTAATAACAGGTTATTATTTCATTATATGATGTTATGCTAAACATATGTTACATATGTAATTATTTCATGCACGTAAATCTTCCTCATGCCAAGCAAGATTTTAAACTGCACGCAGCAGAATGAACCATGTAATGTGACAGGCGGAAGATGTAATGTCATTATTAAAAACTGCAATATAATGACATTCCAAAAGCATTTAGAAAACTCTCCAAACAAACTGGAGTGTTGTCTTTGTTTAATGAAAGAAAAATTTGCAGTTTGATTTCTCTGTAAGACGACATTTAAAGATCCAGTGAACTGAATAGCAAACCTCGTGCGATAAATGATGTCCATTCATCAAATAACAGAAAAACTGAAAATAAGTCAGCAAATTTACGCAAACGAAGGAATCATCATTTGAGATTAAACAAACACATTTTGTTCCTTCTTTACTCTTTAACGACTTTGAGCATTTTGAGGACAGTAGTTGTTGGCACAGTATAAGAATCGTTCTCAGATGGCCTGGGTGACGCGCCAAAGTCTTGAGGAAGTAGACAAATCCTCGACGACTGGAGCCACCAATACAATTCCAGACCTCGGTGACAATTAAAGAGCGGCGTCTTACTGGAGGTGGAAAAACCAATCAATCTGAGTCAAACTGAGCGAACGTAATCAGATAAATGTAATTTTGAGGGTCAGCTTTTCTACATCGTTTAGAAGAGGCTTCTGGGTAATGACCTTTCCAGTCTGTCTGGGATCCAGACTACGCGCTGAGATATGTAGAGCAACAGGCAGAAAACAGAAAATGGAATTAAATCAAACTGCGAAAATGACACGCTCATGTGTTCAATTATCATCATCATGCAGCGTGCCCGTAAACCTGAGTGGTCATGAATCTCCAGTCTGCTTCTCGCTATGACTTCTAATCAGATCTGTCCGTCTTTTTTCTAACTCCTCCTTGTCACAGTTGTCAAATTATTTCCGTATTAAGATTTCACACAATAAATGTAGACTTTATACGAGTATAAATTAGAAGATTTATGTGACAATTCACACTATAAATGTAGACTTTATACGCATGTAAAGAGGATTTATGCGAGAGTCCAAATCAAATTATAACTGTAGACTTTATGCGCCTGTAAATAAGAATATTTATACAGCAGATGAAACTATAATTATAGACTTGATACACGAATAAAGATGATTTATGGAAGACTGATTCTATACTTAAAATTTAGACCTTATACCCGTATGGAGAAAAAGATTTATGTGACCGGCAGAACTATACTTTAAACGCTTATAAAGAAGAAACAACGAAAAAAAAATCATTATCACGACTCTGGTAGTATTTCATGTAAGAAAGTAAGAATGGAACATAATTACATTATTAGTTCAATGTGGGAATAAATGGAACTTTGCTGCTGTAGCTCAGGAAGGAAATGAGTGGAGCCAACACACGTCACCAGCATCTTTATGGCCAGGAGCATTTCATAAGGGCCCTTTATGCTCTCAGACGCTGTAAAAACGAGCAAACTATTGTCCTCATTAACCAGTCTCGTTCAACCGACAATAAAAAGTAGTGACCTCCCTTGGTGTGGCAATACGCCATTTGCGGAGATTAAGCGAGTGATAAAATTACAGCTCGTGCAAAGTGCTTCGACGTTACTTGACGAAAACTGACGACATGGAAGGTTTAATTTTTTTTTATTTACAATTAAGCTTTTATCTAATTCCGTGGACATAGCAGAAGAAAACAACAGATAGTGGTAAAAAAAAACTAGTGGTGTATGCTAACTATCGTTATATTTCTCCCCGTTTAATGAACGAAAATACCTGTTACCTTCTGTACGTTAAAACAGAAGCAGTCAACGCACATGACTTAGACTTTCTCTCACACACAAAGATCCGCTGTGACGGAAAATCTATGACCAGCACTCCCTTCTGGCTACTAAGGTAGGAAATCATGGCGCGACTTCTTGTCCTGTGGGAATGGAGCACAGATTTGTTTGGCTTCTATCTGGTCCTGAAATCGGTGACCGTGCGGCTCATTACTTTCGTAGTCTCTTGTCTCAGGCCGTGCAAGAAAAGTTCCCAACTAAAATCAACTCCCATGCGGCCGTTTCTGAGGATATCAGTGTAGACACAACGGATTTTTGGAACCCCTCCCCCCCTCCCACATTTCTCTTGTGTGCATTATCTACTCAATAAAAAGGAATAGCTCACCACGGGATTAGTACAATGTTTCATCTCTAATGAAAGAAGAATGTTGTATTTTCTGTACAGTAAAAGTATAGTGAAATATTTATAGTGAAAGGATCTTGTACAAGAATAAAGCATTTTCCGTACAGCATAAAGATAGCATATTTTTTGTACAGTAGAAAGATAGCACATTTTAGTACAGTATAAAGATAGCATATTTTTGCGCAGTATAAAGATAGCATATTTTATGTACAGTATAAAGGAAGCATATTTTTTGTATAGTATAATAAGGGTATTAAAACAAGCTATCAAGTGGAACACAACAGGCCGAAGAAAAAGGGGCAGACCGCGTGAAACTCTGAAGAGAACATTATTAAGAGAGGCCAAGTTAACAGGCATAAAATCCTTTGATGAGGTTGAAAGACTCGCCGAAGACAGGAAAAATTGGCGAACTACTTTGCGAGCCCTATGTGACGTCTAACGGCACGGGAAGGATATAAGATAAGATATAAGATAAGATAATAAGGGTATTAGGAAAGGTAATCAGAAAAGAGAAAGAAGAAAGCAGTACAGAAAATAAGCTAAAATACTAGGATACGCTGATGACATCGACCTGCTAGGGGAAACTATGCAAGAAGTCATCAATACCTGCATACACTACAAAAATAGGGCTTGACTATTAACCAAGATAAGACAGAGTATATGAAGATATCAAGAGATCAGAGGCAGAATGGTCCAGATTATACAAATGTTGGAATTATGATTATTAGGAAAGCAGAAACATACAAATATCTAGGCACAACCTTCAACAGAAGCAACATAGTATGTGAGGAAAATAAAAGCAGGGTACAGATAGGGAATAAAATATACTTTGAACTACAACACCTGTTAAAATCCTAAATCCTATCCCAAAACACCAAAATAACAATCTACAAAACTATAATAAGACCAGCCATCATGTATGGATCAGAAACATGGAGTACGTCAAAAAAAGATGAACAACAGTTGCAGATCTTTGAGAACAAGATCCTAATAAAAATCTTTGGGCCGATAAAGGATACTAGCAGTGGAGAATGGAGAGCTAGAAAAAACACTGAACTGAACAGCTTAGTTAAATCTCAACGAATTACAAATGTTTTGAAACTGAACAGACTACGCTGGCTGGGCCACGTTGAAAGAATGGAAGAGAAAAGACAAACGAAAATGACGTATGCACAAGAGATGATGGAAACAAGACCAAGGGGCAGACCAAGACAGAGATTGAAAGACAACATAGAAGAGGATATAAAGGAAATTGGTGTCACCAACTGGAGAGAAAAGATTATGAATAGAGAGGAATGGAGGCGAACTATATCTGCAGCAGTGAGCCTTAATAGCTCGGAAACCTGAAGAAGCAGAAGAAGATGATAATAAAGGTAGCGCCATTTTATATATAGTATAATCATAGCGTATTTTTCTATATAGTATAATCATAGCGTATTTTTCTATGTAATATAATCATAGATGATAATCTGCAAATGGATGCATCAGCAGCAGAGCATCTTACTTACAGGCCTACAGGAGACCTACTGGGGAGGCAAAGTTCCGCAAGGGACACGAAAATGACTGACTGATAATCATAGCTTATGTTTCTATACATTATAATCATAGCTTTTCTTCTACACAGTATAATCAAAGCTTTTTTTCCGTAAAGTATAATAATAGCTTATTTCTCTATATAGTATAATCATAGCTTATTTTTCTATATAGAATAATCATAGATGTTTTCTGTATAGTTTAGCGTTATTTTTGTAAAGTTTTTTTTTCTTATGGTGTTTGGCCAAAATATTTTTCAAATTCTTCGTAAACATTTTGTCTGGAAAGAATTCAACTTGTTTTCTATGGTTTTGGTGATTTTCCAGCATTCACTTCCATAGAGTAGTACACTTAGAACATTGCTCTTAAATATCCTGATTTCGTATTTATGCTTAGTTTTTTAGATTTGCAAATAGTCTGTAGCACTGCAAAAGCCTGGTTTGCTCTAGTAAGTCTGCTGTTGATGTCCTCTGTGCTGTCTCCATTTTCTATTATTCTACTGCCAGGGTATAAAAATTCGTTGACCTCCTCCACTAACTTGCTATCTACTCTGAGTACATTTCTGTTGTTCACATTTTGCTTCATTAACTTTGTCTTTCCTACGTTGATCTTTAGTCCTATGTTGTTTGCATTCTGAGTTAGCTTGTTTATTTTATCTTGCATATCTTTGTGGCTGCTTGATAATAGACAAATGTCGTCCGCAAAGTCAAGGTCCTCCAGCACTGTGTCAAGGGTCCATTGTAATCCTCTGCGTTTGTCTGATGTTGCCTCCTTCATTAACCAGTCTACTGCCAAGATAAATAATGTTGATGATAGTACACATACCTGTTCCACTCCTGTTTGTACCCTAAAGCTGCTGGAGGTATGTTCTCCATAGATCACTTTGCAATGAAAACCCTCGTTTGATTACATTCACTATCTTATGGGGGAGGCCATGCCATCTTAGGATTTTCCACAGTGCATCTCTGTTGACACTGTCAAAGGCTTTCTCAAAATCTATAAACATAAGAAATAACATCTTGTTGGCAGAAATGCAGATGAAGTCACTGACAACAGTTATTGCGGAAAGACGCTGGCGATGGTTGGGACATGTGCTCCGAATGACTGACAACTCACTACCAAAAATAGCACTAAGATGACACCACAGCGGAACAGAAGTAAGGGTAGACCAAAAGAGACATGGAGAAGAACAACAGAGAGGATGTTGAGCAATAGAAGGCTCACATGGGCAAGAGCAGAAAAAAGGCGAAGGACAGGCTTTTGTGGAAAACCCCTGCAGAAGCCCCATGTGCCCTGGGCACTTAAGGTTCAGAGAGAGAGAGAGAGAGAGAGAGAGAGAGAGAGATTGATTGACTGATTGATCTTTATTTCAAAAGGGTTAAGAATTGGGCATGCAGGCCCGTCTGACATTCTGCCCTCTATTCCAGACATTCTACAAATATGCTGTTCATGTAACAAACATAACTAACATTGAAGCTGAGAGACATAAAATAAAATATAACATTTACATTTCGCTCTTAAACATTCACTCAGTACAGAAGTAACTACATACATTATAAATGACTATCTACTAAACAAAATTCTCGGGACTATTCAGAAAACAATTAATTGTATTCGGTTTCTGTAAGAGCAGTTTAAGATAACTTTTAAGTTTTATAATTCATGGAGGCATGTAGTCGACATTAAATAGATACTGGGAAAGCTTGTAGTTGTAGGAAGGAGTATAATTTATATTTTTTATACAGGATGGGAGGGTATTCCAAAGATGACCAGCAGAATAACTAAAGCTTTTCTTGTAAAGATCAAGTCTAGGTTTTGGAAGACATATGTTGTTCAAGCGTTCATTTGAGAGAGAGAGAGAGAGAGAGAGAGAGAGAGAGAGAGAGATTTTTGTACAGTATAGCACGTTTAACCGAGAGGCCTACAGGAAAGCTGTTAGGGAGGCAAAGCTCCGCAAAGGACATGCAAATGACTGACTGACAGCACACGAGACGGACAGGTATTTCGTGGCTTTCTCTATATAACAATAGTGCATTTTCTTACAGTATAAGGACAGCGCATTCTATATTCAAAACAAGGACAGCATTTTCTCTACAGCAAAAGAGCAGCGACAGGGGAAAACTAAGAGGGGAAAAAATCATGGATAGTCCAACGGAATGGCACAAAAAAAAAGTGGCCAGCTGAGTTGATAGAATCAAGGACCGAAATCATCGGAGAAGCTTGACTACCAGTGTCTACCTACGAGGCACCTGAAGATGATTAGCATGGTATATTTTCTGTACAGTAGAAGTACAGCGCACTTTCTATACAATAGAAAAGCGAATTTTCCTTACTGTGAAGAAAGATTCTCTGCTTTTAAAAGGCAACGCTTTATCTGTAAAGAAAAAGGAGAGTACATTTTACGTAATGTCCAAGGATTACGAATAGATAATATAAGGTAATATTTACGTATAAGAAACTAGGTATGATTATGCAAAAAAAAATTAAGACAAGCATAAGACATGATAGAAAGAAAATTGGCAAACGAAGAATTAAGATCAGAACCCTGGATTTCTGTAGGATGAACAACAATCTATCTAATAAAGGACAATATGCTGATAGCTTTTTTACGGCACATACTTTCTTAAATATTTGGAGCGTTATTCTACATACACCGTACATCAGGTTTAACTATAACTGAATTTTATTCGCACATTAAAATGATAGAACTTTACGAAAATTATTGGTTCTCAAACTGTGGTCCTTGAAGCGTCCGGCTGGAGTCCACCTAGCAAGTCTAGATTATGTATAATAACAAAAATTGTGAATATTTTTATTAGAATACCAAGTGGCAGGTGAGTACAGATGAGTAAAGGGAAATTATCATCGTCATCTGCTGTGTACGACCTAAAAACATGAACCACTGAGCGAAATGGTAAAAGAATACAGCATTTACCGTACATTACTATCTCTTGTTTATATTTCTCATTTAGATACAAGCTTGCCAGTTAGTGATGGACTGACTGTTTAGATACAAGCTTGCCAGTTAGTGATGAACTGACTGTTTAGATGCAAGCTTGCCAGTTAGTGATGGACTGACTGTTTAGATACAAGCTTGCCAGTTAGTGATGGACTGACTGTTTAGATGCAAGCTTGCTCGTTAATGATGGACTGACTGACCAATGTGTTGGCATTGGCATGCGTTCCGTCAGTTTACAATTAACGCATAATTATGTTAATTTAACTCTCAAAAAACATCCATAGATCTCCAAGATGGAAGAATTAACGTTCAATGTCTGACAATGTGAACTGTTCGGAGCAGAACATCATATGATTTTTATAACGGGCTCCTTATGGCAATTATCTCCCTCTTACAAATCTGGAATTATAATCGACTTTTAACAACAGACAGGAAACTCTCTCTAACACAGAGCAAAAGAACCATACAACTTAAAAACAAAACAAAAACAGAAGTTCCCCTTTCTGAAAAGTGAGCTACCCATTATCAATAACGGGTCAAAGATCTCTCATGCGTCATCAGTCACATCCAAAGCTATAAAAGTTGTAATTGATTATATGGCTTTGTTCTGTTTGTTTTCTTTAAACAACCCTATTCAATATGGTTAATGACATATAATAAACCAGTAAAGAAAACTTAAGAAGTACTGGAATCAACAGAAGAAATTTAGAAAAAAAAACCAGAGAAATAAATGATTCCGGAGTTGCAAAGATGCAAAAAAATGTACCGAAAATCATTAAAAATAGAAGCGCTGATAAGAAAAGTTCACAAGAACTACAATGATGTAAATAGGCGGACAACATCAAGAGTGGCTTGGTTAGATGTACCGATATTACGTATATGAAAGAATCAGGAAAGACAGGTTACGTGCAGATCAAAATAGAAATGAAATACACAGATATTTACGAGGGGTGATTGATAAGTTCTCGGCATAAGGTACAACGGATTATGCGTGGACAACTTTTTTTGGGTTATTTCTCAACATAGTCCCCTTGCAAGTTTATGCACTTAGTTCAGCGATACTGGAGCATACGGATCCCTTTTTTGTGTAAAAGTCAGCATCTTGTGCCAGTATAAAGTGGTCTACAGCATGGATGACGCCATCATCTGAAGCAAATTTGCGACCACTGAGCTCCTTTTTCAGTTTGGTAAACAGGTAATAGTCCGAAGGGGCCAAATCTAGGGAATAAGGGGGATGTTCAAGAACCTGGAAGCCGCATTCATGAATGGCAGCCATTGCCACCGTCGACTTGTGAACTGGAGAATTGTCTTGATAAAAGATGACTCCTCTTGTCAATTTCCCTCGAAGCTTTTCCTTCAGTTTGACCTGCAGTTGCATCACAAGATTAGCATAATAGGACCCGGTGACCGTTCTGCCCTTTTGAAGATAGTCTACCAGTAACACACCTTCTGAATCCCGAAAGATGGAAGCCATCACTTTGCCTGCAGACAGAACCACCCTTCCATGTTTGAACTGAGCTGCCCATTTCTTCACTGTGCTGTAAGAAGGGGCACTCTTCCCTAGAGTCTCTGCCATATCCTCATGGATCTCTTTCGATAATAAGTCCTTGATGCAGAGTAAGCGAATGACTGCTGGATGAAAAGTTTTATCCATTTTCTTAATTTCTGCCACAGTATCCTGTTAAAAAATTGGGTTGCAGTTAATTTCTTGAAACTTGGTGCTTAATCTTACATTAACCTGATATACAAATGCACCTAATATCAACAGTGAGACGTGAGAGAAAGAAAAATCACAAGAGAATTACCTGGGATTCGAACACGGACTCCGGTAGGACGAGCAGCCGTCTAGCCACGAGAGAACAGCGTACTATCGACTTAGCCAACTAGCACCCCCCAAAAAAAGGTGTTTTGTTGACATAGTCTTTAGTAACTGCTCAGCAGACATGAGAGATCGTGACACCCGGAAAGAAACGAGGTCGTGACACACAGAAATTCCGTAGCTTAGATTCATTCTCTCTAGCAGGTACCAACTAGACAAACATACACACGGTCTCCTGCCATGTCTGGTGCAAACTTGGACAACAATAACAAACGAACGAATACTTATTACATGAAGTTAGTTTCAGGAATAGTTTTAAGGAACAATTTTTTATAAATAGGAAACTACGAGGTTTTGGTACGGTAAAGTAAGAGAACAAATATTGTAGGATTAAACCTCGAAAAAATCGTAGACAAAGCACTTTAGTGAGACGTGAGAGAAAGAAAAATCACAAGAGAATTAAGAGGTTTAATCCTACAATATTTGTTCTCTTACTTTACCGTACAAAAACCTCGTAGTTTCCTATTTATAAAAAATTGTTCCTTAAAACTATACCTGAAACTAACTTCATGTAATAAGTATTCGTTCGTTTGTTATTGTTGTTCAAGTTTGCACCAGACATGGCAGGAGACCGTGTGTATGTTTGTCTAGTTGGTACCTGCTAGAGAGAATGAATCTAAGCTACGGAATTTCTGTGTGTCACGACCTCGTTTCTTTCCGGGTGTCACGATCTCTCATGTCTGCTGAGCAGTTACTAAAGACTATGTCAACAAAACACCTTTTTTTGGGGGGTGCTAGTTGGCTAAGTCGATAGTACGCTGTTCTCTCGTGGCTAGACGGCTGCTCGTCCTACCGGAGTCCGTGTTCGAATCCCAGGTAATTCTCTTGTGATTTTTCTTTCTCTCACGTCTCACTAAAGTGCTTTGTCTACGATTTTTTCGAGGTTTAATCCTACAATATTTGTTCTCTTACTAATATCAACAGTGCGTTTCAAGTATTTTTACCTTATGCCGAGAACTTATCAATCACACCTCGTATATGAGATACCAAGCAAGAGAAACACGACTCAAGAGAATAAATAATAAATACACAGCTCTAGCAATTTCAAGAAAAGAGTTTAGCAAACATCTCATGATGGACTAGACAAACCTAGACTGAGACAACTTGGACCCTACAAGAGGGTAAAATCTGCACGAAAATGTTTAGCTCTAGAAGCTTACAAAGGGAGCTAAGTGGCCGGCGATGTAAAGAGGGAGCCTCCCTGTATGTTCCGTGAGCAAACTTTACACGCGATACAGTCTTCGTGCGGGGGAACTGACCAAATTATGAGACCCACGGGAAGAACGCAGAAATATCAGAGATGAGAAGTACTTTTCTTGACAACCCCCTCAAAATTGTTATGGTTTGAAGTGCTTTAAATTCTATCACAAGATCTTATAGGCTCTTGAAGAGTAATTTTTATTTATTTATTTTTTTTTGCGAAATTATTTTTTAAAAGTACAATCTAACAGTGGAATTTAAAATAAATGTAAGTTAAGTGGTGGCACTAGAAAGTAACAGGGACATTTAATAAATATTTTCTATGCTTTCATGGCGTGTTACTTTTGCAGGCTCTGTCTAACGATTTGAAATCTTTGCATGGGGGATCTTGAGGCACAAACTAGAGTTTAATGAGGAGTTGGTCCCAGTTTCTTACTTGCTTCAAGAGGCAAGAATCATGTTACAGAGTAAGAAAAAAAATGAAATCCTGTAGGTGTCATGAAGTGAGTGTTAATCTGACAGCCAGGCGAAGGAAATGCAAGTCAGGAGAAGATAAGCAAGAACCGTCATACATAGAAGCAAAATAGGGGTATACAATGCAGAGATAAGACAGATGACTGAACAACAACCAGTCTCATGGGTGATCAGGAAAAGGAGATGGACATATGTCGGTCACCTGATGAGAAGAAACAGTCAGAGAATCCCAAAACAAGCTATAAAATGGAACACAACAGGCCAAAGAAAAAGAGGCAGACCGCGCGAAACTCTGAAGGGGACATTGTTAAGAGAGGCCAAATAATAGGCATAAAATCCCTTGATGAGGTTGAAAGACTCGCCGAAGACAGGAAAAATTGGCGAACTACCTTGCGAGCCCTATGTGACGTTTAACGGCACGGGAAGGATATAAGATATAATATAAGAATGTAACAGCTTGTAACACCAGACGGAGGGGAGCCCAAAAAACGGCGCAGAAACAAGACAAGAAGCTCATAAAACATCAGAAAGAAAACAGAAACAAAACAATAAACAGCTCAAAAACATGTAATCTGACCTGTTCTTGACGTGATGTTTTGACAATGTTTCAACCGGCTGGAAATGAACTCGGATATCTTGTCTGTTTGAGGTTTGTATTTTGTTTGAAGATGACCTGATGTGGACTGAATAAAACATCGAATCTGTTTGTTTACTGAGGTTTGTTTTGATGTGAAATCGGACGGCCAATGAATGTCCCTTCTTAGTTGAATTCCTGACTTGAAACTTGGCAACACAGAAGATAGCAAAGTACTGCCACAATCCGAGAAAACACTAGACTAAAGGGAACTTAGACCAATCCCAGTCCTCTCGGTCGTGACAGAGTCTTGCTACAGCAAGAAACTGATATTGTCACGGCATCACTCCGACCTCCATCTAGTACAGTCATCGGAGCTCAGTTTCATCATTATATCTTTAGTTATTCCGATTTATGTGCTATGCCCGTGTATGCATTAAAGTAAGAGAACACAGTTTTGTAGGATTAGGCCTCGAAAATAATCGTAGACAAAGCACTTTAGTGAGACTTGAGAGAAAGAAAAATTATCTGGGATTCGAACCACGGACTCCGGTAGGACGAGGTGGGAGATAGCGCAGTTCGTTAGTACGCTGTTCCCTCTTGGCTAGACGACTGCTCGTCCTACCGGCGTCCATGGTTCGAATTCCAGGTAATTCTCCTGTGGTTTCTCTTTCTCTCACGTCTCACTAAAGTGCTTTGTCTACGATTTTTTTCGAGGTCCAGTCCTACAAAACTGTGTTCTCTTACTTTACCGTATGAAAGCCTCGTTTCCTATTTATAAAAAATTTGTTCCAGTTTATGCATTATCCTTTTGATGAGCAATTAGCACGCCTTTATTGTGAAATAAATTTCCCGTATTCTCGTGCCTGTCTTGTAACTGTCTTCTGATGATCTGACTCTTTGTGTAGTAATTATCTTTCTTATTGTTTTCATATTGTTCTAGTAAATTTATAGGTCATTCCATTCTATGATCTAAACTTTTTACTATAGTAAGACCCTCCCCCTCGAGTTAATTCCCCAATATATCCCCACAATCTCTTCAGCAAACTGTAGAAATCGTCACTAGTTCGCATTCCTTCTAAAGATGTCAATAGCTTCATTTTTAAAAAAATATTTTTTTTCTTTTTATCGTGCACATCATGCACGCATCTTTTGCATAATAATCCCCCTGTGCTTTCGACCCTCATCTTGAGGTTATTTTGGGCGAGATTAAGCGTCACAGTGCCTGAACATCCTCCTCGCTCGCCAGATTAGGTTCCGACAGACTTCCTGTTGTCTCCTGAACTCAAGTCGGTCCTCGCAGGAAAACGCTCTGACGCCACTCAAGACATTCGGCAACATGCAGCAGCTGAACATTCCTTCTAAGAATTTTAAAGAGGCATTCCGGGACTTGTATCATCGCTGTGGATGTGGCATTGCTGTAGACGGGGGTTACTTCGAGGGATGGTAGAAGAGATTTCTCCCAGAGGTACGCCACGTTCTTGTGATATAATCAGTCCCGTTTTTTTTTATTATTGTCGCATCTTGTATATAAAGCTAACAATAGACCAGATGAAAAACAATTCTAGTCTAACATTTATGTAAAAAAAATTGTTGAGATGTAGAGTCCAATACCCACATCATTTTATGTTCTTATATACCCTAAGATCTACTGCCCTGAGCTATGCTAGGATGATGTATCTTAAGATGCTTGCTCATAAGGTAGTACTTCTTTTCAATTTATCTCCTATTAAACTGGCAAAATGCGTCTGTTAACCGAATTCTGAACTGTAGATTCGACCGTCAATGCAGAGATTTCTAGCTCGTCTTGGGCATAGGCAAGGATGTCACGGCGAAAAAAATAAATGTTATTGTCTCATTTAGATATGAAATATAGATGACATGTTCAAGACAAGACAGTGAAAGAGGCAGAAATAGACACAAAACTAGACAGAAAGCTAAATAGACAAACAGACAGATTAACAGATAGATTAACAGATAGACAGACAGACAAATAGGCGGAGCGACAGAAAGACTTATGGACGGATACACAGACATATAGACAGACAGACAGAGAAATGGAAAGACATACACACAAAATAAATAGATAAAACTATTTCATCTTCGTTGTCTTCTCAAAATAATAAATGTTAAGTGAAAGAAGGAAGTAACACAACTCTGAGGTTCTGCAGCAAGAAAACCCAGCAGTAAGGCAAAACATCTAACCACTGGGACAAAAGCCAGGAGTAAGACAAACCTCTAACCATCGGGACAAAAGCCAGGAGTAAGGCAACCATCTAATCATCGGGACAAAAGCCAGGAGTAAGCCAACCAACTAATCATCGGGACAAAAGCCAGGAGTAAGACAAACATCTAACCATTGGGACAAAAGCCAGGAGTAAGACAAACATCTAACCATTGGGACAAAAGCCAGGAGTAAGACAAACATCTAACCATTGGGACAAAAGCCAGGAGTAAGCCAACCAACTAATCATCGGGACAAAAGCCAGGAGTAAGACAAACATCTACGCATCTGGACACAACTCAGCAGTAAGACACAACATCTATGCATCTATTCCTTATTATTTATTTCCATTCACAGTATTCTCTTTCTCTCTCTCTCTCTTTCTCTCTCTTTAATCCTTCTCTCTCTTTCTCTTTCTTTCTTTCTCTCTTCTCTCTTTTTTCTCTCTCTTCCTTTCTCTCTCTATCTCTTTCTCTCTCTCTCTCTCTCTTCTCTTTTCTCTCTCTCTCTCTCTCTCTCGCTCTTCTTCTTGAAACCTCAGTTGAAACAAATCATCTTTCACTCACTGTAGAACTCATTCTCTTTGTGTTTTGTGACCAAGGTTTGGCGGAATAGTTTTCATTCATCATGAACGTCTGTTGTTGTTGTTGTTGCTGTTGTTGTTGTTGTTGTCTGTCTAACAAGAACTCCCGACAAGACTCTCTTTGTGGGCCGATGTGGTGAAGGTAGTTGGGCATAACACTGTAACGAATGGAAAGTGAGTTACGGCGGTTATATTTGTAGGGAGGGGTAATTTTTGCCAGACCCCACCGCTATGAGTACCGTAATGATCCCTTAACAGAGAGCCTGATACTGGGGGGGGGGGGGCACCAACGGAGAGGTGGGACAGAGTCTTAAGCAAGATATGATTCGCAACCCCGACGTGGGCCATCAGCTATGGGTCGGTGACCCGCTCTCTTGGACGTGTAACTGTATGTGTCTGTTGGGGCGTTTGTATGTGTGTATATATGTGCATGTGTGTGAGATAGGCGACAGAGAAAGAGATAAGGACAAGGTGAAATAATGGCAAGATGTGGATTAAGCGCAAATGTCGTTTTAAAGTGTTGTAGAAATTTAGTTACATTACCTCTAGCTTAACATCGGGAAAATAGAGAGAGAGAGAGAGAGAGAGAGAGAGAAAGAAAGAGAGACCAAGAGCGAGAGAAAGAGATAGGGAAAAAGAGAGAAAAAGAGAGAGAGAAAGAGAGAAAGAAAGAGAAAGAAAGAGAGAAAGAAAGAGAAAGAAAGAGAGAAAGAAAGAGAGAAAGAGAGAGACAGAGAAAAAAAAGAGAAAATGGGAGGAAAAATGATTGAACTTTTCGTTTAACAAACAAAGATACTAAATTATACAATTAGTCAACTTGAATGGACAGAAACGTCGCTTATACCCTTTATAATGCCACAGTCCAATCTAACAAATAAAAATCAAGGATAATTACGCCCACGAAAGCCATGATAATTTTCCCTGACAATATACGAGCCCTGGCGGCGTAACTATGTACGCTATAGCCACTGTAAGATCTGTCTCTAGAAGCACAATATGTTATAGCTTCCCGCCACATCCGGGACACTAAGGCCGTTGTGTTGCAACTGATCACATACAACCAGATTAAGCGGGCGACAGAAATTGTCAGGCACAGAATAGGTACCAATCGAATCATGTCATCTGTGTGTCAGAAGAGTTGTAGAATTGTGGCGTAGTGTGGGTCTTTTGTACTGGCCAGGCCGCTGGAGATTTGCAGTTTTCTATTGTTACATATCTCACGAGATTTTATCATTCGCTGGTTTTCAAGCAGATTTACTTAATTGCACGTTTTCTACGTTTCTGATGGGACTCTGGTGGTTTACTTTTGTGACTCAGGATAATGATGGTGTTCTCAGTGGTAGTGAGGATAATGATGGTATTCTCAGTGGTAGTGAGGATAATGATGGTATTCTCAGTGGTAGTGAGGATAATGATGGTATTTTCAGTGGTAGTGAGGATAATGATGGTATTCTCAGTGGTAGTGAGGATAATGATGGTATTTTCAGTGGTAGTGAGGATAATGATGGTATTTTCAGTGGCAGTGAGGATAATGATGGTATTTTCAGTGGTAGTGAGGATAATGATGGTATTTTTAGTGGTAGTGAGGATAATGATGGTATTCTCAGTGGTAGTGGGGATAATGATGGTATTCTCAGTGGTAGTGAGGATAATGATGGTATTTTCAGTGGTAGTGGGGATAATGATGGTATTCTCAGTGGTAGTGAGGATAATGATGGTATTCTCAGTGGTAGTGAGGATAATGATGGTATTCTCAGTGGTAATGGGGATAATGATGGTATTCTCAGTGGTAGCGGTGCAGATTTATTTATTCCCTGGAAAGAAGGCTAACATTAAATCTTGCTGCAATGCCAAGCTTTTCAAAAGTTCCACCACGATGAAAATTGTTTCAGTCCCTCCTTCTGTCGACAGCCTGTTGTGATGTAGCCTATGTCCTAAGGATAATGTTCTTTTGTGGAAGTGGGCAGAGTCTTGATCTTCTGTAGCTCGCCAAATCTGGCAACAGAACGAGGAACTCATTTCTCATTGATATTTCCCATTGACCGTCTTGGTTGTTTCTCTGTAACGTTCTTTATTTTTAGTAGTATTCAAATTCGCTCTTTTCTTAGACAGGAGATCCAAGAAAAAATTGATGTCTTACTTTGTACCATTTTCTCCACGAATTCAGAGCCGGTGTTTTTTTGTTTTTTTTATTATTTCTCTTTTTTTTTCTATGTTCCCATTCGTACATTTTATCATCCTCATGTCAATCTATGCATAAAATTGTACACCCACATCGAAGATGATGATCGTGTGTGATGTTTGGTATGAATGACTTGTTGTGAAGACTTTAAACAAAAGTGTGAGCTTCTCAACGCACTTGACATTGTACCAGCAAAGTCACACAAAAAAAAAACCCTCATAAATTAAAAGTGCACGCATAAACTTGTCCGCAAAGTAATAGTTAAATGATAAAAAAAAAGTACAATGTATGAGACAGGTGAATCAGGAAACAGCAGTTTTTTCGTGTTCAGTCATAGAAGTATTTGTGGAAAATTCAGGCAGAGACTAGTGGGCATGACATTTTTTAAAACACGGTCTTCTTACTAGATGTTTACCGTATTGCTGAAATAATTTGCGCCGTAAAGAGACCATGCTAAAATAACCAATGCTCTGTAAAGAGACCATGCTAAAATAACCAATGCTCTGTAAAGAGACCATGCTAAAATAACCAATGCTCTGTAAAGAGACCATGCTAAAATAACCAATGTTCTGTAAAGAGACCATGCTAAAATAGCCAATGCTCTGTAAAGAGACCATGCTAAAATAACCAATGCTCTGTAAAGAGACCATGCTAAAATAGCCAACATTCTGTAAAGAGATCATTCTAAAACAACCAATGTTCTGTAAAGAGACTATGCTAAAACAACCACATGTTCTGTAGAGACCATGCTAAAATAACCAATGTTCTGTAAAGAGACCATGCTAAAACAGCGACATGTTCTGTAGACAACAGGTTCTGTAAAGAGGCCACGCCATGTTTTCTGCAATGATATCCAAAAATGTCTGCATTTATGAAGAAAATACAACATAGTAGTCACGTATTTTTCGTACATCACAATAGCTGAATGTAAAAGCATACATAGAGTCAACAGTTAAAACAGATGATAATGGAGAGAAAAAGAATAAACAGAGTGTCATCTGTTTCTTAACTTGGTCTATCCTTTATAGAATGTTTCACATCTGATAGCCGGCCTGGAAGCATTTTGTTATCCAGGCTAGATGTCTGATTCAGTGAATGTGGTGTTTAAAGTATCGGTGATGTCCTGAGCTCATCGTCTAAACACGGCTCCGTTTCTCGTTTCTCATGAACTAGGCCGCTCTGTAACTCTTCTCTCAAGGTCATCGTTTAACATGAAAAGGATAACTTCATTTTCTTGATGAAGTTGAGGTCCCAGTCGTCATCAATCTTTTAGTGAATAAAAAAAACGTAACGCTTAAGATGTATCATTTAGGCAAGTTGGAGAAAATCAGTCAGATAATTTTGAAACTCGTCGACACAGCACATGATGATAGTAGTGGTGAAGTTTCCTTTGGCAGCGTAGTCAAGCCGTGATGCCATTTATAGACCTCGAAGTGTGCGTACATTTAGAGACTGTCGTAATAACCAAGCTACTAAATCAGAAGTAACCAAGAAGAAGCCAGTCTAGAGAAGAGATGTAAAGATAAGAGCAGTCTAAGACTGGGCCACAAAACCTATACGAGATGTGCTATAATATGTAGCTGTATTTATTAGTATTTGATCCCCCTTTTCTGTATTGATAACGTTTATGCATCTCCACCTTTCTTTCAGTAACCCCTTCGTTGGTGGTTATGTACTAGTTTCTAGCGTCCTCAGAGAGAAGTATTTCTTTCAAGAATATCTGTTATTGTTGTAGATGAAGTCAGTTTTCTAGTTTTTCCACAGACTTTACACTGATAAATATGTGTTTCTTTTAGTTTAAGAATTTGTTGGCCATTTTCTCCCATTGATAATTTACCAATATTATAATAGCACGTGCTTTTGTATTTATCCTGGTGTAATTTTATCTTTATGTATGTTATGTTTGCTTACAAAATCTTCTGAAAGAGTACAAAACTAATAACCTGATGATGTTGATTTTATAAACTACTTGTGTCCAGTTACTGATTCCTGGACTCTGAAGTCTGTAAGGCCATTATGGCCTTTTGGTATCTGGGCCGCAAGAAATGAGTTCAGAACCTCCTAACTGCCCTTTATTGACGTCATTTATCATGTGCTTACCACACAGTCATCATATACCCTTTTCCTTACATTAATCTTCAATTCCTTTTGCAGCCATTATGATTAAAGAGAACAATATAAAGGCATTGGAAGCATTTCCTTTCAAGCAGAATTCCCCAAAACACTTTCGTGATATTTATTAATAAAGCCTGGGGTTTTCCCAAGGAAGTCCTAAACTGACTGGCGATACTTGGTTACTCAAACGGCGCCGTGGTTACTAATTTTAAATCAAGAAAACACGTAACATAACCCACTTAAAGTGTCGGAAACCCAATCTCTGATTCTGCGATGGATGTTTTATAGTTTCTGCAGACACACACGTACACCGGTTGTCGTCCAAAGGGCAATATGAAAACACATGTAAAGTGAGCTTTTGCACGAAACTTCTAGCCGAACATGTTATACATTTAGAACTCAGACTATTTTTAAGCAATATTATTTTGTTGCTGTTGTTGTTCAGGATTACTTATTTCATCTAGAAATACTACAAAGTAGTGCATGCTACTCCAGTCTCCACGCAAACCAAATTTGTTACATCCTGACTGGCAAGGGAGAGGTGAGAAGGGTTTAGAGGAAAAGCAGTCACCAGGTACGTACTATGTACCAACAACATAAGCGAAGTAGTAACAACTGTCCATTTCATCTTCCTGTGTCCGACCATGCTAATCAGATACTGGCGGAGATCAGGCAGAAAGTCACTGCTAAAGAATGAGATCAGGCAGAAAGTCACTGCTGAGAATGAGATCAGCAAGAAAGTCACTGCTGAGAATGAGATCAGCCAGAAAGTGACTGCTGAGAATGAGATCAGCCCGAAAGTCACTGCTGAGAATGAGATCAGCCAGAAAGTCACTGCTAAGAATGAGATCAGCGAGAAAGTGACTGCTAAGAATGAGATCAGCGAGAAAGTCACTGCTAAGAATGAGATCAGTCAGAAAGTGACTGCTAAGAATGAGATCAGGCAGAAAGTCACTGCTAAAGAATGAGATCAGGCAGAAAGTCACTGCTGAGAATGAGATCAGCAAGAAAGTCACTGCTGAGAATGAGATCAGCCAGAAAGTGACTGCTGAGAATGAGATCAGCCCGAAAGTCACTGCTGAGAATGAGATCAGCCAGAAAGTCACTGCTAAGAATGAGATCAGCGAGAAAGTGACTGCTAAGAATGAGATCAGCGAGAAAGTCACTGCTAAGAATGAGATCAGTCAGAAAGTGACTGCTAAGAATGAGATCAGTCAGAAAGTGACTGCTAAGAATGAGATCAGCCAGAAAGTGACTGCTAAGAATGAGATCAGCGAGAAAGTGACGGCTAAGAATGGGATCAGTCAGAAAGTCACTGTTAAGAATGAGATCAGCCCGAAAGTCACTGCTGAGAATGAGATCAGCCCGAAAGTCACTGCTAGGAATAAGATCAGCCAGAAAGTGACTGCTAAGAATGAGATCAGCCAGAAAGTCACTGCTAAGAATGAGATCAGTCAGAAAGTCACTGCTAAGAATGAGATCAGTCAGAAAGTCACTGCTAAGAATGAGATCAGTCAGAAAGTCACTGCTAAGAATGAGATCAGCCAGAAAGTCACTGCGAGGAATAATATCAGCCAGAAAGTCACTGCTAAGAATGAGATCAGCCAGAAAGTGACTGCTAAGAATGAGATCAGCGAGAAAGTCGCTGCTAAGAATGAGATCAGTCAGAAAGTGACTGCTGAGAATGAGATCAGCAAGAAAGTCACTGCGAGGAATAATATCAGCCAGAAAGTCACTGCTAAGAATGAGATCAGCCAGAAAGCCGCTGCTAAGAATGAGATCAGTCAGAAAGTCACTGCTAAGAATGAGATCAGCCAGAAAGTCACTGCTAAGAATGAGATCAGCCAGAAAGTCACTGCTAAGAATGAGATCAGCCAGAAAGTCACTGCTAAGAATGAGATCAGCCAGAAGTGACTGCTAAGAATGAGATCAGCCAGAAAGTGACTGCTAAAAATGATATCAGCCAGAAAGTGACTGCTAAGGATGTTATCAGCCAGAAAGTCGCTGCTAAGAATGAGATCAGCGAGAAAGTCGCTGCTAAGAATGATATCAGTCAGAAAGTCGCTGCTAAGAATGATATCAGTCAGAAAGTCGCTGCTAAGAATGATATTAGTCAGAAAGTCGCTGCTAAGAATGATATCAGTCAGAAAGTCGCTGCTAAGAATGATATCAGCCAGAAAGTCGCTGCTAAGAATGATATCAGCCAGAAAGTCGCTGCTAAGAATGATATCAGTCAGAAAGTCACTGCTAAGAATGATATGAGTCAGAAAGTCGCTGCTAAGAATGATATCAGTCAGAAAGTCGCTGTTAAGAATGATATCAGTCAGAAAGTCGCTGCTAAGAATGATTTAAAAACTGACAAACAACTAATATCTAAACGTTCAGATGCTTCCCAGTGTTTCTTCTTGTTGTTGATGATTTTGTTACTGTTGTTGTTGTTATTCCTCCTCCTCCTCCTTCTTCTTCCTCCTCTCCTACTCTTCTTCCTTCTTCTTCTTCTTCCTCCTCCTTCTTTTCATCCTCCTCCTCCTTCTTCCTTTTTTCCTCCTCCTCCTCCTTCTTCTTCTTCCTCCTCTTTCTTTCTTTCTTCCTTTCTTTCTTCTTCTTCTTCCTCGAATCAGTTTCATACACCCAGGTATCTCTCACTCTCTGTTATTTTACCAAAATTGTTATGATCGTTTCCTAGCAACATTTTCCTGTTTTAGTCCCGCTCAAATCTTTTCCTGTTTTTAATCCTAAGAGTTTTGAATAATACGCTTTGGACAGCGAAAGGGAAGTTGGGATGGAGTTCATATATTTATATTTTTGCTCAGAAAATGAGTTTACTTCTGTATGTTTGCAGAGTCTTCTACCGGCACATGGGCTTGGTAACATGTAACGGTCCACAGCTTCACAGTGGACCTGCAGGGATAGTATGGGGACAGTCTTGCCTGCGACTCCCTAAAACTAATACTTAAAGACCAGCCATGCGGAAAGTCTGCCAGACGTCCAATAAAGAAATGTTTTAATTATGAAATACCCACGATCACACTGGGGTAGAAACTGTACATTTCTACCCGTTCTTCATCAGTTATATGTGTTACTCAGATTCCGAAGCTGTTCTTTCAGTTTTCTTCAAGAATGTCTTTTGTAAATCTGGATTATTATCACTCTCTTGTTTACTGGTTAAACCAGTTGGGGGTGGGGGTGGGGGGGGGGGTGTAATCTAACTGACCCTGGTATTCTCAAATATTTGGTCAGGCATTCAAGGCGCTTTTGTGTGTGTTATTAAAGTACGGATTTCCCGTTATGATACGTTAAATCATGACATAACATTATTCACATGTTGGTGATTAGTTGGCGTCATTTCTGTACATGAGGTTAAGTTAAATGACAGTGTTACTTAGCATTCTGAAGTCTGTAGAAGACTCCAGGATGGTTGTCGGCCTGAGCAAGAATGGAATAACATGGAGCAAAGAAAATTGTATGTTATTCCACATATTCACCCTGAAGTTCAGCACACTTGATACGTCGTTTCTGAAGTTTCTTTAACTCTTCCCAAAAAAAAAAAACCTGATATCTGGTCAGCGAAATACTGCTCTGTTGCTGCATTCATCTTCAAATTATTCGATGTCTCCCCCACTTTCAAAATCCTTTTTAAGGTCCAGACACAAGAAATGGTCAGGTGGAGTAAGATCTGTTGAGTAGCGTGGATGATATGTGTACTCAAACCTCAAATTCGTCAAGATGTCCAGCGTCTTGTGAGTTTTGTGAATAATGAGAGTCTTATGAGTCTTGTTACCCTTGTGAGTATTGTGAGTCTAGTCATGTGAGTCTTGTGGGTCATGTGAGTCTTGTGGGTCATGTGAGTCTTGTTACTCTTGTGAGACTTATGAGCCTTGTGAATATTGAGAGTCTTATGAGTCTTGTTATTCTTTTGAGTCTTGTTACTCTTGTGAGTATAGTGAGTCTTGTTACTCGTATGAGTCTTGTGAGTCTTGTGAGTCATCTGAGATTTGTTACTCTTGTTAGTCTTGTTACGCTTGTGAGTACAGTGAGTTTTGTGAGTCTTGTTGCTCTTGTGCGTCTTTTGAACAGACACATTTGTCCTGAAAGAAGAGAACACCTTTCCTCAGCTGCCTTCACCATTTTTCTCTCAGTTCTTCTTTTAATAGGCACAAGTTAGAGTGTCACTCTGCCTCATGAAGGCCTGGAGTTCCAGACTTATACATTTCACACCTTTCCTTAACATGGTACTGTCACAAAAAAAAAATAGTGCAATGATCCTCAAAATTAGCGCTTTAATTACAAAATAACGCTTTTCCAGTTTCAGTGGCAAAATTATGCTCAGATTTTGCGACGTGGGTTGTTCTGATGACGTATTAGCACCCTCCTATATCAAGCGCAACATTAAGTTTTTTTTTTCTCTTCTTCAATGTGCTGTCTTAAAGTACCAGACTCCGGTCTATTGAAGTATGAACCAAACTGGAAAAATCCTTGAACATTCAGTTCTTGGAAACTATGATCTAATGTTGCAGGCATGCAGTTAAATAAATACTACGTCATGGACAAAAACAGAAGATCATTGGATGAGCTCAGTTAATTTTTTCGTTCTTAACGTTTTTTTTTTTTGAAACACTGTCTATTCAATGGCTGAAGTTGAAAGCGTACTTTCATCTCACATACACCGGAATGTAAAATAAGGAATCATGAAACATGATAAATCTTCTGAAGCCGTGATTTAGTCTCGTATTTAGTTAGGCAGTTCAGAGATAAGTTTCATCCCTTCCGCTGACATTTCATGTCAGAAATAGAAAAATGAGATTGGAAATGGACCAGTGGAAAAGTGCACGACGAAAGGGCAAAAAATATCATAGTCTGCTTCGTCAGTTCAGCTTTTCCGTAATAAATATACTTCCTTGTTTGAAAATATCTTTAAGGGACAGGATTATAAATGAACATGACCAACACAAGTCGACTATCAAATTAATCATGAATTTCTGGAGTAGCTTCAGTAGGTGTATTTTTTTCCAGAAGATTCTTCATAATTGAGAGTATAAGAAAGATGTCTTTAGAAAGTTAAAGCTGTATAATAAGACTAGCTGATTACTCGGCGTTGCCCCGGTATTTATTTATCCCAATCAACAACGTTCTATTCATTTATTTCCACAACCTTCTAGACGGTTCTATAACGTTCTATTCAGTTCCACAACCTTCTAGACGTTCTACAACGTTCTATTCTTTCCCACAACCTTTTAGAAGGTTCTACAGAGTTTAGACTATTCTACCGAATTCTAGACTGTTCTACAGAATTCTGTTCGTTCTATTCGACTAAACGTGGGCTAAATTTTCATCAAAACTGTCACCAATCAGCTTAGCGACCCCGAACACTAAGGATTCGACATTAATCTCGGTCAGTTTGGACATTTTATTTCTCACCCTGACCCCTAGGCCCCCCCCCCCCACATGCCGATGGGGCCTGAACTTGAACTTAAACGGCATCGGGAGTGTCACTATTCATCCCTGCGAACCCAAAAACTATGGATTCGACACTAATATCAGTCGTTGTCGATTATTATTATATATCACCCCATCCCACACCCACTCCCAGGCCCCCATCTCGATGGGTGCTGAACTTGGACTTAAACGGCATCGGGAGTGTCTCTATTCATCTCTGCGACCCAGAAAACTATGTATTCGACACTAATATCAGTCGTTTTCGATGCTTGATACATGCTACTCGCTTCCAAAACCTAGACCCAGCCCCCCCCCCCCACCCCCCAAGCTGATGGGGGCTGAACCTGGACTTAAAAGGCATCGAGTGTGTCACTATTCATCTCAGCGACCCAAAAACTATGTACTCGACACTAATATCGGTCGTTTTCGATGACTTGTAAATGTCACTCCCATTCCCCCACCACCGCTAGCCCCCCTCCTCACCCATGTGGTTGGTGGCTGATCAACCCTTATATGGGCTCTCTCTGTTATGAAATAAACACTCTGACCATTTTTTAAATGGACGCTGAGGTGAACAACAGTAGGGTGTCTTTCATGAATCAGAAATCTGTTCCATATATGTTTCTCGTTATCAAAGCCAAAGGTTCGGCATCTCAGCAGATATAACGTCATCAATTTGTGTGGGCTGACCTTTATTCGTCACGACCGTCAATCCAAAGCAGATATAAATATAACGGCAGTTACTTCCCCTCGTTCAGTGGGGTATTGTTTGCTTCGATCGAAGCCCCCACCACCCAGACCTCCCCAGGGGTCCTAGGGATTATCTAACCCCGCGGTGCATTATCCAGATTGTACGTCATATGTGTGCCAAGATTGGTTGAAATTGCTTCAGGCGTTCCAGGCTGATGCTCTAACATACACACGTTCATATATATATATATATATATATATATATATATATATATATATATCGAGAGGGAGAGATAGTCGCACGCTTTACATACAAAATCTCTTCTATGCACTGGCAAAGAATGATACAGCATTACAGGAGGAAGAAAGAGAGAGGATACAGATCACTGAACGGAGACTTGCCACTGTTAACATCGTTCTGCTCCAGCACTCTGAATGAACCAGAGATCTCGTTAACCGGCATTTACCGGAAAATTACGGATAAAATGAAAAAACCCGAAACCTTTGGAGGTCGTCGGTTACTGTAACCGGTTTATATTATTAAAAAAACGAAGTAAAAAAGAAACCAGCGAGAAGTTGGTTGGATATTAATCGGGCCAGTAGGATGATGATGGTCAATGTGCATGAGGGAGAATCAGCCAGTTTAGACTTTTTCTCTACGCGAGCTTTTTGTAAATTTCGTATCACATAAAGTAAGAAAAATTCCATGCGAACATTTAATTCACTCTGACGTGTGTAAAGTGTGCTTAATTTTATGTTTAACAAAAGTATAAAATACCGAATGTTGTGTTGACAAAACCGATCTTTCGGAAAGTACTTCATGCAAGGTACGGGTACAACTGTACCGGCTTCGAATAATCCTAGCGGCCATCACTGCTCTAACTAAATGCCGAGGAAAATCATCAATTTTAAATGAAAGAATTTATCACCTAGAACGGAGCGGAACCAGTACTTTTCTACCTTCCTATGAATTTCCGCGGCACCCCTGCAGACCTTCAGCGACACACCAGTATGCCGCTGCGGCTTTGGATTTGCTGCACTAGACAAGATAGCAATAAATATCTACAGCCATGAAGGTGAAGGGAGGAGAGAAACACCCAGAGTCACACGAGAAAGACACTCTTGTGGGACACTGAAAAGTACAACTACGGACGCGGACTTCTGTATAGGAGAATATTAGCCAATCATTTTTATACAATATATGCACCAGTCTGCTTCCTATATTATATTTATTAGACTTATATTTTACTAGAACTAACCATGTTAGAATATTTACTGAAAAAAACTATGAAACTTCACAACATAGAATATCGGCGTTTACGCTGTCATACAGTGTATGTAAACTCTGTCCAGAAGCACGGTTTGAACTAGTCACAGATTGCGTATTGTTAATCTTTTCTCCAAGCTGTTTAAACAGCCAAGACAAATCACCTCCGTTTGTTTATCACTCGTGCTCGCTTTAATGAAAGCCTCTACTGTTTGAAACAAATACGTGTTCTCAGCAGGAAGGATGCGGATGCAAGAGAACTGGCTCATTTTCAGGCAAGGGACTCTATTACTGGGAGAGGAGTAAGTCCCTGGGTCAGGAGTCTCCACTTTCAAATGGCCCAACAGCCGCACTTGACGGGCAGCATCTACACAAGAAGGTAAACATTTTAAAATCCGCCTTACCATGCCATTTAAGGCATGTTGGGGACACAGTGATAGGCCCGTATATCCAAGACCCTTCGGCAGATGAAGGTGTGATGTGGTCATTATCATGTCTGGCCGCAATAACCTTCCCAGATTTCTCTGGTACTCACTTTTAGAGGCTTGGTGGACCATGAGGCCTTTGTGGAATATATAACACGCTTCAGAGAATTTTGCTACTCGCTGCACAATCATTAGGAGTTATGATGATTTCCTTTTTCACAGCAGAAAACTAAAAGGTATCGAACTTTTGTTCATTCATTCATTCATTAACATGTCCATTGCGGAACTTTGCTTCCCTAACATCTCTCTTGAAGGCCACGCGGTTACAAGCAAGATGCCCTGCTGTTGAATCATCCATTCGCAAATCATCAGCAGTGTCTTGTTGGGATTTTCGCCTTGGTCTTCCGTCTTTCCCATTATGTGCTCTTCCAAGACTGTCTTCTCCAAACTCTCATGATGTTTAATATGTTCGAAATATTTCAGTTTTCTCTCTTTAATCCTCTTTACTACCAAATCTTCTCCAATATTAAGTTATTGTAGTATGGATACATTTGTTCTTTTCTGAGTCCTCTTTTCAAACTTCTGACCAAGACTGAAGAGTCGGAATCGGGAGTAATTATGCTGCGGTGGGAGTCGGAAGAAAGGAGTTGGAACTCGGGCATCAGAAAGACAGTCGGAAGAAAGGAGTTGGAACTCGGACATACGAAAGACAGTCGGAAGAAATTAATTGAAGCTCAGGCATCAGAAAGACAGTCGGAAGAAAGAAGTTAAAGCTCGGGCATCAGAAAGACAGTCGGAAGAAAAGAGTTGGAACTCGGGCATCAGAAAGACAATCGCAAGAAAGGAGTTGGAACTCGGGCATCAGAAAGACAGTCGGAAGAAAGAAGTTGGAACTCGGACATCAGAAAGACAGTCAGAAGAAAGGAGTTGGAACTCGGACATCAGAAAGACAGTCGGAAGAAATGAATTGAAGCTCGGGCATCAGAAAGACTGTCAGAAGAAAGGAGTTGGAACTCGGGTATAAGAAAGACAGTCAGAAGAAAGGAATTGGAACTCGGGTATAAGAAAGACAGTCAGAAGAAAGGAGTTGGAACTCGGGCATCAGAAAGACAATCGCAAGAAAGGAGTTGGAACTCGGGCATCAGAAAGACAGTCGGAAGAAAGAAGTTGGAACTCGGGCATCAGAAAGACTGTCAGAAGAAAGGAGTTGGAACTCGGGCATCAGAAAGACAGTCAGAAGAAAGGAGTTGGAACTCGGGTATAAGAAAGACAGTCGGAAGAAAGGAATTGGAACTCGGGCATCAGAAAGACAGTCGGAAGAAAGGAGTTGGAACTCGGACATCAGAAAGACAGTCGGAAGAAAGGAATTGAAGCTTGGGCATCAGAAAGACAGTCGAACGAAAGAAGTTGGAACTCGAGCATCAGAAAGACAGTCGGAAGAAAGGAATTGAAGCTTGGGCATCAGAAAAACGGTCGGAAGAAAGGATTTGGAACTCGGACATCAGAAAGACAGTCGGAAGAAAGGAGTTGAAGCTTGGGCATCAGAAAGACAGTCAGAAGAAAGGAGTTGGAACTCGGGCACCAGAAAGACAGTCGGAAGAAAGGAATTGAAGCTTGGGCATCAGAAAAACGGTCGGAAGAAAGGATTTGGAACTCGGACATCAGAAAGACGGTCGGAAGAAATGAATTGGAACTCGGGCATCAGAAAGACGGTCGGAAGAAAGGAGCTGGAACTCGGGCATCAGAAAGACAGACGGAATATAGGAGTTGGAACTCGGACATTAGAAAAACAAAGTTACTAAAGTCTAAGTTCTGGCTCTGTTTCTGATACTCAAGGGGAGAAACTGGAAATGACGACATGGTTTGAGAACTGCTGGAGTTTCATGTTCTGTGTTTTTCTTTCGTCCCAGAGTTGAACAACCGTCCAGAAGCTATTAGGCTAAACATGCTTAAAACCTGGGGCCACGGAAGTGTAGGGGACTCAACGTCGCAGATATTAAAATAAAAGAAACTCGGCTGATACAGATTATTGTTTTATTTGACAGACATTTACAATTGCTATCGTTGCATTAGCATGTTACGACGGTATCAGCTACGTGTCTTCTCTGTGTTATACAGAGTCATGTAGAGATGACAACTAGAGAGGAATCAGGTTGTGTATCAGGAGATGGGAAGTATATGCCTCATAGAGTTTAGTTTAATGGTCTGTGTGACAGTTAGTACGTCACTACCGCTGTCCTCTGCCAAATACTGAATTTTGAAAACGGAAGAATGGAAGTGACAGCTTAAGTTATTCTAAACTTTAGCGTTTCCATGTTTTTCTCCATGTTCCACACAGTTCGAAGTCTTTTATCTTTTAATAGCAATGAAAATCAAAGAAAAAGTCAGTGAAGCGAAGACGGCTGTTGTAAAGTATATTCGCACAGATACATAAAAATAAGGGCAGATGTAGCACAGTCAATAGCGCATTTACTTTCCATTCGAAAGATGTGGGTTGTATATGAATACCTGGACACTCAAGTGAATGAATAGTTATAGAAATGAGTAATTGACACGTGTTTTCTGTGCATCTTTCTGAAACATTTCGGTGTATGATAAAAAAACTGGCTAAGACACTTTGCAGGAGTCGTGGGAGAAATGAGAGAGAGAGAAAGAGAGAGAGAGAGAGAGAGAGAGAGAGAATCGAAGAAAATGCGCGAAGAGAACCCTGCTAGAGATTATACAAAGCTAAGAGCAGAAGAGAAATGAGCAGAAAATGTCACTGGAAGTAGACGATACTGAAATAAATTAGTGAAGATTAACAAGCTTAGCACTGATAGCATTATCGAAAGATCATCCCTGTTGGATGTCAACGTTGTTTGTTTTCTGTTGAGACTGCACTGACGCCACTCGGTAAAGATTTTCTTTTGTTTATCGTGTTTGCCTTTTTTTTTTGGCCTCTTTTCTTTTGTTTGACGACGTTTCAATGTCTTGATATGGGAGTAAACATGAAAATGAATACGAACAAACAGATTTTGTTTTCTGACTTTCATTTATTATCGGATTATTGATACTGCCAACACAAAACACTGGTAGTTTCTGGGGCGACATTGAACTGAGAACTTCAAGGAGGAAGTTGGTGCTCGAACAAAGGTATGAAAAAGCGCCAAATGGTTTTTGTTTAGACTGGCAAATTCTGGAACAAAAGCCTGCATTAACACAGCGAGAACAGTGCCTGTAGAGACGTAGTCAGGGTTAGATATCTGTTTCCAAAAGAGGAAAAAGCAGACAAAGAATCCATTTCTAAATCTTTCTGTTATCTAAATTTAGATTTGTATTATTCCCGTTCCTGGTTGGAATGTTTGAAGCTGAAGTATCCATTCTATCAATAAACTTTCAATTGGGTAATTTTTAGTTTTCGTGCAGAAAGTACTAAAACAGAATGTGGTGGCAAATAAATGGATGTTGAATGAAATATTGTGTAGGTCAGAGATTTTCAAACTGTGCTCTGCAGAGCCCCTTGGTTCCGCCATAGCTATTTCTAGCTCCACGAGGAGAATTTAAATTATTCTTTACTTGTTTTTCACTTTGTAAAAGAACATCGATAAATACGGTTTGCCAACTTCTCTTTTTTTTTCAAATCAAAATAAAAGACATTTGATAAAGTCGTGGACACAATATATATGGTTTTCTGGGTTTTTTTTCATACTTCATAGATGACATCCCACTGTGTGAAGATATGAGAAACTTGCTTTAAATATATATTTGTTTATTTTAAAATTCATTGGCTTTCTCGTGGAAAACTGCTTGCGCGGTTTTATGGACTGATTGAGGAAATAAGATTTCTTTCATTTTATTTAAATGTCGATTCGAACTGGCTTGTAAATTGAAAGATAAATGTTGGATTAATTAAAAAAAATAGCAAGGCCTTTCTCATTTATTTATAAATCTAAATCAATATATCTTTGTGAGCAAACATCTTCACTGTACATAGCTAGAAAGACTTTATAAACGGGATAAACATAGGAGATGATCTGCTCTTACAGGCAACAACTATAACTCCAAATATTTTCCATTAAATCCAGCCTACCCGAGCACCTAATAAGTAAGTGTTGTTTTAACAGCCTACCCGAGCAACTAATAAGTAAGTGTTTATTGTTTTAACAGCCTACCCGAGAAACTAATACGTAAGTGTCTGTTGTTTTAACTCTTTCGCTCCAGAACAACACTAATATCGGAGATAATTGATCTTGCATACCTAAACGAATGAATGGTTAGAGCAATGCGAAATTTACTTTTATTTAACATTTACTCAAATATTAACTTCTAAAACTATTGAAAAATTTAACCCTGTGGATTGAATTTCATATTTCTAGAAAACATTTCGCAAGGACTTCAGCATGGCTATGGCTTCTTCGGTGTAAAGTTTGAAAACCTCCGGTGTGTCCTTTTCCGTTTTCTTTGGTTAGCGATTCTCAGTTGTCAGTTCATTTGATGTATTAGAATAAGAGTTTTTTTTTCAAAAGTCGCATTTTTATGTGTTTCAATATTTGTTAGGAGGCTGAATGTGTGGCACCATGTTATGCGGCATTTGTCCAGCACCACGAAACATCAGAATGAGTTTTGTTATATGGGACCTCGGTAAAAGACCACATATGATGATTCGTGGCTGTGTAATCTATATCTATGCTAGCTTTTCTTCAGTATGTCTCCTGGCATCTGCCAACAGATGGCACGCTTGAAAGTCGAGCAGATTCCTCCAAGCAGGGTTTCAGTTTTTTTTTTCCAGCATTTTTGCTGTTGCTTAGTTATTGTGAAACTTTTTTTTTCGGTAATAATCAATCGTAATTCAGCTGTTATAAGCGATAATTTATAGTCTTCTTCTCCATGTATCTCAACTCGATTTGTAGCTCTTATTTTGGTTGCATTTCCATTCTTGCTTTTGAGAAGTTACCAGATATGATTTTCTTTGATTTCTGCCGAGTTTTGTATGTGGTCTTGTGCTAGCTTCAGACATTAACTCTAAGGTATTAGGACTCAAAGGCTGTAAAACCTCTTACCAGCAAGATAACTGGATATAATACATAGGTCGTTTTCTAGGTAAAATAATGTTAATTTCTGGTCGATTTTAGAGCTACCACCAATAGAATCAACGGGTTCGAAGATAGCTGTGTTCTTGCCGGCCTTGACAGTTCCATTTCTGCCACAAAAGTTTGTGATAAAAATTCAGTAATTATGGCTCAAAACTAATTCAATAGAATTCTTAATACATGCTCACAGCACTAAGATAAGAGAAAAAGCACTTAAACATGTTTGATAATGGAACATACTTATCTAGAACGATATCTCACAAGAAAAAAAAGAGGTTCTCTAACAAAACATCCACTTCACATCCAAACTATTTGTTGATAAGGAAACATTACTCTTTTATTGATGTAGTGGAGTAATCACTCCGTGATCCCCCCAGGATGGCGCCATTTTGGTAAACCTCGGAAGGGAACGTGATAGCCAATCAATTTCCTAAACATGTTACAGATAGAAACTATTTCCTGGTGAACAAGACGCCATATTGACATTGTCTAAATTTGCATTTGTAGACTATGAATCGTAAGGCGGGGTTACGGGTTTATCAGACACTGCCATGTCCGATGAGGTTAGCCTGGTACTGATGGCCTCATTTTCCAGATCTCCAAGAACCGGAAGCAGTGTGCACTGGACTCGTCGAGTCCGCCACTGAGAAGATAAAGAAAACCGATTCTTAGAAGGATGGAACTGTGCTATCACTGCTTAATTTCCATGGTAGTTGAGTAATGAGCTTTGGTTTGTCTTACTGAATGTGAGAATGAAGAAAGACGTATAGCTTACCAAGACCCTGCCAACATTTGTGTTGGTACCTCCAGGAACAAGTATAGCCTGACTAAAGGGATAGGGAGTGCCAGAGTCCCCACGGCAGTAGAATCTTCCAGAGAAGCTTTGCACATTCCCTGTTGTTTTTTAGCTCATTCAGGTGCTAATAAACAGTAAACTCAATCCGTTCTCAATTCAACATGATGCTGTGTCTCAATATCTTCATTGAATCGACTATAAAGACCACCATGGATATAGAGGAAGAAGAAGAAGAAGAAGTAGAACGTGGCTGTGAATTGCTCATTCAGTTCTTCAAAAACTCAAAGGAAGACAAACACCATTGTTTACTGCTAACTCATTCATTGATGTATTCATTATATAAGGTTGCATTGCTCAAAGTGTCATGGTCTCCACTGAATCAGCCAACCTAAAATATTGATTCTGATTACTTGTGAATGTTTCATGTAAAGAGCGTCAACTTTTCACCTCATTTTACAGCACTAAACCTGAGGCTGACAAGTTTTCTTTGAAAATACCGTTTAATATTGACAATGTGTAATCATCATCAGGTGCCGTGTCCATAGGTATGGGCAGCAAAGTAACAGAATTAAATGTTGTTTTGACGTACAGTTTGTAAACTTTACTTGCTTCAACGATATCCTTCGTATTTTTTTGTTTTTAATGTTCAAATGTCTACTTGCAAGGCCAGTGCTAATACTGTAAGTGAAATACTGACAAAATAGCAAAAGAATTGTCAATATTTTCCGGTCATTATTTCAATCAAGTTGTCGTATTCTTGATATCTTTCTTCAGTCGAGTTACCAGTATCTATACACTTTAATCGTATGTATCCCAACAGCGTATCCAATTAGCATCCAGTACAAATGAGCCGACAATTGAAGTACTGACAACTACGGAGTGGGATTTATGACACAACACTTTTTTCCAAAGACACCTCTCTATATTTTATCAAATAGTAAGCATCATTACACTGAAGCAACTGATATCTGATACTGGCACTTTTCGTATAAGGTGACGGTTTTGAATCAGGAAAGTACCAGCTGTTGTTGTAGGTTTTGCGAAATATCATCCTGCTGAACATCTCCTGTCATGGCTGATTTTTCCTACTGTTGGACTTGCATAATCGGCTACAGTAACAGAATAATTAATAACACTATACCAGATAACACAACATTGTTAGAGCCTGCAAGTTAGTAACATCATATTTGGCCTACCCAGCTCTTAGACTGTAGGAAAGGGAAATAACCCATATTTTCATGAACCTTTTATAAAATCGAATGTCGAATATCAGGACTAACGAACGAGAGAAAAAAAGAGGGCGGGGGTGGGGGTAAGGAGGAGAAAGAAGACGATCCAGCTGATACATCGGAGTGGGGCCATGATGGCTTCCTGTGTTTTAAGAGGGTTCCTGGAGGGCTTTTCTGTTGAAATAGGCCCGTAGTGAATGAAGACATAATAGCTAGTCAATAGTGTAACAAGGATGGAGGAAGAAGGAGAGCGAAAGAAAGAAAGAGAGAAATAAAAAAAAAGAGAGAGCGAAAGAAAGAGAGAGAGAGAGAGCGAAAGAAAGAGAGATAGAGTGAAAGAAAGAGAGATAAAGAAAGAGAGAGAAGGAAAGAGAGAGAGACAGAGCAAAAGAAAGAGAGAGAGAGAAAGAAAGAAGGAGAGAAAGAAAGAGAGAAAAGAACAGAAAGAAAGAGAGAGAGAGACAGAGAGAGACAGAGAGAGAAAGAGAGAAAGAGAGTTAGTTTGTTAGTTATTTAGTGACTTAGTTATGTCTTTATTTATTTAGTTAGTTACTTTTCAACACCTCCCTACAAAATTCCTCTCGGAGACTCGCTCAACTGCAGTACCCCGTAGTTCAACTCAGAACTAGTGAGAGAGCTCCGGCAACAGTTTAGTAAAGACCGTCCAAGCAAAATCCCAGGACGGCTATGTCTGCCAAATTCAGGGTAGACTGCCCACAACGTCTGACCCGCTGACACTTCTGTGGAGAAGCTGTTTCGAATGAACTCTTCCAATATGACTAGAATGCTGAGTCTTGAATCAGGATCTTCCAATGTGACTGGAATGCTGAGTGCTGAATCAGGATCTTCCAATATGACTAGAATACTGAGTGTTGAATGCAAATCTTCCAATAAGACTAGAATTCCAAGTTTGATATAAGCCTTTCGCTGAAATATTGGAATGTTGAATATTCTTCATTTATTCATCTTACTTTCTGCAGTTTTTGTCCTTGCCCATTTTCCTCATTCTTTTAGTCGTATTCTAAAACTAATCATACACCTCAATCTACCTTCATTAGCATGTCCTTTACAGAACTTTGCCTCTCTAACAGCTCTCTTGATCGTCTCTGTGTTGTAAGCAACATATCCTTCTGTTGATGCATCCATTCGCAAATCATTAACAATGTCTTATTGCCGTCTTCTCCTCGGTCTTCCCCTCTTTCTTTTTCCCATTATGTGCCCTTCCAAGACTGTCTTCTCCAAACTCTCATGACGTTTAATATGTCCGAAATAATTAAGTTTTCTATGTTTAATCTTCTTTACTAACCAAGCTTCTTCAATATTAAATACTTGTAGTATGGATACAGAATCTGCGGAGAGGAGCAGACAGAACCACAAAAATAAGATTTTTAAGGGCATGCATCTTTCCCATCGCAACATATGCCTGTGAGACCTGGACACTTAACAAAACAGCTGAGAAACACATAAATGCCTTTGAATGTAAATGCTACAGAAGAGTTCTTCAAATATCGTGGACACAAAAAAGAACAAATATATCTATACTACAAGAGCTTATTATTGAAGAAGGCTGGCTAGTAAAGAGGCCGAGAGCCATACAGGAGAGCTGTTTGGGAGGCAAAGTTCCGCAAGGGACATGCAAATGAATGAATGGATGATGAGTATGGATATATTTCTTTTTTTTTTGTGTGTGTCAGTGGTATTTGAAGGACAATCTATCTTCAAGAGTGTGAAGCGGAAATCTTCCAGTAAAACTAGAATTCTGAGTGTAAAACGGAACTCTTCCAGTAAGACTAGAATATTAGTATAAAATGGAACTTTTGCAGTAATAGAATTCTGAGTGTAAAATGGAACTCTTCCAATAAGACTAGAATTCTGAGTGTAAACAGAGAAAAGCTGGTAGGTGGAAAAAAAAGGCGGGGAGGGTATGTTTGAAGAAGAAGGAATTGTCACGTTTTTGTGTCATTTTTTAAAAATTTGAATGATATCTTGAAAACAAAAACATTCACCTAAATTTTGGCTTTCTATCCCTCTTCCTTTTCATTGAAAACTAATTTTCTATACTGATACTAGCTAGACTGATTTGTTTCCTCTCTAAGAGGAGTTTTGTAAGAAGGTGTTGAAACCTCTGCCTCTCTCTCTCTCTCTCTCTCTCTCTCTCTGTCTCTCTCCTTACTACATTATTGACTAACTTTTATGTTTTTATTCACTACGGGCTTTCGTAAAACAGAAAAAAACCCCCTCCAGGGTCATTCTCTAAACACAGAAAGTCATCATGGCCCCACTGCGATGCATCGGCTGGACCGCCATATTCCCCTCTCTGCCTTCCCTTTCCTCCTCCCCCCTCCCTTTTTCCCCCTCTTTCATTAGTCATGATATTTGACATTGGATTTTGCAACAGTTAAATGAAAGTTAAAAAGTTCAAAAAGTTCAGAGTTCAAAGTTCAGACTCCGATCTCACCTCATTCGGGACAACTCCATACATTCTCCGCCGCATGCCGCAGTATCCATCCAAGAGTATGTTAGCTGACAGTCCCTGTCAAATGTTGGTTTGTTTACGGTGAGTTTTCTGCCAGACAGTTAAGATCTCCTGCCAGCACCCTTAATTTGTCCCAGCTCCAGCAGTCTCTTCACAGCTACATTGTTCTTCCACTCCAGTTCCTCATTCTCCTGCGCTCTGTCCAATACACCCTTAGCAATGTCCCCCTTGTCCATTGTCAGTCTGCCATTAATTAATTAAATTAAGGGTTATCTCCCCATCTCTTCTTTTCTTTATCTAGGACGCTCTCTTATACTTCTTCACCCACCCCCTCACATAAAAAATACATGAAGCTCATATCCAAACGCAGTTCATTTACGAAAATGTCTTTACAAGAAAGGAGAATCTTCTTTGATTGCTCTCTTTTCTTCTCCAACACGAACGGTTCATGCTTTCTTTCCTTTGTCTCTCATTCTGAATCCTGTGTGTGATTTAAGTCAACCTGAAATGTCGAACATTAATTGTAGCAAGGCTAAGTGGTGGGAACCCAGCCCGTGCGTTGCTCTGGGGGCGTGGATAGTTTCCCTGTGTTGATCTGGTGGGGGGGGGGGGGGTCGTGCTGAATAAAAACAGAAAGGTTAATCAATAGATCAAGTCTCCCTGGAGAAATAGTTTTTGCACCCCTTTAGCAAAATTCCTCTGCGTGGTCCTGATTGTGGGCCCGTGAAAATGTGAAATTTGGAGCGCGAAGACGCTGCCAGATTCGGTGGTCAGCGACCTATTGCTGGTATAGCGTCATGGTTGGCGAACCATTGCTGATACAACGTCATGGTTGGCGAACCATTGATGATATAACGTCATGGTTGGCAAGCCAATGCTGACCAAAACCCTGTCCTATCTCTCTATTGGTACCTCAGTAAATAGGCCTAGCCTGACTATCAGAACAGGGATCGCCATAGTCCCCATGGTGGTGGAGCCTGCAAAAGAAGTAACGCATACCCTTTGCTGTTTCGCTCCAATCAGGAACTGAGAAAGTAGCTGCCATGACCTGCTCCCACTCCGACACGATGCTGTGTCTCAACATCTTCATCGCATGGACTGCAAATAAAACCAGCTCGGTGTTCCACGTAAATTGAAGAAAAAGAAGAAGAAGAAGAAGAAGCCTTCGAGTATCAGCCATAGCAGGCCTCCAGTCGTGGTCACCTTAATCTGAAGATCTTGAATTCAGAAAATATACAACAGACTTGGGCAAACTTACTGCAGACAATAATAAAGGAAAACCTTTTTTTAGCTGGAATATTTTTTCCCCTGTACTTGACAGCGCGCTAGACGCTTACATCTCGTATTTGGTTTTCTTTCTCTTCTCACAGCCATGGGTATAACTCTATAAACAGCGGCAAAACCGACCCTGATATAACTTCTTGTTTCTATATTTAAAACACGGCATGAATGATATAAAGCTTTATATCAGAGATAAGAAAGATTAATCTTGAAAAAAAAACACCGTAGGGACAGTGTTAACAGAGGAAAAAAAAATCACGGACAATCCAACGCGATGGTTGATAAAAAGTTACCAAATGAGGGAAATATCAAGAATCCAGGTATATGAGGAAGCGTGTCCGCCAACGCCTACCGGATGATGTGTTTTTTAAAATATATTTAGTTTTATATACCTCTACACAATTGTAGGGACAATGGCTACGATCACTGACTAGTGAAGGAAAGCAATGGTAAACTACCTTCTGGAAATATACCAAAAAAACCCAAACAGCAGGAAAAAGAAAGAGAGGAAGACCAAGGCGAAGACGGCTGCAAGACATCGTTGATAATCTGCAAATGGATGCATCAGCAGCAGAGAATCTTGCTTACAACCGAGAGGCCTTCAGGAGTGCTGTTGGGGGGGGGGGGCAAATTTCCGCAAGGGACATGCAAATGAATGAATGAATACCTCTACACACACACAAAAACCGATATGATTTACTTTCAAAGTACTGTCAATACTAGAAACAAAATTCGGTGGGTGCAACAAAATGACTGAGGTCCTTGTAACCTTCTCGCCAATATTAAATCCTGTTATCCAATTTTCATTGTTGAAAAAAAAATTATCTCCAGTCTAAAACAGGAACAACTTTATTTTAGTATTAAGAACTCCTACTTCTAAATTTTTCGTTGAATTCTATCTTTAACGTGAATTTTATATCTAAAATCCATCTATCAATGCCTACTGGCGCTGGCGGTCGTAATCTCCACAGGTCTGTGCTGTCTCTGTGTTCTAGGGTCGTCATTCCATACCATCTTGCCACTCCTTCCAGGATTTTCTCTCTTGCTCTACCTCGGCCTCTTTTCCCCGTCTGACTTTTCACTTGTCACAGTGTGTTCTAGTTTGCCTTATCTTACGACATGTCCTATAAATGTAGGCTATCTTTTCCTGACTGTTGCAATTATTTGTCCTCTCTAATCGGTCTCTCTAAAAATTTCTTCATTTGATTCTCCTGCCGTCCATGGTCTCCTTAACATTCTCTGAGAAAGTATATTTTCCCTGACTTCTAGACGCTGCTGTATTTCTTAAGTAACTGCCAAGGCTTCACATTCATAAATCAGAACCGGCTCTATGTAGTATTGGAGTTCCCTTTTCCTTACACTCCAAGACAGTGATTTGTTGCACAAAATACTTTTCATCTTTTGGAACATTATCTTAGCTTGGGTTATTCTCCTCTTTATCTTCGTCAGGCGTCTTCCATCTGACGTCAGAATACCTAAAAAAAAAAGAAATACATAACTGAAGTAGATATTATTCACTCATAGAATATGTGTTTTTTTAAATAACTAGTTTACCTTGTGTTAAGGAAGAGAGTGAGGGGAGTGAGGGTCTTATGAGAGTGGTAATTAAGTAATTAAATTCTTCCAGTGGTACAAACATACTGTGATCCTTAACCAGATCCTTGTTTCTCCAACAGTTCAGCCATTATGTCTACTCTACTTCCCAACCATTCTCGTACCAAACACAAAACAAGTATCTCAGATCGTAAAACAACCAACAAATTAAGTTTATTATGACAAAGATCAAGACACTCATCACGAACACGCACAATACCAACAACGGTTCAGACCACATTATACACATAATGACCACAGAATATTTTCAGCAATGTATTGAATATTAGCATCACGCACAAATAAAGCATTATCAAAAAAATTAGGTCCCTCATAACACTTTTATCATAAACACTAGAACATAGCAAATCGTCCCTCTTTATTATAAACAGCTGTTAATGACCATCAAATCAAAACTCAACGTTACATATAAACTATATGTGGATGGCAACGACATCAAGCTCATGACAAAAGTGAACATGGCTTATACAAAACTGAACCCTCGTTCTCTTACATAATAAATCATACCAGGTTATCCGTTTAGACCAAAAGCATTATTGTAAGTCAACCCATATCAGCTGTACATTAATACATACTATAACCATACCACATCATACTACAACCTTGCCATTCACATACCTATGGGTGCACCCACCACATATACTATCATCCTTATGAAATCATTTCTAATAACCAAACTCATACACGACCAACCTAACAGAGTCTGAAGTGCTCGACGGGATCACAGCCAACAACCACATATCACATATACTTACAACATAATTAATGCAGGTCACAATAAAACTGCATGTATATCAAGAACCACCCACATCCACAAAACCACACCATGGCTCGCCCACCGAGACATATCCCGAACTAACTGGAAAATATCCTTCCAACTACTTCTGTATTACGTAAATAGTAAACAGTAAATACTCGTAAATATTATTTTTAAATAATAATATATAATTTCAAATTATTAAAAAATAAAATTTTAAAAAAAACTTTATTTTATATATTAATAAACTTATTAATAAACTTATAATAATAGCTTAAAAATAAACTTATTTTAATAAACTTATTTTAAAAATTTTAAATATTATTTAAAAATTACGTAAATATTAAACACTGGTAAAAAGTGTTCACAGCTTAATGTCCCGGCCGGTGATAACAGGCTGGTTACACTATGAAAACAGTGCACCTCTGCTGATATGATACAAGACGTTCTTTTTTGTACATAAATACGTATATAAAAATAAATACGAGGGCTATTTGGCTGAGTGGTTGACGCTTAGTCTACTAATCCGGTGGTACTGGTTTCAAATCCTAGCAGTGGGATTTTTTTTCTGGTGCAACCACATCAAAAAAGGGCCCCTGGCTCCACCCAGCTTCTAAAACTGGGTACCAGAGAAATCTGGGAAGATAAATGCGGCCAGGGATGATACTGACCACATCAGACTTGCATGTGCCGATGGCCTTGAAAATAGGGTCCTAACACCATAATCCTAATATGCCTTAAGGGCATAGAAACGGGGATATTTACCTTTCTAAAAGTAAATATATAAATACACGAAAATTCACCATACGAAGCTTTTTAAAAATGTCTTATTATTCGTTTCTCTAAAATAGACCTTCAATTCATCTTTCGAAACTTAAAGCGAGAATTAGGAAAGGTTTAAACAGCTACACCAGCTATCCTTACTGCTTTTCCACCTTAACATACCACTCGAAACCAAGAGACAACTAATTAATAGCGTGTTTATACCAATATACCAACGCTAAACATTGACACTAACCAAGAAACAGCAAAATAAGATTTCTGTATGTGAAATAAGACGCCTGAGAAAAGCTGCAAACATCAATAGGAGGGATAAGCTAAGAAACGACGACATAAGCCAACTGATAGGAACTACACTCGCCTACAATATATAGAGAAACAGAATGAAGTGGTCTGGTCACTTAACGAAAACGCGCATACACAGGCAGCGGCGATGTCCTTCAACCAAACAACTACAGGACACAGATCAAGAGGAAGACCCCGAAAGAGACGGATAAATGAAGTTACATAAAAGCTCACTCATATGGCCCAAAAAAACGCCAACTGCATCTCCCCTCAACGTCTCACAGTACAAGAGGAAGGTTAAAGTAAAGGGAGTAGGGTAACTTTAAATAGTTACAAGATAAAATGGACATCTCACACTGAAGTTACGCCGAGCATTTATTTCTTTTCGTCTCCTAAAAAAATATCTTTTACAAAATGGCACGTATTTTTTTTTCTCTACAATTTGGTCATTTCATCACTGAACAATAAAAGCGTGGATCAAATATAACTATCAGCCAGACTGCAGGAACTATGACACTTTCTATGTACTCGTTAAGTAATAAAGCTGTTCCTATTTTCTTCCTTTTTTTATGTATTATGGCATTTTCTGTGTACTCGTTAAGTAATAAAGCTGTTCCTACTTTTTTCCCTAGTTTATACATTATGACACTTTCTGTGTACTCATTTAATAAAGCTGTTACTATTTTTTTTCTAGTTTATACATTATGACACTTTCTATGTACTCGTTAAGTAATAAAGCTGTTCCTATTTTTTCCTTTTTTTATGTATTATGACATTTTCTGTGTACTCGTTAAGTAATAAAGCTGTTCCTAACTTTTTTCCTTCTTTATACATTATAACACTTTCTGTACTAGTTAAGTAATAAAGCTGTTCCTACTTTTTTCCTTCTTTATACATTATAACACTTTCTGTACTAGTTAAGCAATAAAGCTGTTCCTACTTTTCTCCTTCTTTATGCATTATAACATTTTCTGTGTACTAGTTAAGTAATAAAGCTGTTCCTATTTTTTTCCTTCTTTATGTTATGTAACATTTTCTGCACTCGTTAAGTAATAGGGCTGTTCCCACTTTTTTCCTAGTTTATACATTATGTCACTTTCTGTGTACTCGTTAAGTAATAAAACTGTTCCTATTTTTTTCCTTCTTTATGCATTATAACACCAACTGTATATTCATTAAGTAATAAAGCTGTTCCTACTTTTTCCCTAGTTTATATAAAACAACATTTTCTGTGTACTCGTTAAGTAATAAAGCTGTTCCTGCTATTTTCCTTCTTTATGGAGTATAACACTTTCTGTATACTCGTTAAGTTATAAAGCTGTTGCTATTTTTTTTAATAGTTTATACATTATGACACTTTCTGTGTACTCGTTAAGTAATAAAGCTGTTCCTACTTTTCCCCTTCTTTACGTATTATGACATTTTCTGTGCACTAGTTAAGTAATAAAGCTGTTCTTACTTTTCTCCTAGTTATACATTCTGACACCTTCTGAGCCCGTATTTCTACACAACTCTCTTGGGGATTTAACGTTTTACATCTCACCGTGTGATTCGGCGGAGACCACGGACTGCATTAAGCTGCGTAGTTATAATTTATTTACGATACACAGGGAGAATGTCGGATCGCCTGTTCTGTTCCAGCTATTTTTTGACAATTCTTCGATTAACCTGCGAGATACTCCGCAACACTAACTCTGTCCAGATAGCTCTGATAGTTCCGCTGCACGATATTATCATTTTACTTGCCCGTAAATTCATCCCTATCAATATAGTTTGTTTTTTTTCTTCTTCTTCTAGACTTCGGTCCTCATTTAGTAGCAGGGTGTGCGTTATATGAACTGGAGAGTGAGGGGGTGGGGAGTTCATGAGGTACATAAAAAAATAGAAAGTAGAGGAGAGATACCGGATCCGATCACAGATATCATATAACCTATAACATAACTGCGATGAAATGTTTACAGTAGAAGAGTAGATATACGTGGACATATATTTCAACATTTTGACTTTTGACTTCCATATAACGGGACTGATTTATAAATCTTGTTCCTTCTTCTGTGTTGTTTTATCTGACTCGGATTGAGAGCGGGATGTTCTTTGTAGTCGTCGTGGTAAGGTTAGCACGAGGTTGAGGTCAAACTGGATGTAGTAAACGGCGCTATATGTATCTCATGTGCAGAAAAAGGTACAGCGCTTCTCAGCATTTCTTTGATATGGGGACCATAGCTTTGTCTGTCCCGTTAGCCAGGATGGTAACATTGTCCCATTTCCGAAGAAAAAGAAACGTAGACTTGAAATGCGGCTTCCCGTGGTCATAGTAAACACACGAAGGTAGATAGAGGTGTATGGTTCATTATTCACAAAGACAGAAAGAGCAAGAAAAGTTGGCAGAAACAAGAATGGCAGAAAGTAAGATGAGTACATATATATGAAAAACATACAACAATCTAATATTTTGGCAAACGCCTTTTTCAAGGATCACATAAAAAAATGGAAAAAAAAATTAAGAACAAGAAAAAAAACTATAAGTCTCATTTAGCTTTTCTGTTGTATCTTCCTTGTAAGAAAGACAGGCATAAAATGCACCCAGTTAGAAGTAGATAAGCACAGAATGAAAAAAGCAATTGGCTGAGAAATGAGGTAAAGGGTAACATGTGGTAAAGAAAATTGGATTATGCCCCCGATGGCCCCAGCTTGCTTCTACTGCATACCTATGGCCTGTGTTTAATTTTTCATCTGTTTTTCGTCTTTTGATCTGTTGTACTGTTTTCGTATGTGATCCATGAAAAAAAGTTTTTCTTGATATATCGGGTTGTTGTATTTTCTTCATTTATATGTGCTCATCTTATTTTCTATGACATTCGTTTCTGTCCACTTTCCTCACTCTTTCCATCTTTGTGTAAAAATGAACTGTACACCTCTATCTACCTTCATGAGTAAAAACAGTTTTACTGCAGTCGTCATTTCTTTTATCTCTCAAAGTAAACACAGACTCTTTGGATGGTGCTTGATCTCAGAATAACCTACATACCAACCACACAGCCGGGCTGCCTGAGGTTATGTTAGTTTAAGTAAGATGACTTAGAGCAGACGTGTCGAAACTTGTGGACGTGGCGGGTCAGTTTCAACATTTGGTTCACGCTGTGGGTCACAGACAAGATAAGGTCTTATTTACTGAATTTCGGCTAAATTCACAAGCAACACCGAAAGAGAAAACTTGTTGAGTTAAAGCACTTTAAAAACTGCAATGTTGCTCTATGCACTTTACCATCACGTGATCATTTTAACTTAGGTATATATTCCTTGACATTTTCTACAAAGGTCTAGAGACTTGAAAGTATTTTTTTTTCTGCTAAACTAGAAAATAGACGAGAACGAAGCAGCGCCACCTGTGACGTTCATTGTACATTCAGTTTTACAACTATACTCCCTATACAGATCAAGACCCGCGCTTTTTGTGTGGCACGGATAGGAACGTCCGCGTTTTTTTCTGCGGAGCGGGAAGAGTTAACTCTGTTCTGAGCAGGATATGTGTGGCTAACTTTTCTGCACAACTGAAAACTATTTTCTTTAATTTACATTTTTTTTAGACAAATTGTTGTGGCATTAAAATAGATTTTTAAAAAAAACAAAACATATTTTCGTGGAAAGTTCGCTTTCGCGGGCAGCAAATAAGGGTTCCACGGATCACAAGTCTCCCGTCGGCCATGGGTTGAGAACCCCTGATCTAAAGATAGCATCATATTGTCTGTCCAGGTGCAAACTTTGAAGAAACCCCGCCATGCCGTGACTCAGAACAGGTGGGGAAGTGAGAGCCAGGTCTTTCGACAGGATTAGTCCATGCCTAGAGATCCGAGTGAAATATTTTACAGGAAACTAAGTGAATGTGAAAACTAAATGAACCAAACATGTGTTTTATTAAGAGCTCTTCTCAGGCAGATTCAAAGGTTGAAAATCAGATTCCGGCGTCATTGCATTCAGGACAGCCTCATATATTCTCCACCTCATGCCGAGGCATCGATCCAAGAGTGTGTTTGCTAATAGTTCCCATCAAGTGTTGGTTCCTTACGATGCGTTATCTGCCACACAATTCAGATTTCCTACCAATACCCTTAATTTGTCCTAGCTTCAGCAGTGTGTTATTTTATTTACTTGTTCATTTTTAAAAAAAATGTTCAGTCGTCATACACGTTTGCAGTCATCATAGCAGAAATGAAATGTTTGATGAGAATACTAAATGTAACAGGAAGAAGCCAAATAAGAAATGACACCATAGAGACAAAGGTTGGAGTAACACTGGTATTACACTACATCCGGAAACAGTGATACAGACTTAGTATTTGTGTTACTGAACACTAAACACGTGTTTTGCTCACACACTGTTCTGTACTGTGCCTATTACGTGGTAACATGAGCATTGGGCCCAGTGACACAACAGACGTTATATTGGTATACATTGGTCAAATGATTTGACCTCGTTACACGGCAACCACCAGACAGTATACCACAAAAAAATGTCACACTAAGACTTGTAGGTAACAGAAGAGGAAGACAGCCCATGCAAGAGATGGAAGGAGAAAATGACAGAAACCTTAAATATCCCATTATATGAAACAAACTTTTTGGTGGCGGATGGAATGGGAGAGCAGCCGACAGATAATGCTGGTTATAGTCACCATTCTATGATGGTAGGCGGATGATCTCAATGTAGGGACAATGGCTACGATCACTGACTAGTATAGTCACTGCCCGGAAGGGAAGAAATGGTAAACTACCTTCTGGAAATATACCAAGAAACCCAACAGCAACATGATAATTGGAAAAAGAAAGAGAGGAAGACCAAGGCGAAGATGGCTGCAAGACATAGGTGATGATCTGCAGATGGACGCATCAGCAGCAGGGCATCTTGCTTACAACCGAGAGGCCTACAGAAAAGGCAAAGTTCCGCAAGGGACATGCAAATGACTGACTGAATGATGAAGCAAACCACCGAGCCCTATCAAGATGTCCATTTGTCCCCTCAACAGTGAAAGGTATATGAGGAAGGAAACAAGACTCATAAAAACAAAGGATTAACATAGCATCTGTTTTGCTGAATAAAATCCTGTCGGTCCCAGTATTGAATAAACTTTTAAGATTTACAATCTGACTATCATGGACTTACCATTTTTCGTTGATACCACGAAGTGATTGAATCGATAAACAGAGGGAAAAGGAGAAAGTACGTATAATTATACAATAATTAAACAAAGTTAATGTTAAATGTGAGCCGAGAACAGTACATTAATTATACAAAAAGCACTAATACACAATACTCTCTCACTGGAAATTTTTACAGCAGAGAATTTTGCTACTGGGAGCACCACCGGCGAAGTGGGACAAGAACTTGGTCAGCCATGGTTCACTGGCCCTGACAAATGTGTTTTCATCTTCGCCCCCACCCCCACTCCCACCCACCCCCCCCCCCACCCCCTTCCACATTTGCAGAACAAAAATCAGAACAATGCAGCGACATTAGTCCGTGGAAGATGTCATAAAGCTGGTACATGACGCTGATCACAAGCGATGTCTGCCAAGTTCTAGAGGTGGTTCCCCCCAAGTTCTATAGGTGGTCCGACAAGTTCTAGAGGTGGTCCGCCACGTTCTAATGATGGTCCGCCAAGTTCTAGAGGTGGTCCACCAAGTTCTAGAGGTGGTTGGAGTAATCTTGTACAATGGCATCTCATTTATTATTAGACAGTATTAAGCATTAAGGATATATTTCGCTCATATGACAAGCGACACAACTTACTGTTTGAACCCACGTCTTAGAGGCATCATGAGATACAAATAAGTTTTTACACAGAGCAAAGTGAATATCTAAGCTGTGCTGACCAAAGATGAAATGTTGGTGACCTTAGAGGGGGAACTACTCATAACATCAACTTTCGACCAATGAGCGTTAAACATGGCAAGTAACAAAAGGAAGTAGAATTGTAGTATGGGAGGACACTTAGACCTAGAAGTGTAGGCAAGCGAGGATTCGACAGATCGAGGAAGGAAGCAGGAATAGTTTTCAAACAACGGTCTTCAAACATTTTTCCCTCTCCAACGGAACCTTGTCGGTCATTTTGAGAGTCCTTTAGCGTGCCAGTAGTTTAAAAATGGCCGGAACGCATATCTGAAAGGAGGTGGTGGGGTGGGGGTGGGGGGTGTGGGGGCATGTTTTGTAGCCTGCCGTAAAGTATGACTGTTTCCCTGTCTATAACAGAGTTTCAGATATGACAACTTTGGCACAGCTCCGATCCCGCTGGGGGATTTATCTGTAAGACATACTAAGAATGTTTTCCCAGAGTTCCTTTGAGAAATTTCCCCTCCTTCTATTCTCACCACACCTCCCCCACTACGGCCGATGCTGTATATATATATATATATATATATATATATATATATATATATATATATATATATATATATATATACTTTCAGAAGTATTTTATGAAAAACTGATATAATATGAGCTTGCCTGTCTGCTGGTCTTTATACAGAAAATAAAATACTGTAATGCTTTTTTTTCCTTTTGCTACATACTGGTCATGGGAATTTGAAATATTCCCTCAGTCATGTCATGATTTCTGCACTATGAATAATAACAGCACAAATAAAACTCTGACTTAAATCGTCTATTATCCGTGATTAACGTGACGGCTTGTAGGGACTGAAAATTCAGGATATAAACTTGGGATACTGTGGGGCTGGAAATCATGGAATGGTTGGCTCGGTAGCGCAGTGAACGCGCAGCAATCAAATGACGCGGAGCTAGCAGGGTGGAGTTGTATGGAACAGGACAGTGAGAGGGTTGAGGTGGAAAGGGGAGGGGGGGCAGTTGCTGAGATACATACAGGAAATAAAGGAGAGGAGAGATCCCAGTCACGTGTATCTTTCTTTACAAGAGGATCACATACGTGAGCTGCCCCGACGACTGCGCTGAGAGACTGTTTTTTTCTCCCCTGACTTTCTGAATGCTTCGTTACTTTTGATTACAGTCTATCAAGCCAGAGCTGTCGCTTTGGTTATACTCTCATCAGCCCGTCGGTGAAAGGCTGACATATCTGCTTTTGTCTGGGAGATATTTCTTGAGAGCTTTCCTGATTCAATAAAAATTGTTTTCTCCATTTCTTGACGTTTGAAAGACTGAACAAGAAAAGTGCCAAAAGACTGCACTATCTTCGCCCAGCGGGTTGTGACCTTCACTTGACCTATATGGTCGAAGTGTCTGAACTGGTTTCATCACAACAACAAAAACAACAACAATAACATGTCATGAACAGTTCCGAAGTTTAGGGGAACTTGAAGAGTGATTCAACGAAGATCTGTGCTCAGACATCCTCAAGTAACCTACACGCTTTGCTAGAGATTTAAAATACACCCCATGGTAAGTTATTGTACATCATTCATTTACATAATTACATGACGACGTTGTCTGCAGACATGATGTTGTGTTATTTAAACCAGTGATTTAGTTTTTACAATATTTACTTAAGACGTCCATATTTGTTTAGCAAAGTGCGATAACCGAAACCTCATGATAACTCTGCAGAATTATATTTTAGTAGATTCTGTTTTTGACTATTATTTATTCAGGATATAGCACTTTAAAATTTTATGTTAATTTGTGTGTGTGCTAAAGGTCAAATATCTTTCCATGTACTTCTTATTTTATGTACATAATTTGAAATGATGTACATACTCACAGTTGAAATACACCGAAGCTGCATTTACATTATGTAACTAATCTATGCTCAGTCAGTCATTTGCTTGTCCCTTGTGGAACTTTGCCTCCCTAACAGCACTCCTGTAGGCCTCTCGGTTGTAAGCAAGATGCCCTGCTGCTAACGCATCCATTTGCAGATCATCAACAATGTCTTGCAGCCATCTTAGCCTTGGTCTTTCTCTTTTTCTTTTTCCCAATATGTATCCTTCCAAGACGGTCTTCTCTAGATTATCATGACGTTTAATGTGTCTAAAATATTTAAGTTTTCTTTTTTTAATCCTCTTTACTAGCCATCCTTCTTCAACATTAAGTTCTTGTAGTATGGATATGTTTTTTAAAATTTATATCCATGATATTTGAAGAACTCTTCTGTAGCATTTACATTCAAAGGCATTTGTGTCTTTCTCACTTATCTATTAGTGTTAAGTGTCCAGGTCTCACAGGCATGTGTTGCGGTGGGAAAGATGCTTGTCATTGAAAATCTCATTGTTGTAGCTCTGTCTGTTCCTCTCCACAGATTCTCTAGTTATTTTACATTTTGAAGAAAGATAGATGTCCTCCTTTTAATTTCCCTCATTGCATCTCCATTATTAGTTAGTAGTGATCTAATATATTCAAAACTCTGCACTTCTTCCAATTTTTCATCATCGATACATATATCAGCTGCCTTATATGTTTTGTCAGTTGCCATTAATTTAGTTTTTTTCACATTAAGATAGAAGTTTTGCTCTTCGCTGTTCTTACAGACTAACATAATTAGTTTTCCATTCCTTTTTGTGTTGTGGACAGCAATACTTCGTCATCAGCATATCTAATCTCTGGTATTTCATAACCTCCAATTGTTATGGCATCGTAATATTCTTTGTCTACATCTTCTCTAACATTTCTCATTATTGTTTCAGTATACAAGTTAAATAAGTAAGTCGACAATATAAAAGTCCCTGACGGACCTCTTTTTTATGGCAAACCAAGGTGTTATTTCACCATTTATTCTTACTGCTGCTTGTTGGTCTAGATACAGCAGTGATGTTAATTGTATCAAATGTGTTGGAAATCCTATTTTTCCCATTATTTCCCAAAGTTTCTGGTGTTGTACACAATCAAATGCCTTTGAATAGTCTATAAAAGATAAATATAGATTCACATTAAATTCTCAGCATTTCTCTATTATTAATCTTATATTGAATATATGATCTCTTGATCCTCTTCCTTGCCTGAAACCAGCTTGGACCATATTGACTTCTTCTTCTATTTTCTTACGAAGTCTACCCATTATGATTTTTACAGAATTTTACTGGCATGAATAATCAGGGCAACAGTTCTGTAGTTTGTGCATAATTTCAAGTTACCCTTTTTTTGGCAGTGATGTGAATGCAGTTCTTTTCCATTCTTTTGGCCAAATACACGAATGCCATATCTTTTTACACAGTGAATGATAGAGTGTTGCACATTCCTTTCCTCCTGCTTTAATAAGTTCAGCTGTTATCTCATCACATCCTGGTGATTTACCATTTTTCAGATTCTTTATTGGCCATAAAACTTCTTCAATTGTCTGTTCAGGTTTTTTCTCCTCCAATAATAATTCACACTGTTAATTTTTTTCACAGTAGATTGTTTTATACATTTCTCTGCAATATTCTTTCCATTTTTCTAGAATTTCCTCTGTCTCTGTTAGGGCCATCTCGTCACAAATTACATTTAGCTTAGGTGTGACATTTCTCGTCAATGTCTTCATTCCTTTAAACATTTCACTATCTCTTCCACACTTCTGATGTCCTTCTATTCTTTTATAACAATTCTGTATGTTTTTTTGTGTGTCTTTTCTTATGTTTTTTCGTACTTCTTTTGTTAAAGATTTATATTCCTCTTTGTTGTTGTTTGTCACTTTCCACTCTTTTTCATTTCTCTGCATTGTTTTATTAGTTCTAGTGTGCCTGGTGTAATCCATCCATTCATTTGTGTTTTATTTACTGGAACCACATCTTTAGCTGTTGTTATTAAGATATCTCTGACCTGTGCAGCTAACTCATCTAGTGTCATCTCCTTTTGTACAGCCATCAGGATTTGGAAACGGTTCTTCACTTCTACATCGTATTGTTCTGGTATTTTTGTAAGATCAAAGCGGAGTTGTCTTGATCTCGTAACTGTCTTTTTTATCTTTATCTTCTTGTCTGCTATTATTAACTCATGGTCCCTGTCGCAATCAGCACCTGGTAAAGCTTTTGCTGACGTTAAACTTGATCTCTACCTTCTTTGCACTAAAATGTAATCTATTTGATTATTGGTTTTCCTATCAGTCGATGTAAAGTCTTCTTGGATGTTGTTTAAAAAGTGTGTTAGCGATCATTAGTTCATTTTCCATGCAAAACGCATTAGATTGTCACCTGCCTCATTTATATGTCCTATGCTAAATTTACCCACAACATATCCTTCGTCTTCTGCTCTTTCTGTACCAATCTTTGCATTAAAATCCCCCATTATTAATATAATATCATTTTCTCGTAGCTGGTCTATCCTCGTTTGCAGTGTTATTAAAGTTTTCTACTTCATCTTCTTCTGCTGTTGATGTAGGTGCATATATCTGGATGATTGATGCATTTCTATGAGTGCCCTTAAGTTTAATAGTGAGGATTCTATCAGTTACTGGATTATAACCTAGTAATAATACTTTTAATGTTAATTTGTCCAAGTAAAAAGCCACTCTATTCTTCCCTCTTAATTCTGAACCAGAGTGTATAAACATGTTATCATTCTCGCTCTTAAAGTGTCTTGATCCTTTCCATCGATGTTCACAGATTCCCAAAATGTGTATCCCCGTTCTTTTCATCTCGTCACTTATTATTTGATACTTCCCCTCACAAATACTTACATTCCATGTTCCTACTCTTATTTTTCTTTTTAGTTTGATGCAGAGTTTTTTCTTAGTAACACCGTCAGGATTTTGTCCGTCATCACAATTACTAGTACTGACATCTGTCTCACACTCTTCCACAGTGTTAAAATTAGATTTATCTGGACTAGGGTACTCGTCACCAGATCTTTTTCCTATCTGACCTTTCATGATGCTGCTGGGTTTCTTCGTATATTACCAGCAGATCGTTTACCATTGCTTTCCTTCCGGGCAGTGACTGTACTAGTCAGTGATCGTAGCCATTGTCCCTACATTGAGATCATCTGCCTACCATCATAGAATGGTGACCATAACCAACATTATCTGTCGGCTGCTCTCCCATTCCATCCACCACCTGGTCCCATGGCTTCACGTCACCCTGATCGGGGGACTATACGGGTACTCCACCTTGCCCAAGGGTGTTCCGTAGACTGACGGAGGTAAGGAGGCGTCTTACTTCTCCTTTGATAGGGGATACCCCTACACCGCTAACCAGAATCTATGATATACTAAACCACCTTTAACCTAAGATGTACTAAAATATATATTAAAAAATAACATTACATACTTTCACGATACAAAACTGACTATTTTGTGAAGGTATTTGTAAAAAATAGAATTAATCTTCGGCTTGTAGTTCGAAGTTCATAATTCTAATTACTTCACTTTAGCTCCCATCTCGTCTGTTGTTTCTAGAACCCCTTGCAACTGATTGGAGTGCTCAAAGAAAGAATGTGAGCCAACCACGTGACCTGATGTTGCATATTTTCCATGGTAACCTGTCTATGTCGCCCACTGTCCTGAAAGCATCTGTCTCGGCAAACACTGGAATAATTTACTGTTTTGGGGGTTTTTTTGCCAGTCAAGTCGTGAACTGATCATGTAAAAAATCTGTAATATCCCTAGGGAGCAGTGAGTGACATTGATAGATCTTGAACTGCTTTTTCGATGCCATATAAACCGGTTATCAGTATGTTTACCTATTTCCTGATCAGATCATGCAGTGCCCCAAAGCAGAGTGGATTCCCATTTGACACAGTCTTTCAGCAATGTTTCCTAAACTTCATAGTCAACGGGATAAACAGTCTTATTTTTATGTGATATTTAATGTAAACAATAACTGATGAAAAAAATGATTGATGCAAAAAAGAATGATAATACAGTACTGAAATAACTACGTAAATGTCACTCTAGACCAAAGGCTTGAGATCGACAAAAACCTACCTGCACAATCCACTTCTGAAAAATGCTATTGCTTTGTAAACAGCAGAAAAGAAGTAAATAGTCTGAAGTAACATAAAGCAATAGAACACAGTGTTGTATGGTTGGAAAAAGAACCTAAACGAAGCACTTCCAGGCGTGAGAGAAAGAAAAATGACAGGAGAATTACATGAGACTTGAACCACAGACTACAGTACGAGCAGCCGTCTAGCCACGAGAGAACAGCGCATTAATAAACTTAGCTATCTCTCACCCCCATAAAAGGTGTTTGATAGCGAAGTCATCAATGGCTGTCTGGTCGAAAATCGGGACACTTGAAAAGGTCGTGACACAGAAACTACCTTTATATTGAAAAAGGTATTGGTTTATGTGTTGTTATTGTTGTCCAGTATGCACTAGATATTTGCAAGTGACCATATGTGTCCAAAAAAATTTGGTACCTGCGCGTGACAGTCTAAGCGACGGAATTTCTGTGGCATGAGCTCGTTCCTTTTTCCGTTTATCGCGATTTTCGACCAGACAGGCATTGCTGTCTTAGCTATCAGACACCTTTTATGGGGGTGGGAGATAACGAAGTTTATTAATGTGCTGTTCTTTCGTGGCTAGACGGCTGCTCGTCCTATGGGAGTCCGTGGTTCAAGTCTCAGGTACTTCTGTCATTATTTTCTCTCACGTCTAAAAGTGCTTTGTCTAGGCCTCTTTTTTCGAGGTCTAACCATACAGTACTGTGTTCTCTTGCTTTATAGAGCGAAAGCCGCATTGTTTCCTATCTGTGTAGCAAAGTAAAGCAACTAGAATTTTTTATAAACCAACTAGAATTTTTATAATAAAAGCTGTCCGGATAAGCCTGTGTAAATATTATCAACAAACAGTGACAGACTAGAGGTCGAGACGATAAAGTCAAGGAAGCTAGGGAAAACGCTAATGCAGCGCCTGAACAAAACAAGAAACGTCGTCGCTTAACACTAGTAACAGTCCACATAATAAATTTATATGTGCGCTCTTCAAGAAACTGAGATATCTGTGCAGTATTAGATGACAGCCCTCACCTGCAGCGTGAATGACTTCGATGGATCTTGAAGTGCTTATCGAAGCTATAACAAAAACTGTCAGTTTTAGAACCTATTTCCTCATCAGATAACGCGGTGCTCCAATGCATGGATGGCCACGTAGGTGACTTCGAGTAAATCGGAGATTCTAAACGAGATAGCAGGTGGCCTCCCCGGTAGGAATGTTAAGCCCAAGGGGGAAAAACTTTACCACCGTAAAGAACACATTCATTTCGTATATTGTTTCAACTTTTTTTTTTCAGTAAGTATATTCTGTGGGTGCATTACATTCTGAACGACCCTCGTATAAGAGAATTTCAGGACAACCTATGTAGACTAAACGAATTCAAACTTTTCCGCAAAGAATTCATTCCTATATTGTTGTTGTCGTCAAGTGCGGACAGAACAGCTGCTACAAGGAAATAAAGTTTAGAAAGAAGTGAAACACAGTACACGACCAGCTATGTTATCATTGATTTCACGAAGAAACTCTGAGCTGAGACTAAACTGAAGTTAAATTTGTCTTCACCTGCCAAACTATTCATCTTGTCCACGATAACACGCTGATCACGAGGCGCATCCATTGTCTCCGGCCGGGAGCCCGGAGTGGGCACAAAGTGCGAGCTTTCTAGCAGGCTCCACCACTTTACTGACCATAGACAGACCTACAATGCCTAGGGACACGTTATATAAGAAGGAATATCAAATCCACCTATCAAACAACAAGGGTAGTTGGTAAGCCGCGAAGGTGAACTTTCCGATAGTAGACTCGCGAAGCAGTAGTTATAAACTAGCCATTTACAGGGTTCTAGGAACAATGGGCCAGAGGGGCTATAGCACTGTCCAGGTTCTCGGGGTGAGAAGAGCAAGGCAGAGTCGTTTAATCTCATTTTAACCTTGTACATATCTATAAGAGGTGCTACTTGTTTACGTCGAGTAACTACTTCACAGAGAAGGACTACTTAATTACGTCGAGAAACTACTTCGCAGAGAGGGGCTACTTGATTACGTCGAGTACTTACTTCATACAGAGAGGCTACTTGATTAGGTCGAGTAACTACTTCGCAGAGAGGGGATATTTGATTACGTTGAGTTATAGTATAACTACTTCGCTACCTGCATATACTGTGGTTGGACAGCGGACTCCTTTGATCTTAGTCACCGATTGTAACTGATTGTTTAGTTCTGAGCAGAGATGAGCATGAAGAGCTATTGCCAGAATTCAAGTTTAGCCCACTACCTGGCAGCCAAGTTATTGCCAGAACTCAAGTTTAGCCCACCATCTGGCAGCCAAGTTATTTCTAGAACTCAAGTTTAGCCCACCACCTGGCAGTCAAGTTATTTCTAGAACTCAAGTTTAGCCCACCACCTGGCAGTCAAGTTATTTCTAGAACTCAAGTTTAGCCCACCACCTGGCAGTCAAGTTATTGCTAGAACTCAAGTTTAGCCCACTACCTGGCAACCAAGTGAGAGGTCGCAAACGTATCTGTGTGAAAGTAACAAGTTTTTACTCAGACAGTCAGTTTAGTGTCACAACACAAGAGTTTCCTTATACAGTTGTTTTGATTGTGATTGGAAATCAATAATTAAAAGAAGCAGATAATTATTCTAACTGTTTTGCTGAACGATATACCCCCCGGGGGGGAGGAGGGGGGGGGGCTACGTGTTATCTTACAAGTGTCTTCGTTCGCCCATCGCTGTGTTAGTGTATGGTATATGCACCTATAATGATGCTAGTGTTTAAATAAGAGCAATGAGCAATAAAGAAAGTACGTAAATTAGATCTATGAACAATTAATTCCGTTACGGAAATTATATACAATTTATGAGCAATAAATCTACTTTGGAAGAATTATAATTTCATCTTGAAAATATTTTATTTCAACTATGGAAATCTATATACATAAAAATATATGTATGTATGTTCCAACATCATCCTGAAACACCTGGAGCAGTTTCAACCAAACTTGGTACACATATGACTTACACCCTAGAGGGGGGCGGGGGTGGTGGGTTGGTATTTTTTTGACGATCTGAGGAGTTGTGTTGTTGTTTCGCTGTCTGCAACAGACTGTCCTGCCTGCTAGCTGTAGAAAAACCGAGATGAGGTCAGAATGATCTTAAGACCGCTCTGGTTCATTAAAGCTTCAAGATGGCTGGCTGTCCGTCCGTCAGACCTACTTGCTTCAGCTGGAATTAAATAAATAAAGCAGACCAGGGACACGGGAGAAGTAACAACATGGCCGTTTGTTCAGAGAAATGAGTACGACCCCAACGTGAACATTTCCTGTAACTCTAAATTGCGTTCTGTTCTTATTTTTCTTTTTGTGACTTTTCTCTGTAGGTCGGACCTTTTCTTTTGACGTTTTAAGTTACAAGATTCTTATTAAAACAACGCTGTGACCCGATAGAAACAGGCAACAGTGCGTGCGATGATTCAACCTGGGAGTTTACTTGTTACAGGGATAGTCAGACTGTCAACGTTTGATAGACTGTGTGTCGAGAATGTGTCTTCAGGTTTGATAAGGTCTGGAGCTGCAGACTTCTAGAACACTTCAAAATGTTGTCTTCTTCTTCGTCTTCTTCTTCTTTCCCTTTCCTCCTCCTCTTCTTCTTCTTTCTCCATCTTCTACTTCTTCTTCTACTACTTCTTCTTCTTCCCCCAATCCGCTTCCTTCTCTGCTTCTTCTTCTTCCCCCAATCCTCTTCCTTCTCTTCTTCTTCTCTCAGTCCCAGTCCTTCTCCTTCTTTTCTTCTTCTTCTTTCTTCATCTTCTACTTCTTCTTCCATCTCTTCTTCTTCTCCTTCCCCAAATCTTCCTCCTCCTCCTCCTCATTCTTCTTCTTCCACCAATCCTCTTCCTCCTCCTCGTTTCTTCTTATTCTTCCCCCAATCCTCCTCCTCATTATTCTTCTTCCACCAATCCTCTTCCTCCTCCTCATTCTTCTTATTCTTCCCCCAATTATCCTCCTCATTCTTCTTCTTCTCCATGTAATCTTCTTCCTCCTCCTCATTCTTCTTATTCTTCCCCCAATCCTCCTCCTCATTCTTCTTCTCCATCCAATCCTCTTCCTCCTCCTCATTCTTCTTATTCTTCCCCCAATCCTTCTCCTCCTCCTTTTTTCTTCTTCTTTTTTGTACTTCTCCAACTCCTCCTCTTCTTCTCCTCCTCCTCCTCCTTTTCTTCTTCTTCTTCTTCATCAGTCTTTTCCTCTCTGTCTTTTTCTCTTTCTTTCAGTCTCTCACAGCACAGATAAACTTCCACAATGATATCTGACATGACTCAATTTAAACATTCAGTCTCAAAATAAATATGAAGATAAAACATACCAAAAAAATCTTAAAATTTTTGCTGACTTTCCTAGCAACCCCCCCCCTCTTTTTCTTTCTTTCTCTCCCCCCCCCCCCCCCCCCAGATTAGACTTGAAATATGTAGGTTGAATCATCAGAACTATGGCCTGTATTACACTATGTATGTATGTATGTATGTGTGTTCGACTGTAGGTATGCATGAATGTTTGTCTGTATGTAGAGATGTTGAGGCACAGCATCGTATCGGCGGGGGAGCGGGTTATGGCAGCTACCTTTTCAGTCCCGGAGTACAGCTAAAGGCTACGGCGTATGCACTACTTCTTTATCAGACTCCACCACCATGGGGACTATGGCGATCCCTGCCCCGTTAGCCAGGCTAGGCCTGTTACTGGGGGTACCAAGGGAGAGGTGGAACAGTTATGCTTCACTGGTCCTGAAGCAAGAATACCAGCTATGGGTCTCTGATTGCCAGTTCGGACAATGTATGATTTATGGTTCATCTTCTTTTTCTGCGTTCGAGGTTTTTGGTCACTTCAAATCCTGATCCCTGTAAACATGGCAAAGCCCACAGTCCTCTCCAGATCCTGATAGGAGCCCCAAAGCTTTTGCCCCAAGCTTGTGTCCTCTGGCACAATTTATGGTTCAGAATAACGAAGCTACCATGTTGTACTGTTTATTCCAAATTTTGTGTTTGTGAAAGTACTTCTGAAAATGTATAATGCAGAGCGAAGCGCACTGTGATAATCTATACATATCACTGTCCGTGCGGTCAGTTACAGTATAATTTTCACGTCAAAAATCAACTCAACTGATCACGTGAAATTGAAAAGAAACGCGGCTACACTAATAATGAAAAAAAAAAGATAGACATACACTTGTTGTATATATGTAACAGTTCTGTGGCTGTATTGATATGTCAACATTCCTGTAACTCTCATCTACACACAATCTTCAAGTCGGTTTTCTGCGGTAAAGTCAGGAGTCACTTCCCGGGAACACGTGGCACTAAACATTTCGTATATAGCACTAATCTGGTTGAGTGTTTTTTTCACTAAGCATGATTTACGTGTTTACAAATGTTTGTGTATATTTATAAAGCGCACCAGTTTCGTGACGGCAGTGTCTGCCTCTGTTTGTAGGGAAGAACTAGACTTTGCTTGTTGGTAGTAAGATAATGTTGTACGCCACTAACGAACTTACATAAACCAGTTGACTCTGATAATACGTCAACAAAAGTAAAGTAATTCTTGACTGAAAGGGTGGGGGGGGGGGGGGGGGACATATTCAAGAGAAAACAACAAAGTGACGACAAAGTTCATAATTTGGTGAAAAAACACCGAGAAATGAACTGGGATTAGCTTGACCTGGGACAATAGGAAGAAGGAACAGAGAAAAGCTGAAGATCCATTTCGGGTCATCTGCTAGTGCAGATAGGAGTAGATAATTTTGCTTTTAAAAAAAATGAATCTGCAAAACATTGAAACTTCATGCAATAGTAGCATGAAGCTGGTATACGTGTACGAGCAAAGGATGAAACTGGTATAAAAGTGCAAGCTAAGGTTAAAACTGCTATTGTTTTACAATTCAAGTGCCATGCCGCATGGCGTAGAGGCTATCATTTCTCTCCACAATTCCCTCTCTTTAAACTTGATTATGAGATCCGCCTGTGACTTTCTTCCTAGCCACACTGACAGCCCATCCAGTAACTTCTCTCTCTCAATCTCTCTCTCTCTAAAAAGATTATTCATTCATTCATTCATTCATTCATTCATTCTCTCTGTCTTCCTCTGTCTCTTCTTCCTTCAATTTTTCCAGTTGCCATAGTGTGTTCCAATTTTCCTCTTCTTAGGAAATGTCCTATAAATCTCGCTTGTCTGTCTCTGATATTTTCTATAATTTGCTTTTTAACTCCAGCCTCTCTTAAGACTTCTTCAATGGTTTTCTTAGCTGTCCATGGTACTTTCAACATCCTTTTTATAAACCACATCTCCATGGCCTCCATTTCTCGCTGTGTTCTCTTATTCATAGACCATGCTTCACATCCATAAAACAAAATTGGCTCGATGTAACATTTAAGTGCTCGGAATCTTGTTTCCATTGATACGGATCATCTGCTGCAAAAGATGTCTCAGTGTCTGGAATGCTGACTTGACTTAAGCACGTCTGCTTTTTATTTCGTTGTGACATTTCCCATTAGTTGTCATAATCGTTCCTAAGTACTTGAATCTATCAACCTGTTTCAGATTTGTGTTATCGGTGGTAATGCTACATTTTGATGGTATTCTTTTCTTTGAGATGACCATCACTTCAGTCTTCGTTTTTTTTGTTTAGATTGAGATCTTTATTTTTATTTTCACGAACCACGACGTCCAGAAAAGCCTGTAGCTTCCTTTCTCTTTTAGCAATCAGGACTGTGTCGTCTGCATATCTTAAGTTGTTAAGGTTGTACCAGCCAGATGATATTCCTGGCATGTTCTCTATATTTCTCATTATGTTTTCGCTTTACAAGGAGAAGAGGTCAGGAGATAAAACACATCCTTGTCTCACTCCCAGTTTTATGTCCTGGAATGCTCCTATTTGGTTCTCAGCCCTCATTGCTGCTGATTGCTGCCAATAAGTTTCAGATCTTTCCAATCTATGTTGATGTCTTCCAGCATTTGTATAATTTCTGTGTGTCTCACTTTATCAAATGCTTTACAGTAATCTGTGAAGCATAAGTATAGGTCCATCTTTACTTCTATTGATCTCTCCATCAATGTTCTTATTATATATATGGCGTTACTTGTACCTTTTCCTTCGACGAAGCCGCACTGTTCTTCAGCGATTTCTGGTTTTATTTTGCTCCTGACTCTTCTCATAACAATATGAAGTAGATTTTGGTAACATGGCTTATAAGACTAATGGTTCGATGGTCTTCACACTCAGCTGCACCTTGTTTCTTTGGTAGAGCAATGAAAATTTATTGCAAAAGGTCTGATTGGACATAGTTTCTGTTATAGATGTCATTCAACAGTCTGGTAATTACTTCTATGCCAAGCTCTTCTAATGCTTTCAATTCCTCCTTAGTGATTTTATCTGGTCCTGGTGCTTTGTTGTTTTTCTTTGTTTTATGGCTTCTTCCACTTCTAATTTAAATATGTGAGGTCCTTCATTATTATTTCGTATATCTATTTCGCCTCTATTGCCCTCATAGAGTTCTCTAATGTATTCGCTCCATTCTGCCATTATTTTATCTCTGTCCATTATTGTATACGCATCCTTTGAATTCAGGCAACTAGTCTTGTGGTATGTCCTCCTGTTTGTTAACTCCTTTATTTGTTTGTACATATCTCTTGTGTGTTCCATGATGGTATGTCTCTATTTCACTACATTTCTTATTTAGCCACTCCTCCTTAGCTTTATTGCATTTGTGTCTTAGTTCTTTATTTATTTTGTCATATTCATCTTTATCGTCCGTAAGACTTCTCCGATCTATTAGTTGCAAAATGTCTTCTGTCATCCACCCCTGTTTAGCGTGTCTTTTGTTTGGAGGTAGGATTTCGATAAATGTTTGCTGAATAGTCTTTGAGCATATTCAATTGTTCATCAATCGTTTCAATCTCTCCATAACATTATATCTATTATATATTATGGTCTTATATTGTTCATGTATTGCTTTATATTTCCGTAACAGCTCTCAATCTAGTTCTATGTTTTTAGCTGCTACTTTTAACCTCTTTTGCCTGATTCTCATTTTTCCTACGACTAGGACGTGGTTACTGTTTCAGTCTGCGCTTGGTCTTGTTTTCACGGATATTAGTGAGTCCCTGAATCTTCTGTTGATCATAATGTAATCTATCTGGTTACGTATGTTATTATTTGGGCTTAATTTCCATGTCCATAGTCGCGTAGGGTTTTGTTGAAACCAAGTATTTCCTATTATCATTTTATTCTTTTCTGCCCACTCAATCAACATCTCTCCTCTTTTGTTTCTGATACCTAGTCCATACTTGCCAGCAGCTTCATTGTCTTGTTCAGTCCATACTTTCGCGTTTAAATCACCCAGCACAAAGTTTACTTCTCATGGTTTGCACTATTTCACTGCCATGTCCAGATTGTTGTAAAATTCTTTTATCTCATCATCAGAGCTTTCTGAAGTTGTTGCGTATACTTGGATGAGATTTGTGTCTATTGGGTGGCCTTGTAATTTAACCATTAACACTCTGTCTGATATGCACCAGAAACCTTTCACAGTTCTTGCTATCTTCTTATCCAATATTATGCCAACTCAATTTCTATGCTGGTTTCCCCCCGAATATATTATTTTGAAGTCTTTATTACCTCTGCTTCCTGCTCCAGTCCATCTCATTTGACATAAACCAGGGATGTTAATTTCCATTCTTTTAATTTCATGTTCGATGTTTTCCAGTTTTCCAAGCTCTGTTAATGTTCTAATGTTCCATGTTGCAATTACTGTAGTGTTGCTTTTGTTTTCTAGTTGCACAAGCAAAGGATAAAGCTGGTATAGATGTACAAACAAGTGATAAAGCTGGTATAGTTGTAAAAATAAGGGATACAGCTGGTATAGATGTACAAACAAAAGATAAAGCTGGTACAGATGTTTAAGTAAAAGTCCAAGCTGGTATAGATATACAGTCGGAAGATAAAGCTAGTACAGATGTCCAGTCAAAGGACAAAGCTGGTGTAGATGTACAGATGGGTGTTAAAGGTGGTAGATATATCCAGACAAAGGACACGAGGGGTTGAGGAGGGAAATTACATTGGGATTGCCTTTTGCCATTGAAATATAAAGCTACCTGCGATATAAAAAGTAAATGTATCACACATACGAGGCGCCTAGAGGTTACGGTGTTAGTGGCCATATCTTCCTTGACCTGTCGACACACTGAAGGATGGTGTAGTGAGTATCACCTGGCCGTCTTACTTTCTCCAGCTCTAGAATCAACAGGAAACTTACCTCTTACAGGACTGTGAAACTACTTACAAGACCGTGACAAGAACTCCTCTGGTAGGATTCCAGCCACTTACCTTGGCGATGGGAGGCAAGGGTACCAACGACTTGACCACTCAGGGTCTGTCCTTAAAATACGGGCTCACAAGATGCAACAATTTATGACACTGAACTAGAATAGCAACATTTGAACAGATGCTCCTTTTGAAGTACTCGATACATCCTTGCAAAATTATTAACTTTCTGCCCATTATTTTCTAAAGCGTTAAAAATTTCATTCTAATGCATTACTTCCAACGAGCAATATGCAGACATTTGATGGCTTCATTATGGGCATCAACAATTTTACTACGTTCTGCTAATATTCCTGAAATGTAGTATGGGATAATTTTGACATATCCGCATTTCCATGGGTAACTAAGACCTTTCCTTTTACGAGGGTCGTTCAGAAAGTAATACACCACATCGTTTTCTTTTTCGGCTAATAATGAAGATAGAAGCACGAAATTTTGCACACTTTAAATATGACATGTGGCGATTGTGTGATCCAAATTGCACTGCAACCGGCCAAAGAATTTGGCTGCCCTAACCGTTGAAATATGTATCAATGAGGAAAAACTGGAAGAAGTGGAGAGTTTTGAATATCTTGGATCGCTACTAACTAATAATGGAGATACAATGAGGGAAATTAAAAGGAGGACATCTATCGCTCTTCAGAAAGTAAAACAAATAAAGAATCTGTGGAGAGGAGCAGACAGAACCACAAAAATAAGATTTTTAAGGGCATGCATCTTTCCCATAGCAACATATGCCTGTGAGACCTGGACACTTAACAAAACAGCTGAGAAATACATAAATGCCTTTGAATGTAAATGCTACAGAAGACTTCTCCAAATATCGTGGACACAAAAAAGAACAAATATATATATACTGCAAGAGCTTAATATTGAAGAAAGCTGGCTAGTGAAGAGGATTAAAGAGAGAAAACTGAAATATTTTGGACACATTAAACGTCATGATAATTTAGAGAAGACCGTATTGGAAGGATACATAATGGGAAAAAGAAAACGAGGAAGACCAAGACGAAGATGGCTGCAAGACATCGTTGACGATCTGGAAATGGATGCAACAGCAGCAGGCCATTTTGCTCACAACCGAGAGGCCTACAGGAGTGCTGTTTGGGAGGCAAAGTTCCGCAAGGGACATGCAAATGAATGAATGAATGAATGAACCGTTGAAATGGAGAGTGTTAGCAACTTGCGGTATGAGAAGCGAATTATGATAAAATTTCTCGTTGCAGAGAAGAAAACTGTTGTGAACATTCACAAGCATCTATGTGATGTGTATGGAAGTTCTGCAGTCGACAGGAGTAGAATCACTGGCTGGGTTCTGAGAATCAAAAAAGCAATAAGTGTGGATAAGGAGTTGCTTGATCGGCCGCGCTGTGGATGTCCTGCCACAGCCATCAAGGCAGAAATTTTTAAATGCGCCGAGGGCATTATTCTTATTGATAAGAGAGACAATCAGTTCGCAAGCTTACATTAAGACATAGAAAAAACTCAATCAACGTTTTCGCAGAGTTCGACCACACAAAAAATCCAGCAGACCTGCTTCTCCTTCACGACAATGCGAGCCCTCACACAGGTCTGGCAAAAAGGGAACAATCACCAAATTGGGTTGGATTGTAGTACCCCATCCACCCTATAGTCCCGATTTGGCACCCTCTGATTTCCATCTGTTTGGTCCATTTAAAGATGCACTCCAAGGGGTAAGATTTGAAGATGACGAAGGAATGATTCATGCAGTGAAGAAATGGCTACATAATCAAGAGAAAATCTTGCATGGGCTAGGTATATATGCACTTGTTTTGCGCTGGCATTAAGCCGTATAAGTTGATTGGGATTATTTTGAATAATGCCGATGTTTACATGACATATCCATGTATACTGTGTATAACTTCCATGCTTTTTGAATAAACAGCTCCTGAGAAAAACAATGTAGTGCATTACTTTCTGAACGCCCCTTCTACTTTTTCATCAAAACAATGTAATGTATAAGTTTAAACGAACTCGGTATTAAGGAAGACGTTAAATGATTTAGTTGTAGAAGAGATAGTCCTTAATCGTAATATGGCACTAAAGAAAGTACTTTAACGAGAATGGTTTCAGCCGTGTTGAAACAGCAAGATAGTTAATTAATGTTTTAACTTTCCCGCCTCACTGGTTTAATCTTATGGGACAATTGGAAGCGGCAAGATAGATGATCAAAGATCAAATTTCTAAGCAGAATTTAACAAGACGAGCCATGCAAATAATACACTTCCCACAAATCAAGTTTCTTTCCATAAAAAAATCGTAACAGTAATTAAGGTGTCTGATTTTGCGATGTTTTGTTTCCTTTTCAGTTTTCTTTCTACGTAGTTTAATCTCTCTGACGCTTTTAAGATATCGAAAGCTGATCAGTCAGCTGTAGACTACTAAGCCACCTACATCGACGTAAAATGTCTCACACAGATGAGTGTTCACGTGGCAGTGGAGTCCAGACTCCAGAACATATCCTTCAAGAGTGCCAAAAACCATGCAGACCTGAAGCGTGAGACATGGCCAGAGGACACAAGCTTGGGGCAAAAGCTTTCAGGCTCCTATCAGGATCTGGAGAGGACTGTGGGCTTTGAGATGTCGACAGTGATCAGGATCTGATGTGACCAACAACCTCGAACGCAGAAGAAGAAAAAGAAGATCAATCAAGAGTTTTACTCCATAAAACTGTGACTGAGACATTGGTGTGTTGTATACAACAGTCTTAAAAAATATAATTCTGTGAACTTACAAATTAATGAACAGTAATACGAGTTGTGGCGGAGCTCCACATTTCTAACTTTATCTCTGCTGATTATTTCAACATGTAGTCTCGTGCATCACTAGCACAGCACGTTGTAAACCTAATACATCAGTACTTCACTGTTCCCTTATCGGAGCTGAACTCTGCTTCAGTTACTGTCTTCTATGAATTGTTCTAGTTCTTTTCTTTTCTATTTCGTCTACTTCCCTAATAAATTATATTGTACTTTTATCTAGATTTCAGTGAATTAATTTCTACTCCTCCTAATATTTCGGTGAATTCTATTCTATTTTATCTATTACTCCAGTGAATTCCTTTATATTTCGTCTATTGCTCCAAAGAATCATTTTCTGTTGTGCTTAGTAAGGTCAAGGTAAAATCCCCGTTTCCATGCCATTAAGGCATATTTGGGATACGGGGTTTGCCCTGTATTTCCAAGACTTTTGGCACATGAAAGTGTGATGTGGTCAGTAACACACCTGGCCATAAATATCTTCCTAGATTTCTCTAATTTTTAGAGGCCGGGTGGGACCCCGGGGCCTTTTTTGGTATGTACCAGAAATAAATCCCACTGCTGGGACTTGAACCCGGTACCACGGGATTGGTAAACGAGCGTCTAAACACTCAGCTAACCAGGCCACCATTTTGCTTACCACTCCAGTGAATTTTTTTCCTATTGTATCTAATGCTTTAGTGAGTTCTATTCTGTTATATCCAACAATTACATACAGCGAATTCTATTTTAACTGATCTAGTGCTCCTTTGAATTGTTCCATTTTGTCTATTCCTTCAGTGAATTACGTTCTATTTTGTTTAGTGCTCCAGTGAATTCTGTTCTAATTTGTCTAATGCTCTAGTTTCCTCTACCTATGCTATCTCTTCATCTCATTCCATAGAACTTGCTTTCCTTCAGCTGTTTCTGCTCGTCATCCATCCTTTTATTGCACATCTTACCTTCCTGGTTGCGTCGTTTTTTCATGCAGTATCTTTTCACTTAAGTTACATATGCTGTATATACCTAGGTCTCTGTTGCTATAAGAGTAAACATCAGTTATATATGCTGTATATAACTAGGTCTCTAACAGGAAGCAGTAAGAATAAGTGGTGAAACAACTTTGTTTGACATAAAAAAGTGGTCCATCAGGGGTGCATACTGTCGCCTTACTTATTTAACTTGTATACTGAAAATATAATGAGGAATGTTAGAGAAGATGTAGACAAAGAATATTGTGATGCCATAACAGTTGGAGGTTATGAACTACCACAGATTCAATATATAGATAACACAGTATTACTGTCCACAACACAAAAAGGAATGGAAAACTAATTATGTCAGTCCGTAAGAACAGTGAAGAGCAAAACCTTTGTCTTAATGCAAAGAAAACTAAATTGATGACAAAACAAATAAATATATATCAATGAGAAAAAATTGGAAGAGGTGGAGAGTTTTGAATATCTTGAATCATTACTAACTAATAATGGAGATACAATGAGTGAAATTAAAAGGAGGACATCTTTCGCTCTTCGAAAAATAAAAGAACAAAATAATCTGTGGAGAGGAACAGACAGAACTACAAAAATAAGATTTTTAAGGGCATGCATCTTTCCGATAGCAACATATGCCTGTGAGCCCTGGACACTTAACAAAACAGCTGAGAAACACATATATATGCCTTTGAATGTACTTGCTACAGAAGAGTTCTTCAAATATCATGGACACACACACAAAAAAACCAAATATATCCATACTAGTAGAGAAGATTAAACAGAACAGAGAAAACTTAAATATTTTGGACACATTAAACGTCTTGATAATTTAAAGAAGACAGTCTTCGAATGGTGCATAATGGGAAAAAGAAAAAGAGGATGACCAAGGCGAAGATGGCTGCAAGACATCGTTGAATGATCTGCGAATGGACAGATCAGCAGAAGGGCATCTTGCAAACAACCGAGAGGCCTACAGGAGAGCTGCTAGGGAGGCAAAGTTCCGCAAGGGACGTGCAAATGACTGACTGACTGAGCTAGGTATAACACCAGTTATATAAACTAGGTCTCTGGTGCTATCAGAGTAAACACCAGTTATATATGCTGTATATAACTAGGTCTCTGTTACTATCAGACTACACACTAATTATATATGTTGTATATAACTAGATCTCTGTTGTTATCGGAGTAAAAACCAATCTGTGGAATACTGTCACCGTTAAAGCTATTCACACCCTGAAATCACGGAGAAATCGTGTTCGCAAGAAGAGCTCAATTGTTTGATTGCATGTTTCGTTTCGTTGTTGAGGAATCTTTTTATCGCAGTCAGAACATTCCCATATCGACTCTGTCGCCCGTTCCAGTCACAACCACAGAACGGGTGTCGCCGGCAGCATAGGCATTCTCCTTGGCGGCCATCTGGCCTGGTCTTTTTTGCCATTTTCAGCTGTCGAGAGACTACGCTTTCTACTGCCTGGAGACCAGGGGATTCTTGCTCTGAAGGGCTCACGAAAACAAAATCCCTGCCACTTATGTTTGGATTCGTACCCGCAACCCCCCAAAACCCGAGGCAAACTTCTAACTCCAGTGCCATGTAGCCCCTATCTATGTAAACAGATTTAAAATACCACAGGGCCGGTCTGGATTTTTTTTTGTCATTGGAAATGCTTTGCGTAAAATGTTACACTTTTCTTTTTGAACTAAACCATGGTTAACTCTAGCCTAGCTTTACATATAACTCTGAACTTTGAAATAAATTTAAACTGTGATCTTGACTTCACCTGGGTTAATTCCTTATCTTTATACATGGCCAAGGTACGGTATTCATAATAACTAAGGTCTTCGTCGACCCTGAGTAAAATAACCTATCGACAATATCTTAAAGTATAGTTTTTTTAACTGTTGAAATATTTATAAAATTATATGAATGAAGAAAAGCACTAGGTAACAAAATGATGTTTACGTTCTTGTGTTTGTTGAGTAAGTAGCAGATGTACGCAGAACAGAACAAAAGAATCCTTTTGATCTTGAGAATCTTTTTTTCTGACATGAGGCCACGAAGTAGATCTCAACTTATCTGTCAGTACGAAAAAGACCCCTTCAGTCTGAAATCTTTCATGGGGAATCTTATAACAGTGTGGGGGTCACTAGATGCGTCCTAGCTGTTCAGTCTGATATCTCTCATGGGAAATCTTATAATAGTATACGGGGTTATTAGATGTGGTGTGGCTATTTGACTGATATCTTTCGTGTGGAATCTTATAGCAGTAAACTGATTGCTTGATGTGATGTGCCTTCTTGCAACACACATTGAAGCAGGTGACGATGTGAACGTTGATCATTTGACTGAAGAATTATTGAATTTGGCTACGAGAGAGATTTTTGATAGGACTTCTGGAGAGAGGACAGCTGTGTGGATGCTGGAGGGTGGACGTATGGAGATACGAGAGTTTTTTTTTTTTAATCTGCCTACAAAAGTTCTTCGCTCTTCAGAAAGTAAAACAAATAAAGAACCTGTGGAGAGGAGCAGACAGAACTACAAAAATAAGATTTTTAAGGGCATGCATCTTTCCCATCGCAGCATATGCCTGTGAGACCTGGACACTTAACAAAACAGCTGAGAAACACATAAATGCCTTTGAATGTAAATGTTACAGAAGACTTCTCCAAATATCGCGGACACAAAAAAGAACAAATATATCTATACTACAAGAACTTAATATTGAAGAAGGCTGGCTAGTAAAGAGGATTAAAGAGAGAAAACTGAAATATTTTGGACATATTAAACGTCATGATAATTTAGAGAAGACCGTATTGGAAGGATTCATAATGGGGAAAAAAAAAGAGGAAGACAAAAACGAAGATGGCTGCAAGACATCGTTGACGATCTACAAATGGATGCAGCAGCGGCAGGCCATCTTGCTCACAACCGAGAGACCTACAGGAGTGCTGTTTGGTAAGCAAAGTTCCGCAAGGGACATGCAAATGAATGAATGAATGAACAAAATTTCTAAGAAAGTGATTATATATGTGATGTCTTGGAACTGGACTCATGCTCGGACCTGTCCTTCAGTGTAGAGGTCATTCATGCGCAACGGCCAAATTCAGCGTATAGTATTCGTTTATTTGATGCTAGTGTTCGTTGAGCTGTCACTTCTTGCAACATAAGTCATCTACCACTAGATCACAGCTGTGCGTACGACAGGATGATATATGTATGATGGGCGAACATGTACGACATTGTATCTTTAACTTGTTTATAAAACAAATGTGCCTTGGATATACATTCGGCCATACTGTATGGGAACGAGAGTTCGAAAATGTAACTGTACAGTTACACCAAGAACATGACGGACACTTTCTCTGTAGACAATGCTCAAGAGCTGCGGAAACTTTAACAGAAGTTGTTATATGTTTCAATAACCACTGTTGTCAGTGTAGTAATCGCTAGTTATTTTCTGTATTGTGTATAGTTAAGTTTTACATATAATGATATTCTGAAGACTTCCCGATTTGTTAAGAAATGATCTGTGATGTAGATATGGTTAAGAGCGGAGGTGTGATTTGTAGTGAATCGTTCTGTAGCGGAGATCTGGTCTATAGTAATGTCGCCTGTAGTAACACACTAGTCTGTAGCGGAGATCTGGTCTATAGTAATGTCGCCTGTAGTAACACACTAGTCTGTAGCGGAGATCTGGTCTATAGTAATGTCGCCTGTAGTAACACACTAGTCTGTAGGGGAGATCTGGTCTATAGTAATGTCGCCTGTAGTAACACACTAGTCTGTAGGGGAGATCTGGTCTATAGTAATGTCGCCTGTAGTAACACACTAGTCTGTAGGGGAGATCTGGTCTATAGTAATGTCGCCTGTAGTAACACACTAGTCTGTAGGGGAGATCTGGTCTATAGTAATGTCGCCTGTAGTAACAAACTAGTCTGTAGGGGAGATCTGGTCTATAGTAATGTCGCCTGTAGTAACACACTAGTCTGTAGGGGAGGACTGGTCTATAGTAATGTCGCCTGTAGTAACACACTAGTCTGTAGCGGAGATCTGGTCTATAGTAATGTCGCCTGTAGTAGCACACTAGTCTGTAGGGGAGGACTGGTCTATAGTAATGTCGCCTGTAGTAACAAACTGGTCTGTAGGGGAGGACTGATCTATAGTAATGTCGCCTGTAGTAGCACACTAGTCTGTAGCGGAGATCTGGTCTATAGTAATGTCGCCTGTAGTAGCACACTAGTCTGTAGGGGAGGACTGGTCTACAGTAATGTCGCCTGTAGTAACAAACTGGTCTGTAGGGGAGGACTGGTCTATAGTAATGTCGCCTGTAGTAACAAACTGGTCTGTAGGGGAGGACTGGTCTATAGTAATGTCGCCTGTAGTAACAAACTGGTCTGTAGGGGAGGACTGGTCTATAGTAATGTCGCCTGTAGTAACAAACTGGCGTGTATCGGAAAACAAGTCTAATCTCGGCTATAGTAGCAAACTGGTCTGTCACGGTGAACTAGTCTATAGTACTTTCGCATGTAGTAGCAAACTGGTCTGTAGCGGAGAACTGGTCTGTAGTTGAGAACTGGTCAGTAGTTGAGAACTGGTCTGTAGTAATCTCTCCTGTAGTAGCAAGGTGGTCTGTAGCGGTGAACTGGTCTATAGTAATTTATTTCGTTTGTAGTAGCAAATTGGTCTGTAGCGGAGAATTGGTCTACAGTAATTTCGTCTGTAGTAGCAAATTGGTCTGTAGTGGTGAACTGGTCTATAGTAATTTATTTCGTCTGTAGTAGTAAACTGGTCTGTAGCGGAGAATTGGTCTATAGTAATTTCGTCTGTAGTAGCAAATTGGTCTGTAGCGGAGAATTGGTCTGTGGAGAGGATGTAAAAAAGGCAGTAAGAAGGCATGAGGAAAAAAAAACTGCAGACATGAAGAAAAGATACATCCAATAAGAAGATGGATGGCCGACGTCTCCAGAAAAATGTGTGGGGCGTACGATCATTGGCCAATGCTTACTTGACAAGGAAAGAGATTAACTTTACGCTGCTATTAACATTTATATCATCATCCTTTGATCATTTTCTGACGTGAGAGATTTCTCTGATAGACATACTCCCGTTTGTTTGTGATCGAATATCTGTGTTTCGCTTCAAGCGGTTATTTTTGGATAGATTCTCTTTTGCTGTAGCATTTTTCACTATTTCTTCAGTCTCCTTGTTTTTATGTGTGTTGAATTCAAACTACTTCATCGTTTCATGTGAATTTGTTATCGTTCGTTTATTTAATTAATTGTGTATGCATTATTTCGCCAGTATAATCAAACTTTTAAAAAATTTCGAACGCATGTTGTTTAAAACGTATAAATTCCATGGTTTTTATATTTAAAAGTGTGAATTCCAAAGTCTTGATCTTGAAATGTATAAACTCCATTCCTTTCTCCTGTATCTTCAGATAGTGACCGAAAGAATAGAATACTGTACAGGTGAAGTTTATACTTATTCTTGTTAGAAGTTTATGAGGGTTCCTTCATTTTCAGGTCTTCTGCTCTTTTTTTAAACAGCTTCTCTCTATTCTGTAACATTTGTGTGCAGTTCTGTGTGGTGATCTGTGTGGGGTTCTGTGTGTTGTTCTGTGTGGGGTTCTGTGCGGTGTTCTGTGCATAGCTCTTTGGATCAAAGATCTCTACGCACAAACCGTATTGACAGCATCTTGCGTCTTAACTCTGACAACTCCTTGAAACCTATCCTTCTATCCCTGTCCTATATTTCCATATGACAAAGCCGACCCCATTAGAACTGTCAGTCGTGCCAAACCAAAGCTGAAAGCTGCTCTGATTACATCCCAAACCGTGTGTAAGTTCATCATAGACCGTATGATAAAAACTGGCATTCGATAAAACTGAGAAAGCAAAGCTTTGCACTGTGAACATAGGTTATTTGTATGTATCTGAAGATGCAGTTTGTCACAGTATGATGAACTCTCCAGGTAGTTCGTGGACAAAGGTTAAAAGGGAGAGAGAGAGAGAGAGAGTTTAACTACAGTTTGTAGACAAGTGCTGCAAGAGAGAGATGAACTGGGATTTTTGGAGTGAAGATGGCCAATGTGATCGACGGTTATTTTGAATAAAGATGGCAAATGTGATGAACTGCTATTCTGTATGAAAACAACCAATGTGATAAACTGCTATTCTGTATGAAAACAACCAATGTGATGAACTGTTATTATGTATGAAAACAACCAATGTGATGAACTGCTATTCTGTATGAAAATAACCAATGTGATGAACTGTTATTATGTATGAAAACAACCAATGTGATGAACTGTTATTATGTATGAAAACAACCAATGTGATGAACTGTTGTTATGTATGAAAACAACCAATGTGATGAACTGTTATTATGTATGAAAACAACCAATGTGATGAACTGTTATTATGTATGAAAACAACCAATGTGATGAACTGTTATTATGTATGAAAACAACCAATGTGATGAACTGTTATTATGTATGAAAACAACCAATGTGATGAACTGTTATTATGTATGAAAACAACCAATGTGATGAACTGCTATTATGTATGAAAACAACCAATGTGATGAACTGCTATTATGTATGAAAACAACTAATGTGATGAACTGTTATTCTGTCTGAAAACAACCAATGTGATGAACTGCTATTATGTATGAAAACAACCAATGTGATGAACTGCTATTATGTATGAAAACAACCAATGTGATGAACTGGTATTCTGCATGACGATAGCCGTTGGGATGGATGGGTATTGTGAATGAAGACGGCCAGTGTGATGGACGGTTGTTCTGCATGAAAACAGGCAACGTTATGGATGGTTATTTTCCATGAAGATGGCCAATGTGATAAGTAGTTCAAAGGTTCAAAGATTCAAAATTCAGACACCGGCTTCACTGCATTCGGGACAGCCTCATATATGCCCCGCCGCATGCCGCAGCTTCTGTCCAACAATATGTCTGCTAATAGTTCCTGTCAAATGTTGGTTGTTTACGATGCGTTTTCTACCATAAAGTTCGGATTTCCTACCAGTACCTTTAATTTGTCCTAGCTCCTGCAGTCTCTTGAGATCTACATTGTTTATAGAAACACTAACATCTACTCACGTGAGTCAATGGGTCAATGAGATCAAAGCTCATTTCACACAGCATCTTGCTCACAACGAGTCACAATTTTACTTACATATATGGTTCTCTACTGTACAAGATAACACTGTCCACGAATAACACCATTCTTTCACCCAAGAGCTCCTCATTATCCACGCTGAGCCTCGCCCTTCAGTTCAGCATCCGACCCACTACTGAAGAATACTAGTCTGTTTAAATCTTACGTACTATTTAAAAATTTTGTATTCTAAAACGAGGCTAAATCCTATTGTCTCGTGAACACTAAGAATTTTCATTTCTTTGACAAAGGTCGCATTAGTCACTGCTGAAACGTGATCAACAGCCGTGGCCTAAATTAACACGTTTTGCTATTGAACTATCTACGTGACAAAAACACCATTTATTCCTTACACTCGCCTGAGATAATGTGAGCTGAGATGAAGTTTGATTTCAGTGTTTGTTTGGAGCTGGTCCAGGGTGCTTCTGAAGTCCTTCTGCTGTTGCGAGAATGGGAGATATGGATGAAGTTCTGCAGAATATGTTTTGTTGAAGTTATTGTTGGAACGCACATCGCATGAGAGGTAAGCAGGAATGGACTGCCACGTGGAAGGCTCAGCTCGCCCGCAGTCATCATCTTGTTTTGTCGCCATCTTCATTATCACCAAGTCCGGTTAATAAACATCATGTCGACTCGTCACCCAGGACTTGCTTGGTCATTTGTATATTGTTATGTGCCGACACAAGGGTTAAAAAGGACCTGGAATAAATCTGAAAATCTGAAATCAGTGTGTAACTAATTCGGGAGCAAATTACAGAACTTCAGGGAAATTCATCACATTCAGGGACAGAAACTTCAGAGATTCAAACCAGAGTAACGTACTGCTTTAGTATGACTAGCATACTTCTCATAATTGCTGCCTTTTGAGAATCCCTGAACATACACACACACATATTTGCTTTGTTATCCTGAAAGTTTAAAGAACACAGGTATACTTTAGTGGGCCGTCAAGATAATATTTTGCTTCGGGACAACTTCTTATATCTTATATCTTATATCCTTCCCGTGCCGTTAAACGTCACATAGGGCTCGCAAAGTAGTTCGCCAATTTTTCCTGTATTCGGCGACTCTTTCAACCTCATCAAAGGATTTTATGCCTTTTAATTTGGCCTCTCTTAATAATGTCCTCTTCAGAGTTTCACACGGTCTGCCTCTTTTTCTTCGGCCTGTTGTGTTCCACTTGATAGCTTGTTTTGGGATTCTCTGATCATTTCTTCTCATCAAGTGACCAACATATGTCCATCTCCTTTTCCTGATCACCCACGAGACTGGTTGTTGTTCAGTTATCTGTACTGGTTGTTGTTCAGTTATCTGTCTTATCTCTGCATTGTTCTTAAATTCATTCCACTTGATGCCGAATATTTTCCTTAGGCATTTGTTTTCAAAAGAGTCTAATTTCTTTTCTATTTCTTTAGTTGTTTTCGGGACAACTAAGACCTTACAAATAATTTTCACCTGATGAATACTGTATCTTAGTCAGACACACATTAGATCCACCTTATCTTAACCAATGCCTCCCCCCCCCCTCTCTCTCTCTCTCCCTCCGTATCGAAAATTATGGAATCCGCCTTTCCTCCTTTCAATTCCTTCTATTCTCATTATAAATCCATCATTCACTGGACATATAATGAAAAGAGGAGGGCTTGAAACCAGCATAACAACAGGAAAGACAAGTGGTTAAAAACAAAGTTAGGAGAAGACCAAGAGAAAATAAAATCATGGAGAATCTAACGCGATGGCGCAAGAAAAACTCACCAGCGAAACTGAAAGGAAATAAAAACAAGATCTATGAAGAAGCACCAAAATCCAAAGCCTACCGGTCTGGCACATGATGATGATGATGATGGAAGGATTTAACAGAGCGTGGAAAGAAAATCAAATGACATTTTGCATCGTTCTTTTTCCCAGAAACCCGTCTGTACTGATGTTTGTTCTGCCAGAGAGGAGCGATTGAATTATCTAGAGCAAAAATATAAAGCGGGTGCAGTTGCAAATATAATTTTAAATGTATTACTTTTTAAACTATGCTTTCTGTCTCCGCGTACATGGATCCTGCAATAAATGTCAACGTTTCTTGGTCTTGCACAAGTTAAAAGTAAAAGTTAAGGCACAAGTAGGAGGTGCAGCAACACGAACTGCACGGAGCAACAAGTTACGAGAAGAAGACAAATAGAGATGAAGCTGGCACAAGATGCACATCTACAACCACAGCATTATCAACCTAAGTGAAGTCATTCTTTCAAATCAGTGAAAAACACTGTCCATGATAAATGATAAACGCTTTATCAAGTCAGTGAAAAATACTGTCCATGATAAATGATAAACACTTTATCAAATCAGTGAAAAATACTGTTCATGATAAATGATAAACGCTTTATCAAGTCAGTGAAAAATACTGTCCATGATAAATGATAAACGCTTTATCAAGTCAGTGAAAAATACTGTTCATGATAAATGATAAACCCTTTATCAAATTAGTGAAAAATACTGTTCATGATAAATGATAAACCCTTAATCAAATTAGTGAAAAATACTGTCCATGATAAATGATAAACCCTTTATCAAATTAGTGAAAAATACTGTCCATGATAAATGATAAACGCTTTATCAAGTCAGTGAAAAATACTGCTCATGATAAATGATAAACACTTTACCAAGTCAGTGAAAAATACTGTCCATGATAAATGATAAACACTTTATCAAATTAATTAAGAAATACTGTTCATGATAAATGATAAATTTTTTATAATTTTTTTATAAATAGGAAACTACGAGGCTTTGGTACAGTAAAGTAAGAGAACAAATTTTGTATGATTAGACCTCGAAAAAATCGTAGACAAAGCACTTTAGTGAGACGTGAGAGAAAGAAAAATCACAAGAGAATTACCTGGGATTCGAACACGGACTCCGGTAGGACGAGCAGCCGTCTAGCCACGAGAGAACAGCTTACTATCGACTTAGCCAACTAGCACCCCAAAAAAGGTGTTTTGTTGACATAGTCTTTAGTAACTCTACCGGAGTCCGTGTTCGAATCCCAGGTAATTCTCTTGTGATTTTTCTTTCTCTCACGTCTCACTAAAGTGCTTTGTCTACGATTTTTTCGAGGTCTAATCATACATGATAAATGATAAACCCTTTATCAAATTAATGAAAAATACTGTTCATGATAAATGATAAACCACTTTATCAAATTAGTGAAAAATACTGTCCATGATAAATGATAAACACTTTATCAAATTAGTGAAAAATACTGTCCATGATAAATGATAAACGCTTTATCAAGTCAGTGAAAAATACTGTCCATGATAAATGATAAACACTTTATTAAGTCAGTGAAAAATACTGTCCATGATAAATGATAACCACTTTATCAAATTAATTAAAAAATACTGTTTATTATAAATGATAAACCCTTTATCAAATTAGTGAAAAATACTGTCCATGATAAATGATAAACACTTTATCAAGTCAGTGAAAAATACTGTCCATGATAAATGATAAAACACTTTATCAAATTAAGTTTAAAATACTGTTCATGATAAATGATAGACCCTTTATCAAATTAGTGAAAAATACTGACTGTTACGAACGATGAACGGTTTATCACATTAATGAAAAAACACTGTACATAACGATGATAAACAGTTTGTTAAACCAGTTTTTAAAAATGCTGTTCATAACGAATGATAAGCGATTTATTAAATCAGTGAAAAATACTCTCCATGATGAGTGATAAACAGTTTATTAAACAGAGTCTGACATCTTCATTTTCATCGACGAAATAATTACATCTCTGAAACCAGCGCCTATTTAACTTGTTTATAAAACAAATGTGCCTTGGATATAAACTGTACGGGAACGAGAGTTAGAAAATCACTGTACAGTTACACCAAGAACATGACGGACACTTTCTTAAGCCTTAAACTGTGGCTTGTTCAGTTCGTGGCTATTTAAGCCACAAACTGAACAAGGCACAGTTTAAGGGCTCCACAACCTTCTGGTGTAACTTTTTAACAAACGGATTCCGTGCCTGGAGCCTCATGAAGTTTAAATCCAGCACTGACAGAAATACATAAGAGCTAGGTTAAGCTAGAACGCAGCAGACACTCCACAGGGACTCGGCCTTACAGAACACACATGCTAGGGTGGGCTTTCCCCACGAATATGTCAAGCATGAATCAGTTATGACAGGTCAAGTATGAATCAGTTATGATAGGTCAAGTATGCATATGTTATGACAGATCAAGTATGAATCTGTTATGGCAGATCAAGTATGAATCAGTTATGACAGATCAAGGATGAATCAGTTATGGCAAATCAAGTATGGGTCAGTTATGACAGATCAAATATGAATCTGTTATGACAGATAAAGTATCTGTTATGACAGATAAAGTATGGATTAATTATGACAGGTCAAGTATGAACTAGTTATGACAGATCAAGTATGAATCAGTTATGATAGATCAAGGATGAATCAGTTATGGCAAATCAAGTATGGATCAGTTATGACAGATCAAGTATGAATCAGTTATGGAGATGTCCCGCAAGAGGACGATGTGTGGCAGTCCGTGTTAGTATCGAATATTCATCTGGGAGGCAGGACCGAAGACGGGAGGAGAAAGAGAGAGGGAGTCAGGGTTGTACTCCAGGGGGTCTTGGTTGCTGAGGGGCCCCAGTGACCAGTTCTGTTCTCCTGTTTTCCTGCTACATGTGGGCGAACAGGTACTCAACTGGGGAAAAATGGAGCTAATGAAGAGCCCCCCCCCCTCCCATGACAGCAAGAAAATCTGTTTTATACTCCTTACAACAGAAGTGTACAAACATAGACGAATAAGTGTATAAAAATAAGTTACAAATACGTATACAAGAGCTTCTTTCAGTGTTGGAAAATGGAGCCCGATAGTAACTGATCCCGGGACCCAATAGTAACTGATCCTGGGGCCCGACCTTGCTCTTTGTGGCTTTACTAGTAAATCTGAAAACGCCTTATATCAATCAATCATTTGCATGTCCCTTGCGGAACTTTGCCTCCCAAACAGCACTCCTGTAGGCCTCTCGGTTGTGAGCAAGATGGCCTGTCGCTGCTGCACGCCATATATATATATATAAGATCACGCATTTCTCTGTGTGTTAGCCAAGCTTAAATTTTGAACGTTTTGAAACATGGGTCTCATCCCCAGCATGTTTGGATATTTGTGAGAAGTCTGTTTGTTCTCCGCCCTGGGTTAAGGGAATCTTCTGACACTTCACCAAACTGTACCTGATCCAGACTCTAAGCGATTAGGGAAGTCCAGAGAGAATTGAATTATCCGGGATGCCCAGCGCATTCATTTTTCGTTTCGCTCACGAAGTGCGCCTGCTCTACTTCAAAACCAGCTTTTACTATTTTTAGAAACACTTCGTTTCTTGTTTGTTAATACACAAGGGTTTTCTTATTTGATTTATTTTGTCTCTAAGAGTAAGACATATCGTCTCTTCCTATTATTCTATGCATTATTTAATACTTAAAATCTCGCTTCGACATAGATCGTTGACAGTATTCAGTGGGCGATTATATAAAACCTGCCAGCTATTTAAAAACAAAAATCAGCTAGAGAATCCAAAAACAAACGAGACAAAAAGCTATATATTTTTTCTTTAGACATTTACAATTATCTACAATGAAATTCTTCTCGTCCCTACCATTTAAAATCCGCCAGCCATCAAGTTCTGAAAGGACATAGATCTAAAAGTAACTTGTTAGATCTTCTTAGAAATTATGTTAATGAATGTTAAGGAACATATGTTAGAAGAATTGTATTGAAAATGTATTTTTGTTTATGTATATGTCTTCGTGTGTGAGCGTGCTATTTTGTTATGTTCATTACTTCTTCTCTTATACCGTGAATGTAACAGTTTAATTTTCTTTCTCTTATAATGTAATAGTTTAATTTTGCACTCCTTTGATATGTTTTTTCCTAATGTAATTTGTATACTTGTATTAAATCGAGTGTGTGTATAGTTTCTTTCATATATTGCCCAGCTATACCACCTAGAGCAACTAGTTAGACAGTTTAAGAATCAAATAAAATTCTTCTTTGTATTACCGTGTAATACGACCACCGTCTCTGACTGTATTTATGATCACATTCTCTGAGTGCAGTGCGACCACTGTCTTTGAGTGAAATACGACCACTGTCTTTGAATGTAATACCACCGGTCTCCGAGTGTAATACTACCAGTCTCTGAGTGTAATACGACCACTGTCTCCGAGTGTAATACCACCAGCCTCTGTGTGTAATACTACCAGTCTCCGAGTGTAATACTACGTCTCTGAGTGTAATACGACCACTGTCTCCGAGTGTAATACCACCAGTCTCTGAATGTAATACCACCAGTCTCTGAGTGTAATACTACCAGTCTCTGAATGTAATACTACCAGTCTCTGAGTATAATACTACCAGTCTCTGAGTGTAATAGTCTCTGAGTGTAATACTACCAGTCTCTGAGTGTAATATCACCAGTCTCTGAGCGTAATACTACCAGTCTCTGAGTGTAATTCTACCAGTCTCTGAGTGTAATACTACCAGTCTCTGACTGTAATACTACCAGTCTCTGAGTGTAATAGTCTCTGAGTGTAATTCTACCAGTCTCTGAGTGTAATATCACCAGTCTCTGAGTGTAATACTACCTGTCTCTGAGTGTAATTCTACCAGTCTCTGAGTGTAATTCTACCAGTCTCTGAGTGTAATTCTACCAGTCTCTGAGTGTAATACTACCAGTCTCTGTAATACTACCAGTCTCTGAGTGTAATACTACCAGTCTCTGAGTGTAATAGTCTCTGAGTGTAATTCTACCAGTCTCTGAGTGTAATATCACCAGTCTCTGAGTGTAATACTACCAGTCTCTGAGTGTAATTCTACCAGTCTCTGAGAGTAATACTACCAGTCTCTGAGTGTAATACCTCTATTATCGACTTGAAAAAAACAACATCCCTTTTGACTCACAGTGAATCAATCAACCTTAACTTGAAATCATTTTAAATTAACACCTCATTTGAATATCTAAAATACGAATAAACTATCAAATATTCATAAAGAAACTATTACTTATAGTATAACATTTCACTTGGATGTGCAAGAAAAGGAAACGATAACTTGTGAAATCATATGACTTGGGGGTTGGGGGAGAGGGGGGGGGTCGGTGTAGGGATGGGGAGAAAACAGAGAACTATCATGTGTAAGAACTATCATGTGTAAGAACTATCATGTGCAAGAACTATCATGTGTAAGATAACATCTCACTTGAAGTGGAAAGTAGGTTGTAGTGAGAACTATAAGGAAGGCAACGCATTTCTTCAGGGTCAACGAATCAATTCTTGAGAATGTGCGATTGTAACAGAATGTTTATTCTGTTACAGAATGTGGGTTAGAAACCCTGTTGTTGTTCTTGTTGTCAAAAAGCTGTTATCTTTACTCACCTGTTTAAGCGAGCACGGAACCAAAAAAAAAAAGTATCTGTGTTCTAATTGCAGACCTCAGTCACGTGGTCTAAGAGGCAGGATGCATGAAAAGTTTAGCTCTGTTCTAGATGTTGAAGCTTGAGGATGTGGTGACTTCTTCTATATCTTGAAGTGAGAGGATGTGTTGGTTTGTTCTAGATGTTGAAGTGAGAGGATGTGTTGGTTTGCTCTAGATGTTGAAGTGAGAGGATGTGCTGGTTTGTTCTGGGAGATCTAGGGATTCCTTGTTTCATAATGTAAGTTTTTGTGTTTGGTGTCCTTTTCATGACAAAATTGTTGTAGAGTCTAGAATGTAGTAGCTGTGGTCAGTTTGTTCTTTTTTAGGGCAAAATATTGTCGTTGTTGATTTGTCCTTTTCAGATTGTCATGAATTTTGTCATGTAATACTTGTAGGTTGACTGTCCCCTTTTTTGGGACAATGTTTGTGATGCTAGATTAAAGGTTATGATGTTGAAGTTTTCTGTACTAATGAAGTTAGCATGTTTTTTTCAATGTTGTCTGAGTGTGACTGTCCCATGCCGATGATAATCTCCCAGAAAGTTTCAGCGTATTTCCTTTGCTGATTGTTTCCATCAGTTCACACCACGCTCATTTACAACGCTCATCACAAACTGGGATTCACCATTATACCTTTGCTGACCTTCGTAGCTGCTGAAATCTTCTGCTCTTTGGATCCATGTTGAGTGTCCCAGCTGTGGTGCTGAGTTGAGATGTACTTATATAAACTGGTCATGTTCGTGTACGAATTTATGGTGGTTGTCTGTCCAGGGTGGTTGTTTGTCCAGGGTGGTTGTCTGTCCAGGGTGGTTGTCTGTCCAGGGTGGTTGTTTGTCCAGGGTGGTTATCTGTCCAGGGTGGTTGTTTGTCCAGGATGGTTGTTTGTTACATGGTATATAACAATATAACGTCTGTTGTGTCAGTTGTGTAGCAGTAAGAAAAGCTGCTCTGTAACTATGTTGTTATGGGTTTCAAAGAGTGAAGTAACACAGACACGCATACACAGAGTAGTGAGCAATAGACTACAGTTGTAACACATTAATTGTTGTGTAGGCCAACATCAGGCCCAGTATTTGCAATACATGTAAAGTGTGTAGAGTAATACTAGCGCTTACGATCCTACCTCTAGAAGTGCCTGTAGAAACAAGATGTTGGTTACACTTCCAAGTGGGGATCGTTGGGTTGCTCATGATGGTGGAAATTTTTGAATAATTTAATTTTCTTTAGTTAGGTCTCGGAATCAGTGAAAGACGATGCCTGTCCGATTAGGAAATTAGCGAACCATAGCCGATATCCTAGCTTCAGGATTAGCGATCCATACCCGATATCCTAGCTTCAGGATTAGCGACCCATAGCTGATATTCTAGCTTCAGGATTAGCGACCCATAGCTGATATTCTAGCTTCAGGATTAGCGAAACATAGCTGATATTCTAGCTTCAGGGTTAGCAAAACATAGCTGATATTCTAGCTTCATGATTAGTGACCCATAGCCGATATTCTAGCTTCAGGATTAGCGACCCATGGCTGATATTCTAGCTTCAGGATTAGCGAAAAATAGCTGACCAAGACCCTCCCACCTCTTCCTGGTACCCCCAGTAGCAGGCCTAGCCTGGCTAACGGGGCAGGTATCGCCATAGTCCCCTTGGTGGTGGAGTCTGCTAAAGAAGCATTGCACACCCCCAGCTTTTTAGCTGTACTCCGGGACTGAAAAAATAGCCGCCATAACCCGCTCCCACGCCGATACGATGCTGTGCCTCGACACCTCTGCAGCATCGACTGCAAAGAACAACAGCTGGCCGTTACAGGGAGTTCGTACAAGTGAAAATAGTCCAGAAAGAAAAAAAAAACACAAGTATTTCTGGGGAAGACAAGCAAACAATCAGGAACTTGGACAGTGACGTCCTTCTCTCTCTAGTTTTTTAAAAATAATCATCTATCCCTGAGCATAACAGATAACTACGGACATTTAAGACATCTCTGTTGTACGATTGTCTGATGAAACACTCGTAAATGCTATAATTTTATGACTGGATCCCAGTATTTGATCTTCATTTATTATTTAGTAATCCTGCTACACAGCAGGCTATTTTGGTAATCTTGAGGGAGGATGCGTTTCTGTAACCATGTGAAAGGTCATGGTCGGGCTGCGTGAACTCCTGACTGAGATAGGAAGAGAGGTCAAAGAGGGTTGAGGAAAGAAATGATAGTCCACAGATTAATGTAAAAAAAAGGAAAAAAAAAAAGAAGGAAACTGGGGAATTTCAAGAAACTAACGGACGCAACTGAACTACTATTTCGTATTTTGTGGAATTTTAAGAAGCACAAATCTATAAAGAAAACATTATGGATAAAAGATAAATAGGATGACAAAGATATAGATGGGTGAATAGAGAGATGGACAAGGATCAGCTTGGTTTTGTGAAATGTGAGAGCAAGGGACAGTACAAGTTGGGAGATCCGCTCCAACCAGGTTTCCCTGCAGGGAGAGTTTCAGAGAATGATGAATATTACGAAAGACAGATTCGGTTTTTTGTAAATATTGTTATCGGGTCGCCATTGAAAACAAAGAAAACTCGTGAGTCTGGAGAAGAGGTTTCTCTAACCTTTCGGGCGCTGCTCACAAATATAAAAATATTTGCTCTAGATTGTGCAGGTTTTTTTTTTCTTCTTTTCTTATAGCGCTTTCATCCAGTGCTTGGCACTGGAGATATATTCTCAGTTATCCGAGGCGTTGCCCCAACATAAGAATGTCAGATAGTCGTTATTACAAAGAGGTCGACTGGAAGAAAAGTTAAACTAAAAATTAGCGAGGGCACAACACAAATGAATATATTTTGACTTGTGAAATACTCCATTTTGTAGATTTCTAGATTGTAGATTTTGTGTTAATTTTTTTTTCTGCCTTTTCCTGTCACGTTGTGTGCTGTGTTACTGCATTTGGAGTACAGATGATAGGCAGGTCACCACGAGAGGGAGAGAAAGAGAAAGAGAGAGAGAGAGAGTAAGTAGGTGTGGTAATGGGCAAGACCGGTACATAGAGAAATAAACATCTATTTAACATAACAATAAAGAGAAACTATTTGTCACTCCATAAATTAAAGTATCAAGTAATCATCCGATACTTCGTTTAATTGTGCTAAACAGGCGACTTCCATCATTTAGGTACTGAAATACTATTTCAAGTCTGGTAACACATTTTTCTATATTTCATACTTGAATTCTTTTTCTTTGTATTTCTTTGCTGCTTTTCAGCATATCTGTATTAAGCTTCACGTCCTTTTATCTTCAGAGTAATTTATAAATGCAAGTATTTATATACGCAGTAATATAACTCTCTTTTTCCATACAGAACTAACGTTTCTTTTCATTATTAAATTTATTACTGCTTACCCAACAGATAACAGGCATATTTCTCAACTAAACACTCTTATCAAGCAACAGTAAAAAGGTAAGGTAAATTTCCCGTTTCCATGCCTTAAGGCATGTTGAGGATACGATGTTAGGCCATCGGTACACAAAAGTATGATGTGGTCAATATCACGTCTGGCCGCATTTGCCTTCCCAGATTTTTCTGGAATCCATTTTTAGATGCTAGGTGGACCCCGGGGCCTTCTTTTGGTGGGGTGGTGCTGTAAGGCGGCTCTCAGCAGGGTATACACATGTAGGGAGGCTCTCAGCAGAGTATACACATGTAGGGAGGCTCTCAGCAGGGTATACACATGTAGGGAGGTTCTCAAGCAGGGTATACACATATAGGGAGGTTCTCAAGCAGGGTATACACATGTAGGGAGGTTCTCAAGCAGGGTATACACATGTAGGGAGGTTCTCAAGCAGGGTATACACATATAGGGAGGTTCTCAATCAGGGTATACACATGTAGGGAGGTTCTCAGCAGGGTATACACATGTAGGGAGGTTCTCAGCAGGGTATACACATGTAGGGAGGTTCTCAAGCAGGATATACACATGTAGGAAGGCTCTCAGCAGGGTATATACATGTAGGAAGGTTCTCAGCAGGGTAAACACATGTCGGGAGGTTCTCAAGCAGGGTATACACATGTAGGAAGGTTCTCAGCAGGGTATATACATGTAGGAAGGTTCTCAGCAGGGTATACACATGTAGGAAGGTTCTCAGCAGGGTATACACATGTAGGAAGGTTCTCAGAACAGGGTATACACATGTAGGAAGGTTCTCATAACAGGGTATACACATGTAGGAAGGTTCTCATAACAGGGTATACACATGTAGGAAGGTTCTCATAGCAGGGTATACACATGTAGGAAGGTTCTCAGCAGGGTATACACATATACATTCTTAGCAGGTTATATGCATGTAGTTTGATATAAAAACTGATTTCTCGGTCAAATCTCCATCAGCTTAATTCACTCCAGTATCGAACACAAACAAACCAGTGAAGAGACCATACTGTCGTAGCTCCCTCAATCTTCACAGGTTCTTCTAATCAGTCCAAACAGCTCACACTGCAAATAATCTTGATTTCCTTCAGTAGTCACTAAATCAAAATGTGTGTGATGCAAGCCTTCTGTGTTAAACTAATATACCGACTGCAAAAATAAACATACAACTGACTGTTCACTGCGACTCGTCCTATCTTGGACCGCTTGTCGCCATCTTTGTTCCAACTAAAACTTATTGCAGGGGTCTTCCCGCCGACCTGAGTCTCAAGTTGGTCAGTCGTATTTTGCTTAACAGTCATCAGCACTTGTTATCACTAATCTTCTCGAGAACTCGTTGATAAATATCTTATATCACAGGTCTGGCCTTAGCTTGTCCAACCGACACAAAAGACCAGGGCCACACTGACCTTTTCTTTCTCACTCTCCCTCTCTCTAGATAATTCATTCATTCATTCATTCATTCTCTAACGCATAACTTCATACTTCCTGCCAGTTGTTCCCAGTCATTCGACATCTTCGTTTCCTTACAGCGCCAGAGAAAAATCCCCACTGCTGGGACGTGAACTCGTACCAATGGATTAGTAGACCGAGAGATCAAACAGTAGTAGCCACATATTATTTATCGTGTACCACGTCGATGTCATCCAACTAAAGCCACGATCATCGCTTTCCTGGCGCCATCTTTGTACTGTTGCTTCCTTGCTCATGTCAACTTCGGTGATATTTTTTACTTCATTTACTGCCGTTGGGAAAAAGAAAGATAGGAAGACCAAAGCGAAGATGGCTGCAAGATATCGTTGATAAACTGCATATGGATGCATCAGCAGCAGGACATCTTGCTCACAACCGAAAGGCCTATAGGAGAGATGTTGGGGAGGCAAAGTTCCGCAAGGGACATGCAAATGACTGACTTGACTGCCGTTGGAGATCCTTTATTATTAAAGTTGACAGAGATGTTCAAATCTTTTATGTAATCTGACAACATGAAAAGATTAAGAACAGAAAGCATTCATCACGAATGGATTTTGCTGCTTCTGTTATCATCTGTTACAAAGACCGATGATTATGTGAATTATTTATAACGATGATGGCAAATCGATGACCAACTCCATATTTTGTTTTATTCTGTTTTTTTTTTTTCAAAACAGAAAACAAAGTGGAAAAAAAGAACCCCCCCCCCCCAAAAAAAAACAAAACAAAACAAAGCAAAACAAAAAACTAGAGCTCTGTCTTCACTGTTTTGTACAAGTCGATGTCATTACCCTGCAGTTACATTATTGATTGTATCCCTTGTGACATGCCAAGAACAAAATGCTCGTTTCTCGACAAAGCTCTACTTCTGTAGGATCACTAACGAACGCCCCTTACATGTGAACATCACATAAAACTTCCAATTTTCTCTTGTTATTCTACTTTGTATAAGTTCTGATATAGTGTCAGTGTTGTCCCCTTCTGTGTAAGTTATTTGAACCGACAGAGAATGAGAACAAATGCAGGAAATGTTGTAGTGTCACAAAATGACGGGGAAAGAAATAGGACATGATTTTTATTTATTGAGGTAATACTTGAAGTATTATTTTTACGCTTAGAGCAGATACTTCGAGAAGAGCAGATACTTCGAGAAACAATTAAAACCGGTGTTAAAACCCTCACTGAGAATCTTTCAGCGGAGCTGGGGAGGGCTAGGGGAAAGAAGGGTTGAGTGCATTTTACAAACAACGTAACTCCAGATATTCGAGAGCTAACCTGTCTGGGGAAAGGAGATTATGTCCCCTTCTAAGAGACATTACTGTTTCTCGTCTTCAACGACTCATTTGCTTCTCTTTATAATGCGCGATATAGCACGACAAAGCCGGCCTCAGTCTTAGTGTCCAGTAAATATTTATAGCTTTTGTGTTAGATTTTAAATCAAAGAAACAAGAAAACAAAAGAGGGAAAGAGGGTTTGAATAACATCACTTTCCCGTTGATCTTTCTTATGTGCCGAACAACGCGAGCATCACAAGCTCAAAGTCTGCCCGTAAAACTCCTCTGCCTTGATAGCTCTAAATTACTTTGCTTATATTTTATTAATCACGAGCAGCTTTGCCATTTACACATTTGCGAGATTTTTCATGCTAACGTGTTCTGCGTTGAAGCTCTTGATTTATGAGCGTTTCAGTTCAGCTTTTCCATTTACCAGATCTCACGACCGTCGCTTCACGTGGCCATGTAAAGTATTCAAACTGTACAAGTCTAAAATTTTACTAGTTTTTTTCATCTGCGTTGTTTTTAAAATCAAAGACGTTCATAAAAACTGTGGACATTTTTAATCCATTTAAACCCAGTCAGTCAGTTATCTGAATGATCCTTGCGGAACTTTGGCCCCCTAACAGCACTCCTGTAGGCCTCTCGGCTGTAAGCAAGATGCCCTGCTGCTGATGCATCCATTTGCAGAGTATCCATTTAAACTAGTCATTATTACGAGTATGTTTTAGTATCACATAGGCCATTTGCTGCCTGGTCGGGCTCGTCTGCTACCGTATGATAGTAAGGGGTACTACCAGCCCCCTGTGAAGACCGCTGATTTGTGCAGTGCGTGTGGAGAGTCACGAGCTCTGAGAGAAAACCCAGAAACAAAGATTCCGACGGGAGGGAAACAAGCCAGTTGATGTTCTTGAAACCTGCCCATCTTCTGGTATCTTCTGCAGCTCTGCAAGATATTAAGATGTATAGATGTTGTCCTTCTTGTGGATCTGAACTGGTTGTGTCATACATATATATATATATATATATATATATATATATATATATGCATTTTTTTCTAATGAGCAAGATATTTTCTCCACGTCCTTTGCCCAGGCTAAGCAGGACATGTAGATATCGAGATGTCTCCTAGGGCGTAAAAAACGATTATTACTTTGGACAAATATTCCACGTCTATTATTTTAGCTGGGAGCTAAACTGTACGTCTGTTTATGATTTTGGTGGGGAGCTGATCCATGTGCCTGTCTGTTATTTTAGCTTGGAGCCAAACTGTACGTCTGTCTATGATTTTGATGGGGAGCTGATCCATGTGTCTATCTATTATTTTAGTTGGGAACTAAACTGTACGTCTGTCTATGATTCTGATGGGGAGCTGATCCATGTAACTGTCTGTTATTCTGACAGGGAAATGATCCATGTGTCTGTCTATTATTTTAGCGGAGAGCTGATCCATGTGTCTGTCTATTATTTTAGCGGAGAACTGATCCATGTGTCTGTCTATTATTTTAGCAGGTAGCTGATCCACGTGTCTGCCTATTATTTTAGGTGGGGGAGTGGGGAGCTGATCCTTGTGTCTGTCTATTATTTTAGGTGGGAGAATGGGGAGCTGATCCATATGTCTGTCTTTTATTTTAGCGTGGAGCTGATCTATGTGTCTGCCTATTATTTTAGGTGGGAGAGTGGGGAGCTGATCCATGTGTCTGTCTATTATTTTAGCGTGGAGCTGATCTGTGTGTCTGCCTATTATTTTAGAGAGGGGGGAGGGGGAGCTGATCCATGTGTCTGTCTATTATTTTAGAGAGGGGGGAGGAGGAGCTGATCCACGTGTTTGCCTATACTTTTAGAGAGGGGGAGGGGGAGCTGATCCATGTGTCTGTCTATAATTTTAGAGAAGGGGAGGGGAGAGCTGATCCACGTTTCTGTCTATAATTTTAGAGAAGGGGAGGGGAGAGCTGATCCATGTGTCTGTCTATAATTTTAGAGAAGGGGAGGGGAGAGCTGATCCACGTTTCTGTCTATAATTTTAGAGAAGGGGAGGGGAGAGCTGATCCATGTGTCTGTCTATAATTTTAAAGAAGGGGAGGGGAGAGCTGATCCATGTGTCTGTCTATAATTTTAGAGAGGGTGGAGGGGGAGCTGATCCATGTGTCTGTCTATAATTTTAGAGAGGGGGGAGCTGATCCATGTGTCTATCTATAATTTTAGAGAGGGGGAGGGGGAGCTGATCCATGTTTATGTCTATAATTTTAGAGAGGGGGGAATGGGGAGCTGATCTATGTGTCTGTCTATAATTTTAGAGAGGGCGAGGGGGAGCTGATCCGTGTGTCTGTCTATAATTTTAGAGAGGGGGGAGGGGGAGCTGATCCATGTGTCTGTCTATAATTTTAGAGGGGGGAGGGGGAGCTGATCCAAGTGTCTGTCTATAATTTTAGAGAGGGGGGAGGGGGAGCTGATCCATGTGTCTGTCTATAATTTTAGAGAGGGGGGAGGGGGAGCTGATCCAAGTGTCTGTCTATAATTTTAGAGAGGGGGAGGGGGAGCTGATCTATGTGTCTGTCTATAAATTTAGCGGGGAGCTGATCTATATGTTTGTCTATAATTTTAGCGGGGAGCTGATCTATGCGTCTGTCTATAATTTTTGAGAGGGGGGAAGGGGAAGTTGATCCATGTGTCTGCCTATAATTTTAGCGGGGAGCTGATCTATGTGTCGGTCTATTATTTTAGAGAGGGGGGAGGGGGAACTGATCCATGTGTCTGTCTATAATTTTAATCGGGAGATGTTTATCTGTACGACTCTCTTGTTAATTTGATGTGTTCATGAGGATGAACGAAAATAACGAAAAAACAAATGAAATACGAATACAGCTAATTTGAAACAAACAGTGACTGAAAAGTTCCTTTCTTTATTTTTTTTTGCCAGAACGCTTTCATATTTTCTGCTCTGGTTTCTGTTATTTCTGTTTTAGTTACTCAAGGGATACAAATTTATATGACTTTATTACTGTGTAACTTGCTGTGAGGAACGAGAGAAGAAACTTCTTTTAATGAAATTTTGAATTTGTTTAATTTTGTTATTTGTTTAAATAAACTGATATTAAAAGTTAGTAAAATATCTGCTTCGCGAAGGAATTTCAGCAGAACGCTTCTGGTGAAGAAAAAATGCAAGACATACGAGTATATTAGGTATACATATTTAAATGTGGTTGCCGAAAATGCAAGTTGTCACACTCTGTTAAATTCTGCAAGGAAGTCACAATACTTAGCAATAATGGAATAAAATAACACATACAGCTTTCATGTACACTATTATGGGTACTGTTGTAATCACAAGCTCTGCAAGAACTAGCAGGATTACACAGGATGCATCTTTTCAGCGTTTACTTCCACAGATGCATCTTTTCAGCGTTTACTTGCATAGATGCATCTTTTCAGCGTTTACTTGCACAGTCTTCATTCTAACGTTCGTGAGTAAACTGTGGTATCGGCGACAGAGATTACGCGACCAGAATCTTGTGTTGTTGTGACTGTATTCAACGCTTTTCAGCAGTTTTCTTTCCTACCTTATCCGAAGATCTTTCTGTCAATACGTGCTGAGGAAAGTGGTCCAGTTGCAAAACTTCGGGGCTGATAAGCACAAAATCAATACAGGGACGCCTTTTATGCATTTTCTAATTACAGAAGCAGCGGACGCGAGTGCTATATTCTCTCTAACTTCTATGTCTGTAGGTCCTCTTGTCTTCACTTGACCTCCTATACATGTCTGGGCAATAGAGCTCTTCAAAAGAAGTCATTTCCTGCTATGGATTCTCTGCCGCCATTTGGATGACTTGTTACCGCTTAAGCAGCGGAGGCCATGACATCGCTGTCTTTGTATTGATATGTGAGAAGAAAATAGTTTCCATTTGCAGTGTCTAACAAAGACAGTAAAAGAGAACAATATGCAATTGCTTCTTTGGCAGAGAAGTAATCGCAAAAGATCGAAATTTGAAACATAAAAGAAATAATAAGAATAATGTCGTGAATGACGATAATTTGAACACATGTGATTTATGAAGGTTACAGCCCACAGTCTGCAAAGATGTTGCAGATAACATCTTCCAACTTTTTCTAACCTTCGTCTTTTCCCTCTGCTGCCATGAGAAATAAAGAAGTGTCATTCATTCACGTTTTGCTGTAGGACTTCAGTTTAGTTTCTTTACATCTCTTGAAATATTTCAGACACAGATAGTTTCACGTTCAGGAGACACGACATATTTAATCTTAGACATAAAAGAGACATCTGTAATCGGATACAACTGAAAATAGCATACAGGAAAATAACCACACGTCTACGTGGAATCATACTTATAAGTCCAAAACTAGGAACAGAAATAGCAGAAAAGAGACAAATAATCTGATGAAGAATTACACACCTAAGGTAAATCACGTGCGATGGTCTCCATAGCTACCGAAAGAAATCCCTTGCTTTGTAAAACGAAATAAAATACGGTGAAATGGGGGAAACAAGTAGAATAAAAACTAAAGTAATGAACAAATTTTATAGTATGAGTTGCTGTTTACATTTACAAAAGATAAAAAGAGTAGAGAGAGAGAGAGAGCAGAATCTCGTGAAGGAATAATGCACTTGGTGTATGTTGTGCTCCTGGATATTACTCTGTCCAGAAACAGTGCTAAATCTTCAATGGATGAAAAAAAAAGAAAAGGTGGAACCGACAGACAGACAGACAGACAGACGGACGGACGGATGGATGGATGGATGGATGGATGGATGGATGGATGGATGGATGGATGGATGGATGGATGGATGGATGGATGGAGAGAAATGAGAGAGAGAAGGGAAAAGAGTTCCTGTATTATGCCACTCAGACGTAGAGAGGATATGGCATTATTATCCATATTTCTTTGCACTGTCGGCACAGTTGAGGCTGATATCATTATCCACTTGAGGTTGATATCATTATCCATATTTCTTTGCACTGTCGGCACAGTTGAGGCTGATATCATTACCCACTTGATATCATTATCCATTTGAGGCTGATATCATTATCCACTTGAGGCTGATATCATTATCCACTTGAGGCTGATATCATTATCCACTTGAAGCTGATATTATTATCCATATTTCTCTGCACTGTCGGCACATTTGAGATCGCCCTTACTTCTGAAACTCCAAGAGACGTTATGTACCCATTTTCTCTGTAGTTTTGTCAACTGAAACATCCTCGACCTGGGTGTAGCTAAGAAATATAAATTACTTTGTATATTTCAAATCACACTGCTGTAATTCGTGATGAAAAAAAAATTGGTAGAAGTTATGTGATTAAATAAGTATCTTGTGTGAAATGATGTATTTCACGTGAAATATTTGGCGCTGTGTGAAATATTGGAATAACAGGAGCCACATAACCAACTTAAAATAACTGTATACATTGTTTTTATTTTGCGTATAAAGACGAATGCTCTCAGAATCATGTCACTAAAGCTGTGATAACAGACTGTCAGATTTTATTACTTAAAATAGATGTAGGAAACGCTTTATTCATTCAAGGGGCAGACAGATGTAACGTTTCAATGTCTGAGGAATGTAACCGATTTAATTTCTTAGACCACGTGGAAGGCGACTTAACAAGGGCCGCTGTATTACCTTATGTCTAGAACAAGTGGTGTCTTACCAGCCTTAAGACCTGGTGTCTTAAGAAGGCTGTGGATGAGGACAGCTTTCAGATTTAGTTCCCATTTATTTATTTATTTGTTTATGTTGTTAGGAGCCAGAAAAGGATGTCGCGAGTAACAGATTGTTATAAAAACTGGATGTAGATGAAAACGGGCTCCACAATAAAGAGGAAAAAAAAGAATCAATCTATGATCATTTTAAACGACACTGAGAGAACAATACTAGGATGTTTAGTTGTGACACACGAAGAAAAAGCTGGCTGAAGAGACGATGTACCTAGGGTATCACAGATACTCCAAACACCACCATCCTAGAAGCAGATGATGAAACAATGTTTAAAAATCCAACGGAACTGATTCATAATTCTCACACACACTGAATGAAAAACAAGGCATCTTCCGATTGTTTTTCAATGAAAGCAACTTCACTTATGAACACGCTGCTTGAGTGAACTAATGTAAAGTAATTTGTTTCACGGTCTTTAAGCGAACAAATTGTTGTACCCAACACTTGTATGTTAGGGAAATTGTGTACTGAGACGGAGTATGTAAGCCTGTAAAATTTAAGGCATTTCACATTATACTTTGGGCGCTTGAATGATGAAGTGGTTAGTGCAGTATTCTCTCGGCTAAGGTCGGTGGTTCGAATCCCCCAGTCATCTAGCTGTAGAAATGGATACCTGGGTTTTGTCTGGAGATAGGGAAGGGAAGGCAGCCAGGCGCGGTGCTGATACTCTAGTGTGCCGACAGGTCATGGAAAATTTAGACACTAACACCGTATTCCCTGTGTTCTCTATGTCTTAATACCGTTACCTTAAACTTTTTTTATAGCTTACTATGTCAGTGCACTGTGGGATAAAAAAATATTAGTGATAAGTCAGTCTTATAAATGTGCGACATACAAAGGAGGGGGGGGGGCGCCCAAAAGTAACCGGAATTTATTTTTAAAAAAGTAAAAAAATAGTAAACATAACAAGTTCACCTTCTAATCTCCTTCAGCGTACCCTCCACCTGATTCAAAACGTTTTTTTCCATTGCTGGAAGTATTTCTGGACCTCTTCAAGGGGAATACTGTTTATAGCCTCCATCGATTTTTATTTCACGTCATCTATATCAGTGAATCGATTCCCTTTCATATTTTTCATTATCCATGAGATTTAAAAAAAAACACATGAAGCAAAATCTGGCGAGTATGGAGGATGAGGAACAAGCGCCATGTTGTTTTTAGCCAAGAAATATTGGATAGACATGGCCGTGTGGGCAGGGGCGTTATCGTGGTATTGTAACCAGTCTCCACTTCTCCACAAATTCGGCCGTTTTCATCGCACACTTTCACGCAAGTGTTTAAAAACCTTGAATAATAATGTTGTTTACCGTCTGTCCTGTCGGTAAATAGATGCATTACAAGGAAGTAATAGTAATATATTATTCTCATCATTATAAAACCGGGCATTTGACTTCCTGTACTCGAAAATAATATGACAAAGTTCGCCCATTGAATTTCCTTGACATTCCTATTTGAGTTTGTAGGATTCAAAGGGACTGAACTCAGAGCGTGGTTGTTGCCTAGAAGTCGTTAATTTAAATCGGACGTAGATGAATAGGTTGGGATTCGCGTCTTCGTGGGTTTTCGTCTGAAAGGGGATATCAAATACTGTAGGAAGTCTTAGAACATTTGATATGTCTGGCACAAATTGTGAGTGACTGCATATATTATGCAGAGAAAGTAATGAGGATGCCTTATTGTAGAGTGAACAACGTATTTGATCTTATGTGGTGGTTCCATTAATTCACTAAAAGGGAGTGAACTGGCGAGTATTAGGGGAAACATTATTTTCTTATTACAACTTCCTAGAATATCCGGACTTTTTTCTCGCTTCTCAATACAGACGTTTTTTCTCTGACTTTAAGTTATCCTTGTCTAATTTCATCGAAGAATTTCCATGAAAGGAAAATGTCTTTGGTTAGATACCTTTTCTCACATTATTGAAGAGATTCTTTGATAATTTGGTCAAATAAGGTCGTATCCCACTTCGTCGCAGAGCCTTTTTGATAACATAAGCAAATAAAATATTATCTTTTTTTCGTCGAAGAGCTTTCTTATAATCAAGTAAGATCTTATCTTACTTCATCGAAGAGTTTTCATGATAACAAAACCAAGTAAGATCTTATTTTACTTCATCGAAGAGTTTTCATGATAACACAGCCAAGTAAGATCTTATCTCACTTTATCCAAGAGCTTTCATGATAAGATAACCAAGCAAGATCTTATTTTACTTTATTGAAGGGAGTTTTAATAACCATAAAAGTAAGATCTTTTGTATCTGAAAGACCTGTATCTAACATGACTCCACCTCACTTCACGCTTAAAAACAGGGCGTGTCAGTGTGATCCGGCTGTCGTCATTCCATCACGATATAGCTCACTGGAAACGTGGCAACATATTTCCTTGGATTCTATGGAAATATTCTTCATATAAACACCTAAGGACTTTTAAAGGAAGACACGAGAGTCAGCCATTATCGAAATACAGAATAAAAAATTGTGAAAGGACTAAGGGCGGAGTCGTATTATACTCGGAAAAAGGGATACGAATTTGATCTTTCCTCACTAGCAGTATATACAAAACCTTTCTCGTAACTGAAGTTTAGTGGATTTTTAAAGGTCTTCAAACGACAATACTAGTTTTTTGTTCCTGACAATGTTTAAAATTGTATAAGGTCGTATTAGTTTGTTTTTTTTTCTCACGTAGTCTTTCATGCGATTGAAACTCACGCTTACAATTGTAAAAATATTTCGTCTGTCTTAATGAAGTCTGTCTCATAGTTACCTGTACAAGCAAAATAGTAAGAAAATCAAGTAACTCTTTCTGAGTAGTATCTACAACCCTGCACGTGATATCTTTGAGGACTGATTGTAGATTTATATTTTAACTTGTGATTGAACAAATATATCTATAATACAAGAACTTAATATTGAAGAAGGCGAAAGAGAGAAAACTTAAATATTTTGGACACATTAAACGTCATGAGAATTCAGAGAAGACCGTATTGAAAGGATACATAATGGGAAAAAGAAAGAGGGGAAGACCAAGGCGAAGATGGCTGCAAGACATCGTTGATGATCTGCAAATGGATGCAACAGCAGCAGGCCATCTTCCTCACAACCGAGAGGCCTACAGGAGTGCTGTTTGGGAGGCAAAGTTCCGCAGGGGACATGCAAATGAATGAATGAATGAATGATTGTTTGTGGCAAAGACTGTATAAATGGAACTTTAGCATGTAATATCTATGGGTACAGGATGAAGACCGACATGTTCAGAGCAAAGAGCGTGCAGTTGAAACCCCTAAATGTTTTACTTCTGTGATTTGACTGTAAATTTATACTTTGACCTGTGATAGTTCATGTGATTAAACTTAAACGTGTACACTTAAATTAAAAACATGCTTTTTTATAGATGAGTGTGCAGTTCTATCCTACCGTACGTTATCAGGTATAAAATTTATGGCCTAGATTGTAGATTTATATTGCAAGTTGTGAAATTTAAAGCTTAGATTGTAGATACTTATCCCTAGCGATAAAGAAGAAGCTAGCAAGAAATGCAAATGAAGCCATTGGCTTCGATCACTGAGGAAAGTCATCGGCGATGGCTGGGGTAAATATTCCGGACGACCGGTAACTCATTACTAAAAATAGCACTAAGATGGACACCTCAGAGAAACTAAGGGTAGACCAAAGGAGACATGGAGAAGAACAGAGAGAATGTTGAGTAATAGAAGGCCCACCTGGGCAAGAGCGGAAAAGAAGGCGAAGGATAGGCGTTTAGGAAAAACCCTTGCGGAAGCCCCATGTGCCTTGGCCACCTAAACGTTGAGACAGACAGACAGACAGACAGACAGACAGACAGACAGACAGACAGGCAGGCAGACAGACAGACAGGCAGGCAGGCAGGCAGACAGACAGACAGACAGGCAGGCAGACAGACAGACAGACAGACAGACAGAGAGACAGACAGACAGACACAGACAGAGAGAAAGGGGAGAGGGAGAGAGAGATAAAGATGAAGTTTATATCTTCTTCTACTCTTCCTAAAATACTCAAATTAGCTGGGGGTGCCTGCAGTTCAGGTTTTAGATTTATATCAGAAAATTTAGATAAATTTTTAACTTATAGATTTATATCACGGGCTGTGAGTTTTTTAGATTTATTTTGTAGATTTATAAACCCATATGTGCATTCTATCAAATACCATGGTCACATCCTATATAAGAAGTCTTTGTTATAGATCTGAGTTGAAAGTTTCATACGTCCATCTTTCATTAAAAGAACAAAAACAGAAACAAAACAAAAAAAGAAAGAATACCATTGGTGAGACATAACGAAATACGGGGATCGAAATTCCCGAGAAAGACACGAAATACAAAGAAGGTTTGAACAGCGAAAAGGAAAAAAAAATTGATAAATCAAAGCGCGTAGACTAAAGAGAAAGAAAAATCGAACGTCAAAAAGAGCTCTAGATACTAATTTGATTTTTATTTCCTTGATACCGCAGAGAATCGATCATAACCCCCCCTCCCCCCCCCCCCTTTAAAAACAAATATTCTCCATAGACATTCTTTACTGCATCGTCTTTTGTTCGTTTCGTCAAATAAATCATGAAAAAGTGCGAAGTTTTCTCAGAGTAATCTAAACTGTGTGGAGTATAGAAAAATGCAAACCCAGCGTGAAAGGTAGCTAGGGGATTCATGTGAAGTTTAACAGAACAGTCAGAATGCGCTTAAGTATTTCATTCTGATATGTGTGCGTTTTGTGAAGTTTTAGTACCCCAATAAACATTATTTTATTAGTACATTTTGACGAATTTTGAAAACTACCCTTTTGTGCTACAAAAGGAAGACAGACAGACAGACAGACAGACAGACAGACAGACACAGACAGACAGACAGACAGACAGACAGACAGACAGACAGACAGACAGACAGATAGATAGATAGATAGATAGATAGACAGATAGATAGATAGATAGATAGATAGATAGATAGATAGATAGATAGATAGACGAATGGACAAACAGACATAGATAGATAGATAGATAGATAGATAGATAGATAGATAGATAGATAGATAGACAGACAGACAGACAGATAGATAGATAGGTAGGTAGGTAGGTAGACGGACGGACGGACAGACAGACAGACAGATAGATAGATAGATAGATAGATAGATAGATAGATAGATAGATAGATAGATAGATAGATAGCAGCACTTCCTTAACTTGACAGATCACAAACCACTTAAGCAATGATAACTATCACATTCATCCCACTTCTCCTCCCGCACACAAACTCTTCTGCTCCCCCCCCCCCCCCGCCCATTATCCCTACCTTCACACCTGGCACTGAATTAATAATCTTGATACAGTTCTAGAATTTTTGCAGAGCCTAGATTTAACCCTCTGACTTTCAATATGGCCCTTCACGGATCCATGTTTGAGAACCACTCAACTAATGTATACACATATACTGAGCTCCTTACAGAACGCATCAAGAACATTCACATCCGACAAACATTCCCTTATCTGAGGTCAAAGTTTACGCCAGTGCTATTGTTAGCTTGCCCGTATTGCAATTAATCCCTGACATTTATCCCAGCTGAAATAAATATACCATGGGAAAAGTTGCAGGAACAAAACACACGATGTCTGAAATTAGAAGTCTTTCGTTCACATTGTTCTATCTTCTTGGCCGTGGACTAGGGTTAATGTTCAGCGGTAATCGATTGTTATCAAATGAAATTTGGTCCGTTATTTTTTTTCCGAACTTTTAAATCAGTTTTTAAACATTCGTTTTCTTTTTTTTATTCTTTACTTTCTTTCACGCTTTCCCGTTACATTTTCTGGGCTCCTCTTCCTTTAGGGTGTTCCTTTCTTCAGTCTTAGTTTGTTTTCATTGTTGATTCTTCTGGAAATTTCTAGTTACGTCCCCCCCCCCCCCGGCTGTACACAAACATGCACATTAGTACATGCACATTCAAAATTGCTGCTCCATTCCGATAGAAACTGTAGCAGAGTAAGATTTATTAGGTTGTTTCCCTTGTTTTAGCTGAGATGATCTCCCCTGTTGGGATAGATATCAATTCCTGCATGTGTCTCGAGGGACACGAGAATAGTAAGGGAAGAAATTAGTTTTTCCTGTTTGAGAGACTGAAGGCTGGGACCTAGGGTTTTTGTGACAGAAAATGGCTTAACTTATAAATGAAGAGAGACTAGAGGATGTCTCCATGTTTTTGTGTGTGTGTGGAAACCAGTGGATCACTGGCCTAAGTTTGCTGTTGTCTCTGTATTCGTGTCTTTTCCAAAAACTAATCTCAGCTATTGGATACTATCATCATCAGCGTCACTCAGATCTGGATCCATCATTTTCTTGTTGTTCGCAGTTAAATATTGTTTGGATTGGCCAATGAAGTGTTGAGACTCCAGTGTTTGGTACCACTTTGGACTTGCAGTTACTGACGTCGTGTATCTTACAGCCGGTGTTGTCGCATGTCCAAACTATAACATCTGATGTCGCCGTACAGTGTTCATTTGCTGCCTTAGTACTACCCTTTAAAGGAATCGTTCTTCGTGGCATACAAAAGACATGTTGCCTATTTTATTTTACGGAACTAAATATTTTAGTTTATATACAAAATGTGCAAGTCATTAATTCTTCTCATCTTAATTTCTTCAGAACAACGTATGTTCCAGTAACCAGCGATGATTTAAACTGCGAAGAACATATCGCAGACGACGTGTAAACATGCACCCGGGATGGTCGTACGTGTTTGCAACCTTGTTCGGCGCTCTCCAGGTTGGTAACTATTTTTCTCTTACATAAAAGCATCGAATACATCGCCCAGTATCCTCAGCAAATAGATTATTTATTGTTCTCGAGGTTAAATACCTGCCCATTTAGGGGTCATGTTCACTCGGACTGTCAGCTGTTGTTTAAAGCTTGTTTGTGGCTAGTTATCATCATCATCATCATCGGTATCGTCATCATTGTCATCATCATCATCGTCATCATTGTCGTCATCGTAGTTATCATCATCATCATCATCATCGTCGTCGTTGTCGTCATCATCATCATCATCACTTCTCTGAAAATGAATAACAAAGGATGTATGTTCTGGCCTCGTGTGAGCACATTAAAACACGTGTAGATGTAACAACAAAAACATTCTGGCTTTACGAAGACTTGGATTCTGGATTCTCAGATGAAAATGCTTTCCTTGCACTTTTCTTATGGGACACGGAGGACCAGAACAAGGCGGCTCATTTCCAGCAGCTTCGTTTAGGCATAAAAGCTATGACTTTAATGCTTTTTTTTCACTTTACTTTTCGCCGTGGTGTAGTGGCTAGTGCATTCGCCTGCCCATCAGGATGTCCCTGGTTCGATGTCACACTGGGGCGGAATTTTCTTTCAGACCATCTTACACATGGTCAGCTCAGCCTCAAAATATGGGTACCAGGTAGCATCCTAGGAAAACAAAGGCAGTGAGGATAGGCGCTGGTATCTCTACCTCAAATGTTGTGTTAGCCTAGAAATGTGAAGGCACTAAAACTTCACATTCATATGACATGCAGATGCCACGGGATATAGATTTTTTAAAAGATTGTTCTATAGAACTGATATCTTTCACAAGAAAACCTAACCAGGTTTAAAGTCATCTGCACATTCGTTACTTCCACAGACTTATCTTTTTTTTTTTCAAAATCCACCCTTTTTGCTGAAGTGTTGACCTTTGTAATCCTTGGCTTCTTTGTCACTTATTAGCATTTATTTTAAAGTTTATTACTACTGTCATTTTCTTTGCTCTGTCCACCTGGTTAAGACGTGTTTTTATATTGGCACTTTTCGTCTAGACAGCCTGTCCTGAAGCAGAAAGATATCAGCTCTTGCAGGTTTTTACTGTCCACATCTTTCTGTAATTTTTCTCAGGACTGACTCTACAAATCTTGGATTTGCATGATCGGTCACAGTAATAGCAAACAATGTTTCTGTTACTAGATTCAGTTTCTTTGCGCTTTCGTGTTCTAACTTAAGGTTTGATCCTCGTTTCCTTCTCAGATGAAACTGCACCTTTACTCAGAGTTCGTCTCCACGAGTCTGGGTCTTCAGCGGGTTTTTCCAAGATCCCCAATGCTGACATAAACATTTTGCGTTGATGACTGACGTCATGATAATCTTGAGAAGACCGTCTTGGAAGGGTACATGATGAGAAAAAAAGAAAGGAAGACAAAGGCGAAGATGACTGCAAGACATCGTTGATGATCTGCAGCAGGCCGCCTTACTTACAAGCGAAAGGCCTACAGGAGTGCTGTTAGGGAGGCAAGGTTCAACAAGGGACATGGAAATGAATGAAATGAATGAATTACTGACAAATGTCCGTTTATCTCACTTTAGATGTACTGTATATTCTCCTTCGTGCCACGAGAGGGCAGTAATTGTGTTTAATTATGGCTGTAATATCTCTGTTGATTCAGGGCAACTTTGCTCTTGGGTCGTTAATACGGGAAAATGGAAAAAACAATTACATAGTTAGTTTTTGGTAAACATTTTGTGCGTGTGAATGTTTGCGCGCACGCGTGTGTGTGTTTGTTTGTGTAGATATAACGAAATGCTTGACAAAAGCAAGAGAAATAAGAAATTTATGTACAGGGTGTCTCATAATGATGGGGAACATTTTAAACCCAATTATATATGACAGGAACAAATATGTTTAATTTAGAATATGTGTAACACATACCCAAGATACAGAAGTTCACAGCAATGTTCGTTCAAGGGTGTATCTCTTAAAGATGCTCCCCAAACAGCTCTGGAACTCAAACAAAGCACCCGGAAGGAGATAGAGGCCATACCAGCTGATGTGCTGTACCATGCTATGACGGGGATGATAAACAGAGCCAAAGAGTGTTCTCTTGGATGTGGTGAACATCTGAGGGATGTGATGTTCAAACCTTGAACACTTTTATGAACTCCTATATCTTGGATGTGTATTATACACATTCTGTATTAAATGTATTTGTTCTTGTTCTAGATAACTGTGTTTAAAATCTGTCTCATCAATATGAAACAACCCGTAAATCTGTTTTTAAAAACTCGACAATCATTATTGATATGACGTACAAAAGAGAAGCGTTGGACTTTAGAAACATCATTCATTCATTCATTTGCATGTCCCTTGTGGAACTTTGCCTCCCTAACAGCACTCCTTTAGGCCTCTCGGTTGTTAGCAAGATGGCCTACTGCTGATGCATCCATTTGCAGATCATCAACGATGTCTTGCAGCCATCTTCGCCTTGGTCTTCCTTCCTTTCTTTTTCCCATTATGCACCCTTCCAAGACGGTTTTCTCTAGATTATCACGACGTTTCATGCCATCATTGCAGCAGGAAAGATAAGTGGGAAAAGAAGCAGAGAAAGACCAAGAGAGAATGTCGTGAAGTCTAAGTCGATGACTCGCGTCACTGACTGAGATGATGAAGCAGATGTCGAGATGTGTAGAGAAGCATACCCGCCGTAACCTGCAGGCACATCATACAGTGATGTAGACACAGGGATTAACCGTGAAACATTTAACGTATAGCATTTAATCGCGATTATTGTAACGTATATTTACTCTGTCTCGGTCACTGCGGAATGTATCTGTGAATGTAAAAGACAGCAGAAATAGACCAGAGAGTATGACAGGACGGATCTGAAGATCTATCTATCTATCTATCTATCTATCTATCTATCTATCTATCTATCTATCTATCTATCTATCTATCTATCTATCTATCTATCTGTCTGTCTGTCTGTCTGTGAATGTAAAAGACAGCAGATAAAGACCAGAGAGTATGACAGGACGGGTCTGCCTGCCTGCCTGCCTGCCTGCCTGCCTGTCTGCCTGTCTGTCTGTCTGTCTGTCTGTCTGTCTGTCTGTTTCTTTTTCAGCTTTCTAAAGGATCTTCCTATTCTTGAAGATTATTTCATCCTCTTCTCCTCCATCTAGCCTCCCCCACCCCAGGCCCCCATCCCCTCCTATGATCGACCAGAATGAAACTTTCAGCATGGCTCTAGTGGGCGTGATGGCTGTCTGTAGCACACCCACCCTTCCCTTAATCGTTCTATTTAATAACGCATTTTGTAGCGGGCCCTGCTGCCACATTCTGCAACCTTATTTCATTTGCATATCTACGCCCACCATGACAATCGCCAAATATACTGCTAATGGAACTTATATCTGGCCTCTCTCTGCTTTTAAATCTGGACTTAATGTTCAAGTTATTACAGCGCTAAACTTGGCATCAAAGGTTTATATCGTGAAAGTTATTAGCAAACTTTCCTTGCTTGCTTTTTACGGCTTCACTGTCCATGCCAGTTCCTACTAGTGTGTCCTTTTTCATTAAAGGTATTTTTTTCAGTTCTAAATCAGTGCCCAAGACACAATATATTCCATTAAATGCGATCTGCAAAGACATTGTATGTTACATACACCGTTTGTGCACGGTAGTTGCTGTTGGCACCTGCTGCTATAGAGTTTCTTATCATCAAAGAAGACGTCCACCCGACGACTTTTCTCGCCTTTACCAAATGTTTACTGTCTTCTGTGATAACACGTTTACTGACGCCTTGGTCTTTTAAAGAACTTCTCATGTCTTTGATTCTGAATATAACTTTGATAGATCGTACGTACACGACAGGACTCGAGGGTTGCAATCTAACAGTACATACGGAGTACTTGAAAAATACCGTCCTGTAACTTGTCAACAGAGTCACATGATATATAGATTTGTTGATAACATCACGCGGCGCTGTTGTCTGATATTCAGTGGTTTCTGGGGAAGGAGTAGCTTATGTGATAAGGCAGAATGTTTGATATAGGTTGAAGTTCGGAGAATATATAATAAGCTGTTTAACATAGATAAATAACAGCTCATGTTTTGTAACGGGTACGTAAGTGTGGATGTAGGAGGACAGACACACGGACAGACAGACAGACAGACAAATATGTAGGTAGGCGGTTAGCCAGACAGGCAAGTGTGTCGGTAGGTAGACAGATAGACAGACAGACAGACAGACCAGATCAGACAGACAGAATAGATACATAGAATGAATGAATGAATAATCTCTATTTTTAAAGGGTAAAGAAGTGGGCACGCAGGCCCGTCTTACATTCTGCCCTTCATCACTCCATCTTTCATTCTTCCCACACACTCGATTTAATATAAATGTACAAATTAAATTAGGGAAAAAACATATCTAAAGAGTGTAAGATTTAACTATTACATTCAAAGTAAAAGAGAAGAAGTGATTAACCTAATAAAATAGCTCTCACACACACATACATAAACAAAAATACATTGTCAATACAGATCTTCTAACATATGTTTTTTTAAACAAACATTAAAATAATTTCTAACAATATCAACAAGTTACTTTTCGAACTATGTCATTGTAGTAGTTGATGGTTGGCGAGTCATGTGTTGAAAGAGTGCTGGTTATTCTTTGGGGGCATATAATTACAAGCAAGTAAATAATGAAACAGGTTTGAGTTAAATGATGAAGTATTACAATGGATTTTAAATGGTAAGGGAGGGTGTTCCAGAGCTGTACTGCAGAGTATGCAAGTCTTTTCTTGTACAGATCAATCCTGGGTTTAGGAAGAACAGTTTTTTTATTTAAACGCTGGCTATGTTTAGTGTTATACGTAAACAGTGACAACAAGTAAGGCGGAGCACTGTGCGACAAAATTCTCTGAACAAACCTAACTTTGTTAAAAATGATTCTATATTTGAGGGGTAGAATTCTGAGTTGTTTGTGTTGATCTACAGTCTGTACTGGGTGTTTATCACAAATAAGATTTAATGCTCGCTTGTGAAGTGAGTGGGGCCTTTTTGTGTTTGAGACTGAGCATCCATCCCAGATTGTGGAACAGTAATCTAAGTGTGTTTGTATGTGTGATATGTAGTATATCTTTCTTGTGTCTTTGTCGATAAAATGTTTAATTTTGGCAAATTGGTAAACTTTCTGTGCAATCAAGTTTGTTAGGTTATGTTAGATAGATAGATAGATAGATAGATAGATAGATAGATAGATAGATAGATAGATAGATAGATAGATAGATAGATAGATAGATAATTTCCAGGCTTGCTCATCTCCTTTTCATTTCTCATCCTAACACTCATCTCATTTTCACTTTTCATCCTAACAATGCATGAAAATACGAAAGGATAGTTAAAACTGAGACGTTTGTATCGTCTAATAATTGGTCTCCTTAGATTAGTGGTTCTCAACCCATGGGCCGCGGCCCAAAGGTGGGCCGTGACAGGGAGTATTGTGAGCCGGGCTGAAGTCTCAAAGCAGCGAACAAAAAAAGAGAAAAAAGTACATACAATAAAAAATTATTCCGCATTTTTCACGCAATGCATAGGGGCAGGCTACATAGATGCAAGCCGCAGAATTGTAGGTCGCTTTATTAGTATGTCCTCAGTGCGGCTGTTGGAGAGAGGGTGGTCCAGACATCCTTTCTTCCAGCATCAAACAGAATTGTGACGTACATAAAAAGACGGAGTCGCTTTTGAAGTGCGACACCGGCCTCTTTCTGACCGTGTTGCTCAAACGTGCAGTTTTACAATGTAACTTTAGAGAACAGTCGATGTAGATTCTGCGAGAGAGCAGAAGTGAAATATATTTCTCAGCAATTGTTTTTCAGCTTGAAAAAAATATATTTCGTTCGCTTGAGAGCCGCTATTCGGTCTTGGTGCTGTGTAAAGTAAGAGAAGACAGTTCTGTAGGATTAGACCTCGAAAAAATTGTAGACAATGCACTTTAGTCAGACATGAGAGAAAGAAAAATCACAAGAGAATTACCTGGGGTTCGAACACGGACTACAGTAGGAAGAGCAGCCGTCTAGCCACGAGAAAACAGCGTACTATCGACTTAGCCAACTGGCACCTTGGTGCTGTGTAATTCACAGTGGATTAATCAATGGATTCCAGTTACCCACGTAGTGAACGTGGAGACTTTTCAGGTAACCGTTTTTATTGTTTAAACTTTAAAACTTTAGGCGCTAAAATGGATAGATTTATGAAACGTAAGCCATCGACTTCGCGCAAACAAATTGATAGTAGTGGCAGCGAAAGTCACTGTGATCGAGACGACGTTAACGTTGATACTTGTAAGAAAACTAAATACGTTCGAAAATATGATGTGGAATATATTAAGTACGGTTTCGTTTCATCAGCAAATGACCAAAATCTGCCACAGTGTGTTATTTGTTTGCGAATCCTTTCTAAAGGGGGAATTGAAGCCGACGAAATTGTGTCGTCATCTAAATACAACACACCCAGATGTACGGAATAAAACCAAGGAATTTTTCGAACTTAAAGCCGAGGAATATAGTAAACAAAAGACAGTGTTAAAAACAAGAGCCACTCCCGGCGAAAAAGCTCTTAAAGCATCGTACCTGGTTGCCCAGAGAATCGGAAAATCATCACAGAAATCGCACACGATTGGAGAAGATCTTAGAATGCCAGCCGCTGTTGTTATTTGTGACGTATTGTTCGGCTCAGAATACGCTGTAAAACTGAAAAGCATTCCCATCTCGAATGATACTGTCCGCTGAAGAATATCAGAAATGTCCGAGTACATTGTCGCGCAGGTAACTGAAGGATTACAATCTACTACGTTTGCTATTCAGTTAGATGATTCAACCGATATCGCCGGCGAGTCACATCTGCTTGTTTATGTTCGCTGTTGTTGGAAAAATAGTATGCAAGAGGAATTTCTTTTTTGCAAGTCACTGCCAGCGAGAACGACGGCGGTGAAATATTTCGTGTTTTAAACTATTTTTTTTCACAACTTTTGGACCGCAGTGGACGAATTGCATCGGTGTTTGCACCGACGGTGCTGCCACAATGACTGGCTGCAACAGTGGTGTTGTAACTCGCATAAATCAAGTGTAACCCGAGATTGTAGGCACCCATTGCATGATCCATCGTGAGGCACTCGCTTCAAAGAAGTTGAATGAAACTCTTGGATCTGTACTCGAAGACTGTTCGGATTGTAAACTTTATAAAAACTAGAACAGTGAACAGTCGATTATTTGCTCAACTTTGTATTGAGTCAGATACAGAACACAAGCATCTCCTACTACACTCGGATGTGCGTTGGCTGTCCAAATGAAAAGTTCCTGGAAGGGTGTTTGAGCTTCGTTTAGAATTGTTGCAGTTTTTGACAGAACACAATCTCGACCTGGCAGGTAAAGTAGCTGACGTTGAATGGCTTCCAGTGTTAGCACACCTTGCTGACATTTTTAGCCTTTTGAACAGTTTGAACATATCACTGCAGGGTAAAGATGCCAGTATACTGAAGACATACGACAAAGTTGCAGTCTTTAGGAAGAAACTACGACTTTGGCGCACGCGACTCGAGAACAAATCATAAGACATGTTTCACTTGTTCTGTGAATTTATAGAGAGCAATGAAGTTAATGGTGAGACTCTGGGAGGGGTCACTGGTGTAAAGGGCATCTGACATCTCTTGCTGAATATTTTGACAAATACTTCACGCCCGAAGACATTAAAGAGTACGACATGATTCGTAATCCTCTTCAGTGTGCATTCTCTGAATTAACCGGCCGTGTACAAGAAGATTTAGCGGAACTGTCCAGCGATCGCACATTACAAATCAAATTTAACGACCCCGCTGTGGATATCTCTTCCTTCTGGTGCATTGTTTCGTTGGAATATCCGTTGTTGTCAGCCCTGGCGATGAAAGTTCTTCTACCTTTTTCAACAACTTATTTATGCGAAGTTTCATTTTCTGCATTGACTGCTGCCATGAAAACCAACTATCGTTCAAGAATTAAAGTAGAGGATGATCATCCATTGTGTTTGTCACAAATTCCAGCCAGAATAGACATGCTATCCAACCGAAAACAGTGCCATCTTCAAGGTGTATGAAAATAACTTTTATGTAGCAATGAATATTCAGCTAAACATGTAGAGAAAATATTACATAATACTTTATAAAATTAGATTTATACCTTCCAAATATAAACCATTTTCTTAGTGGGCATCAAAAATGTTTGACTTTTAAATGTGGGCCGGTCTGAGAACCGCTGTCTTAGATAACCTTCGATCTTTGCCCTAGATATCTTACATTTTGTGTGAAGAGGCGTTCAAGAGACATAACTTGCAATTACTGTCTACAGAAATATGCATTACTGTCACTAGTTTTGAAATAAGTTAACCTCTTGTCTCCCAACGGACATGAATTAACCCTTTTTATTTATTTTTTATTTTTTTACACCCGCAAGGACGCTGCTAGATAAGTTTACCGCCCAGCAGTGGTGAGGGTTTTTGGATTAAAATTTTCTTAGCCTGGAAGAAGGACCACCTTGATGATCATGGTACCATCCATGCTCTTCGTCTCTGCTTTCTTTAGAAATTGGTAATAGCATAATTACCATTCCCCCCCCCCCCTTTCCACCTTTTCCAAACTTCTCCAATTTTCAGTATTTACATTCCTTGTTATTTTTAAAGAGTTTTAATGAATTACTCTGTTATATTCTGGACATTTTTCAAGTAGCGCATAATACTTATCACCAAACTGAGATATTATTTTTAGGATCATATGATCAACAACACACTCTTATAGCTTGTAAGGTATTCACAGTTTAATCTCTCCAAGTGACACACTTTTCTCCGCTGGCTGTGACAGTGAGTGGTCACACCCTCGTAATATTCTCTGTCTCTGCATATCTTGGTATTGACAGCTTTGTTCCTTGTTATACTCTACTATGCAGTAATTCTAATGTAACGCTTGTAACTTTTACTATGATGTTCTTATAGATATACTGTTATATTTTAGATGAATGTATATTTTACTGTTTTTGGCATATTTGATAATATAATGTTAAAAAAAAAGAATCGCTACATATACGGTGTTGCGATTTAAACTGAACTTTGCTGATCAGACAAGGCCAAATTACCTGAAACGTTCACGTGGACACTACCTTCACGTGCTGACCTGAACTACACTCAACAGATGACTCATGGGCACAGAAAAGTGACACTAGTCAAAACAGCATTTTTGACAATAACTCATGACAGGTTCACGAGAATCCTGTGAAACTTACTGAACACAAAACTCACTGACCATGTTATTGAATGTCTATAAAAGACTGACGGTCTTCTAATCAGTTCATTTGAAAATTCAGTGCGCAATTATGGTTCATCTCACTACAGAACAACGACTCATCATCATTGGACGTTTACAGACTGGACAGCCACAAAATGTAGTGGCCAGACAATGTAATGTGGTTAGAAGCACCATTAGTTGCCTTTGGAGACGATTTCAAGAAACTGGCTCAGTTGCAGACCGGCCGCGTAGTGGAAGACCCATAGTCACAACTCCTTCCGAAGACTGCTTCATACGTCTGTGTCACCTCATGAATCGATTTGCATCTGCGTCCTCAACAATCCAGTCAATGATAGCAGCTCGTTCAATTACAGATCAAACGATCGGGACGTTGGTCTTTGGGCCAGAAGACTATACAGAGCTCCTGTTCTTACGGACCGGCATCGCTAGAACCGACTGCAGTGGACGAACCAGGATCGTTAATGGACCATTGGGAATGAATGGAGAAAGGTTTGGTTTAGTGATGAATCATTCTTTCAGCTTCAGCGACACGATAGACAGAGAAGAGTTTACCGCTACACCAAGAACTGCGTGGATGAGGCGCCTCCAGTTGGTGGTGGAGGTATACTGGTGTGGAGGACGATCAACTTTATGGGAAGAAGTGACCTGATGCAAATTGAAGTACGCCTGAATGCCCAACGATACGTCGCTGAAATTCTTCGTCCTCACGTCCTTCCACTTCTGACTGCACCATGGTCGATTTTTCAGCAGGATAACGCTCGACCTCATGTGGCACAACTCATCACCCAGTTCCTCGCTGACAACAAAGTCCAGACCATTCCGTGGCCATCCATGTCATCAGACATGAACCCAATAGAACACTTATGGGATGAACTCAACAAACAAGCCAGCCAGCGAGACGTGGAGCCAACCAATCTCCGACAGTTGTCTCTTGCACTGCGGGAAGAGTGGACAGCCATCACACAACAACAGATCCAACGGCTAATCGGATCCATGTCAAGGAGATGTCGCTCTATGATACAGGACAGAGGAGGCCATACACCTTACTGAAACAGAGGCCTCGGTCGCAAGTCCAAACCAAATTTAATGAACATAATTTCATTTTTAAAGTCTTCAAGTTTCTTCATGTCCAGATTGAAACATTAATTCCGTAAAATACAATTTTGATACAAGTTTGAACTTTGGTGTCCATTGTGGCTACGGTAGTGTTGGGTGTCTTTTTTTAACAGATAAAAGGGATGGCGACTGCAGTAAAACTGGTCTAAATAAAAAAAAGGTAGATAGAGGGGTATGGTGCAATTTTGCAAAGTGAGGTAGTTTTTTCCCACCTTACTCACTCCCTCCCTCACTTTGTAAAACTGCACCATACACCTCTATCTACCTTTTTTAAAACAGTATACATTCTGTTGTTGTCTTCAAATAACCGCCCGTACAGTCGTCCTTGACTTATTCGCGATATCATCACCGCCGGTGTTAGTAACCTTGGAGGTGAAATCAAATATTAAATTTTAAAATAAACTATTAAAAATTATTAGAAATTCGTAAATGTGAATTCATAAATTTCAGTAGCGCATTTTATGTATAACTGAGGTCATCAATCGTCTCTTGATCAGACATTTCCTGGCCTGTGCGTGTGTGTGTGTAAAGAGAGAGAGAGAGAGAGAGAGAGAGAGAGAGAGCACTGCATGTAAATACTCATTCATCTAAATTTGAGTCCATGCTTATGTGACTTTGCTATCTTTCCCTATTTCAGTGCTGTGTTTTTTTTAATAACTAGATTATTCAATTTTTTATGCTAATTATTATTGATGTTTTATTTTATTAAAATAATATTATTATACATACTCAGTATGTATAACTTGTGAGCTACACTGTATCATAGATGAGTGTATATGATGATGAAAACATATTTTGTATACGGCTCGATGTTATCCCTTTTCAAGTATCCACGTGAAAGCTTGAGACTAAATAGGCGCATATACGATGGGACTTCTGTACAGTTTACTTTTATGTTATCAGTGCATATACTCTGTATTGTTATCAGTGCATATACTCTGTACTGTTATCAGTGCATGCACTCTATTCTGTTATCATTGCATGTACTCTCTACTGTTATCAATACATTTACTCTCTACTGTTATATCAGTGCATGTACTCTCTACTGTTATGTCCTAGATCACTTCTGCCGTGACGAACAACAAGTGCAGGAGCAAGTTTGGGAGCTTCGGGTCGAAGGAGTTCAAGGTACACGCATGCGCCTGGTGCTATTATTTCATCACGCAGTCACGTGACGTGATCGTCCACCCGGCCCTGCATACTCTGGTTGTCCGCAACAATCAAACGGTCTTCCCGCAGTGGACAATCTTGATTCCAGACGCCGACAATGGCACGATGGCCAACGAAGTCTGCAGAACTACGAGCTCAGGTAAATTAAGTTCCCGGGTATAAAATGGAGCTATTTATTTTCCTTGCAAGACATTTTTTTTAGGAGAAAGACTCCTCGACTTCACTCAAAAACTTTTTAATTGAGTCATCACTGCAGAATAAAGAGTCAGTGCGGACTATATCAAACAAAGAAACGGCACTGCTTTGTTTCAGAAATCACCATATTTTTTTATATTGACAAAAATTGATGCATACAAATTTAATGAGGCTGGATTCTGGGTTTTCTAAATGGATAATCAGACAAATGTATCAGGAATCATTGTTACTCGTGGAGAGGTAATGGCTAAATTACTAAATTTAGCAAAATATACACATAATACGTTTAGAACCAATAGTTTCATGTTTTCCAATAGGCAAAGAGTGTCTCCCGTACCTCAGCTAGGTTAGGTCACAGAAGCGTATCTTTTCTCAGCTTAGATAGGTCACTGAATCTCACTTTTGTCAGCTTTTATAGGTCACTGAATATAACTTATCTCAGCTTGGGTAGGTCACTGAATCTAATTTTTCTCAGCTTGGATAGGTCACAGAAGTCTGTCTTTTCTCACTTTGGTTAGGTCACAGAAGTCTATCTTTTCTTAGCTTGGTTAGGTCACAGATGTATATCTTTTCTTAGCTTGGTTAGGTCACTGAATCAAACATTTCTCAGCTTGGTTAGGCCATTGAATTCTCTCGTTTCACAACTTGGTTAGGACAATAAAATCTCTCTAGTTTCAAAGCTTGGTTAGGACATTAAAGTGTCTCTCGTTTCACAACTTGGTTAGGACACCAAAGTCCCTCGTTTCACAGTTTTTAGGTGATTGAAATCCCTCGTTTCTCAGCTTGGTCAAGAAATTAAAATCTTTCCTTTATAAACCTGGTCAGTTTACTGACATCTCAGCTTTCTAGATCATGTTAAAACATTAAAATGTTTTTCATTGTCTACGTTTAGATACATAAATTGCTCAGTGATAGAACTTTTTCGTCAGATTTTCAGCTTAAACTATTTTTGTTTCCTTTTTTTTTAAATTAAAGTGTCTGCTAATATTTAACCGAAATAAAAGCAAATCTAATTTAGTTGCCAAATTTTTTAAAAAGAAATCAAGGCAATTTTATAAACTGGCTGTAAATGTGCCATCTGGCAAGCCATAAACAAAGAGAAGGTCTGTTGTAAATATTTATCTCAGCCATATGAAGTTGGGCAACTAGGCAACCATAGTCTTGAAGCACATAACGACGTGAGAACATTGATTCAACCTTCTCTTCTTCCCCCCTTCCTCCCCCAACGCTTGTTCCCCAGAACATAACATTCACAGTCTCGCACATAGTTTAAAACGTGATTTGTTTCGTATATGTATAGATCAGGAAGAAATAACTGCATGTTTCCTGATATAGCATATACCAGGACTAGAAAATTAGCCAAGATGATTCTTGTTTATCTTAGCAGGCATGGTTAAGAGGAAGCCACATTACACCGATTCTGGGAACCGTTTACACCGGGAAGTTAAAGAGTTAAAACAAAAACAAAAAAAAGGAAGTTAAAAAAGAGTTTTTAAAAAGTAAAAAGAGTAAAACAGTTTCTCAGGTTTTTTTTTTGTCTTTGTTTTGTTTTTGGAACTTTCTTGACCAGTGTTTGGTTTCAGTCTTCCTGGTCAGCACGGGATGAAATGTTTGGTTTCAGTCTTCCTGATCAGGACGGGATGAACTGTTTGGTTTCAGTCTTCCTGGTCAGCACGGGATGAAATGTTTGGTTTCAGTCTTCCTGGTCAGCACGGGATGAACTGTTTGGTTTCAGTCTTCCTGGTCAGCACGGGATGAACTGTTTGGTTTCAGTCTTCCTGATCAGCACGGGATGAACTGTTTGGTTTCAGTCTTCCTGATCAGCACGGGATGAACTGTTTGGTTTCAGTCTTCCTGATCAGCACGGGATGAACTGTTTGGTTTCAGTCTTACTGGTCAGCACGGGATGAAATGTTTGGTTTCAGTCTTCCTGGTCAGCACGGGATGAACTGTTTGGTTTCAGTCTTCCTGGTCAGCACGGGATGAACTGTTTGGTTTCAGTCTTCCTGGTCAGCACGGGATGAACTGTTTGGTTTCAGTCTTCCTGGTCAGCACGGGATGAAATGTTTGGTTTCAGTCTTCCTGATCAGGACGGGATGAACTGTTTGGTTTCAGTCTTCCTGGTCAGCACGGGATGAAATGTTTGGTTTCAGTCTTCCTGGTCAGCACGGGATGAACTGTTTGGTTTCAGTCTTCCTGGTCAGCACGGGATGAACTGTTTGGTTTCAGTCTTCCTGATCAGCACGGGATGAACTGTTTGGTTTCAGTCTTCCTGATCAGCACGGGATGAACTGTTTGGTTTCAGTCTTCCTGATCAGCACGGGATGAACTGTTTGGTTTCAGTCTTACTGGTCAGCACGGGATGAAATGTTTGGTTTCAGTCTTCCTGGTCAGCACGGGATGAACTGTTTGGTTTCAGTCTTCCTGGTCAGCACGGGATGAACTGTTTGGTTTCAGTCTTCCTGGTCAGCACGGGATGAACTGTTTGGTTTCAGTCTTCCTGATCAGCACGGGATGAACTGTTTGGTTTCAGTCTTCCTGATCAGCACGGGATGAACTGTTTGGTTTCAGTCTTCCTGATCAGCACGGGATGAACTGTTTGGTTTCAGTCTTCCTGGTCAGCACGGGATGAACTGTTTGGTTTCACTCTTTCTGGTCAGCACGGGATGAACTGTTTGGTTTCAGTCTTCCTGATCAGCACGGGATGAACTGTTTGGTTTCAGTCTTCCTGGTCAGCACGGGATGAACTGTTTGGTTTCAGTCTTTCTGGTCAGCACGGGATGAACTGTTTGGTTTCAGTCTTCCTGGTCAGCACGGGATGAACTGTTTGGTTTCACTCTTTCTGGTCAGCACGGGATGAACTGTTTGGTTTCAGTCTTTCTGGTCAGCACGGGATGAACTGTTTGGTTTCAGTCTTCCTGGTCAGCACGGGATGAACTGTTTGGTTTCAGTCTTCCTGGTCAGCACGGGATGAACTGTTTGGTTTCAGTCTTCCTGATCAGCACGGGATGAACTGTTTGGTTTCAGTCTTCCTGATCAGCACGGGATGAACTGTTTGGTTTCAGTCTTCCTGATCAGCACGGGATGAACTGTTTGGTTTCAGTCTTCCTGGTCAGCACGGGATGAACTGTTTGGTTTCACTCTTTCTGGTCAGCACGGGATGAACTGTTTGGTTTCAGTCTTCCTGATCAGCACGGGATGAACTGTTTGGTTTCAGTCTTCCTGGTCAGCACGGGATGAACTGTTTGGTTTCAGTCTTTCTGGTCAGCACGGGATGAACTGTTTGGTTTCAGTCTTTCTGGTCAGCACGGGATGAAATGTTTGGTTTCAGTCTTTCTGGTCAGCACGGGATGAAATTTTCAGCCTGAATTTCAGCCGTTAATGGGGGTTTCGGCAGAAAGAAACTGGGAAGGGAGGAATAACACAGAAACACAAATCTCACTCTCAGCTGTGCACACAATTCCTGAAATTCTATTCAGTTCAGAGCATGTGGCGTTCAAAGATGAGAATACGGGACAATATGGGAAATATGCTTTAAAAATATGAGACATTTAGGTTTCTCCCGACACAGGTTATACAATTCCTGGGATAAATCCTTAAAACACTGAAATGTCCCGTATTATACAGGGGTTGGATAGTTTAAATGTTGTGCACGAATATTTTGAAAGTTAAGTTCATAATAAGCATTTCTTCAAATTAAAATGAGTATTTTTTTACCTGAAATGAAAAAAAAAAACTCCACTCCATCAAACTCTCAGGGTTTCATAATTTAATAAAAAAAATATGAAGAGCAATCGCTAAGAAACGAAGGCTTGCAACACTAATATATACACTTTGGTAATGTATTCTGACTTTATATATAGTATACACTTTGGTAATGTATTCTGACTTTATATACAATGTATATACTTTGGTAATGTATTCTGACTTTATATATAATGTATACACTTTGGTAATGTATTCTGACTTTATATATAATGTATACACTTTGGTAATGTATTCTGATTTTATATACAATGTATATACTTTGGTAATGTATTCTGATTTTATACATAATGTATACACTTTGGGGATGAATTCTGACTTTATATATAGTGTATACACTTTGGGGATGTATTCTGAATTTATATATAATATATATACTTTGGGGATGTATTCTGAATTTATATATAATATATATACTTTGGGGATGTATTCTGACTTTATATATAACGTTTACACTTTGGAGATGTATTCTGACTTTATATATAACGTTTACACTTTGGAGATGTATTCTGACTTTATATATAACGTTTACACTTTTGAGGCTGTATTTTGACTTTATATATAATGTATTTAGTTTGGGGATGTATTCTAACTTTACATATAACGTTTACACTTTTGAGGTTGTATTTTGACTTTATATATAATGTATATAGTTTGGGGATGTATTCTGACTTCATCTACCATGTGTATATCCCTCACGTTGCCCCAAACTGACAGATAATGAAAACATACTACACACCGTGGCGTGGCCTATAATTGAATCGAACTTGGGTCGACTGTTCTCTTAGAGATATCCGAAATGCGAAACAGACGTAGTGAAAGAGCACCCTCGGGAAGTTAGAGTGTTAAAGAGAATTCCAGAAACATACCAGAGGAATTCATCTCGAACAAGGGAAGACAACTTCGTTGCTCGTATTTCAAGGCAATTCATTACAAAACAAAGAGCAATGGGTACGCGATAAGATGAAGAAAAAGAAGAAGAGCGTTGGAGTAGATGAATAAATTCGTTCTATCTGATATATCAGCTCTTTAATCAGTGCGTTAACGGCCTTGCTCATACTATCTATGGCCCATATGCTGCTAATGATTGGCAAACATATAGTTATAATGACTTTAATTTCAGTTTTTTACCCTTGTTATTATTTCGTAAATATGTTTCTATAAAATAATAGGGGGACATTCAAGACAGAAATGATTAAAATAGACAGGGAAGTGTTAAATCATGTGAAACTGACTCGAGGAGTTGTGGAAAACTTAAGAACAAGACAGCTAAAATATATCGGTCATATCAATAAGCAAAATACAGTGAAAATCGTACTCAGGGGAAAAATGGAAGAAAAAGAAAAGAAGAAGAAGAAGTGAGAACGGCAGCGATATAAATGGGTGGACAATATAAATAAATGGACTGGATTCAGTTTGGCTGTATGCGCCGTGAGAATGGGGGTGGCAGGTCGGAAGACCATCATAAGCGAGCTTTCCCTGGGGAAACTGCACATAATGATTATGAAACAGGTTTTATATGTGTAACAAAATTTGTAGCGCACGGCATTACTATAAAGAACGTTAAAACTGGATACTGGATATGACCTGGCTCCGTTGCTGGTCTGAGGGAGCTGCTTCATTACACTCGGGACATGCCCATAAGTGTTCTGCATTCTACATCAGGATGTTCTTTAGTGTTTTGGCTGATGTAAGACCAATACTGTGTTGGTTGTAAATGACTCGTGTTCTAGCGCACAAATGGGATTTGCTTCCACTTCCTTTGGGGACATGTAAATTCACCGATGCGGACGTAGTATGTACTTTGTTTCTGGTATAATACCCGTATTCTTCGATTTGCTGCTTGAAAGATCGATATATGTCTTGTTTGTCCACACTTATGTTTCCTAGTCGGTTAGCCCTTGCTGCAAGTTGGTCGGTTTTTTCGTTGCCAACAATGCCGGAGTGCCCCCGGCAGTATATCTGTGTGATGTTTTGGATTTGCGTTTTGTATACGGTGAATTCAAGAACATCGCAGAGATGATACAGATGAGCAAACAGAAACCTGTCTCGTGGTTGATTAGAAAAAGAAGATGGATATATTTCGGTCATGTGATGAGAAGAAACAAACAGAGAATTCCTAAACAAGCTATGAAATGGAACACAACAGGGAGAAGAAAAAGAGGTCGACAGTGTGAAACTCTAAATAGGACATTGTTAAGAGAAGCCAATTCAGTGGGCATAACTTCCCGTGATGAGATTGAAAAACTCGCCGAAGACAGGACATCTTGGCGATCTACCATGCGGGCCTTATGTGACGTTTAACGGCACGGAAAAGAGCTAAGATACGGTGTCCAAACCACTCTTTTCTAAGATTAGACTGTTCTTTCTTTCTTAATATACTTTGAGAGTCCGTGATAACTATAGTTCGTTGTACATTATGAGTCATCAGCCAATTCAAGGCTTGTGTAACGGCCTCATTTTCCATCCGCATACTTGAGCAGGTGTTGTGGTATGCTCCGGCCATGACCTTGAGTAGTTTTCCTTCAGAATATTCTTCGAATCCCTGTCAGCTTCTAAGAGCTCTGTGTGTTGGTCCACCCGTGTAGATGACGATGTCATCAGGGCTCAAGATTTTCTTAATTAGTTCGTTTATTTCATCTTGTGCTTTTTCCCGCAAGCCAGTTAAAGTATTCCTGGCCCACTGTGATGTGTATTTTAGGGAGGTTTTGGTACTTTAGACTGTTGCATTGGATCCAGTCTGGTTCTGTAGAAATGTGTTGCGGATCATTTATTATTGGTAAGGAATCTTCCTCAGTCACCATCCACGATTTTCGTATCTTTAATCCGGCCTCTTTCCTAATATTTATATATTTATGGAGTGGATGGGCTGTGTTGTTACTAATAATAAGGTATTTCTTAACTTGCACACATTTTTGACGGGTTCTAGAGTCAGTTGGACCCAGGATGTATCTCACGGCAACCTTTAGTTCGCCTTTTTTTCTGGACAAGGTCCAGTTTGACAACTTGTTATTTGATAGAGTCAACAATCCTAGACCATAATCTTTTCTGGATAGCCCATTTGTTCTCATAAAGGTAAACAGTGTTCATTGTGGCAATTTTAAGTATTTGTGGCCTTTATTTCTGAAGATACTTATCTCGCCTTACCTACCATTACTTCAATATATTTTGCTGAAAGTCAGTGTTCTATACAGACGGATACCTAAGTATTTAAAATTTTGGCTTCTCTCAGTGGACACATTTTCAGTTGTTATGTCGAACATTGTGTCATTGATACATCTATTGTTCAGAGAGCACCAGAGAACTTTTGACTTTTTTTTTTTTTAGTTATAACTGGCACTTAATCTTGACAAAACATTTTTGTTTAAATCAAAAACACAGAGAAAGGAAGCGTTGCCAGAAATAGGACAAGAATGGTTCTAAGATGTAACAATGTTGTTAAGAATAGTGCAAACATTTGAAAATTAACTGCGGAAAACTAGTTAAGAGCTGAAAGCGTCCAGTCTAGTACTCTGTAAATAGATATCTGTGTACTGAACAATTTTTCTCATACAGAATATCAGTTTTACAGTAAAGAGACAGAAATAGGAGAATGCATTAAAGCGCTGAGCGAAAACATTTGGATATGTTAAGAGGATAGTCATATCTTGAAAACTATCATCGGGGAAATATTCCGGACAGCAGGTGGTTTGATAAATATCTTGTTCACTTTACGGTGAGTAAAAGCGGATCCAGTACAAGAAAAAAAAAACTTTCATGGAAATATGGGCATTTAGGACATTGCTTGTTCTGATCAAATGATTGGAATAAATAACGTTATGTTTAACACGCTCTTCTGAGGCCGAATTCCTGCCATAATTTTAATGAATTTCTCATTGATTGAAGCTAAAGATGTACTGGTATATACAGTTATGTGTTTTATATCATTTGTCCTCAGAAACTTTTTTTATCATTTGGCCTCACATATGTGTTTATATCATTTGTCCTTAGTTATATATCCTTTAGCTTTAGTTATGTGTTTTATATCATTTGTCCTCAGATATGTTTTGTATCATTTGGTCTGATATACATGTTTATAACGTGTCATCAATTTTATATCCTTTGGCCTGAGTTAAGTTTTTGTATCATTTGTCCTCATATATGTTTTATATCATTTGGTCTCATATATGTGTTTATATCATTTATCCTCACTTATACTTCTACATATTACATACTGTAATTTTTCATTGAACTATGTGATCTATATCGTTTTCAAATTTGTGTTTTCCATCATTTGTCCTCAGCTATGTGTTCTATATCATATATTATTTTTAGGTATGTGTTTTCTACTATTTATCCTCAGGTGTGTGTTCTATATCACATTGTTATCAGATATATGTTTTCTACCATTTATCCTCAGTTGTGTGTTCTATATCACATTGTTATCAAATATGTGTTTTCTACCATTTATCCTCAGTTGTGTGTTCTATATCACATTGTTATCAGATATGTGTTTTCTACCATTTATCCTCAGTTGTGTGTTCTATATCACATTGTTATCAGATATGTGTTTTCTACCATTTATCCTCAGTTGTGTGTTCTATATCACATTGTTATCAGATATGTGTTTTCTACCATTTATCCTCAGTTGTGTGTTCTATATCACATTGTTATCAGATATGTGTTTGCGGTGGAAGAAATGCTGCCGAGAAGCTGCCGAATGCTGCGAGAGACATCTCCTAGGACCTCCCCAAGAAAATGGAACATGTCCTCGCACGTGGGACGGCTACGGCTGTTGGGAGGACACTAGAGCAGGGACTACAGTCTACATCAGTTGCCCAGGCTTCTTGAAGTACTCTATTTCCTCAAGTAAGTTCAACAAATAAACACTGAACCTGTAGCCAATGTGTTTGCAGTTTGTTTCATTAAACGAAATTTTCGCTGTAGGAGTAGCTGGTAAGAGGAATTGTTCCTAAGATCTGTTTGTGCGGTTTTTTGAAAGAGCTTTGTTTTGTTTTATTCCTGGTGAGAATTGAAAAAAAAACCCTCAAACAACCTTACATCTGATCATCATTTCTGATATGCATTTCAAGTGCCTTTTAGTATTTATTGGTCTGTGTTTATTTTAGTCGCATGAAAAAAGAGGAATTTAAACGTAACAGAGGCTATGAAACAATTATTATTTATTACTGTTCGATTTTCTTCTCAGTTTTCTCTTCATACATACAATTACGTGTCTAACTTTCTTGTCTTCGTTAATGTTAATGTTAATATTGATGTTAATGTTGATGTAACCGTCAGCGCAGAATTTCCTCATATCTCTGTCATTTATCTCCGAAAACTGTGTCATTCCTTTCTTTGTTTCTTGCAAAAGTTTACATTTTCAAAGACCCTTAGAAAAATTATTTTAAAAATATTTTCACAATCTTGCACTCTAGTTACACAATTAGCAACAGTTATCCAATAGCAACATTGGTTGCACAGTTAGCAACATTTATCCAATAACAAAATTGTACAGTTAACCACTAACTATATACACGCAGAGTATATTATAGTCAAGAACAATAGTTAAGATGAGACCGACGAGATTGTCATTCGTGGCTGTTGTATGTAAGTGCATGTTTTTTTTTGCAAATTGCGTCATCTTTGTACCATCTTGTGTAAACGACACATGTAATGTGGTTAAAATGTAACTCGACTTGTGGCGGTAAGTCCTATTTAAAAAAAAAAAGGAAACAACAAAGGACATCCAGTTTCAACGTTGGATGCAGGATTTTACTCCTGGTGTACATTTCATGGGAGTTCTCTTATATCTGAGTAGGGAGTCTTTGAGAACCTTGCCAAGTTTTGAATTAGAGTGGAAAATGTAAAATATCTTAGATTTAGCGGATAAATGCAAAATAAATTTTGATATTTTTATGTTTTTAAGCTAAAGGTTAGTTTCTATGCACACAGATGGCGTGGCTTACAACTGAAGAAACAGCGAGCTGTAGAAGCTCTTGCAACTTCCGATATGTTTTGCACGATCTCTAACGCTGTTTGGCTACCATACGTTATGTCTGGCCCAGCAGTAGTCTTCAGTAATGTGATAAGCGAATGGATTTGCACAAACCGTCAAGGGCCAGACGTTTCTAACGGAAGCCAACAACATTATCAAACAGTTGACTCTAAATTTGGCTTTCATGGCCTGCTCTCTTCAAGGCCACAGTAACTGAAATAGTGTAATTTAATTCATTTTTCAAGCGCCGTATAGATCTTTCCATGAACTTTCAACTATTGCCAGTGTCTCAGTCAGTCAATCATTTGCATGTCCCTTGCGGAACTTTGCCTCCCTAACAGCTCTCCTGTAGGCCTCTTGGTTGTGAGCAAGATGACCTGCTGCTGATGCATCCATTTGCATATAATCAACGATGTCTTGCTGCCCTCTTCGCCTTGGTCTTCCTGTCTTTCTTTTTTTCCACTATGTACCCTTCCAAGACGGTCTTCTCTAGATTATCATGAGTTTAATGTGTCCAAAATATTTAAGTTGCCTCTGTTTAATCCTCTTTACTAGCCAGCCTTCTTCAGTATTAAGTTCTTGTAGTATGGATATATTTGAACTTTTTTTGTGTCCATGATATTTGAAGAACTCTTCTGTAGCATTTACATTCAAAGGCATTTATGTGTTTCTCAGCTGTTTTGTTAAGTGTCCAGGTCTCACAGGCATATGTTGCGATGGGAAAGATGCATGCCATTAAAAATCGTATTTTAGTAGTTCTGCCTGTTCCTCTCCACAGCTTCTTTAGTTGTTTTACTTTTGGAAGAGCGATAGATCTCCTCCTTTTAATTTCCCTCATTGTATCTGTATTATTCGTTAGTAGTGATCCAAGATATTCAAAACTGTCCACTTCTTCTAATTTTTCCTCATTGATACATATTTCATCTGCCTTGTTTGTTTTGTCAGTTGTCATCAATTTAGTTTTCTTCACATTAAGATAGAAGTTTTGCTCTTCGCTATTCCTACGGACTGTATTAATTAGTTTTTCCATTCCTTTTTGTGTTGTGAACAGTAATACTGTGTCATCAGCATATATAATCTCTGGTATTTCATAACCTCCAATTGTTATGGCATCGTAATATTCTTTGTCTACATTTTCTCTAACATTCCTCGTTATATTTTCAGTACACAAGTTAAATAAGTAAGGCAACAGTATGCACTCCTTATGTCAAACCAAGCTGTTGTTTCACCATTTATTCTCACTGCTGCCTGTTGCTCTAGATACAGCAGTTATGTTAATTGTATCAAATGTGTTGGAAATGCCAGTGTCTAGTTTTTGAAATTATTGTAGATTTTTTTTATCGTATAATTTGACTTAAAATTAGAACATAAACTGATGAGATATAAGCTGCAAGTTACAAGAAAGTGCAGTAGACAAGAAAATTGTTTTATTTTTCTACATAAATGCACGTAAAAATAAAGATATTAATTTCCACAATATAGTTACATACTTCATATAAGCGTATAACAAAATCTAAGCAGTTACTGGTGTATGGAAAATTTCTGGTTGTCACTCCTTTTGGTCGACAAGCCCAGTTGTCAGGGCGGACTGTCTAGATAATGAATATACTGTTCTTTGTCCTGGGACAATCTTCGTGTGGTTCTGCTATTTTCTACTATAGCAGTGTCGTTTTAGGCTGCTCGTTTGTCGTAGCTTAATCAAATTTCTATCAACACAAGTTTAGCAGAGGGTGGGGGTCATCGTGTGGCCATGTAGGCATGTAGTCATGTGGCCAAAATCTGAGCTGGAGTTAGGTTTTGGCGGGAGTTTTGATAGGAAAGAAGACAGACGACCGAGCTAGAGATGGAATTAAACATGGATCTTCCTACACTGGTCGTCCCAGATTCTGTCATACATGTCTGTGCAGGCTGTTCCTGACGTGGCAGGGTCAACAATGTGGAGTTACCTGTCTAATGTGCTGTGTCGTTGTAACTGTGCCACCACGCCTGCTGATATAGTCATCACCGAGGTCAGATACATGTAACAGAGACAAACAGAAGAAGGACAAAGTGAACATGTATACTGCGTCGTTCCTGCAAGATATTGTGGCAGAGCTTGAGAAAGGCTTTGATTCATGTGAAGCCCGTGGGGCTACGCTCTCATTCAGAGTCGGTAGCGCAGAACTTACCTAAAGCGTGGCATAATCACGTTATTTTAAACTTTCTAGCTGCGACAAGTTTCTCGCATTCCAAACCGAGGCCAATGTTACCTGTACAACTCACATCATGGGACAACTAACTGAGCAGCTGGCTGTTCTGTTTCTGCGATGGTATTTGTATTAGAGAGTTTATTCCATTTCAAGCAATTAAGCAATTCAGAAACACATATGGCGCTGTTATCAGGGTCAGCGGAGAAAATTAGTCAAGAGCTCATCCTACAATTTGGCTGTGATTCTGTCAAGAAGCTTTGCGATAACGCAACCTGGAAAACGGACGACATTGACAGTAAAGTACGAATGTTGAAAATCTGCTTCTGGAGTTCACAAGTAAGATACTACATGTATTCCGCTCCTCATCCTATATCATGGTTTTTTATTACAAGTTCTCCACCATATCAACTGTATTCAAGAACTCCCAGTTATAAGTCTGTAGAATATTTCAGTTGTTAGACGTTGTATTCTTGTGTTGTGTAATGTCAGAGTTCTTGCTCTATCGTCATTTAAATAGTATGTAACTTCTTGCACCTTTGTCATTTTTATCTGGACACTGGCAGAATTAGCGTGATCCAAATCATAGATTTCAAACCCGTGGATATTTGCTTTGCTTTTCCAACTGAAGTCTTATTTCATTGAGATCTAAAGTAGTTTAAAGACACAACTAATTAATATTAATTTACATAAATTACTAATTAATATTAATTTACTTAAATTACAACGACTTCTAAATCTGACTTTAATTATATATATATATATATATATTTATATATATATAGATATATATATATATATGATGGTGTGTATGTATGTTAGAGGATCACGCTGGAACGCCTGGAGCAACTTCAACCAAAATTGTCACACATATGACTTACAGTCTGGACAGTGCACCGGGAGGGGTTAGATCATCCCTAGGATACACCTATGACCCCTAGGGGTCGGGGTGACATGTAAAAATAATCGATAATGGACGATGTTAATGTCGAATCCATACTTTTCGGGTCGCTGAAATGAATAGTGACACTCTCGAAACCGTTTAAGTCCAAGTTCAGTCACCAACGACATGGGGGGCCCTAGGGGTGGGGGTGGTATGTGGTGACATGTAGAAGTAATCGACACCGACCGATATTGGTGTCGAATCCATAGTTTGCTGGGTCGCAGAGATGAATAGTGGCACTCGCAAGCTAGCCCCCGTCGGCATTGGGGTTGGGGGAGGAGGGGGAGAGATGGTGAGAAGTGGTGGAAAATAAAATATCCAAATTGACAGAGATTAGTGTCGAATCCATAGTGTTCGGGGTCGCTAAGCTGATTGGTGACAGTCATGATGACAGTTAAGCTGATTGGTGACAGTACTGATGACAGTTAAGCTGATTGGTGACAGTCCTGATGACAGTTAAGCCCATGTTTAGTTGAACAGAACGAATAGAATTCTGTAGAGCAGTCTAGACTCCGTAGAACCTTCTAGAAGGTTGTGGAAATGAATAAAACGTTGTAGAACCGTCTAGAAGGTTGTGGAAATGAATAGAACTTTGTTGATTTGGATACATAAATACACTGCAACGCCGGGTAATCAACTAGTTAGTGGTAAATATAAGTTTATAAACTTGGAAACAGTCTAAAAATGTTCACTATTTGCATACCTCTCAAAAACGTAAAGAAACATTCGCAGTGTCTTGCTTGATATGACTGGCTGAGATTATTTATAAAAATTCGTGTAACTTTACACAAAATAAACACCTGCTGTTTGAAGATCTGGCAACCTTACACAAAAACAACACTCATTGTTTAAAACACAGTTACTTGCGTATATACCTGAATCTGTTGAACATGTTACTTTGCTTTCCGAATGTACAGAACTATCTTGAACAGGTTTAGTTTACTCACTTCAGTGCTTAACTCTCTGGCAGAGCACGCTAGCGTTTGATAGCGTCTCACTCGACTATCACATTCTTGTGTTTTGATTATCACATCGTAGTGTTTTGATTATCAGATTAGGGTGTTTTGAATTTCTCAGCAAATAATAATAATAATAATACTCATTGTTATTTCCGTCTTCGGAATCGATTCTGAGGCAGGAAAATGTTATTGTTTGTGAAAGTTATCAGATATTTGGTGTTTGTAAAAGTTATCGAATCTTAGCTGTTTGTGAAAATTATCAAATATTGTTTGGTGAACAGTTTCTCTGATAGGTGATTCTATAGATTTATGAGTGGTGTAATTGGCTCTATAGCTCACATTATGTTTGTATCACATGGTCCATTATGTTTGTATCACATGGTCCAGGTTTTTTTCCCTCAGATATATTTTAAAAAAATAATCTTCGAAATAATTTGGCAAGAAGAAAAGGTACTTTCTAAATGGATAAAAAGGAATCATTGTTAAATTACCACAAAAAGGCAACCTTAGCGACTACAGTAACCTTACTATCAGTTGTATCAATAGTATTTTGCAAAGTTATTCTGAATAGAATTAAAGATATAGTGGACACTGCAATCAGAGAATAACAAGCAGGATTTCGAAAAGGGAGGAGCTGTCTCGACCAGGGCTTTACTCTAAGAATAATACTTGAAGAACATATTAAAAAGCAAAAACCATTAATCTTGAACTTCATAGATTTTTAAAAAACATTTGATAGCATACACAGAGAATCACTGTGGATGATTTTAAGAATATGTGGAATACCATCTAAGATTGTCAGCATCATTAAGGACTTCTACAGTGGATATGTTTGTGCAGAAGAAGGAATAAGCGAATAGTTCCAGACTGAAAAAGGCGTGAAACAAGGATGTATACTATTTCCCTTGTCATAGACTTCATAATGAAAAAAAAATGCCGCATAGGTAAAACTGGCATTGATTTGGTACATGGGACCCAGCTAGAAAATCTTGATTTTGCACATGGCATAACTCTTATCAGTGACAAGGTGAAATTGATGCAGGAATAAACAGATATCCTGTCTTCACTGGCTAGTAAAATAGGACATGAAATTAACAAGGAAAAAAAATAATGAAACTTCTCATTAATCACGAAGGAAAAAAATATATAGAAGGAACAGCTGTTGAAGAATTAAACCAATTTGGATACCTCTGCAGATACATAGACCAAGACGGTGACATCAGAAAGGAAGTTCGAATTGCAAAAGCAATAAAAATGCGACCTTCAAGAATCTTGAGAACAGATGACATTCAAAAGTTATAAGCATAAAAACCAAGTTAAGATTATTCAATTCAAATGTGATATCAACACACTATTTTATGCATGCGAAAGCTGAAAAACAACTAAAGAAATAGAAATTATACTCTTCTGAAAACAAATGCCTAAGGAGAATACTTGGTATAAAGTGAAACGAATTCAAGAACGATGCAGAGATAAGACAGATTAGCAAACAACAACTTGTCTCGTGGGTGATCAGAAAAAGAAGATGGACATACGTCGATCATGTGATGAGAAGAAACAGTCAGAGAACCCAAAAACAAGCTATCAATTGGAACACAGCAGGCCGAAGAAAAAATGTCGACCACTTGAAACTTACGAGGCCATTTTAGTGGGCATAACATCCCTTAACGAGGTTGGAAAGCTCACCGAAAAAAAGGAAAACTTAGCAAACTACCATGCGAATCCTGTGTGACCTTTAACGGTACGACAAAACGAGGTAAGAAAGAATCTTCAAAATACACCGCTCGTAAATATGTCTGTAGCTGACAACGCTCCTAAATACGTCTGCAGCTGACAACGCTCCTAAATACGTCTGCAGCTGACAACGCTCCTAAATACGTCTGCAGCCGACAACGCTTATACCGCTGGAGAAAATTACGCCCGTTGTATGACTGAGATCGCCACTGCCACATCGCTCGCGTTACGTCACTTCCCGTTTCAAAAGTATAATAGAGGCAATTGGAATATCAAAGAAGGAGAACTGGAAATTGTGCCACATTTCGAATACCATCACCAACATTGTGTTTTCCAGAGATGAAATGGATCAGTCGTGTATGAAGGGTATTTGGTGAAATCTGTGGCAGGATGCTGTTTAGGACTTTCATGACATAGAACCGGCATCAAAAGTAGTAGAGGAAATTACAAACACAGCACACTACTTGAATATTGACAGCGTTAATGCAGGGGGCGGCTGTGAGTTACTTGATAACCAGGCTGTATCACTTTCATTGGATGTCCTTGAAAACATTTTTTTTGCATCTGGAAAGTATGCCAGAAGAATAAGATGTGCAAAAATTATAGCCAGTAGAATAAGTAGTGCAAGAATTATAGCCAGTAGAATAAGAAGTGCAAGAATTATAGTCAGTAGAATATGAAATGTAAGAATTATGGCCAGAAGAATAAGAAGTGCAAGAATTATAGTCAGTAGAATAAGAAATGTAAGAATTATGGCCAGAAGAATAAGAAGTGCAAGAATTATAGTCAGTAGAATAAGAAGTGCAAGAATTATAGCCAGAAGAATAAGAAGTGCAAGAATTATAGTCAGTAGAATAAAAAGTGCAAGAATTATAGTCAGTAGAATAAGAAGTGCAAGATTATAACCAAAAGAATAAGAAGTGCAATAAATAATTAAAGCCAGAAGAATAAAAAGTACAAGAATTATAACCAGAAGAATACGAACAGCAAGAATTATAACCAGAAGAATAAAAAGTGCAAGAATTAAAGCCAGAAAATAAGAAGTGCAAAAATTATAGCCAGAAGAATAAGAAGTATAAGAATTATAGCTAGAAGAATAAGAAGTACAATAATTATAACCACAAGAATAAGAAGTGCAAGAATTAAAGCCAGAAGAATAAGAAGTGTAAGAATTATAACTAAGCAAGTATCTGCAAGAAGAACAGGCCAGAAACCAGTGGAAGACGACATCCTACGAAGAAGATGGGAATGGATCGGACACACCCTACGGAAATCCACATCCAGCACTACAAGGCAAGCCCTAACATGGAACCCACAGGGTAAAAGGAGGAGAGGGAGACCAAGGAACTCCTGGCGCCGAAGTCTGGACACGGACATCAAAATAATGAACCAGACATGGAGACAGTTGGAAAGAGTGGCCCAGGACCGAACTGCCTGGCGAGCTCTTGTTGGCGGCCTATGCTCCACGAGGGGTCAGAGGCATAGATAGATAGATAGATAGATAGATAGATAGATAGATAGATAGATAGATAGATAGATAGATAGATAGATAGATAGATAGATAGATAGATAGATAGATAGATAGATAGATAGATAGATAGATAGATAGATAGATAGATAGATAGATAGATAGATAGATAGATAGATAGATAGATAGATAGATAGATAGATAGATAGATAGATAGATAGATAGATAGATAGATAGATAGATAGATAGATAGATAGATAGATAGATAGATAGATAGATAGATAGATAGATAGATAGATAGATAGATAGATAGATAGATAGATAGATAGATAGATAGATAGATAGAAGTATCTGCAAGGCTGCATCAAGATAATTTTGCCAAAATTTCTGAGATTTCAGATACTTTCTATGCTAACGGCCCTAACCGAGATCTTAGCTCCGGGGTCTTCACATGAGACAAGACCCTTCTCAAGCCCTGCTACATCTTGCAGAACCTCGTCGTGAGGGCGTATACTTTGTTCTTCTTGCATTTGTCTTTGCTACATATCTGACCACGCTTGTGACCATGCGGACGAGATTGGTGACACAGCGACCACAGCACAGTGTTACCTCCACATAGACAGGTACTTTACATTGCTCGACATAGACAGGTATTTTACGTTTCTCTGCATAGACAGGTACTTTACGTTTCTCCATATAGACAGGTACTTTACGTTTCTTCATATAGACAGGTACTTTACGTTTCTTTATATAGACAGGTACTTTACGTTTCTCCATACAGACAGGTACTTTATATTGCTCGACATAGACAGGTATTTTACGTTTCTCCACATAGACAGGTACTTTACGTTTCTCCACATAAACAGGTACTTTACGTTTCTCCATATAGACAGGTAATTTACGTTTTTCCACATAGACAGGTACTTTACGTTATTGAGTTTGCCACAATAGGAACGACTTCTAGGAACTGACCAGTGTAAGAAGATTCATGTTTAATTTAATCTCTCAGTACATTCTAACAACGAACACGACCTCTCACTTATAAACCGTCGTCCACACTCAACTCGGTCGTCTGTCTTCTGTCCTGCCAAAACATCGGGCGAAGGCTCCACCTCACCTCTCGGTCACGTGACATTAATCCCCGCCCTCTGCTAAACTTGCACTGATACAAGTTTGATTAAGCTGTGACAAACGAGCAGCCTAAAACAGCAATGTTATAGTATAACCATCCAAAGATAGTCATAGAACAAAGAACAGAACATGTAAATTCATTATCTAGACAGCCCGTACTGTGACAGACGGGCTTGTCGCTCCGAAGAAGTGTCAGCCAGGAATTTTCCATTCTCCCTTAACTGCTTATATATCTTGTTCTATGTATGCTTATATGAAGTATGTAACTATATATTGTGGCAGTTAATATCTCTATTTTTGCGCCCATTTATGCAGAAAAATAATACAATTTTTTTTTCTGTCTACGATGCTTTTTTAAAATAACTTAGACTGTATCTCGTCAGCTTTTATTGTAATTTTATCTCAAATTACGGCATTTTGGATTACGACCTGAAGTCAATGAACTGTTCCCCAGCTTAAAAAGAAGCCTATGTGTACTTTAGGATTCATTTGTAACAGAGGGTAGATTATATCCGCAGGTGGTTTTAAACGTACCAATTCACAGCCTTATTTAGAGATTTCCGTGTAATTATGTACCGGCTTGGTTGCAGAGTCTGCCCGTATCTCGCTTGGTTACAAAGCCTGCCAGTATCTCGCTTGGTTACAAAGTCTGCCCGTATCTCGCTTGGTTACAAAGTCTGCCCGTATTTCATTCAGAAAGGCAGAAAAATGTCATGGGGCTAAATCTGTATGAGTTAGATAGTAAGAAGAATCAGCCAATGAGGTTACAGTGTATTTAACCTCTAAACTTCTTACATTTTAAACCTTCTCAGTTCAGAGACCAAGTTGACTAAACTTTCTTGCATTTTGTTGCTTTTTTCCCATTCTGAAAATATTATTTTTAGATGCTCACTTCGCTTCATCCATTAGATTTTCTCAGATATGTATTAATAAAATATTTTTCATTTTGTTTAAACCTCAAACCACGCACTGCATAAAATATCAAACAATAAAATAATGTGCAACACATAAGAAAACAAGAAAACAATTTGCAACACACGAGAAAACAATAAAACAATTTGCAACACATAAAAAACAAGAAAACAATGTGCAACACATAAGAAAACAAGAAAACAATGTGTTACACATAAGAAAACAATAAAACAATTTGCAACACATAAAAAACAATAAAACAATCTGCAACACACGAGAAAACAATAAAACAATTTGCAACACATAAGAAAACCCTTAAACAATGTGCAGCACATATGAAAACAATAAAACAATGTGTGATACATAAGAAAACAATACAACATTGTGCAACACATAAGAAAACAATAAAACAATGTGCACCGCATAAAAAAACAATAACGCAGTATAAGACAATTCTATTAATGAGGACTCCCAATACACGGACAATATACACCAGGCTCTGCTATTTGTCCATAAACTCTTCTATTTCATGAAAATGTACGAGCACTGAATGAACAGAATCTGGACCATCGTTTGAGCTCTCGCTATCCAACGACACATTTAGAAGACAAAGAAAAAAAAAAAAGGTCTAGAAATCACAAGAAAAATCAGAACGCTGGGCGTTATGAAACGACAGCGAACGTTTCTAACAAAATCTTTCTGCTTGAAAAATCTTCTCTTCGAAGCTGATTACGGGAGAATGTTTCCGCAATGCGCGGTAAAGAGCGAAACAAAAGAGAACATATTTTTTGTCTTAGTTCATTTACAGCTATATGTTCTAGTTCATTTACAGCTATATGTTCTAGTTCATATACAGCTATATGTTCTGGAAAATAGGAAATACATGTCAAGAAAGTTATTTCAAACTATGAATAGACGATCTGTTCACGTTGTCGTGCAGTTTTTGTCAAAGCTGAATCCAAGACTATAAAGCGTAACCTTTCTTTCAGTCTTCCACTGCCGTAAACACTTTTCCAGTTTCCATATTTGCTTTGCTCTTGTACATTAGAAAGTGCAGTAACATGTATGATAATATAATAAGTTGGAAATTAGAAAGTACATTAAGATGTATGATGATATAATAAGTTAGAAATTAGAAAGTGTAGTAAGATGTATGATGATATAATAAGTTGAAAATTAGAAAGTGCAGTAAGATGTATGATGATATAATACGTTAGAAATTAGAAAGTGCAGTAAGATGTATGATGATATAATACGTTAGAAATTAGAAAGTGCAGTAATATGGATAACGATTAGTAAAATGTGTAGTATGTGGTATAATAGCGTATATATGAGTGTGTGCGCGAGCGAAAGAGAATGAGAGAAAGAGGGAGAGACAGACAGCGTGTGACATATGGAACATGTATCCCAACAAGGAAAGGAACCATATGTTTCTTTAAAATATTCCATCCCGGTATAACAGGCGTAAATGCTCCTTAAAGGCTACCAGAAAATAGCTGTTTATGCACGAAAGAATATCACAATTATCTATATCACTATGTTCGGCTGTGTGTAAAATCTTCTACTGCCCAGTGGACATTTTGTCGTGCGAAGAGTCCACATGCTGATCAATAGCACGGAAGAAAGTAATTCTTTGGCCATTGGAACTTACTATGAGGCAATTTACGCAAACCTTCTTAAAGTGGCCAGTTTTAGGCCTTAATGGAACTTCCTTCAAAGGCCCGCATTTGCCGACAGCTCCACAATGAAGATTGCCATCGATAATGTGACACATCGACAGAGTAGAAAAACTGCACAAGCGGGCGCGAAGAGTTCTTTATTAAACGGAAAACTTGATGATAGCAAGGGGGGGGGGGGGGAAGTGAAGACACTCTAGGATGGGACTTTGATGCCACGTGATTAAGTGAAACAGTTTTGCTGACTTCTGCAGACCAGGTGTGTGGTCATCAGACAAGGCAGGAAAGAGTTTGGAGGGAAAAGTGTAGGAAGTTTATGAATCTGACAAAATGACAGAAGAAAATAGGTATGATTAACATCTTGATAAAGTAAAGTGACATGGCAAAATATGTATGATTAACATACGAAAAGATAAAATGACAGAAAAAAGTATATATATGATTAACATCGTGATAGGATAAAGTGACAGAAAAAAGTATATATTTTAAACATCTTGATTGGATAAAATGATAGGAAAAAAAAGTATATACATTTAACATCGTTATAAAGTAAAAGGACAGAAACGAGTATATATGATTAACATTGTGATAGGATAAAATGACCGAAAAAAGTATATATGTTTAACATCGTGAAAGGATAAAATGACAGAAAAAAAGCGTATGATTAAAATGGTGATAAGACAAGAAGTGAGAGAGAGAGAGAGAGAGAGAGAGAGAGAGAGAGAGAGAGAGAGAGAGAGAGAAAAGCAGTTTATCTTATTTACCAAGTTATAAAAACTTGTAATGTTTTCTATGGTCCCCCGTAGCAGGGACTCCCAAAATGTGAGGCGTGGAAGGGTCTTGAGGACATCTGCAGCCAGAATTTGAAGCCTTGTGCACCAAACTAAAAGCATGTGCGGGTTTTTATTTTGACACCATGTTAGGAGGGGTGGTGGAGCTGCGCTGCAGCCAGCTATGATTAACTGCAGGATCCTGGCGCTTGAAAAAGTTTGGGAGCAATTTTTGTATTGTGTCTAGTCCATTGTTCACTTTTGTGATGCATCAAGGCAACAAGTGAGATTTCTTTTAGAGTCTTCCTCAGAATATCTCTTGAAATAATCAAATTTTCTAAATTGTTCCCGACATGCTAGTGATCAAACTAATATCTCAAAGGAAGTAACAAAAACATTTCGTATATATAAATTCTCCTAACAAACATAACATGTGAAATGACAAAGTGTATACTCATTCATTTATTTCACTGCATGACCATTGCGGAACTTTGCCTCCCAAACAGCACTCCTGTAGGCCTCTCGGTTGTGAGCAAGATGGCCTACTGCTGCTGCATCCATTTGCAGATCGTCAACGATGTCTTGCATCCATCTTCGTTTTGGTCTTCCTCTTTTTCTTTTTCCCATTATATATCCTTCCAATACGGTCTTCTCTAAATTATCATGTGTCCAAAATATTACACGCTATCAGTTGTATTAAAGGTATTTTGTAAAGTCGTTCTGAATAGAATTAAAGATATAGTGGATTCTGCAATTAGAGAAGAACGGGCAGGATTTCGGAAAGGGAGAAGCTGTCTCGACCAGATCTTTAAGAATAATACTGTAAGAACGTATTGAAAAGCAAAAACCATTAATCCTGAACTTCATAGACTTTAAAAAGGCATTTGATAGCATACACAAAGATTCATTGTGGAGAATTTAAGACTGTATGGAATTTCATCAAAAATTGTCAACATCATTAAGGATCTCTACAACGGATATGTTTGTGTAGTCAGCATAGGAGAAGAAATTAGCGAATGGTTCCAGATTGAAACAGACATGAAACAAAGATGTATATACTATCTCCCTTGGTTTTTGAAATTGCCATAGACTTCATAATGAAAATATGTTGCACTGGTACAGCGGGGATTGACTGGCTACATGGGACCCAACTAGAAGATCTTAATTTTGCAGATGTCTTAACTCCTAACAGTAACAATGTGAATTCAATGCAAGAAAAAACACAAATACCCCATTTTCACCGGCTAGTAAAATAGGACATGAAATTACCGAGGAAAAAAATAATGAAACTTACCTTTAATCATAAGGAAAAATATATGTAAAAGGAACAACTGTTGAAGGAGTACACCAGTTTGCATACCTCGGCAGCTACATAGACCTGGATTGTGACACCAGAAAGGAAGTTCGAATTAGAATTGCAAAAGCAGCATTGACCTTTAAGAATCTTGAGAACATGTAGCACTCAAAAGTTATAAGCACAAAAACCAAGTTAAGATTATTCAGTTCAAATGTAATATCCACCTTCATTTATGGATGCGAAACCTGGAAAACAACTAAAGAAATAAACAACAAATTAGACTCTTTTGAAAACAAATGCCTAAGGAAAATACTCTGTACAAAGTGGAACGAATTCAAAAACAACGCAGAGAAAAGGCAGATGAGTGAACAACAACCTGTCTCATGGGTGATCAGAAAAAGGAGAAGGATATATATCGGTCACGTGATGAGGAGAAGCGATCAAAGAATCCTAAAACAAACTATCAAATGAAGCACAACAGACTGAAGAAAAAGAAGTCGAACACGTGAAACTCTAAAGAGGTCAACTTAGTAAGCATAAAATCCCTTGATGAAGTTGAAAAGCTCACCGAAAACAGGAAAGCTTGGCGAACTACCATGCGAGCCCTATGTGACGTTTAATGGGACGGGAATGATGTCAGATATATATACATATAAGAGAGCAATTTCTCCAAACTTCTACGAATTACAGAAAAAAAACCATTTGAAATTATTAACATCAATAATCTCTGACAAAACTTCACACTCATTTCATTCTGTATATGATTCCTGTCAGATTTTTGTCTTATTAGGATTAGCTACTGTTTCAAAGAAGGATTCATCTGAGCTCAGAATAAGGATAAAAGGCTGTATGTTGAATCATTTCATCCTCAGGACGTCTTCTCATTTGCAGTTTTCTACATTATCTGATGAGCTGATTGAAAAGGAGTGGGCCAGGCACCGCGGGAAATGACAAAGTAACAAAAATGACGGGAAGATCATCGAAAAACGCACAAAAAAGGAAGGGAAAAGCAACAGAAGAATAAATTATGAGGCAATGGAAGAAGAAATCTTGAAGTGGGAGTAATTAAAAATTACTTTTTGCAGTCGGGGGGAAAAGTATGAAAGGAAGAGAAACCAACAGCGCCAAGGAACATTAATTAGCCCCGGATCCTCTCACAAGGAGCATCAGCTTCTTTTGTGGGAGATCAGAGTCCCTTTAGATTGTAATCTACGACAGAAGAGTTTTTTTTAAAATTGAGTTTAGGAGACGAGATTCAAACGACGAAAATAAGTTCATGAACTAACTATAAATGTGAGACGACGAAAATAAGTTCATAAACTAACTATAAATGTAAGACGACGAAAATAAGTTCATAAACTAACTATAAATGTAAGACGATGAAAATAAGTTCATGAATTAACTATAAATGTAAGACAACGAAAATAAGTTCATAAACTAACTATAAATGTAAGACGATGAAAATAAGTTCATGAATTAACTATAAATGTAAGACAACGAAAATAAGTTCATAAACTAACTATAAATGTAAGACAACGAAAATAAGTTCATAAACTAACTATAAATGTAAGACGATGAAAATAAGTTCATGAATTAACTATAAATGTAAGACAACGAAAATAAGTTCATAAACTAACTATAAATGTCCATTATAAAATAAGTTAATAAAAGCAATAATATGTAACAGGCAGATGAGGCGTATAATGAATCGTGTATTTGCGGCTATATTTTCCTTGACACGTTGGAGATAATCAAGGCAATGTGGTCAGTGTCACGCATGGCTGCCTTGTCGTCCCCAGCTCTAAGAATCAAGACAATGTTTCCGCAAGAAAAGTGGCCGCACGCAGCTCTTATATTTCACGCATAGCGTCCCACAGCAAAGCGTTTCTCAAACTGGGTCCACCTGAGGTCGTTGTTTAAAAAAAAACATATAAAGACAGATTCACAGATAAATACAGCTTTTTTTTCACTGGACGGAGCACTGATAATTGTTATTTTATTATGACATCTACAATTCAGTGATCACACTGAAATCCTGTGAGCTGTAGACATGAGCATTTTTATAACAAGGTTTCTATGAGACCTGAAAACTTCGTCCGAGGACTCTGCTATGGTAAAAGGGTTGAGAAACACTGCACTGCATTTCTACACAGGAAGTGTTGATGTTACATTAGACAAATTAAAAGATGTGAAGTCCTAAATGTTGTGCTTTCATCAGTCAAGGCCCACGTAACCGCTGTTCTGGTGCTGCAGCCACAGGCAAAGTTTCCAGTCATTTTTATCTTTGGCCATGTTCTCCAAGTCTCTCCATGTGAGCCTGTATACTTGTAGAACCTTGTTTACCTTCTCCGTGTATTCCTGGGTCTTCCCTGCTTTCGTGTCTCCTGAGGGAAAACCTAATGTCATACCTTAAGTATACCTTAGGTATTAAGTAACTGAGGGAAAACATAATTTCGTACCTTTAGTATACCTTAAGTATTAAGTTCATTCATTCATTCATTCATTTGCATGTCCCTTGCAGAACTTTGCCTCCCAAACAGCACTCCTGTAGGCCTCTCGGTTGTGAGCAAGATGGCCTGCTGCTAGTATTAAGTAACTGAAGGAAAACCTAATGTCATACCTTAAGATCTTCATTCGATCTTGAGTCTGTTTGTGGATGCAGGAAAGGTTATTATGAATTTATCTGCATACGAAGTCAGTGATTAAAGTCACTTAAAACACCGAAATTGAAGCTATAAATAATGACAAAAAAGTAGCTCTGACAACTGCGACATTCTGGACAAACTAAAAACAGTAACAACACAATGGAACAATATTTAGCGGAAGAATCCACGGTAAAAAAAAAACAAAACACTGGAGATAAAACGGACATGATGGACAACATCTAGAGACGAACAAGAAACACTTTCCCGGGTGTCACCACGAGCGAGCTTGGAGATTGATGACAGCCAGTCTTCACTGTGGAGACGCATGATGATTACAGGGCCAACGAACAGGGAGGGAGGGGGGGGGGAAGAAGAGATAAACTTTATTTTCAAAAACGAAAATTTGGGCACGCAAAGCATGCCTGTCTGATGTTCTGCTCATTTCTCAGAATTTCACTCCGCCCAACATACTCAGCGCTAGCTGAGTACATATATTCCAATTTTACGCAAGATCATGAGTAAAACTGATAATGGCATGCGATTACCTTCATCCTCTTATCCACACACTCTATAATATTAAGTTATTAAATGTTGGGATATTGTTATTTTCACATTCCCCTCATTACTTACTGTTAGACTAATAATTATAAAAGACATTCATTTTTGCTTTCCGGACATATCCATTACAAACTGAAACATTGATAGAACTATTATAGGAGAGAGAGAGAGAGAAAGAGAGAGAGAGGACAAGCGAATGAACTATGTTTATGAAGTGATGGAGATAGAGAGAACAAATGAATTAAGTTTGTAAAGGATGAAGGAGAGAGAGAGAATGAGGGAGAGAGAGAGAGAGAATGAGGGAGAGAGAGATTATAGATGCATACAACTCTCATGACTATAGATCTAAATCAGTTTTAACAATTTTGTGAGCCTAAACGCGTTTGCAAAACTAAAAAAGTAGAAAGCTGGTGTACATTTTTTGCTTGATTCAGTGTTTGTTTGGTTGACAGTTTTGGTCTAATTTGAAATGAGGAAGCATAATTCGACGATAACCAGTGTTGGTTCATGATAACAGAAAACCCAGAGCCAAGATTAATATGAGCCGAACATCCTGAACGCGGAACAGGTCGATTGGTCTTTCTAAAGGCCTGGATGGTTATTAAATAACAAACGGTTTAGGAAGAGAGTATGTAACTTAAATATTTTGGACACATTTAACGTCATGATAATTTAGAGAAGACCGTATTGGAAGGATACATAATGGGAAAAAGAAAAAGAGGAAGACCAAAACGGAGATGGCTGCAAGACATCGTTGACGATCTGCAAATGGACTCAGCAGCAGCAGGCCATCTTGTTCACAACCGAGAGGCCTACAGGAGTGCTGTTTGGGAGGCAACGTTCCGCAAGGGACATGCAAATGAATGAATGAATGAATGTAACTATCTACAAATGTGTGTGTGTGTGTGTGTGTGTGAGAGAGAGAGAGAGAGAGAGAGAGAGAGAGAGAGAGAGAAACCCTGTTGTTGTGGTAAAAAAGTTATGACCACAACTCACCTGTTTATGCGAGCACGGAAAGAGCTATCTCCGTGTTCCGATTGTCACGGAATCTCGGATGACCGGACGAATGAATGAGTTCAGTTCTGTTCGAGATGTGGTAGAGAAAGGAGTTCTGTTGGAAATGTAGAGAGAGGTTGTGTGTGAGTTTTCCTCTGGAAGGATGTTTGTTGGGACTTGGTTCGTCATGTTAGTTTTGTAGGTGATTGTCCTTGTTAGGACAGATGTGTGCTTAAGTCAGATTGTAGTTTTGCTAACTGGATTTGTCTTTCTTATGAAAAAATTTGTCACGAGTCATTGTGTAGAGAGTTGTTTGCTGCCTTGTCATTTTTAGGAAAAAAGGGTTGTAGATTTAGTATATAGTGTTGCAAGTTTGACTGTCCTTTTTAGGACAAAGTGTGATTCTTGGTTGGAAGGTTGTGTTTGGAGTTTTTCAGTATATATGAAGTTAGTATGTTTTTTATGTTGTATGTTCGTGTGAGGGTCCTATGGCGATTTTAATCTCCCGGAACGTTTTTCTATTCTCATTTTGTTTCGATCAGTCTCCATACGACACAATTTGCAACACGCATTTAACAAATGAGAATTCATCAAACTTTTGTTCATTTTTTGTAACTGTTGAATCCTGTGATAATTAGACTCATGTTGAGTGTCAGCTGTGGTGTTGAGTGAGTTGATTACATGCAACTGGTCATGTTCGTGTACGGATTTGTAGTGGTGGTTGTCCTGGGTGTTATTGTTACACGGTATATAACAGTGTAACGTCTGTTGTGTCACTGGTGTAGCAGGCCACTGAAAATATGCACTGGAATTAGTGACGTATGTGACATAGTGAATAAAGAATATTCAATTCCGTACTTCAGGTCAGTTAGCTACACACACACACACACATACACACACACTAGCACAGTACAGTACAGTGTGTGGGAAAAACACGTGTTTGGTAGTAGTACACGAAAAACGGTTTCAAGTAGATTCCATCTTTGATAGCTAAAGAATATCTCAATTTTTATAAAGCCATCAGGTGCGGTACACTCCCCCACGGTAAAGTAGCAGAACACAGTGTTTGGTTAGACCTGAACAAAATCCGGGATAGACACGGGACTTTTTTTTTAGACGTGAGAGAAAGAAAAATGACCAGGGAATTACCTGGGACTTGAACCATGGGACTCCAGGTAGGACGATGAGTCGTCTAGTCACGAGAGAACATTGTATTAATCAACCTCGCTATCTCGCACCCACCGCCACCCCCACCCCCACCCCCCCCCCCAAAAAAAAATCCTTGATATCGAAGCCATCAGTGTCTGTCTGATCGAATCGTGACACGCGGAAAAAGGAATGAAGTCTTGACAGAAATTCCGTGGCTTAGATTCAGTTTCCTGCAGGTACCAAATTCTGGAGGCACAAATATACACACACGGTCTCCTGCAAAAACCTAGTGCATACTGAACAACAGTAACAACGAATAAGCAGATTTTTTTTTCCTAGTTTTTTTTTTTTTTTGGGGGGGGGGACCGAGAGAGAGAGATAGAGGGGGAGGGGGGGGGGGGGATGCGAGATAGCGAAGTTGATTAATGCGCTGTTTTCTTGTGGCGACACGGTTGCTCGCCCTAACAGAGTCCGCGGCTCAAGTCCCAGGTAATTTTTTTAAAAATTTTCTTTCTCTTACGTCCAAAAAATGCGCTTTGTCCATGATTTTTTGTTCGAAGTCTAACCATACAGTACAGTGTTCTGTTACCGTGCATGAGTCTAGTTGTTTCCTGTATGTAGAAATGTATGTTTCCCGAACGCCATGTCCTGCGTATGTTTCGGTCTGTTAAATTCCAAACGCTTGACTGCTGTCATGCCTTCACAATAGTTGTGTGAATAAATGATTCTGGCAGCCATATTTCATGTTGAGTGTGAAACGTTACGTCATGTATGGCATTGATTCCTTAAAGTTCTTTCAGACAAGACTTACTAACACAAAGTTCCAATAATTTACCAGTTTTGCATCGAATGAACATTCAGTTCAGAGATATCATTTGTAAACTTCTTTCGAAAATGTGAATTGAACTTTTTCAGTCAGTTTCATCAGTATGTCCCAGACATTCGTGGAAAATACTTCGTCACATGGGGCCTCATTTCATTTCCTTCTTGTCGTGCGTCTAATATGTTCATGTGATAAGTGATGGGACAGAAAGGACACTGATTTCATTCCCAGACAAGGCAGATGTATTACGTGTGACTGCCTGTTAGTTCTAGCGTTGTCCTGTTACTTTTCTCCTTTGTCGCTTTCCGGACACTTCCTGAAGTCAACGTCAAGGGGAGAAAACCATCAGTGAATTTTGTTAACAGTAATTTTTTTCCACTTTTGCGCAAGACTTTCGGCGTGCTTACTTTGGAAAATGTAAGTGAATGTACATATAATATTTCTTGCATGGATCTGTTGCTAAATGTGTGCATAATTTTCCGGGTGCAAGCAAGTACACAATGCTGAACAATGTCTTGTGTTTCAAAACTTCTTGGCGATAACTGGACTACAACCATGTCAGAAGTCGGAAACTATATCAGAAGCTAGAATGGTTTTAGCCAGAGGTCATTGTATCTGTGAAATCAATATTCTTAAAAAATTCTAATGATTTAATCTCTCGATTTCTACTTGGGCTCTTGAAGTAGGAAGATGATCATATTCATTGCTGGTCTTCCACGTGGATCTGCGTTGTGTTTTTTTTTTGGACACAAATGTTTTATCACTTGAAACATACAAACTTGAATCTAGGAATTAGCATCATGGTACCTGGGGCACACCTAGACAGGCTCTGCTCTCTATTTCAGTAACCACCAAAGAGTATGAACACTAACCGAACCAATCAGCCGTTGGTTCTGGCAACCTCGAATTCAACCAGCCAGCCACCCGGCTCTTCCTTTCCCCTCCTCACACCTCTGTCTTTCATCCTCTGTAAAAAGTAAAAGGTAAAAGTCCCGTTTCCATGCTATTAAGACATATTGGGGATACAGTGTTAGTCCCGTTTTTTTCCCATGACCTTCTGCACACGCCTGGCCGCTTTACCTTCCAAGATTTCTCTGGTACCCATTTTTTGAGACTGGGTCAACCCCGGGACCTTTATTGTTGTGTACCAGAAAAAAATCCCACTCCTGAGACTGAACCTGGTACCAAAGGATTAGTAAGCCGAGCACCTAACTACTCAGCCAACCAGATCATGCCTTTTCCTCCTCCTGCACCAGTTCCTCTGAAAAGAGGTATCCGTCCTATCAATAGGAATCAATCATATCTGTTGCGTTACGGGCAACATGGTCTGCCTCACTGCCTCTCACTCCCGTCTGCCCTGGGTAATATGTCCAGGTCAGCCTGATGACACTGGACTGTCGCGAGAGCAGAACCCACATATGACTCAACAAACCCCTCTCTGTCTTGCTAAGCGTGAGAGTGCTCTGAGAGTCCATTCTATCAGAATCTACGCCTAACACAAGATGATGACGCTGAAGACTTCATGGACTTGGTCAGTAAAGAGACCCCCTCTCTTTCCTTCCTCCCCTCCCACCACCCCACCCCCTTACTTTCCAGTTTGTGTGCGTCACGTGACGTGTCCTTTCCAGACATTGTCCTTCTCGTTACCTCCATGGATACAATGTGACCTTGGGCAATTTGACCAGCACCCAGCAGTGACACATTCAGACTCTCCTTGATGTTCTCCCTCCGTCCCTTCCCAGGTAGTATAATTACTTATGTCTCTGGTGTCACTGTACATTCTTTTGACTTTGGCATTCTTTGTATACTAAGCAAGAGTACCTTCTGTCAAGTTTCCGATACAAACAAAAGTACACAGATTGTAACCTTTACTTATTCTTGTCAGATATGGTTCGAAGAAAACTGTTACATGAGAAGCCTTCTGAGAACCGTTTCTGTTATATCGTTAAATGAAAACATAGTTACAGATAAACTATACTACACCTGAGGACAACACTTAAAGAAAACAACGAACTATACATGTAAACTACACCACATTTAAGGAAAACAATGAACTGTATATGTAAAATATACCACACTTAAGGAAAACAACGAACTATACATGTAAACTACACCACATTTAAGGAAAACAATGAACTGTATATGTAAACTATACCACACTTAAGGAAAACAACGAACTATACATGTAAACTACACCACATTTAAGGAAAACAATGAACTGTACATGTAAAATATACCACACTTCTAAAAACACCAAGAAGACAGCAGTCTGAACATAAAAGCAGTAAACGAATATTATTGTTGGCTATGATGACTGAAGTGCGTTAGCGGCATAGTCATCATCATCATCATGTGCCGTGCCGACTGGCGTTGGCTATTATGCTTCTCCAGAGTACGCGATCCTTCATGCAGGCCATCAGCTCAGTTGGTGATCTCCTCTCACACCATCCCGTCAGACTGTCCAGTATCATTTCTCTTGGTCTTCCTCTTGATCTTCTTCCTTCTATTTTTCCTGTTGTTATAATATTTTCAATGCCCCCTCTTCTCATTGCATGTCCTATGAAAGTACATTGTCTCTCTCTTATCTTTTTGACAAGGTTTTTTGTCTCTCCAGCTCTTCTCATACATTCTTCATTAGTTATTTTTGCTGTCCAGGGGATTCGCAACATTCTTCTAATAAACCACATTTCTGCTGCTTCCAATGATTTTTGTGTAGACTTGCCTATTGTCCATGATTCACTTCCATATAACAAGATGGGTTCAGTATAGCGGCATAGTGTTATAAAGAAAACAAATGACTTCAATGCATTAAGGTAGAGGTAAAAGTCTCGTTTCCATGCCATTAAGGCATACTGAGGTATACGGCGTTAAGCCCGTATTTTCCACGACCTTCGGCACGTGAAAGTGTGATGTGGTCAGTATCACGCCTGGCCCCCATTTACCTTCCAAAGTGTCTCTGGTATCCATTCATAGAGGCTGGATTGACCACGGGGCCTTTCTGGTGTGTACTGAGCAAAATCCTACTGCCGAGACTTAAACCCTGTACCACCATAAATGCATGAGGGCTATAGTATTAAGAAGAAAATAAATTCAGGTCAGTGTACCCAATTACTGTTCTCTTTCCCCAGCCCACAGAAAAAGCCTATGTATTTACGCTATATTTCGATTGCGCTTGCTATTAAAAAGTGACATTGTCAGTGAAATATTTACAGTCATTTTCTTAAATAAATTCTTAAAACGTTATATTTCAGTGAATTTTTCTAACAAAGGTGTCATCTGTTAAGGTCTGGTTTTCTGTTGGATTATGAAGACTAGAGCAACGGATGTACAATTAGCCCGACATGTAAACTGCTTGACTCTCGGTGTAACTTAATTGTCTAGACTTGCCGGTGATGTCCAAACTTGCTGGTGATGTCCAGGCTTGCTGGTGATGTCCAGGCTTGCTGGTGATGTCCAGGCTTGCTGGTGATGTCCAGGCTTGCTGGTGATGTCCAGGCTTGCTGGTGATGTCCAGGCTTGCTGGTGATATCTAGACTTGCTGGTGATGTCCAGACGTGGCGGTGATGTCCAGTCTTGCTGGTGATATCTAGACTTGCTGGTGATGTCCAGACGTGGTGGTGATGTACAGGCTTGCTGGTGATGTCCAGTCTTGCTGGTGATGTCCAGGCTTGCTGGTGATATCTAGACTTGCTGGTGATGTCCAGGCTTGCTGGTGATGTCCAGGCTTGCTGGTGATGTCCAGGCTTGCTGGTGATGTCCAGGCTTGCTGGTGATATCTAGACTTGCTGGTGATGTCCAGACGTGGCGGTGATGTCCAGTCTTGCTGGTGATGTCCAGGCTTGCTGGTGATGTCCAGGCTTGCTGGTGATGTCCAGACGTGGCGGTGATGTCTAGACTCGCTGGTGATGTCCACGCTTGCTGGTGATGTCCACGCTTGCTGGTGATGTCCACGCTTGCTGGTGATGTCCAAGGCTTGCTGGTGATGTCAAAGGCTTGCTGGTGATTCCAGGCTTGCTGGTGATGTCCTAGGCTTGCTGGTGATGTCCACGCTTGCTGGTGATGTCCACGCTTGCTGGTGATGTCCAAGGCTTGCTGGTGATGTCAAAGGCTTGCTGGTGATTCCAGGTTTGCTGGTGATGTCCAAGGCTTGCTGGTGATGTCCAGGGCTTGCTGGTGATATCTAGACTTGCTGGTGATGTTTGTAACTCTTCTCCTTCTCTTCCAATCTTATTAGGACTGTGATCTGGTTTTCTTCGCAGCAGATGCGTTGAAGACGATGCAGCACAGCATCGTGTCGGCTTGGGAGCGAGTTATGACGGCTAATTTTCCAGTCCATGGGATGAGCTAATAAGCAATACTTGATCGACAGACTCCACCACAATGGAGATTACGGAGATCCCTGCTTCGTTAGCCACGCTAGGCGTTTTACTGGGGGTACCAACGGAGAGTGTGGGACAGGGTCTTGTTCAACTATGAGTCGCCAAGACTGACACTGAGATCATGTCATCTGTGTGTCGTGTATTGCCAAAATCGGACAGCGTCTTTACTCAGAAATGTTTGAGAATGAAATTTCATTTCTCTGCCAAACTTTCAACACATTATATTTTTATAAGACAAAAACGTCTGATCCGTAAATACAGGTTCGTTATGTGTTAAGTTTACATACATTCATTGAGTGATCCGTATTTTATATCCTGTTCAATTTATTTTATAGGAAAGCATATACCGAGAAAAGTTTTGTTTAAGGTTAATCGGTAAATTTAATCTCCCTAGCTGAAACATTTATTGTAATTTTAATTATGGCTTCCAATTCCATTTGGCTATAGTTTTCATTCATTCTCTCTCTCTCTCTCTCTCTCTCTCTGTCTGGTCCATAGCAACCAGGCTTTGGTCGTCACTGATTTCCACAACCATCTGTCCTTTGTTCTTTCTATAAGCTATGTTCTGGACTGTGCTCTGTGCCAATCTTTTAATCCGTAAAGTATTTTGTTTCTTTGTCTTCTTCTGTCACTTTTTTCCCTTCAGTTTTCATGTTGTCATTAAGCGTTCCAGTTTACCTCTTCTGTCCTACGAATCTGGACTATCGTGTTCTTAATTTTGTCATAATTTCTTTCTTTTGCCCAGCCTCACTTAAAACCTCTTCATTTGCTTTCCTGGCTGTCCTTGGTATTCTCGTCATTCTTCTCATTAATCACATCTCCGCCGCTTCCAGTAGATTTTGACTGCTCTTTGTTTTATCATCCAGGCTTCTCTTCCATATAATAATATGGGTTCAGTGTAGCACTGAACATCTCTCTTTGGAGAGAACACTGCAAAACTTTGATTACAACAAATTTAAAACGTTCTTTCATGTTTAATTTTCATTCTTGTATGGATAAGCATGAGCAGATTAATAGTATTTCTGACATTCTGTTTTCGGCTATTATTTCCTGCATTTTGTTTATACACTGTGCTCCTCAGAATGAACTTAGCCTAATTCAGTCGTATCTAACATATTCACATCTTGGACCCCTAAAGCCAGTGAGGAAGTCCTCTTTACCAGCCTCTACTGTATTAAATCTAAAACGTACACGCAGTTCTGGTTTCAAAATAATCTATACGTGTTAACCAGACCCCCATATGACCTTCCTTGATCCCACTGACCTTATTTGGCCCATCCCCTTCCCTCCTCTCATACAGCAGGGTCTCTTCCATACCACTAATAAATCAGTGCAGTATATTAATTTTCTGCACTGACTGCATATTATGCACGAAAAGTCGCAGATATGCAATATCTGTAATATCGCCTACAGATATTGAACCATAAATCAGCCTGAAATGTCGTATCTGAGTATTCCCCCATATTCATAAATTACGAGCCCCAAACTGAATTTTGGTTCCGTGTCTCGGTCATGTGACATAGTACGTGAATGCAGCACAGATTTTGATTGGACGATTCGTGTATTCATTTCCACTGTCATTTTGATTGGATGATTCCGCGTGTTCATTTCCACGGTCAGTCATAAGATACCTTAGGTCATGTATTGTTCTATATAGTAGGCCAATTTTTGCCGTCAAATGATACTGATCCACCTGTTTTCTAAACATGAGAAATGAAAAATCAGAAGGGGATTTCAATAATATTAATAGAAGCTCGAATACTGAACATCGATAGAAAGAATTGTAAATCAACATGGAACTGATGTCATCCGTTTATGCGCATTTTTTTGATACACTTTTGTCGTTGTTCAAAGTGGAAATGTGATGATTCTAATATAGAATATCTGTAAGGAACGATTGTTATATAAAGTGATCTCTGAGACTTATGTCTTAAACACCAGATGATGGTGCTTATAAGATAGACACCAGATGATGGTGCTTATAAGATCGAGAATATGATGATGAAGAAGAGATAAATTCCGCTCGAGTGCGAAATCGAACCAGGAACGTTCTGATCGGCAGATGAGTGCACTAACCACTGCACCACCGCGGCACAAAGAGCATTACATCCATTAATAAATATAGAAGTAGTAACCTGAACAGTTACTAACATGTCAAAGTTGAACAGAACTGATCAATACCAAAACTTACAACGAAGCAGCCATCTAAGGCAAACAGTTTCATGACTTGCTTTCTCTAGACGACTTCCAAACGTTAGTTTCTGCCAGAGATTGCCTCTATCCTAGCATTTGAAAGATTACAATCTTCGCTAACACAACTTCATTTACATAAACTTTCGGTCTACAAGGAAAAACCGCAGTTTTTCTCCCTGGTTTCTATTGTTTAAAGCACTGTTTCTGCATGTTTTATGAGAGGTTTCAGGAAATCCTACTAGGCAAATAATGCAGGCAATCTTTGCGTCGGCGGAACGATTCCTTAAGCAATGGGCCAGACATCGTCAATACGTAAAATATTTCGGCTCCTTGGTTTCCGTTACAGCTGCCCTTCTGAATAAACGTCTATATGGAACACACTTTATGGCGGTGTACGCAGTTTTTCTCGTCACATTTTGTTGGTAAGTTCCTACAGAAGACATATATCTGCAACCAGAGACATAGACAAGAAAAGCAACCTAGCGACATCTAAAACGGGGGTAAACCCTGATATTTCCAGCACTGCCTGTTTATCATTAGGACAGGTTATCAAAACAAGTATTATATAAACCTGAAGGATTATTTTTCTAAATCACATTTAAAATTCCCCACTGTTGTCCGAGTATGAAACATGATTTCACAATGAAATATGAGAATCTACACTCTAAAAGAGCTATGTACAGAGATCCTAGTATAGAAATTGTTTTTTTTTTCCTAGTAAGTCCCTCCTAACCTTCATCTTGGAATATTTGAATGACTATAGAAATAGAATTTACACTTACAATTCTACATCAAGCTGTACGTTACCGAAGCAAAGATAATATCAGTGGCGTGTATTCAGAACTGATTCTTTGTGGTTCTTTACGTCGAGTCTAACAGATTAATGAGTTCGTTGCCTTTTTTATTTTTCTTTCCTTTTAGTTTGAGCATTGGATATCTCATTTAGACTTGTTTCTGTACCATAAGAATTCATATGTGGTTTATTTTGTCAGTCTCAGGGAAATGAATGATAGACTTGGGATGACTATTCCTTCATGGGGCTAAATTAAAGTATTTCTACAGTGTGTTCCATAAGTAACTGTGCACTAAACCGGTATCGATCCGATATCGTAGTGATATCTGCGGTTTATAGCCATATCTACCTGCCGCAGTCATTAAGATGTCACTACGATTCCGGAATTGATACTGGGTTAGTGCACAGTTATTTTCCAAACGCACTGTATATACCACTGACAGACTAAAAGGTGAATGCAATGAACTTAATCAGTGTATTACCAAGATGGTAAAACTACGAGGGTCATACCGAAAGTCGTAACTAAAAGTCTTTTAAAAATCAGAATTTATAGACAGAGAAAATATAAATGTATCATCCTAATATGAATCCTTTGCACTTCATGTGAAGATCACATGATATCACCATCATATGTCAGTGACCACGCGGAGAAGAAACAAAATGGCGGGTGCTGAAGTTTCCTTTCGTCAACGTGCTGTTATTGAGTTCCTCGCTAAAGAAGAAATCCCGGCTGCTGAAATTCACCAAAAACGTCAACTTACTTATGGAGATGTATGTATGGGTGCTAGCAGTGTTAGGAGGTGGGTGAAACATTTCAAAGACGGAAACACGAGCATCCAAGACATGCCTCGCAGCGGTCGCCCTCGAACTGACTCCACTGAATGCAACGTGGAATGGGTTGACGACATCATTAAAGAAGACAGACGTGTCGCAGTATATGCAATCGCTATAAATCTTGGAGTAGGACGCAATGCAGTACAGGAAGTGATTGAAACCCTAGGCTATAGAAAAGTTTGAGCCCGCTGGGTCCCACAGGAGAGAACTTCCAGAAAGCAGTGCGTCTGCGCCGTCGGTCAACTGGAACTGAATTCTACCGGGGGGGGGGGGGAGTATTTTCAAACTTGCAGAGCGATGGGGAAAATGTGTGCAGAGAAATGGAGATTATGTTGAAAAGTCAAGAAAAGGATGCATTTAAGGTGATACATTTATATTTTCTCTATCAATACATTCTGATTTTAAAAAATATTTGTTCACAACTCTCGTAACTCTCATGACCCTCGTATTTAAGGTAAAAGTAGAAACAGTTTTGTTACTTGTCGACGCACAGTTATAACGACTGCGTGCTCGTTAACTGATAAAGCTCGTCCTTTTTATTTTCAGTTTTAACATTTTGTTATCACATTTACGAATGCGGCATTGCGTGCATTTATATATTTAATATTATTTTTACTTATACTCCCCCTCCCCAACAAAAAAAAACACAACTATTAATCTGTGTGCTATGAAATAAGTTTTGTTTAATACTAAAACTTGTCTGTTAGAAAGTTAGTTCTAGAATTGTTTCTTAAGTCTGGAAACTCTTTGTCTTTCGAAGTCTGGAAACTCATTCTCGTTATCTTTCGAAGTCTGGAAACTCATTCTCATTGCCTTTCGAAGTCTGGAAACTCATTCTCATTGTCTTTCAAAGTCTGGAAACCCATTATCGGTGTTTTTTAAAGTATGGAAACTCATTCTCATTGTTTACGAAACCGAATAATTCTGTCCCAGTGGTCGGTGAATATATTAACTAAATCTGAGACTTCAGAATATTGAACAAAATATGACGACGTATGATAAAGCAACAAGTCAGAGGATACCAATGTCAAAACTAAAATCTGTTACACGTTATATTTGCATACTTTCAGGATATGACACATTATATTTGCATACTTTCAGGATATGACACATATATTTGCATACTTTCAGGATATGACACATTATATTTGCATACTTTCAGGATATGACACATATATTTGCATACTTTCAGGATATGACATATATATTTGCATACTTTCAGGATATGACACATATATTTGCATACTTTCAGGATATGACACATATATTTGCATACTTTCAGGATATGACACATTATATTTACATACTTTCAGGGTATGCCGAAAAACGCTGCACAGAAGACGGGAAGTGGTTTGCGGTGTCAAGCGAGAAAAAGCAAAAGACAAACGAGTGGACGGACTACACCAAATGTTTGGACAAAGACGTGAGTATAAGCAACAAGCAAAACATTATTATCATTAGTATTATTATTCTGAACTGTGGTTTATAAACTGGTATCTGCGGAACAAAACTAGGTTATATAAAATGCTAGAGATGTGTGATGGCGGAACAAAACTAGGTTATATAAAATACTAGAGATGTGTGATGGCGGAACGAAGCTAGGTTATATAAAATGCTAGAGATGTGTGATGGCGGAACAAATCTAGTTTAGATAAAATACTAGAGATGTGTGATGGCAGAACAAAGCTAGGTTAGATAAAATACTAAAGATGTGTGATGGCATAACAAAACTAGGTTAGATAAAATACTAAAGATGTGTGATGGCGGAACAAAACTAGGTTAGATAAAATACTGGAGGGCGGAACAAAACTAGGTTAGATAAAATACTGTAGATGTGTTATGATTTATAATTTGATAGCAAGTGACGGGGTGAGGGTATGGATTCAGCGATGAATTATTGGCTTCTGGGACTTGAAGAGGATTTGGAAATACATCTGGAAAAAAATATTCATCATGCTCGTAGGTATGGTATTTCGCATAGAACTATGGGTTCAGAATTGTATACATTTTCTATAGAATTTTATATATTTTGTATTTTTTAAAATATTTCCTTTAGACTTTCATATATGTCCTATATAATTTTATATATTTTCTATAGAATGTTGTATATTTTTATAGAATTTTGTATATTTCCTATATAATTTTATTTATTTCCTATATAATTTTATATACGTGCGTATTGCCTATAAAATTGTATATATTTAGAAAAAAAATTAGAAGTTCTCTATGCTGTAAAGTCACTTATGATATTGTCGTTGTACCAGTGTTTTCCTTGACCAGACGGCAGACTAGAGAGTGATGTGGTCAGCATCATGATTTTCCTCCCTAAAATCTAGAACGAACTAGGTACCTATTTTTACAGCTGAGTGTGTCTGGGCAGCCTTCGGGCGGACTTGAAACATCGACTTTCACGTTGGAGACTACCGCATTAACCACTGCACCACTTAGGCGGCCACAAGTGTAAAATTTGGTTATAAAAAGAAATGGCTGTCGGGTTTTAGAGTAGCATACAAGTAAGAACGTGTTAACTTTTCGCTTGTGTAAAATAAACCGAATGTAAAATAATCCTACAAATCGTGTTGTTTATCAGTTGCAGCGTCTCTGCAGCGTACAAGTCCTTAATATGTGTATAATGTCAGACTGCCACAAATCATCATTTTCACAAAGAAGTCACCTTGACAACAGGGGACTGAGTATTTTTTTCCGGGGTTGTGGCAATACTAGAAGTTTTAGGAAAAGGTAATCAAGCAAAATTCATGATAATTTTCGTGTCAGAGATAATTTTGAGGGAAAAAATGTAATTGTAGACAATGGACGCTTTACAAAATTCACGAATTAAAAAAAAAAAACCAAAGCACTGGAAATTTAAAATGTCAGAAGTAGAAAATGAAATGAGGTTTAGAAAGCCATGAAAATTAAAATGAAATGATTTTTCTTTTTAGTACTTCATTTATAATGATGGCATTCATTCATGCCCCTTTTGTTTGATGTCGTTAATCCGTTTTAAATTTCTTTAAAAGATGGCCCCCACTTCACGTGATTCAGTTCTCCTGTTCTTGCTACAAATTGTAACTCTTTCCTTCCCGGATGCTCCAACAACTCTTCAATGAAAAGAAAGCAAATTTGTTCTTGATAGAAGAGTTGAACGATAATGTATTACACTGCGGTGGGCCTGAGAGCAGCCATACAAGCAAATATCTGACCGTTTTCTTCGAGAAAACAAAGTGAGGTGGTTAATAACACTCCATACATCACGCTTCCTTACATATTTCATCCTGTAGGCGTCAGTGTAATCATTTATCCAGAATCTTGCATTTCGACAAAGCACGCCATCAGACGTTATTGCCTCCCTTTGCGGAGGACGATTATGGCAGTAACCAGGAGACACTGAAATAGCGTCCTTTTTGCGGCCATTTCAGGAAGAAATCGATTACCTTTTTCCCGCAAATCGCCGTAAGCTTTAACGAATACTGTAAATCTGTCACTGTAAATGACCTTTTCAATTTCATGGTTGTGATTTCGTATTGGGGGGGGGGGGGTCTGCTGTTCAACATATGACAATATTGTTAATTTTTATTAGTGCTGGCGGAAACAGAGGTAAGGAAGACGGTGCTGGTATTGAGGGGCAGCGAACCGACGCGCGTTCGAAGGAAGAGACTTGTGTCAGTTTGTTTTGGTCACCGGGGTAGAGGTCATATTCACATGTTTTTTTTTTCTTTTTTCAGTGAAATCCGATGGACAAACTCGCTACTTTGTTACTCTTCTAGAGATGAAAATAGTCACTTAAACACAATCCCTTTCCAGCTTTATGTCCAAGTTTTAGCATCTTCACCATTTAATCAACAAAACAGAAGAAACGTTTGTTATTATTAGAATAAATAAAATTACAGAAACAAAATATGAAACAAGGAAAACAATGAAAGTTAAACAGAAGAATGTAATGGTCCGAGTCAGTGAATAGTTAACCATTAGCCGGTTTTTCTGTTCTGAAATTTGGCTATCGCTGAGCTCCATCAGTGTCTGTCTTAAGCCATCTATACTATCCCGAAATGTGGTCCTGTCCGTTCTTAGACTTTGGCAAATAGAGTCTCACCCAAGCCTCTTGCCGCCAGATTTCCATTTTCAGAGGGACTCGATCAGTCTTAGTTGAAGAATGTTTCTGGAAATGGAGCTTTCTTTCCTTTGTTCTTAGAATCTCTATTTTTCTGCTCAACTTCGTAAACGTATAATAGAATTTTCATATTCTACAGTCGTTTGCTCGAATTGTCCAAGTCAATTTATGGTTCTTTTATTTATCACAGATTTACACGAGGGAGAAAGCCAACTCGACAGGAATGATTGATTCGAAAAGAAAAACTAACTCTATTCTTGCACCTTTAACCTGTATTTGACAAATTACAGAAGCGTATAGTTTTTAATATTATTGTATTATCAGTCGAGAAGTCAAGCAACATCCAGACATCCAGACAGGCGAGGAAGATAACTGTGGTATTAATTCTTGCCCGCCTCTTGGAGTAGATGAAAAAAGTATAGCAGAATAAGTGTGAAAAGAATTATGGGTAGAAATATGGATATACAAACAAATGTAGTTAGTTGAAGTGCAAGAGTTAATCAGCGAAAGCTGAAATAAGGATTCTGATCAGCTGATGTCTCCGTCCGACTGGTATGAATTCCCATTTCAGCTAACTTTTCATGGAAAATACCTTTTAGAGCTTAAACTTGTCTTCTGTTAATTTAATGCCCTTTTCGGTTATAAACTTAAGCAGCTCCTAAAGCAAGCGAAAATTCAGTTTTCACAGAGATATTGGAATAACTGGGCTACGGGATAATTCTCATGTTATCCTGGGAAAATAAAATGAGCAATAATATGATTTTTCAGATAATGAGGCTAAAGCAGATCAGTTATCAGAGACGATGACGCAACAGAAAGGAAGCTGTGCCGGAATGCAGTGAGACAACCAAGAAGCAAAGTCAGAGTTCTGGAGACAAGACATTTTTATAAAAACCGCTAGCTAGCTCGGGAAATGAAGTTTTCGAAAGTAATAACAAAAAAGATATTCATGGGGGATGGGATGGGAAGAGACGGATGGGGAAGAGAAGAAGAGATGGGAAGGATTGGAGAAACCCATAGATAGGAAAACTTGATTAAAGACATGGAATGTGCTCTGAAATACTCTGAGAAAACGGATGTCAGTGGTTTTGTGAGAATCACAGGAATGGACAGTATTTACGCAATATTAAAAGATAAACAGTATCTGTGACCTGAAGATTGCTACTAGTGTCGCGTTTGTGTGGAAGTTGCTCAAAGTTTGTTTGTAATGATATTAAACTTTGATGGGAGCAACTTTACGAAGTTGTTGTAAATGCCACGATGCCATGCAAGCACAATTTTTATTGTTCTATGGGCCGCACTTGATCTTTCCCCTGATTTATAGCTGTTCTGTTTGGGTGGCATGCAGGAAGCCAAATTTTCTAGTTTCTGAACTGTTCTTTCACAAAAGAGAGAGAGAGAGAAGAAGAAGAAAACGAAGAAGAAAAGGAAAAGGAAGAGGGAGAGAAGGAAAGAGAGAAAAAGAAGAAAGAAAGGGAAAATGGGAGGGAGAAGAAGAAGAACAAGAAGAAGAAGGATAAATCGAAGAGAGAAAGAGAGAGAATGTAAAGGGAGGCGAAGAACTATGTCTTATTTCGTAAGGTGAAGAACTGAATACACGGCCCCATTTGACAATGTCTCTTTCAATGAGAGAGAGAGAGAGAGAGAGAGAGAACATTGAGCGTTTATTTAGGAAGGATGAAGAAGAGTGCAAGGAAGCCTAGTTTACATTTGTCTTATTTCGTAAAGAGACAGAGAGAGAGAGAGAGAGAGAGGGAGGGAGGAGGGAGAGAGAAGAAGGAGAGAGAGAGAGAGAGAGGGAAGGAGGAGGGAGAGAGAAGGAGAGAGAGAGAGAGGAGAGAAAGAGATAAGAGGAAAGAGAGAGGGATGGGTAGAGGGTGGAAGGAAAGAGGCTCCTCAGTATCATACAACTGGCATTATTGTGTGATTCTGAAACAAATGGACAGTTTGATCTATAATAAAAAAAACTGAGGAAAATTAATCTTCAAAATTTAGTTGTTCGCAAGACATGGACTAATCATCATCGCAGACGAACAAATGATCTACCCAGACAGCACTGGTTCAAGCAGTTTATAAAGAAATTAAAACAGCATGGGACAACGCATTTTTTGTGTGTGCACAAAGAAACCTATATCAGAGTTCATTTTTTTATGGACCTCTCCATACTGTCTGCTTTTCCTAACAAAAATATTATGTACCTATTTTTCTCAGCCACGTACGTCAGAAGTACAGGCACTTGAAGCGGGTTTGGATCTCTTGTTTATCAGAAACCAGGAGGTCGTGCACCTAAGAAGGTAACCACTAAGAGGTGGTACTCCGAATAAGCCACAAAAAGCAAACTGCTATCTATTAGCGGTTTCCTTCTACTCACCTTTTTGGGCCTAGAACAGGATGCTCGGGAGACCGCAAGTGAGGCTTTCTTTTGCAGTGATTACAAAAATGTAATTTATCTTATTAAAATGAATAGTCAGCCGAGAAAAGATGAGTTCTAGTTTTACGCTTTGAGAGAAAGAAATCGCTATCATAGCTCGAACCGATTGTGAAGACAATAATAAATTCCCCCAAAGCATGTTATGTAATTTGTAAAACGCTGATTGATTTAGATGCAACCCGTCACTCGACTCGTGGAAACAATTGCAGCCCTTGAGGCCTTTGAAATTGGAGACCTTTGGTATAGAACAGCGGTTCTCAGACCTTTTTGCTGCACGGCCCACATTTAAAAGTCAAACATTTTTGCGGCCCACTAATAAAGTGCTTTATATTTGCAAGGTATAAATTTAATTTTGTAACGTATTATGTAATAGTTTCTCTACATGTTTAACTGTATATTCATTGCTACACAAACGTTTTTTTTTTCATTTACCTTAAAGATGGCACTGTTTCCGGTTGGACAGCATATCTATTCTGGCTGGAATTTGTGACAAACACACTCGATGATAATCCTCCACGTTCATTCTTGATTATATTTGGTTTTCATGGCAGTCAGTGCAGAAAATGAAACTTCGCATAAATAAGTTGTTGAAAAAGGTAAACGAAATTTCATCACTAGGGCTGACAAAAACGGATATTCCAACGAAACAATGCACCAGAAGGAAGAGATATCCACAGCGGGGTCTTTAAATTTGATTTGTAATGTGCGATCGCTAGACAGTTCCGCTAAATCTTCTTGTACGCGACCGGTTAATTCAGAGAATGCACACTGAAAGAATTACGAATCATGTCGTACTCTTTAATGTCTTCGGGCGTGAAGTATTTGTCAAAATATTCAGCAAGAGATGTCAAATGCCCTTATATTACACCAGTGACCCCTCCCAGAATCTCTCCACTAACTTCATTACTCTCTATAAGTTCACAGAACAAGTGAAACATGCTTTGTTATTTGTTCTCGAGGAGTCGCGTGCGCCAAAGTCGTAGTTTCGTCTTAAAGGCTGCAACTTTGTCGTATGTCTTGAGTATACTGGCGTCTTTACCCTGCAGTGATATGTTCAAACTGCTCAAAAGGCTAAAAATGTCAGCAAGGTGTGGTAACACTAGAAGCCATTCAATGTCAGCTACCTTACCTGCCAGGTCGAGATTGTGTTCTGTCAAAAACTGCAACAATTCTAAACGAAGCTCAAACACCCTTCCAGGAACTTTTTTATCTGGACAGCCAACTCACAGCCGAGTGCAATAGGAGATGCTTGTATTCTGCATCTGACAATACAAAGTTGAGCAAATAATCGACTGTTCACTGTTCTAGTTTTTATAAAGTTTACAATCCGAACACAGTCTTCAAGTATAGATCCCAGAGTTTCATTCAACTTCTTTGAAGCGAGTGCCTCACGATGGATCATGCAATGGTTGCCTACAATCTCGAGTTACACTTGATTTATGCGAGTTACAACACCACTGTTGCAGCCAGTCATTGTGGCAGCACCGTCGGTGCAAACACTGATGCAATTCGCTCACTTCAGTCTAAAAAGTTGTGAAAAAAAATTTAAAACAGGAAATATTTCATCGGCCGTCATTCTCGCTGGCAGTGAAATGCAGAAAAGAAATTATTCTTGCATACTATTTTTCCAACAACAGCGAACATAAACAAGCAGCTGTGACTAGCCGGCGATGTCAGTTGACTCATCTAACTGAATAGCAAACTTAGTAGATTGTAATCGTTCATTTAGCTGCGCAACAATGTCTTCGGACATTCCAGATATTATTATGCGGACAGTATCGTTCGAGATGGGAATGCTTTTCAGTTTTATAGCCCATTCTGAGCCGAACAATACGTCACAAATATCAATAGCGGCTGGCATGATAAGATCTTGTCCAATCGTGTGCGATTTCTTTGATTTTTCGATTCACTGAGCAATCAGGTATGATGCTTTAAGATCTTTTTCATTGAGAGTGGCTCTTGTTTTTAACACTGTCTTCTGTTTACTGTATTCCTCGGCTTTACGTTCGAACAGTTCTTTGGTTTTATTCTGTAGATCTGGATATCTTGTAATTAGATGACGACGCAATTTCGTCGGATTCATTGTCTCGTTAGAGAGTATTTGCAAACAAATAACACACTGTGGCAGATTTTGGTAATTTGTTAATGGAACGAAGCCGTAAATATACTCCACATTTTCGAGCCTATTTAGTTTTCTTACAAGTATCAACATTAACGTCGTCTCGATCACAGTGACTTTCGCTGCCACTACTATCAATTTGTTTGCGCGAAGTCGAAGGCTTACGTTTCACAAATCGATTCACTTTAGCGCCTAAAGTTTTAAAGTTTAAACAATAAAAAAGGCTATCCAAAAAAGGCTCATCGATCACTACGTGGGTAACTGGAATCCGTTGGTTAATCCAATACGAATTACACACAGCACCAAGACCGAATAGCGGCTTTCAAGCCAGCTAGGTATAATTTTTAAACTAAAACACAATTGCTGAGAATTATATTTCACTTCTGCTCTCTAGCAGAATCTACGCTGACTGTTCTCAAGAATTACATTTTAAAACTGCACGTTTCAGCAACACGGTCAGAAAGACGCCGGCGTCGCACTTCAAAAGCGATGTCGTCTTTTTATGTCCGTCACATTTCTGTTTGATGCTGGAAGAAACGCTGCCCGGACCACCCTTTCTCCCATAACCACAATGCGGACATACTAATAAAGCGACCTACAATTCTGCGGCCCTATGTATTGCGTGAAAAATGCAGAATATTCTTTTTTATTGTATGTACTTTTTTTTGGCTGCTTTGAGATTTCAGCGCGACCCAAAATACTCCCTTCATGGCCCACTTTTGGGCCGCGGCCCATGGGTTGAGACCCACTGGACTAGAATATGTTATGAATTAACGAAAATGAATAATAAAAATAACTACATACAATATCATCATCATCAGGTGCCGTGCCGACTAGCGTTGAGTATTATGCTTCTCGATCCTTCATACAGGCCATTAGATCAGTTGGTGATCTCCCCTCACACCATCTCGTCAGACTTTCCAGTATCAGTTCTCTTGGTCTTCCCCTGGCTCTTCTTCCCTCTATTTTTCATGTTGTTATAATATTTTCAATACCTCCTCTTCTCACTGCATGTCCTATGAAAATACATTGTCTCTGTCTTTTTTTTTTTTTTACAATATTTTTTGTCTCTCCAGCTCTTCTCATACAATCTTCATTAGTTATTTTTTGCTGCCCAGGGGATTCGCAACATTCTTCTAATAAACCACATTTCTGCTGCTTCCAATGACTTTTTGTGTATGCATATTTACATACAGTGTGCGCATTTTAATTTCATAGAAGAGATAAACGCACTTTTTAATGAGATTTTTTTTCTTAACTGAATAATGGTGAATCTTAAAGCAGTCATTCCATATCTTGGCTACCTTGAAAGAATCTCTCCCAAAACAACATAAAAAGAGAAACAGAAAGAACAAGAAAATTGACTCAGAAAAAAAAAATAAAAAAAAAACACTTGACAAAATCGTTTCTGGCCCTGACTGGAAACTGCAGAGACAAGATGTTGTGGTGGACGCCGAGCTCAATGTACAGGGAAGCTTCCGTCGTGGCAAGCCTTAGGATGTTCAGACCGTGGTTCACAGGCCGTCGACTTAGCTCATGCAGGATGTGAGGGATTGTCAAGATGAGGACGTGTGAACCAGCGAGAACTCCACTTCTACTACGCTTCAGTGGGCATAGAGACAGACTGATTAACTACAAATTTTGTAGGATCTTACATGATCTAAGGTAGTTACTTGTAAGTTTTGATTCACATTTGTTGTTAGCGCTGTCTAAGGGGTTATAGCAGTGATTGATACCCTCAAGAATGGGTGACTGAACAACACAGAACAGATTAAAAATCGAACTATATTTTTATCAGCTGAATAATTTACAAAGAACTTTATTATGTTTTATTATCACTCTCACCTGCCACATATACTTCAGAGCCCACTTCTTCTTCTTCTTCTAAACTTAAACTGTACTATTTATCACTTCATAAATTGCATGTACAAGTGTTGCTTGACTTGAACATCAGCCTGATTACCACTAAACTCTGACAGAGGAAGACATCTTACATTTCAGTGCTCGTTATGTTCCTAGTGGTACCGATATTCCTAATGGTACCGATGTTCCTAATGGTAACATGTATTGACAGAAACGAGCTGTATGGTGCAGTTGAAAAAAAAGTAGAGGTGAAAAGATGAGAAGTAATGGCACAAAAGACAACGAGATGAGCACGTAAAAATATAAAACAAACGGTAGAAAAAAACAATATTTCGGCGATATGCCTTCGTCAAAGAAAGCGAAAATAATAAATCAACAAGCACACACATAAACGATAGAAATCCTCTAGGTTAGAACGTCTAGCAAGTTACCAGGCTAAACAGAGTCAGGTAAGAACTAGAATCATGAAGAAAGAAAACTACTGAATTAAAAAAATGAGAGAATAGAAATAATAGCCCAGGGGCCAAGCTGGCAGACCGTATGAGCCAATTATGCAGTGCCTCATTCGTCATATGTCACAGATAGAGGCTAAGTAGTCAGAAACAACGGTAATGTAGATGGGGATAATGAGTAGGCAAAATACGGGTCAGTAAAGACAAAATCTCAAAAGTGCAACTGAATTATAAACTTCATCGGGAGAGACGTATCTTTCTACTCGCATACCCCCAGGGGGTGGCTGAGGAATGAGGAGAGAAAGGACTAGAACGTAGTAATTAAGAGTGGAAACAAGAGTAGGTGCGCGAAGCAGATGAGAACAAAAATGGAGCCAGAGAAGCTAAAAGGGCAGAGACCATCCCACGTAAGAGCAGAAGAAAGGAAGGACAAGGATGGGAAAAGCTTAGTTAGAGAATGAAAGCAGAAAATGATTCAAAGGCAGTCGAACTATCTCTACTCCAGTAGAATCAGCTTCACTGCCCACAGTCATCAGCTTACACTACTAGAGTCAGCTTCACTGCTCACAGTCATCAGCTTGCATTACCAGAATCAGCTTCACTGCTCACAGTCATCAGCTTGCACTACTACAGTCAGCTTCACTGCTGACAGTCATCAGCTTACACTACTACAGTCAGCTTCACTGTCCACAGTCCTAAGCGTATACTACTAGAATTAGCTTCACTGCCCACAGTCATCGGCTTACACTACTAGAGTCAGCTTCATTGCCCGCAATCATCAGCTTACACTACTAGAGTCAGCTTCACTCCCCACAGCCATCGGCTTACACTACTACAGTCGGCTTCAGTGCCCGCAATCATCAGCTTACACTACTAGAGTCAGCTTCATTGCCCACAGTCATCAGCTTACACTACTAGAGTAAGCTTCACTGCCCACAGTTCTAAGCTTACTCTACTGGAATCAGCTTCACTACCTACAGTCCTCAGTTTCCTCTACTGGAATCAGTTTCACTGACCACAGTCCTCACTTTCCTCTACTGGAATCAGCTTCACTGACCACAGTCCTCAGCTTACTCTACTGGAATCAGCTTCACTGATCACAGTCCTCAGCTTACTCTACTAGAATCAGCTTCACTGATCACAGTCCTCAGCTTACTCTACTAGAATCAGCTTCACTGATCACAGTCCTCAGTTTCCTCTACTGGAATCAGTTTCACTGACCACAGTCCTCAGTTTCCTCTACTGGAATCAATTTCACTGACCACAGTCCTCAGTTTCCTCTACTGGAATCAGTTTCACTGACCACAGTCCTCAGTTTCCTCTACTGGAATCAGTTTCACTGACCACAGTCCTCAGTTTCCTCTACTGGAATCAGTTTCACTGACCACAGTCCTCAGTTTCCTCTACTGGAATCAGTTTCACTGTCCACAGTCCTCAGTTTCCTCTACTGGAATCAGCTTCACTGACCACAGTCCTCAGCTTATCTATCCACGAACGAAAAGTAATTTCTGGGCACGGAGATTCTGTGTGAAAATGAAAAGAAAACAATCTTGAAAATAAGCTAACTGTAAACGGAAATGCATGCCGTCCTTTCATTTCAAATATACACTTTTTTTTTTTTAAAGGCTTTTCGCAAAAGAAAGCAAACGATTTATGGCACAGGTGAATGTGAGAATGTGTGTCAACGAAATGGCTCCCGAGGATAAACACACAGACAAAAGTTTCTTTAAAAACATTAATATTAGGAAAGAAAATAATGCTGCTGTTTAATCTGTTTTAAACGGCCCGCACGTGGAATAAAAATTCTGCACGCAGCTAAGCAGCTGTAAACGTCAAAACTGAGATTTATGTCTTAATTCGGGCTCGAGATTGCTGCCGTAATCGTTCAATTAATGGTGGTCTGCCAGGGCTGTTAGATTAGACAAAGTTAAAACACCAGTATGCACTTTGTGAGTTTGTTAACGTATTTCTGGATGGCTCGTGTGCGAGGGGGCCATGCAATATTAATACGCCTGGTTATCCTATGGTATGTTTATACGAGCAGTTCTGGCTTAGCATATGTGTATGGGCATATGGGCGGATCGTAATATGTTTACATGTGCTTGTTTGGATCATACTCTGTAAGAATGGCTAAAACTATATACAAGGTAGAACAGAAAAACCTGAAGGTTTTCACAATAAGATAAATAGGCATCACTTTGTACTCATGAGTGGTTTACTTTAATAGTGTACTAATGATCTACAAAGAAAGGATATTTCTGTTCATCACCGATGTCTGTTTTTTTTAAAGGAAAGCCTGTCTTTCATATGATCTCCATTACACTGCACGCACTGCTGGAGTCACGTTAGGTCGATCATCATTACCCGCTGTAGCATATCCTGTTCCACGCTTTTTACTCTGTTGTGTTATTCCTTCCTTGATGTCATTCAGTGTGGCTGTACACAACAGCCTGTAAGTAATCCCACGGGGGTAAAAACAGTCTGGAGGGTAAATATCCAGAGTAGAGCACGGTCAGTTCATATCTCCAGGTAGTAAAATGGAGTGCCCTTCAAACACGTTACGCACATCGGCCATGTTCACACGCGCGGCTCCAACTTACTGCAACTGTAAGTTCTCTCGATTAGGATTAGCAATGATCCTGGGGATGAACAAGTTGTTTTTATGTCTAAGTAGCGCTCGGCCTTCACCATCAGTGTATCCTCATCAAGATATTCAAAGAAATAAGTCCCTATTGTGCGCGACAATGACCAAGGGCATCAGTTTACTTCGGGCTATGCAGAGGCCACTCACTGTTGAAGCCTACGGGGATTTTGAACTGTCAAGTAGCAGCAACTTTGCTTGTTTAACAGCGCCGTCAAGATAGAACAAAACGAAGTGTTAAGCGTTTCGGAGACGTTTTGCAACAGATTTACCATGGCTGTACAGCTGTCTTGTTTATGTTGATGTATCAGAGACTGGTACTACCTGAATTTTGTAGAAAAGGAAATGTAGTTCCTTACGTAACCTGGAAACACTCTGTCGTGATGGGTTCAGAACCACAGCATACTTCGTAATGGACCTCACTGGATCTTGGGTGACCGTATTTAACACTCGAGCGGTATTTTCCTTTGTACAAACAGATCTACGTCGACCTCGTGGTATTTTTCCTCTGTACAAACAGATCTACGTCGACCTCCTGATATTTTCCTTTGTACAAACAGATCTACGTCGACCTCGTGGTATTCTCCTCTGTACAAACAGATCTACGTCGACCTCGTGGTATTTTCCTTTGTACAAACAGATCTACGTCGACCTCGTGGTATTTTCCTCTGTACAAACAGATATACGCCGTAGCCAGTGATCTATCGTATCTTTAGTTAATCATTCCCTCAAATCATCTTTCACACTATAGACACATGTAGTAGAAGGATAGGCTCCTTTCTGAGGAAGAGGAAAAGAACGCATACATGTATACATATACATATACAAAACAACACAGAAAACGAAAAAAAAAATCAATACGAAAATGAATATATAAAATATAGGCCCAAGCAGAACTAACGCATATTCAATACCAAAATGAAAAAAAAGCAAATAAACAAACAAAAACAAACTGCGGAAAAAGAAATACAAACAAAATTTATTTTAACTTACATCTACGACTCTTCCATTTAAAATGTTTTTGTAATGACTTTTCTAGTTTTATATAATAATCCAAAATAATACGAAAAAATAGCAACCAGTTGCAACACTAGAAGTTTCTAAATGTTCACCACTAGGCGAATACCCAGGTACTCGTCTTGAGTTCTGCTTTCCAACAACTTTTTTGTGTACTCTGTCGGGTGATATCAAAGCTTTATTTTTCTTTGTTAATTGCTTCTTATAATCTGAAGAATTCAAATCGAGGTATGAGTTTCCTTTTCCATGTTTAATTTTCGAAGAATTAATATTTTTACTTTCTATTGATCCAAATGAAATTTGTGGAAAATTTTTTTTTTCCTAACCTTTTAATCATGTTTTTTTTTTTCCTGATGTTGAGCAGGCAGTGGAAGAACACATTAAAGAAAAGACTTTGAACGTTTCCTTTTGGATGCTTTAAGAAATATGAAATGAAATTTAGAGAGAAAACACACACACGCATATGCGTTCACATTCTAAAAAATGAGACGTTTTGGGTTTATATATATATATGTATATATATATGTATATATATATATATATATATATACTCACTACCAAAAATAGCACTAAGATGGACACCACAGGGGAGCAGAAGTAAGGGTAGACCAAAAGAGACATGGAGAAGAACAACAGAAAGGATGTTGAGCAATAGAGGGCTCACCTGGGCAAGAGCAGAAAAAAAGGCGAAAGACAGGCATTTGTGGAAAACCCTTGCGGAAGCCCCATGTGCCCTGGGCACTTAAGGTTCAGAGAGAGAGAGATATTAGTTTAAAATACATCTGCTTTTTTACCTGATAGCTAAGCTACGAAAAAAAAAAGAATTTATTAATAAGTTATATTTCTACGAGTAATATTTTTTGCTACCATAAAGCTCAGAGTAAGTAAATTATGAGAACCACTTACTCTCGTAGTAACAGATAACATCATTACAATGAATGTGTGAAAACCTGTAGCTAAATGTGTCTTGATCCCTTTTAGAGCCTGCTAAGTTCAGTCTACCTTGGCTTAGCCTGCAACATCGCAAGTATCGTTCTGCTTATACCAGCCATTGGGATATTTGTCCTCTACAGGTTGGTTTTATATGCGTTTCCTGTTACGTTCCATCCTTTGGCGTGTTTCACACAGAATTTCTTCTATTCCTTTGTAATTGTTTTGCCATCTTTATCTTTTAATGCTGTGCTCCGAATGACTGACAACTCACTACCAAAAATAGCACTAAGATGGACACCACAGGGGAGCAGAAGTAAGGGTAGACCAAAAGAGACATGGAGAAGAACAACAGAAAGGATGTTGAGCAATAGAGGGCTCACCTGGGCAAGAGCAGAAAAAAAGGCGAAAGACAGGCATTTGTGGAAAACCCTTGCGGAAGCCCCATGTGCCCTGGGCACTTAAGGTTCAGAGAGAGAGAGATATTAGTTTAAAATACATCTGCTTTTTTACCTGATAGCTAAGCTACGAAAAAAAAAAGAATTTATTAATAAGTTATATTTCTACGAGTAATATTTTTTGCTACCATAAAGCTCAGAGTAAGTAAATTATGAGAACCACTTACTCTCGTAGTAACAGATAACATCATTACAATGAATGTGTGAAAACCTGTAGCTAAATGTGTCTTGATCCCTTTTAGAGCCTGCTAAGTTCAGTCTACCTTGGCTTAGCCTGCAACATCGCAAGTATCGTTCTGCTTATACCAGCCATTGGGATATTTGTCCTCTACAGGTTGGTTTTATATGCGTTTCCTGTTACGTTCCATCCTTTGGCGTGTTTCACACAGAATTTCTTCTATTCCTTTGTAATTGTTTTGCCATCTTTATCTTTTAATGCTGTGCTCCGAATGACTGACAACTCACTACCAAAAATAGCACTAAGATGGACACCACAGGGGAACAGAAGTAAGGGTAGACCAAAAGAGACATGGAGAAGAACAATAAAGAAGATGTTGAGCAATAGAGGGCTCACCTGTGCAAGAGCATAAAAAAGGCAAAGGACAGCCATTTGTGGAAAACCCTTGCAGAACCCCCATGTGCCCTGGGCACTTAAGGTTCAGAGAGAGAGAGAGAGAGAGAGAGAGAGAGAGAGAGCTTTTAATCCTATTGCTATAACAAATTAGTAACAGAAACAGTGTTTGTGTGTAAGTGTTAAAACTAAATATGTATACATACAAAATGCTACTGTAATAAATAAGTGGGACATTACAATTAAAATACAATCATATAATCGTTAATGTATTAGCATCCATGACAAAAACGTTAGAAATCATGAATCTTCATGTCTGTGCATTCTTGATATTTCCAGACAAATCGTTTGCGTTCCTTTTCTCTGCCACTTAATCAGCCCGTTAAGTATTTTCTCACCCCACCCCTTTCTTTCTTTTCCTGTGAGTTTTCCGGTGACTGCCATGAGTGATGTTCGTTATGTTCCGTTCTTTTCCTGACACGTTCTGTAACTTCTATGTTTTTCCATGACATGTTCTCCAAGCTTAGGCCTCTCCTGACAGACTCTCCAGCTTATGTCTTCTCATGACATGTTCTCCAAGTTTTGTCTTCTTCTGGCATGCTTTTCAGCTCTGCCTTCTCATGACATGTTCCTCATCTTCTAACTTCTGATGACATGTTCTTTAACTTCTACTTTCTCTTAACATATTCTTTGACCCCTGTCTCCTCATGATATGTTCTCCAGCTTTTGTCTTCATTTGACATAATATCCGATTTCTGTCTTCACATGACGTGTTCTCCAACGTCTGCACTCTCATGACATGTGCACAGAATTGTGTTTCATTACGTTAAACACCTCAGTTCATTATCCCATGATACTCATAATCCATCCATTCATGAAGCATCATACAAATTCAACTTTTATTCCTCGTGCTGTTACGATTCATTGACTATACCAAGTCATCTGATAATGTGAAACATGACGAAATACTGAAAATGTTAGAGGACATAAATACTGACGGCAAAGATCTGAGAATATTTGTATATATTTATTTTTTAAATGTATTGGAATCAAGAAGTAGCCATCAGGATAGAAAGTAAATAGAAGAGGTAAAATTTCCGTTTCCATGATATTAAGATATACTGGGGATACAACGTTATAGTCCTATCTCCACTGCCTTCGCCACATGAACGTGTGATGTAGGATACGAAATATGATAGGCAAATATGAACTGTACAGCGAGGAGTTAGGCAAGCTTTTGTTCTCTCACTAGATTTGTTCTCACTGCACACTGTACAGTATCATGAGAAAAGAAAAAAAAATATATATATATAGGAGTCTCATAAAAAAGACAGCAAAAACATGCACACATGAATTAGTGAACTCACAGGCAGGAAACAAAATATACCACAGGATGCCTGAAATCACAAGAAGGTAAATTGTTAATCGGAAAAGAAGACATTGTGGACAGAGTACATCGGTGAGCTAATATGGAGGAGAGAGACCAGAGTTAACTCCAGATACTGAAAACTGTGATGGACCGCCAATACTTGAAGATGAAATCATAGATACCATCAAACACATGAAGAAAGGAAAAGCAGCTGGGCCTGATAATATAACAATAGAAGAAATAGATGCATTAGAGGAGACAGGAATAAAAATAATAAACAAGTTACTGATTGACATTTACAACAGTGGTTATATGCCCAGTGACCTGCTTAAATCCACGTTTATAGCACTAGCAAAGAAACCAGGTGCAAAGGAATGTGATGACCACCGGACTATCAGCCTCTCATGTCACATAACGAAGCTACTTCTGAGAATCATTATGAGAAGAACAAGAAACATAAAAGAATTTACTTCCAAAATTTACTTCCATAAAAATGGAAATAGCAGATGAACAGTTTGGATTTGTTGAAGGAAAGGGAACACACAATGCCATTTATGCTTTACGAACACTAACAGAAAGAGCTTTAGAAATACAGAAAGATCTCTACTTATGCTTCATTGATTACACCAAGGCATTCGACAAGGTGAAACATAATGAGAGTATTACAATGCTTGAAGACATCAATATAGACGGCAAAGACCTGAGGATTGTAAAACATCTATATTGGCAACAAGAAGCAGCAATTCGAGTTGAAAATAGAACTGGAAAATATCAACCTATAAAACAAGGGGTGCGACAAGGTTGTGTACTATCTCCAGACCTTTTTTCTCTGTACAACTAGGATATTCTAAGAACGATCATTACAGAACCAGGCATAAAAATTGGAGGATACAATATTAACAACCTTCGGTATGCTGACGACACATTACTAATAGCTGAGAACCAACAGCACCTACAAAATCTCTCGGATAAAGTCGCCAAAGAAAGTGAACAGAAAGGCCTTACTTTGAACATAAAAAAGACAGCGACTGTGGTTATATCTAAGAAACAGAATCCACCAGCATGCAGTATAAAATTAAACGGAACTATTCTAAAGCAGGTGCAGAAATTCAAATACCTTGGAGCAGTAATAACTTCAGATGGGAAATACAGAACATTTAGGAACAGAATAGGCCAAGCAAAGACTGATTTTTCAGAGAATGAGAAACATATTATCCAACACATCCTTATCGATGAATGTTAGAAAACGAGTCCTAAAATGCTATATTGAACCTATCTTGTTATATGGAAGTGAATCATGGACAATAGGCAAGTCTGCACAAAAATCATTGCAAGCAGCAGAAATATGGTTTATTAGAGGAATGTTGCAAATCCCCTGGACAACAAAAATAACTAATGAAGAATGTATGAGAAGAGCTGGAGAGACAGAAAATCTTGCCAAAAAGATAAAAGAGATACAATGTACTTTCATAGGACATGCAATGAGAAGAGGGGGCATAGAAAATATTATAACAACAGGAAAAATAGAAGGAAGAAGATCAAGAGGAAGACCGAGAGAAATATACTGGACAGTCTGACGGGATGGTGTGAGAGGAGATCACCAACTGAATTGATGGTCTGCATGAAGGATCGTGTACTCTGGAGAACCAAAATAGCCAACGCCAGTCGGCACGGCACATGATGATAATGATGATGATATTTTTTTTCGTGATTTCGAGTTGGAGACCACAGTGTGAACAACTTACAATTTGCAGGAAAGATATTTCTAACAGCCTGCAGAATTATTGGATACAGAAGAAAACGAAAACGGGAAGACGGGGCTCCTCCTAATGGTTTTTCGCGAGAAGGGACTCACGTGAACGGGGCACTGTTGAAGTAAATACGTGAAACAAAAATGAACGAACGACCGAGCATACTTTATTTTCAAAAGGTTAAGATTTGAGCGCACAGACCCGTCTAACATTCTGCCACGAGACAAGTGCAGACATTTCAACATTTGTGCACGCTATAACATGGGACAGGTAATGTACCTCGGAAATCAAGAATAGAATATGCCAAGCCAAAAGAGCTTTCAGACAAATGAGACATATTTTGTGCAGTGTATCTTTGTCGCTGGGCATCATTTTCTAAAATGCTACATTGAGTCAATCCTGCTCTATGTGAGTCATGGATAATGAGCAGATTAACACAAAGAGGCAGTAGAGATGTGGTTTCTTAGAAAAAAATATAAGAATATCGCAGCTACGATGACAAACAGGGAATGTCTAAAAAAGAACAAATGGAGAGCGGAACCTAGTTAAATCCCCAATAAAATGATAATCATCGTTCACTGAAAATATAATGAGAAGGGCAGGGCTTCAAAGTGTCATAACAACAGGAAAGATAAATGGGAAGAGAGAGAGAGAGAGAGGGAGAGAGAGAGAGAGAGAAACAAAGTCAAGATTACAAAAAAATAATCACGGATAATCTAACACAATAATAAAAAGTCGCCAACTGAGCTGATGAAAAATATCAAGGATCGAGGTCTGTGTACAACCATGACCACTGATGCCTGTCGGCGCGGCACATGATGATGGTAAACATATTTAGACACGGGGAGTTAAGAAGGTAACAGTAAAACTTGTTATACCATAGAGGTGGCTGGGATGTAGTGTTAATGCCCTTACTTTCTGTGGTCGGTCAGTGCACTAGTGAGCGAAGTGGTCAAAATCAAACCTGGCAACCTTTCATTCCTCATCTCCAGAAAAAGTTGGGTACCTATTTTCTGTAAGTGTTTGACCTCCTTAGGACCAGGCTTTTGTTGAGTGCACAAAACTGGGTTCGCTACTCACGGCCGCAGTTAAGTTAATGTAGTTTGAAACATTTAAGACAAAACAAAATGCCATTAAAAGTTTCATTCATTTAGTAAGTAACATCCTCTATTAGTTTACACCGGGCGTCTCAGTGGTGAAGAGGTTAGTACACTAGTCTCTCGTGGTGGAGGCCGATGGTTCGAATCCAGTCAGCCAGCTGTGGAAATGGGTACTCGGTATTTTCTGAACCTGGGGAAGGAAAGGCGTGATGTTGACCACGTCACCCTCTAGTGTACTGACAGGTCAAGGAAAATATGGGCACTAGCACAGTATGCTTCGGAATCCTTCATGGCGTAACAGCTCTACCTTTATCTTGTAGCTCGAACTGCAGTAGCTACAGACATGCCATCAGCACACGTTCACGAAACTTGCTATAGATTCAGCGAAAAGGCAAGATGAAGGATACGTTAAGAATGGCAAGAAGAGCGATCACAACGTGGTATTCTATTGTAGACGAGGTGCCTTGATTCGTATCCAGTGCAGTGACATATCAAAAACCTATAATTTAAAACAACTAAAACAAAATCATATAACTCACATTTCACATACAATTAATTTTCTTATTCTCTTCCCTACAAATAGTGTAAGCCCGTAAAAGTTGCGTTTCGTTTAATCGCTCCATATTTTTTAGTTTTTCTTTTTTTTTTTTCTACTGTCGCCCAGATCTCTTAGAAAACAACATCGTATTCGACTACACATCAATCTGTTTGTGGCCCTGGTTTTCTCTAATCTGCTGACGATTCTCTGGGACATGCTTATCGCCCATGAACTGCTGACCACGACGGGATCGAGTACAGCTGAATCCTTCCAATCAGAGGTGTGTATGGCTGGGTGTTCTGTCCCCTGAATGTACTATCTGTACTATCTCTGAAGGTATGCTTGTTTTATTTTTGATTTGCTTCTGCATGTTATTTGCTGGTGGGCTTTGCTACTAAACTTCAGATAAATACGAGTATAGTCAAAGGTTAAAAAAAACCTTTTTTTTTCTCTTATAGGGGTTGAATAAACACCATCAGAATGCGCACCGTCTGAACGTTTATTTGAGACGTCGCAAATCCAGATCTTCAGACCAGCTGGTTTTGATTATGTTAAATATTAATATAAGGGGTTTTATGCGAAATTCAGGAGATTTTTGCTGTATTATAATTTAATTCGCAACCGGGTCTCTCTCTCTCTTTATATATATATATATATATATATATATATATATATATATATATACTGCTGGACAAAATTTAAGGGCCGGTTTTTTCAATTCTTACAAAAACAAAATCAACTCACTAACAAACAAACCACTGTACCAAAGAAAATAGCATTTAAAACGGAACAAATTCAATCATTTCATTGGCAGATCGAAATAAGAATACACATACAGCAAGCTGGCGAAATCACTCACCCCTCGTCCAAAAATTCACAAGAGTGGTCCTCAAACAATAAACATATCAGTATCGCGTGTGGCCACCGCTCGCTGCCAGACATTCGACGCGACGTTGCCTCATCGAGTTAACCAGGGTTGTTAGGACATTCTGTGGGATGGCCTGCCACTCTTGTTGAAGGAAAAGGGTCAGCTGGATGACATAAACAGATGGAGGATGATTTGTCGAAACCCGTCTTCCTAGGACATCCCAAATGTGCTTAATGTGCTACAGATCGGGCGACTGAGCTGGTCAGTCGATTCTAATGATCCTTTGCTGTTGAAGAAAATCTTCTACGACACGACCCCGATGTGGTCTTGCGTTATCGTCTCGTAGGATTGCCCCTACACCCATGGCTTGCAAGGTAGGCTGGACAATGGGTTGCAGAATTTCATTCAGGTATCGCTTGGCGGTTAGGGTGTCATGAATGACATGGAGGGGGAGTCCTGCTGTGCCTCAACCGTGGTTGATTCCCCCTCCGTAACAATCCACCTCTTGGATAGTGGCGTAATGGAACAGTTCCCCTGGCCTTCTCCAAACACAGATTCTGCCATCATTGAAGATCATACTGAAGGGGGATTCGTCCGTGAAAAGAATTTCACCCTCACTGGCACCTCGTGCAACAGGCAACTAGCTCTGCGGTGAGCTGGAGTAAGAGGTAATCTTTTTGCTGGTCGTCGTGAAGCCAGCCCAGATTCTCTTAAACGCCTGCGAATTGTTCTTCCCCTAACATTGACGTTTACCGTATTCATTAGCTGGTTTCTGAGAATGGAAGACGTTACTGTCCGGTTGCGAAGTGTTGACAACTGCAGGTATCTGTCATCTTGTCTACTCGTGCAACGAGGTCGGCCTGAACGACGCCTGTCTTCTACTCCTCTGGTTGCGTGAAATCGCTCCAAATGGATGGTAGAGTGGGACATCCCCGGAAGCCGTGCAACTTCACGGCCAGATAAACCGCTTTCAACCAAGGCTATGACCCGATGACGCTCAAAGGTGCTAAAACCCCTTCGAGGTGGCATGGTGTTTTTCAAATGACAAAACTACCCCTAAACGGCTTTAATGAAAATAATTGGAAGGTGAGAAGTGTTCACTTAGGATGCCTCTTGCACGTGTGTCGTAGAAGATACAAATCAGCACGATTTAATTACCTGCTGGGTCATGATGACACTTTTAAAAATGCCCTAACATTTTGTCAAGGACGATGCTACTGCACGTGATTTTTACACTTGTTGTGATGAACAGTTGTTGTTGTTGTTGTTGTTTATGCCCCGGCTGCATAAAGCACTGCCTGAGAATGCAATTTAATGAAGATTCTACAATAAATTTATTTACAGTTTTAGTACTGCAACCAAAATAAGCATATGCTTGAAATTAATGACCCGGCCTCAACTTTTGTCCAGTAGTATATATATATATATATGAGAGAGAGAGAGATAAGAGACATGATGGCTGCGGTAAAACTGGTTGTAGTAATGAAGGTATACCGAGGTGTATGGTTCAGTGTTACAAAAAAGATAGAAAGAGTGAGGAAAGTGGGAAACCAAGAACAACAGAAAGTAATATGAGCACATATACATGAAGAACATACAACACTCCAGCATTTCGACACAATCCTTTTTTCAAGGAGCACATACAAAAACAACGCAACGTACAAAAACACGAAAAATAGATGAAAAAATCAAACACTCAGCTTTTTGGTCTGCTCCGTGTAAGAAATCAAAAAAAAAAAAAGCTAGATGTTTTTGTTATTTATCTGTTTTCCTTGTTTTTGTCCGCGTGGTGCTGGTGTATGCGATCCTTGAGGAAGGCTTCTGTCGAAATAGTGAACTGTTATATATTCTTCACATTAATGCACTTATCTTACTTTCTGTGTTTGTATTTCTACTCACTTCGTTCACTCCTTCTATCTTTTTTGTAAAACTGATCCATACACCTCTATCAACCTACATATGAGTATGCGCGCGAGCGTGTATGTGCCTGTGTGTATATATAATTTGGATCTACGAAGAAATTTTTTAAAAACATGCCCTCCTATCCCTGTTGCGCCTATTAAAGAAGAGAGCTTTTGTTGACGCTTGAATTTTTTGGCTGATAGGCAATTGTTTCCTTAACAACTTGCCTGAAGGAAAAGAGAAAACTGCCTGGTGATCTTTAATATTTTCTCAGTGAAACTATGATTGCCTCCTTTTCATAACTTGTAGACAAAGTTCCCACAGTGACTGGCAGAACATATCTTTCAAATTAGTCGTTTTTATTTGGACCAATTTCCTGATAACTTGGCCTCGCCGGGTACAAAACAAGGGAGGTAATTGCGTCAAGAAGTAGCGAAAATTGAGAAACCTTATCAAGGTAATTGGACCCCCCAATGACACTGAACAATTACTGCTTGTTAGATACTGGAGGATTACATCAAGACCTGTGTAAACATTAAGGCTAATTAAACGTTAATAACGTCTGAAGTGTCTAGCTGTCATACCTAGTTACCATGACTGGAGGAATAAGCTGATACAAAGGGTTCGAAAATGTCTGGACAGTCTGAATTATTAGACCATTCTTTAGTTGTCGGAACATGAGATCATTTAAAACAATGATTTTCATCATGAAAAAGGTTAGAGTTTTAATACCATGCCCAATTAAGGATTTGGTCTTATGCTGGAAATCTGTTGAGCATTATGTATATATACAGTCGGCCCTGGATTTACTCTTGTATTTGGCTCCCACTCCACAACTTCACTCTACCCCTCCCCCACGCTATCAAAATCCCCTTGTGTTCGAGTCTGTTACATAAAATGGCTTAGATCTGTGCATAAAACCTACGTCCATCCACCCGTGTACTTTGTCATGCCTAGATTACTTATAATACCATAATACAATGTAAATGCTATGTAAATAGTTGCTATAATATATTGTCTAGGGATTAATGATAAGGGAATAAGTCTGCACACGCTCGTGACATAATCATCCATCTTTAAGTATAACAAAGTACGGTAGCACTAAACATCACCAGCAACGTAACCATTTCCTTTCTTTCGACCACTGCTGACTTGATTTCGTACTTACACTAAGTACAGTATGTACTGCTATTAATGACCTGAAGATTTGCCACAGTTTTAAAAACTGTAAAGTGTAATGCACAGTATAAAAATGTAAAATTACTAACTTAAATTAATTTTTGCGTTTTTTTTAAGCTTTCTTAATTTTGAAAAATTTTTTTTTTGTTTCGCGTAAGTTTGAATCCACACTGTTGAAACCCGCGAAAGACGACAGCGAGTAAGACGAAGGTCGACTGTCCAGTAAGTCGAGGTGTAATAATGATGAAAACATTGCCACTCGCACATGAGCACAAGAGAAGAGTTCTTCTTTATGGACACAATATTACATCCTAGACTGAACTATAACGTTGTTATAAAGAGGCTCAAAACATGCGACAAACATGTGACTGTATAATCAGCGGCAAATGTCAAGGCTTTTAAGTCGCTGTTGAGGAAAGAGCGTTTGAACGCTTCATAGAACTAAGTGATCAAACTATAGCAATGATCACTCAAGATCCTCGATAATCAACTCTTAGTCAACCTCTTACTGTTGCAGTTCCTAAAAACTGTGGACTTGACCTGCTTGGCCGCCTGTACTTTCTTTGTCGTTATTGCAGTAAAGACTTTGAAAGGAAGGGATTGAACTACAGGGGATTGCCTGACTTGCAGACACAAATCTAACTCACGAATTCTCAGCACGCTCCACTACCTGGACAGATGGGTAATCTGCTTTATTCGGTCAGCGGAACGATAGGAAAAAGCACCAAAAAAACCCCAAAAACTCGTATATATCATCACAAATCAACGAACAATAATTCATACAAAAAACCTCTGTCTCCTATGTTCATGAGCAAGCTGTTGAATTTCTATGAGCCTTCGAATACAGCAAACAGAGCAAGCAGGGCTAAATAAGATGCAATACGTGCATGTCTGTGATATTTATTCACATGTTTTTTTTCTTATCTATCTAGGGAGATCTAAGGAGCGTAATATCCACCAGAGTTGAAGCCCAGTAAAGGGATGAGATATTCAAATAGGAGTTTAACAACTCCAAATATTGCGCTGGTTAAAAAAAGATCTTCATTTTGTTAATATTTTTTCTGATTGTAAAAGATCACATCATCATCATGTCATGCCGTCTCGCCACGAAAAGGTGGCAGCAATGAATCTTTGGTCTGTTCTGTTTATTGTCTTCGTAGTGGCCTCGGCCACTTTGGTTCCTGTCCATCTCTGATGTTGTCCACCCATCTCTGATGTTGTCCACCTATCTCTGATGTTGCCCACCCATCTCTGATGTTTTCCACCTATCTCTGATGTTGCCCACCCATCTCTGATGTTGTCCACCCATCTCTGATGATGTCTACCCATCTCTGATGTTGTCCACCCATCTGTGATGATGTCCACCCATCTCTGATGTTGTCCACCCATCTCTGTCGTTGTCGTCCTCTTGTTCTCTTCCCTTCGATCTTGCCCCTCAAGAAAGGTTTTCAATATAGTATTATGCCTCTTAACGTGCCCAGAGTTTCTTAGTTGTCTTGTTTTTATGATTTTTCAGTATTTCCTTTTCACTTCTAACTGGTTTAACATATTTTTGTTCATTTTCTGTCCACAAGATATGCCTTATTTTTTCTATACATCCACATTTCAAGGGCCTCGCTTTTCTTTTGTCTTATTCAAGGTCCAGTCTTCCTTCTACACCATAAAGGAATACTGATTATATGTGGCATTTTACGAGATACAATCTCAGTTGCTGTGATATTTAATTTCACCTTTTTCTCATTCTGTTGATAGTGTTTTTTGCCATTCCTATTCTTCTGTTAAGATTGTTAAATCTTAATATAATATCGTTAAAATTTGTATTCAGAAGTGTTGCTATAGTTCGTTTATATTGGAATTTGCTAACTAAAATATATGTATGCACATATGTAAAGTGCTGAAAATGTACTTTCATGCTCGTTTCAGAGCTCATGTAAAGCCCTGGCCTTTCTTCGCATATATTCTCGAAGCACCACTTACGTGTGGATGTTCTGCGAGGGCTTCTATCTTCACCGTCTCATCAGCAACGCGTTCAGACCGCCGAAGTCGTTGGTGTTCTTGTATCTCATTGGCTGGGGTAAGTAACACTTTGCAGTAGACGAACATTTAAGCAGGGAGTTATTTTACAGACTTCGCTAGCCCTTCAGTTCCTTTCTTCCACGCTCATCTTTTTGTCATTTACACTGGAAATCCTCTATGTTTACTTGTAGTGACACTGGGAATTCTCTATGTTTACTTGTAGTGACGCTGGGAATCCTCTATGTTTACTTATAGTGACGCTGGGAATCCTCTGTGTTTACTTGTAGTGACGCTGGGAATCCTCTGTGTTTACTTGTAGTGGCGCTGGGAATCCTCTGTGTTTACTTGTAGTGACGCTGGGAATCCTCTGTGTTTACTTGTAGTGACGCTGGGAATCCTCTGTGTTTACTTGTAGTGACGCTGGGAATCCTCTGTGTTTACTTGTAGTGACGCTGGGAATCCTCTGTGTTTACTTGTAGTGACGCTGGGAATCCTCTGTGTTTACTTGTAGTGACGCTGGGAATCCTCTGTGTTTACTTGTAGTGTCGCTGGAAATTCTCTATGTTTACTTGTAGTGACGCTGGGAATTCTCTATGTTTACTTGTAGTGTCACTGGGAATTCTCTATGTTTACTTGTAGTGTCACTGTGAATTCTCTATGTTTACTTGTAGTGTCGATGGGAATTCTCTGTTTTCTTGTAGTGACACTTCCAATTGCTCTGCAGGTATGTTGCTCTAACCCCCCCCCCCAACTCCCTTTTTTCCTTTAAACATAATAGGGAGAAGCAGACTGGTTTGTTTTTTTATAGACCTAACTTGCCTAACGGAGCAGGGATCGTCATAGTCCCCATGGGGGTGGATTCTCTAAAGAAGTACTGCACACTCTATGCTTTTTTAGCTGCTCTCATGGATTAAAAAAAATATCCGGCATGTCCCACTCCCAGGCCAGTTCAATGCTGGGCCTCAGCGCTTTACAGTAAGGGGGCCGCAAGGCTATCAGGCTGAGGTTCCCGGGAGATAGAAGGCAACGCCAGATGTGCTACGCCTGTATCAACTACCATTAGTATACAGCAGCATCTGCCAGTCTTAGTCTAGCTGTTAACGAATATTCAGCCTTTGTAATAAACTTCACGTGTAAGAATTTGCGTCTCTCTCTTTTTTTTTTTTAGTTTTTACTAAACGAATTTAGCCATTTTAAACGCTGGTTTGTGTATGAGAAATTACCATGACGAAAAATCTTTGACTACTCTTTTTTTTATTATTCATTAGCGGTTATATCTCAACACTATTCTTTCATGTGATACGCCCTGATAAAGCCATGGTGTCAGTGGATTTGTCTTTTCCATATACCAGAAGAATCATACGTAAAGTAAGAATTAATAACAAAGAAAGTACGGTCAATTTTTTAAAAAATCAACTCATTCTTCTTCTTCTTCTTCTTCTATCTCTGTTGAACTGCGAGCTGACATTTTTTTGCGGCCGATGTTGCTCAGGTGATGAGACACCTCATCGTGTCAGACCGGGAAGGGGCTATTTTTTTTTACCAGTCCCTGAGTGAAGATAAAAAGCAGGGAGTATGCGATACTTCTTTAACAGACTCCACCACCATGGAGACTATATCGATCCCTGCCCTGTTAGTCAGGCTAGGCCTTGTTGCTGGGGGTACCAACAGAAATGTTGGACAGGGTCTTAGACAGCAGCAGTTCGCTGGCACGTCAGCTAAAGTTCGCCGACACGTCAGCTAAAGTTCGCCGACACGTCAGCTAAAGTTCGCCGACACGTCAGCTAAAGTTCGCTGGCACGTCAGCTAAAGTTCACCGACACGTCAGCTAAAGTTCGCCGGTACGTCAGCTAAAGTTCGCCGACACGTCAGCTAAAGTTCGCCGACTTGCCAAATCGGACAGCGTCTTCACTCTTCTTAAGTCAGTAGTTTAACCCAAGTTAAATCATTTGAGCAACAATAAAATAAAACCAAACTTTCTTTTCCTAATTCACTTTGCGCATGTTTCTACGCATCCTAAATGTCTTCCTTGTTTTGATTGGTTAGCTCGGTTGATGTCTATGATTTCATTCGCATTTCCAGGAAAGGGAAAAAAATGGCCGTGTTATTCTGTGTTCATAAAACAAAATGAAGCCATTTCAATCGAGAGCTTTTTATTCTGATTAGATTGTGTGAAAAAAAAAGTTCAATTAATCTGTATGTGAAATAAATTCCGGAGAGATTTTGCTTTTATAATCCCATTGGAATGTTTGTGAAAGATTTTATCTAGAGTTTTATATATAATGAAAAAGATATGTTATGTAATACAGGTTGATGATAGATCAACATAGTCTGTTATTTGTTTTATAAAAAAAAAGATTGATTATTAAAGTGCTACGTTGTATAACAAAAGCTGATTATAATACTGGTTGGCTGTATGAAAAGGGCTGATTACAGACAACGAATGTTGTACAGGAAAGATAAATTATGAAAAGAGTTGAAAAGAGTATGTTGTATGACAAAAGATGTACTATATTAATGTTCTTCCCTTTTGCTAGTTTCAGATATGACATATAATGAGACATAATGATGTGTCCATTGTTTGTAGTTCTTTGTCTTCTTTCTCAATAGTTTTTAGCAGTAGTTAGCTACAAGTGTATTTCTTTATCCAAACCTGCCATGAACTCTCCATCACAGTTCTCATCCATTTTGTCACCAGGCAATTTTCATTTGTTGTTACTTTTATCTGCGTTACTTTCTATAAGTTATTTTTATCTGCGTTACTTTCTATAAGTTATTTTTATCTGCGTTACTTTCTATAAGTTATTTTTATCTGCGTTACTTTCTATAAGTTATTTTTATCTGCGTTACTTTCTATAAGTTATTTTTATCTGCGTTACTTTCTATAAGTTATTTTTATCTGCGTTACTTTCTATACGTTGTAAAATAGCCCCCAAACAGCTAGTACATCTCACTGCAGTGTACCCTCGTGTGTAAGAGAGCCTCAGTATTATAGTCGGTTTTCGGGAGAAAAAAGTCTAATTCTTAATATTTAAAGATTTCATGTTCATTCATTCATTCATTTGCATGTCCCTTGCGGAACGTTGCCTCCTTAACTTGATTTGACGTTAGTGTCCATGTTTTCCTTGACCTGACAGCACCCTGCAGGGCGATGTGGTCAGCCTCTCCGATTTCCCTTCTCCAATTTCCAGAAGCCGCCAGGCTGCCCTTTTCTGTAACCTACCTCCACATGAGAGATGAGCACACCGCCCACGATACAACTCAGTCGCCTTAAATCTTATAGCTACAGAAATAATTAATTTTTCTTTGAAGTGTGTGTGATATATATATATATATAATATTGCACAGCTGGATACATAAGTTAGGTATAAATAATTAATTAATGCAACATTTCGCGAATACTTAATGCGCGAAACAAAGCTGAGGTGGAATGAACAAAGTTTATTCTTGCCGCTCAGATGAGCTGTAAATTGAAAAATGCTGAAGTGAAAGGTCGATAAGATAAAATTATGACAAGAGACCCGTTCAGACAAAATTTGGCAGCGAGGGGGAAAAAAATAATTATCTCGGATGAGAGAGAATTCTAAAGCTGGAAAATCCGAAACAATCTCTGCGAAAGAGAAATTTCATGTCCAGTTGATTGATAAAGTTCTTATATTCGATGTGCCTTATTTGTTCGTGTGTAACGCGAACTTTTATTGATATGAACCCTAAAATTAGGGGGTGCGTGATATACATGGGACATGTATTAGAGATAGGAGAAGTTCTTGTGTTGTTTTTTTTTTCACACAGATTTCAAAACGTAGTTTGTTGTGATTACTGGTGGCCTTAATTGGCAACTCCAGGTTTTGGATGTTTCTATTAGCAAACCATTTAAGAGTCTGATGCGAGAAGATGGGGACAGATGGAAGCAGTCAACTGGTGATGATGATCTGACATGAAGAATAGAGAAACCAACAATCGCTCAGGTCTGTCCATGGGTCATTACATCGTGGTAATGGAGTCAAGCATGTGCTGGTCATTAAATCTTTTAAGAAGTGTGAAATTAACATTGCTCTGGACTGAACTAAAGATGATGCAGTCTGTGAAGGTTCTGGCAGTGAACAAGACGATTTCTGAACTGCTTTATGTCTGGCACTGAGGGTGATGAAGAGTTGTGTGGCTTCTTATTATGAATACACGTGAATGTTTTTGCTTTATTTTTGTGATTTGTGATGGAAAAACAAGTATTTTTTTAAAATTCAGGGCCTGAAAAATGAATGCTTGTTTTACAAGGCAGCGTGTTATACACGGACAATAAGGTATATCATTCACGGGAAGTAAAAGAATCATTCAAGAAGAATGCAACGACTTGATTTCCATTCCGGCCACTATTGTTATAGCAGCTACTATTTTTCACTGCTTCTAATGGTACTTGTTCCACAGCACATTTAGTTAGCCTCCTCGTCGTGCTAACTGCTTCTATCGCTAGTAGCTGACAGCACACGCGGTTAACTCCCATTTGTTGCTTTCAAAACATTCAGGGGTTTTTTTGTGTGTGCGGTTAGTGGTACTGCACTTGCGGCAGTCATGATGATACTGTTGCTGTTATTACTGGTACCTTTACGACTGCCATTCTACTGTGACCACAGCTTCATAAACTGCCATACTCCATTAACAAATAACGTTATGTGTTTAAAACCGTTCAGAAAGAACTTGTTTCGGTGTAACTATTGTTGAGGCTCGAAGAAAACGTTGCTGCTTTGTTTGTCTCCTCCCTCATTTAAACACTCATCTGTGTCTGTAACAAGTGCGGACATACGGAAAACAACGAGACCTGCGCACTGTAAAATGATAGAGTACAGTAGGATAGAGTGAGACTTGTGCACTGTAAAGTGATAGAATGCAGGAGGATAGAGTGACACTTGCGCACTATGACGCGACAGAGTACAGATAATAGAGAGCGAGACTTGCGCACTGTAAAGTGATAGAATGCAGTAGGATAGAGTGACACTTGCGCACTGTAAATGATAGAATGCAGTAGGATAGAGTGAGACTTGCGCACTGTAAAGTAATAGAGTGCAGGAAGATAGAGTGAGACTTGCAAACTGTAAAGTAATAGAGTGCAGGAGGATAGAGCGAGACTTGCGCACTGTAAAGTAATAAAATCAGTAGGATAGAGTGAGACTTGCGCACTATGACGAGATAGAATACAGTAGGATAGAGTGAGACTTGTGCACAATGACGTGATAGAGTATAGTAGGATAGAGTGAGACTTGCGCACTATGACGTGATAGAGTATAGTAGGATAGAGTGAGACTTGCGCACTATGACGTGATAGAATACAGTAGGATAGAGTGAGACTTGCGCACTATGACGTGATAGAGTATAGTAGGATAGAGTGAGACTTGCGCACTATGACGTGATAGAGTATAGTAGGATAGAGTGAGACTTGCGCACTATGACGTGATAGAGTATAGTAGGATAGAGTGAGATTTGCGCACTATGACGTGATAGAGTATAGTAGGATAGAGTGAGACTTGCGCACTATGACGTGATAGAGTATAGTAGGATAGAGTGAGACTTGCGCACTATGACGTGATAGAGTGTAGTAGGATAGAGTGAGACTTGCGCACTATGACGTGATAGAGTATAGCAGGATAGAGTGAGACTTGCGCACTATGACGTGATAGAATATAGTAGGATAGAGTGAGACTTGCGCACTATGACGTGATAGAGTATAGCAGGATAGAGTGAGACTTGCGCACTATGACGTGATAGAGTATAGTAGGATAGAGTGAGACTTGCGCACTATGACGTGATAGAGTATAACAGGATAGAGTGAGACTTGCGCACTATGACGTGATAGAGTATAGCAGGATAGAGTGAGACTTGCGCACTATGACGTGATAGAGTATAGTAGGATAGAATGAGACTTGTGCACTATGACGTGATAGAGTATAGTAGGATAGAGTGAGACTTGTGCACTATGACGTGATAGAGTATAACAGGATAGAGTGAGACTTGCGCACTATGACGTGATAGAGTATAGTAGGAAAGAGCGAAACTTGCGTTCTGTGACGTGACAGTACAGTAGGATAAGGCGAGATTTACGCGCTGTAAAGTGATAGACTGCAGTAGAACAGAGCGAGACTTGCCCACTGTGAAGTGATAGAGTATTGTAAGAAACAACAAGGCTTTCACACAGTAAAGTGACAGAGCTATACGTTAGCCTCGAAAAATACAGATCACCTCAGACGTGAGAGAAAGAAAATTCGTAGGAGAATGACTTACTAGAACGCAATTTGAACAAGCAATCACGTAGACTCGAGAGGACAGCGCACTATTCACAGGGCCATCTCTCATCTGTGGTGATACTCCGCCGTCCCCTCCCTGATAGAAGGTTGCTGTGTAATAGAGTATGGACTTTTTTCCCCTGCATAATGAGTTAAAACTAACGCCCGTTTTTTTTGTTTTGTTTTTGTTATAGTTGACAATTTTAAGGTGGTTTCAGTTATCCCAGCAAGGCTTTGATTTGTTACAAGATCATGCGTTGTTAGGGTTTGTCAGAGCACGAGAACTGTTTAAAAAAATAAAGAACTTGTGTGGTGATTTTTTGTCTAAGAGAGATCAGACAGTCTTTGTTCAACTTCGAATGACAGGTCTTGTTTTTGTTAAGTCATGGACAAGTAGGAGATCAACATGCCGTCTGTGTTTTAGTTATGTTAGGCTGGTCTCAACGGCTTATGTTGGTGTTGCCAGTGTTGTTTGTGTATTCTACATTTCCACCAGCAGTTTGAAATGTATGAATCTATCGTCAATAAATCTCATTATCATTCTCCTCCGTGGTTAAACTGGCTTTTTATTTAACTTTGACAAGCGACATCTGTTTAAATATGAGTCAACAGTGAAATATCCAGACACTAAGAGTAGTTCAACTATAAGATATCCAAACACTAAGTGTAGTTCAACAGTGAGATATCCAAACACTAAATGTAGTCAACAATGAGATATCCAAACAATAAATTTAGTTCAAAGTGAGATATCCAAACACTAAATGTAGTCATCTATGAGATAGCCAAACATTAAGTGTAGCTCACAAATGAGATATTCAAAGTGTAGTTCAACTATGAGCTATCCAAACACTAGTCAACAATGAGATATCCAAACACTAAATGTAGTCAACAATGAGATATCCAAACACTAAATGTAGTCAACAGTGAGATATCCAAACACTAAATGTAGTCAACAATGAGATATCCAAACACTAAGTGTAGTCAACAATGAGATATCCAAACACTAAATGTAGTCAACAATGAGATATCCAAACACTAAATGTAGTCAACAATGAGATATCCAAACACTAAGTGTAGTTCAACAATGAGATATCCAAACACTAAATGTAGTCAACAATGAGATATCCAAACACTAAATGTAGTCAACAATGAGATATCCAAACACTAAATGTAGTCAACAATGAGATATCCAAACACTAAATGTAGTCAACAATGAGATATCCAAACACTAAATGTAGTCAACAATGAGATATCCAAACACTAAATGTAGTCAACAATGAGATATCCAAACACTAAATGTAGTCAACAATGAGATATCCAAACACTAAATGTAGTCAACAATGAGATATCCAAACACTAAATGTAGTCAACAATGAGATATCCAAACACTAAGTGTAGTCAACAGTGAGATATCCAAACACTAAGTGTAGTCAACAGTGAGATGTCCAAACACTAAGTGTAGTTCAACAGTGAGATGTCCGGGCTGGGTCCTGTCACATGTATAATGTACAGGGAGATGTATCATTTGTCATGAGAATGACTTTGTCATATTCGTCAATCTTTTCACCATCTGGCAAGTTGCTAGTGAGACTAGGAGCCTAGCATAGCTCCTTTCATTTTGCCAGACCCCCATGGTTACAGTCATGGTTATTCTTTTACAGTATTTTTTTCCCTCTCACGTCTTAAGTGCTACTTATTTTCCGAAGTTAACTATACAAGACTGTGCTCTGTAACTGCTGGCCTAGACTTATCTCAGAGACCTTTTGTGTATGTGCAACATAAGTGAAAATTTAGAAACTGTTTTTGGACAGAGAGAACAAAAAAGTATATTAACTAATAAAAATATACAGAATAGCGAGATAAACTGAATTATAACAGATAAAACAATATGAATGAAAAAATATGTGTCTATAGGGACTAAAAGAAACGATAATGTATAATTAAGCCTGAAACAATTAAGAGTAACTTGGAATGATTGGATGAAGACGGACGTCTAGACTGTATAGTTTCAGTCAGTGCTTGCCCCGTGCGGAACTTTACCATCCTAACAGCTCGTTTGTCCGCCTCTTGGTTGTAAGCAAGATGCCCTGCTGCAGATGCATGCATTCGCAGATCGTCAACGATGTCTTGCAGCCATCTTCGCCTTGGTCTTCCTCTCTTTCTTTTTCCCATTGTATACCCTTAAAAGGCTGTCTTCTCTAAATTCTCATGACGCTTAATATGTTCAAAATATTTAAGTTTTCTCTGTTTAATCTTCCTTACTAGCCAGCCTTCAATATTAAGTTCTTGTAGTATGGATAAAACAAAAATAATGAAAATTCCTCTCAATCAAAATGGAAAAATACACATAGAAGGGACAGATATTGAAGAAGTCAATCAATTTGCATACCTTGGCAGCTACATAGACCAGGATGGTGACACTAGAAAGGAAGTTAGAATCAGAATTGCAAAAGCAGCATCAATCTTCAAGAATCTTGAGAACATATGGAATTCAAAAGTTATAAGCACAAAAACCAAGTTAAGACTATTCAATTCAAATGTAATATCCACCCTCATTTATGCATGCGAAAGCTGGAAAACAACTAAAGAAATAGAAAAGAAATTAGACTCTTTTGAAAACAAATGCCTAAGGAAAATACTCGGCATCAGGTGGAATGAATTCAAGAACAACGCAGAGATAAGACAGATGACTGAACAATAACCAGTCTCATGGGTGATCAGGAAAAGGAGATGGACATATGTTGGTCACTTGATGAGAAGAAATGATTAGAGAATCCCAAAACAAGCTATCAAGTGGAACACAACAGGCCGAAGAAAAAGAGGCAGACCGCGTGAAACTCTGAAGAGGACATTATTAAGAGAGGCCAAATTAACAGGCATAAAATCCTTTGATGAGGTTGAAAGACTCGCCGAAGACAGGAAAAATTGGCGAACTACTTTGCAAGCCCTATGTGACGTTCAACGGCACGGGAAGGATATAAGATATAAGATATAAGTATGGATATATTTGTTCTTTTTTGTGTCCATGATATTTGAAGGACTCTTCTATAGCATTTATATTCAAAGGCATTTATGTGTTTGTCAACTGTTAACAGTTCTCACAGACATATGTTGCGATGGGAAAGATGCATGCCCTTAAAAATCTTATTTTGTAGTTCTGTGTGTTCCTCTCCACTTTTTTACTTTCTGAAGAGTGATAGATGTCCTCCTTTTAATTTCCCTCATTGTATCTCCATTATTAGTTAGTAATGATCAAGATATTCGAACTCTCCACTTCTTCCAAATTTTCCTCATTGATACATATTTCAGCTGCTTTATTTGTTTTGTCATTTGTCATCAGTTTAGTTTTCATCGCATTAATATGGAGGTTTTGCTCATCACTATTCTTCCGGACTGACATAATTAGCTTTTCCATTCTTTTTTGTGTTGTGGACAGTAATATTGTGTCATCAGCATATCTAATCTCTGGTATTTCATAACTTTCAATTGTTATGGCATCATAATATCCTTTGTCTACATCTTCTCTAACAGTCCTCATTATATTTTCAGTATACAAGTTAAATAAGTAAGGTGACAATATGCACCCCTGACGGACCCCTTGTTTTATGTCAGACCAAGTTGTTGTTTCACCATTTATTCTAACTGCTGCTTGTTGGTCTAGATACAACAGTGATGTTAATTGTATCAAATGTGTTGGAAATCCCATTTTTTCCGTTATTTCCCAAAGTTTCTGGTGTTGTACATAATCGAATGCCTTTAAATAATCTATAAAAGATAATTATAGATTCACATTAAATTCTCTGCATTTCTCTATTATTAATCTTATATTAAATATATGACGTCTTCCTTATCTAAAACCAGATTGGACCATATTGATTTCTCCTTCTGTAAGAAAATAGAAGGAGACTGTACAGTTTATCTTTCAGTAAATGGAAATGTATAACCTTACTGCCGTCGTGGTGTAGTTGTTAGTACACTTTCCTGCCCAGCAGTAAGTACCCGGTTCACTTCGCACTCAGGCGGAATTTTTTTTTGGGTCGACGACCATGGAGGTCAGCCCAGCCTAATAATCGGATGTCTGGGTTTTACCTTGGGAAAATATAGACAGCCAGGACAGGTAAATGTTGTAGTGGCCTAGAAATATCAACTAACACTTCGCAGTCCTACAGCAAGCAAATGTCACGGGACATATATAGATTTAGATCACCTTTATCTGTCATTTCTGATAAAGATTATTTCAGGAGGATTTCTTGAGCCCATTATATTTTTTAAAAATTTCTTTCTTCATTTTCTCCAGGTTTTCCACTAAGTTATACAAGTCTGTACGGTGTCTTACGCCTTGTCTACGCCAATGAAACGTAAGTAGGGCCAGCGTAATGTAACGATTTTTCAGAGAAGCCATCTGTTTCAAGCTTAACACTGTAAAATTCGCTCCATTTCATGCTTAATGTTTTAACTAACGTAATATTTTACGTTCCTTGTTGTCAATGACACATTATTTCACTGTTAATATTTGTAAATGGCACATTATTTCACTGTTAATGTTTGTAAATGACGCATTATTTCACTGTTACTGTTTATAAATGGCGCATTATTTCACTGTTAATGTTTGTAAATGGCGCATTATTTCACTGTTAATGTTTGAAAATGACGAATTATTTCACTGTTAATGTTTATAAATGACGCATTATTTCACTGTTACTGTTTATAAATGGCGCATTATTTCACTGTTAATGTTTGAAAATGGCGCATTATTTCACTGTTAATGCTTGTAAATGGCGCATTATTTCACTGTTAATGTTTGTAAATGGCGCATTATTTCACTGTTAATGTTTGTAAATGGGCCATTATTTCACTGTTAATGTTTGTAAATGGCGCATTATTTCGGCGTAGTGGCAACACCAGAACCAGTCACTCCAACTCTGCTCCCCTCAGCTCTTGTGGCGAACATAATCATATCATTTCAAAGTGACACCGCATTTAGCTTTACACGCAGTTCTTATTGAAATCCATTTCTTGTGTTGTGCTTTCTTGCCTTCGTTCTTTTGCGGGGTCTCTTTTGCCTTTATCATTATATTTTAAAGAGTTTTCTAAAGCTTCTCTTCACTAAACAACTATTACACCTCAAATTGTATATCATCCTTTCGACAGAAACTCTCATCACTTTAATAAACATTCAGATCACCTGTTACACGCGTGTCTGGTAGCTTTGATTGACATACACCAGTTTGTTCTCATCTGGCACAGGTGCTGGATCAAGAGCACAGGGCATCTACAATGGATACTTTACATTCCAAATCTCTGTTGTTTAGCGGTGAGTAACAAAAGCGGGCATCTGATCAGATACTGATATTTTGGGTAATCTGAATCTGCAAAGGGTCTTAGATTATAAGAATAAATTTGGAATATATAGCCTATGGGAATAGAAGGGATAACAAGTGCTTGAGAAAAATAGACCATGTTATAAGTTATAAAACAAATGAGTTGCTCTTCATTTTCATAAACAGAAACTGGGAGAGAGAGAGAGTGCAAGAGAGAGAGAGAGAGAGAGAGAGAGAGAGAAAACGAACGAACGAACATAATTTTCAAAAGGTTAAGAATTGGGCACGCAGGCCCCTCTAACATTCTGCCCTTCATCATACAGCTTTCACTCAGTCACAGTCATTCAGCATTTGTTAATGAGCATAATAATCATGAATAAATAATTAAATGAATACATAAATAAATAATAAAAACTATCTCTTGTCCATATACTCCACACTCTGATTTATACAACTACAAGAAATATACAATTACATTCTTACATTCATTCAGAGCTAACAAATTTATAGAAAAGCAGTATAGGAGAGAGAGAGAGAGAGAGGGAGAGAGAGGGAGAGAGAGAGAGTTAGGGAGAGAGAGAGAGAGAAAGAGAGAGAACTATGAATTTCATTTTGAAATGTTGAAGAATTCGGTACGTAGAACTGTCTGACTTCCGCCCTTTATCTCTCAACTTTCACACACTCGCAGACTTTCAATATTTACTTACTGTGAATATGCAATACAAATAACAAGCATATGTGAAATAGAGAGAGAGAGAGAGAGAGAGAAATAAAGAGAGAGAGGGTAAAGAGATTTAGTTTCACTTTCAAATGGTGAAAAGTGGGACAGACAGCCCGTCTGACATTCTGGCCTAAGTCTCTCAACTTTCCCGCGGTGGCAGACATTCAACATTAATTAATAGTTCATTGTTTGCTACCAGAAAGAAAGTCTGAGAGTGAGTGTGTGGGTGAGAGAGAGAGAGAGAGAGAGAGAGAGAGAGAGACGGAGAGAAATGTAATTACACAGTAATGAAATTAGGAATAGAAATCTGAAAGAACTGAGACACTATAACAGCACGAGGAAAGACATTTGCCGAGGATCTCATGTAGATAAAAAAAAAGAATCTCCCAGACTCTGAGACAATAATTCTGGGACGAGAAGGAATTAAGGCGGGGAAATTTAGCGTAAACTGTAATAACTTGTCTGAAACAAATCCAGTGGGAAGAAACATGTCTTTTGTCTCTAGAAATTTCTGTGCATTTTGTTCCCTCTTTTCTTTATTATCTGACTGGGTCAGCGCGTGCTGACGTTGTGGCTTTCGATCTCTCCACTTGTACAGCGGTCTTCAATAATACAGTGCGTTCGGAAAATAACTGTGTACTGACCCAGTATCGATTCCAGTATCGTAGTAATGACTGCGGCAGGTAGATGTGGCTAGATACCGGAGACATTAAGAAATCACTACGATACCGGAATCGATAGTGGGTTAGTGCACAGTTACTTAAGGAACACCCTGTATTAGTATTCCTTATCTTCGCTGTTTCGATTCTTTGGCTGTTTTAAGGACTAGTTCGCTCATTGTCAAAAAGACACATCTCTTGTTTCATTTTACTTTCTTGTTTCTTTTCTTTTAAAGACTGGCTCTATTACTAATTTAACACATAATAATGTATATAAAAAGTTGTCAAGTTTTGAAAGATGCTACATTTGTTTTTTCCACAAAAGTACGGAGCGTACCCGCTGTATGAGCGATGTTTTGCTTCATTTAGTTTCTTGTGAATATTTTTTTTTAGAAATATAATAAGAGTTTTTAAGCATTCTTTCTATGAGGAGGAATAAAACAGAATTTTGGTAGAATAGTAGACCAGAAAGAATGTAAGAAACTTGACCATAACTTTAAGTTTAAAAAAAAATTATTGAAGAAGCAATCATTCCCTGATCAAGAAAATACAAGAGCAGGTTTAAAATTTACTGCAAATCAAGGGGCATAACCACTTAAAGTTATGAGAAGATGGTAGAGAACGTCACAAAGTTTTCACATATATTTTTAAGTGGTTAGATGCCTTAATTTGCAGTTTTTTTTTCTCTTTACTTTCTGTAACTTAAAATGATAATTAGATAATGTAGTAGATACAGTTTAAAAATGTTTTCCTATTAATGGCAATGAAGCGTATGAAGAAATAAATAAATAAGTTGCATCCATTATTCCTTTCAGCACCTTTTTCAAAAGTCATGTTTAAAAATTAGGCAAACAGGAAGAATACGTTGTTTTCTTAGAAAGAGAAACCCACATAAGAACTCTGTCATACTTTAAAAACATTCCCGAAAATGGCCCTTTAGTAAGAAATCAAGAGTTCTTGTGAAATAATAGAATACGGTGTTGTATGATTAGCCCATGAAAGAAAAAATCATAAACAAAGCACTTTTAGTTCTCCTCGTGAAATAATATTACGTATTTCCTGAAGTAATGTTATTGAATACTTATTTTGGGTACTTATTATTGGGCATTTATTTTCGGTACTTATTATTAACAGAATATGAATGACAATGGTAAACAAATATTACAAAACAAAAAAGGAGCTAAGATGAGTAGTATCAGTTATAATATTTTGATATTTTTAGTCGTGCTTAGCGTGTCTTTTGTCCATGTTATGTATTATATGATGCGCTTACATGGCTCATGAAATTGTGACGTATCTTCTTGATCTGTAGGTCAATTTATGCTTTTTATGCAACATCCTTCGTATTCTTCTAACACAACTGCAGTCCCACCCAAACGAACCTAGTAACTTCAGGTAAGTGACGTATCACACCCTGCGTGTTGTACAGTGATTATTCTTCAATATAACTGATAGACCGAACAGCAGAACGCCTGGTCAACATTCATTCGTTTGTTCAAAGATTCGTTACGTAAATTCATTCATTGCGTACAATACTGAGCAGTACTGACGATCACACTTCTCAGTTTTTGAAAGGTCCTTGTATTTCCCAACATTTCATGTTGTAGTAAAACTTACAAGTGTTATTTAATCAGCATTTCATGTTGTTTTACTTACAAGTGTTATTTGATCAGCCTATGACTGATATGAAAATGCCCTTACGTGATGAAGCCATTTCCAAACAACAGAAGGAAACAAAAGTTGTACTGCAACTTTTATGGGACCTTTTTTTTTCCTACCATTTGTTTTCCTCTCTCGAACTCTAAGAAGCCTTCGTGTACTCAATGAAAGCGTAAATTTAAATCTTCATTTAATTTAAGGCATTTCTTTGTTGTTATTATAACAAATAACTTACTCGTGGTTTTTTTCATTAATGAAGACCACATTGTTCCTCTACAGTTTGCTTTCTCTATCTTATTTCGTGTTCTTAAACCAATCCATCATTTATTTTGCTGCAGTACCTACATTTGCTGTAGCAGCACGACAGCCAGTTCAGCGTTTATAAACGAAGGATGGTTTGGATTGTTCCTTGGCTAAACCGCCGTCTACTTAACGAAGGGTTTTAGTTTGCACCCTACCAGACAGCAAGGATATCATCACGAGCATGTAGTTCATTTAGTGGTGTTAGCCCACAATATTTTTTTTGACATAGGTCAAGCAGCAAATGATGGGCCACATCGTATCATGTCTTTAGTTTCTCCCGCTACTTCCCACATACTGAATAGCGGAGAGGAGAGATTGCTTTCTCTTTTCAGAGTTCGTATTGCTGCAGACTATATGGGAATTTTAAAAAAAACTAAGCAAGAAGATGAAAATCAGGATATTTAATGTTCTAAGTGTACTACTATATGGAAGTGAATGCTGGAAAATCACCAAAACTATAGAAAACAAGCTGAATTCTTTCCAGGCTAAATGTTTACGAAAAATTAGAATATTTTGGCCGCACGAGAAATAACATCTTGTTGGCAGAAATGCAGATTAACCCACTGACAGCAATTGTTGCGGAAAGATGCTGGCGATGGTTGGGACATATGCTCCGGATGACTGACAACTCGCTACCAAAAGTAGCACTAGGATGGACACCATAGGGGAACAGAAGTAAGGGTAGACCAAAAGAGACATGAATAAGAACAATAGAGAGGATGTTGAGCAATAGAGCGGAAAAAAGACAAAGGACAGGCGTTTGTGGAAAACCCTTGCTGAAGCCCCATATGCCCTGGGCACTTAAGGTTCAGAGAGAGAGAGAAAGAGAGAGAGAGAGAGAAAGAGAGAGAGAGAGAGAAAGAGAGAGAGATTGAGGAAGTTAATAACCTCATAATAACAAGCATGAAGTGCAGAAGGAGATCAAGAAAGCACTTCTGTATGACAGCATCGCCCAGCCACATCAACAACAAACTTTAAGAAGGGGCTGAACGATTAAGAAATTCGACAAGGCAAAATCGCCAGTGCCTCTGGCTTATAACATGAATTTCGATCCGTCCAAAAACTTATAACGTGAATTTTGATCCAGCTAAAAAATGTTTAACAGGAATTTTGATCAATCGAAAAAATTATATCATGAATTTTGATCCGTCTAAAAACTTATAACATGAATTTTGCTCCATCTAAAAACTTATAACATGAATTTTGATCCCTCCAAAAGCGATGAAACAACAACTACTACAACGTTTCTTTACTTGTTTTTCAGGCGAGCCCTGAAAGCAACGTTCGTCCTTATCCCTCTGTTTGGCATTCAGCTGTTCGTCACTATTTATAGACTTCCGGCTGGAACAAAAGGCGCCCCTACTTATGAGAAATTCAACGTAATTGTATTAAATTCTCAGGTAAGTCTCTTTCTAGATTACATTCTAATTCTTTCTGATACAGCATCGGCAAGAGGAACAGCAAAAAAACATTGAAGAGAATACTCGAAAAAAAAAACATAGCAGAGAACAAATAATAATGTTCACGACAATATTAGATTACCACTGGCAAGCGTTTGGGCGAATTCAGGAAGATAACTTAAGATCAACATAGTGAAACGCGGGGCCCCACGGCGGGCAAAGATAACAGCTACTGAAAAGATAAAATGCTGGATCGGGAAGATAAGAGACATCGCTCCCCCAGGGGTGACACAACATTACTCTGGTCTGTATACAGGGCGAAGGCGAGGGGCCAGTCAGCCTTCATTGCCTGCATTTTAATGACCAGATCGAGGAAGTCAGGGGATGACCCAGATAAATATTGATCAAGTGTATAGACCGCGGATCAGCTGTTTTACGCATACCGTTACATAACAGGCCCATCCTTGCTCTCTAAATACAAACCCAGTAATAGGGTCCCCTAGGAAATGATTCACGTTGTTAACATTTTAAAAGGAGACTGAAAAGGGGTACTGTGGTCCAGAGTTTTATCATTGTTATGGTCCAGAGTTTTAGCATTGTTGTGGTCCAGAGTTTTATCATTGTTGTGGTCCAGAGTATTATCACTGTTGTGGTCCATAGTATTATCATTGTTGTGGTCCAGAGTTATTGTTATCTGTTCTTGATGAAATGTTTTTGAAAAGCTTTCATACCTTTTAGGAGGGAGTCATCCATTTTCAGTAAAACAGCTTTTCCGTTTTATTTTTATTTGTGTGCGTGTGTTATTTTATTTTATTTGATGTATATGCGTAATGTAGTTGTTTTCTTTATGATAAAGCTGAAGTTGTTTTTTTTTTTTTAGTGCGTAGAGATTAAAGAAAGTTAGTACAAAAGAACTACAAGCTGTGTCCATGCAAAATACTTCTAACTTTGTGTGGAGAGTATATGTTTGTTATGGTTCCATTGTTTCTGTGTGACTCTTCCTTTAGACAACTCTATCTATCTATCTGTCTATCTATCTATCTATCTATCTATCTATCTATCTATCTATCTATCTATCTATCTATCTATCTATCTATCTATCTATCTATCTATCTATCTAATCTATCTATCTATCTCCTGTCGTACAGTGGTTAGTGTTAAGTTAGTACTTCTGCTTTTAGTTATCTCTTGTCATTACCCCTCTGGGTATTTTTCACATATTTCACTTCTCGTATCTATGTCACGTAAGATATGCGTGACATTTTATGGCATTTATAAGATATCAGTGATGCTACTCATCAGTTTTTCCCCCGTGAAAACTCAGCATGTTTAATATTTAGAAAGAAAATGATGTTTTGTGACAGCATAACTCCTAGCGCATAGAAAGCTGCTTTAACGCAGTTTTCCCCCAAACTGCCTCATCTTAATTAAGACAAAATATTGCCCTCGTTGACTGTTTCTAGCGTATAAATCTATAAATACTCTGAACCACAGAATATTTCCTATTTCTTCAAATGTCTTCTTAGTCATTATTTTTGTTACTGGCGCCCCCTGTGGTCATGATTGCAGGCTCCAAAAACTCTCGGCTCGTGTTCTCAAATGTCACCGAATGCCAAAGAGACATATGACTTCTACTTTCAGAATCCTGATAATCCCATCAAGATAAATGATTAAAAGGAATTCCCCAAGGTAAAACAAGATTCCAAGATTCTCTCTCACTGACGGAGAAAAACGGTCTTTCGTAATTACATTGGTAGTCGGCTCTTTGTTGGTTGGTCTTCATGAACCAGCTGAAGACTATTACGTTTGTTTCTCGTTTATATCTTTAAATGTATTATAGTTTGCCTTTTATACGGACATGTTGTGGCAGATCTAAATATCTCGATAGGAACATGGTTCTCTCTTAGGGGTTGGATCAAATCCTACACAGCACCTCCCATTTGTCAGGATTGTTGCCGGTACTACGTAGCTCGTGGACTGTGTTGAGATCCTTTTTTTTTCACAGGAAGAGATCGGGGAACTGAAGGACTTCTCTGACATGCAGCGATGATAACCCTTCAACATTTTAACACTTGTTTTAATGTATCTGACTATCTGGGTATGTCTCTCGGGATCTCTCTGTTTTTTTGGGGTCTGTCTGTCTGTCTGTTTGGATCTATCTATTTCCATCTGTCTATCTGAATCTCTCTGTCTGGATCTATCTGAATCTCTCTGTCTCGATCTACCTGGATTTCTTTGTCTGGTTCTGTCTGTCTCTAAATGTGTGGATAATTTTCTGCCTGCCTACTTACTTATCTACCTGTCTGCTTTACATACTACATGTTCCTAATTTGAATCAGCTCCTCTGTGTTACACTCGCATTTCAGTAGCGTCAAGTCAGCTACTAGGTGTTACACTCGCATTTCAGCAACACCAAATCAGCTCCTCTGTGTTACACTCGCATTTCAGTAGCGTCAAGTGTGTTACACTCGCATTTCAACAGTGTCAAGTCAGCTCCTCGGTGTTACACTCACATTTCAGCAGCGTCAGGTTAGCTCCTCTGTGTTACATTCGCATTTCAGCAGCGTCAAGTCAGCTACTCGGTGTTACACTCGCATTTCAGCAGCGTCAAGTCAGCTACTCGGTGTTACACTCGCATTTCAGCAGCGTCAAGTCAGCTACTCGGTGTTACACTCGCATTTCAGCAGCGTCAAGTCAGCTACTAGGTGTTACACTTGCATTTCAGCAGCGTCAGATCAGCTACTAGGTGTTACACTCGCATTTCAGCAGCGTCAAGTCAGCTCCTCGGTGTTACACTCGCATTTCAGCAGCGTCAAGTCAGCTCCTCGGTGTTACACTCGCATTTCAGCAGCGTCAAGTCAGCTACTCGGTGTTACACTCGCATTTCAGCAGCGTCAAGTCAGCTACTAGGTGTTACACTCGCATTTCAGCAGCGTCAAGTCAGCTACTAGGTGTTACACTTGCATTTCAGCAGCGTCAAGTCAGCTACTCGGTGTTACACTTGCATTCATATCACTATGCAAGTGCATAATCTCCGTTCACTAACGGTTTGTAGTTACACCTAATGGATAATATTCTGTTAGATAATACTACATTCGGTCTATGCGGGCGATTAGTTCTGCGACTTGTCTCTGTAGCAGTACACTAGAATGTCACTACTGCACCATAAGCAGCCAGATGAGACCATTTGTTTTGACTGATGATATTTTAGCAACTCACCACACAGATAACGCATTTTATATTAAGTGTTGTGACCAGGGCCAGTTTGGGTTGGGGGCAGCCAAGTATGTCACCCTGGGGTCCCAAACTTCCCCTGTTCTAATATGGGCCTGTAGTACATGAAAAAGAATGGCTGAACGATAAGGTAAACGCGGGGAGCGTTGGGGAGGGGGGGTGGATAAGGTGGAATAAATGGTTTAGAACCCTTTACAAGGGCACGAGCTAGATAGTCCCGGCACCGACCATGACAAATGGGATTTGAAGAATAGGATTTCATCCAGCCTCAATGAGACGACCACGTTCCTATCGTCCTATCGAGATATTTAGATTTGCCACAGCATGTCCGTAAACAAAGACAAATGAAATGAACTATCAGATATGAACGAGAAACAAACATGATAGACTTCTTCTCGAAGGCCTTGGTTGTGGCAGTTGTGTAGTCTGTGGTTTGCTTTATATGAGGCGTCTCTAACAAGTGATTTAGTTTAAAAATAATTGTGGTTTTCTCTAACAAGTGATTTAGTTTAAAATAATTGTGGTCTTCTAAGAAACTGTTGCTAGTTCCTGTGCTTTCCCTGTAATTAATGGCAAGTTATTTTCTATGTTTTCAGGGGCAGTAAATGATTTTTTTTTCCTTTTTTTCTGTTGCAGGGTTTCTTCGTGGCTCTTATTTTCTGTTTCTTCAACGGGGAGGTAAACAGTGTCTTGTAACGTTCATTAGGCACGGTTTTATGTGTGAGTTGCGTATACACGCATGTCTGTGTGTACGTTTCTGTGTGAGACAGTCCATACCGAAGGAAACTAACAGAGCTGAACAATCTTTCCCTTTCCATTTTTTTATGGGTTAGGACTTATTCCTTTTTTACTTTTTTTTCAAACAAGGAAAGGCAGATCGAAAAGAAAACCTAGACAATTTATTTGTGGTCAATAAATGTTGTTCTTCTTATTAAAAAAAATCCATCTGAATCAAGTGTTCACTTAATTCTCACTGAAAAGACGAAAATGGCAAGCGAAAAGAGGAAATTAATCTGTTTATTTGTAGGCTCCCCAGGTTAAAGTGGTTTGGTCATATTGTTCCAAAACATAATGTTAATCGATCCAAAAATTCTTGAAATTTGCTTAATATTTTAATAGAAATTCTAAAGCTTGAGTATTATTTTTAATTTTCTAATCTACTCCATATGTTTCTGTTTATAGAGCAGTGTTGGGCATATCATAGTAATACTGAATATGTCATAGTGTAATATGATGAGTGTACTATAGTTTGTGTACAATAGTGCTAAGTATACTGTACTGTTAGGTAGTTCAGAGTATATAGTATAGTGTTCAGCATTCCGTTACAATGACAAGGACATGACTGAGCAGTGCTGAGTGTACAGCTGTGTATTGTTGAGTATACATAACAACTGAAAGCATTCAGTTTGTGAATTTAATATTTAAGTACCTCTTTCATCCTACAGGATACGGCATTAAGCAACGTCTATTCCCATTTCACATTCTTTGTCATTGCTTGTTATACATCTTTAATTCATGTGATATTCTTATCACTTATTCTAAGCTTTTTTTTTTTCACCATTTCTTCCATACGTACTGATGGTTGATTACTGTGGTTTTTATCTTTTTAAAATAAGTTTATAGACAAGCAAATGTGTGCACGGAATCCTTAATAATATTAATAACATGATTTGCATCTTGTGTACACTAGTAGCCATTACAGGTCTTCATCATCATCATGTGCCGTGCCGACTGGCGTTGGCTATTATGCTTCTCCAGAGTATCCGATCCTTCATGCAGGCCATCAGCTCAGTTTGTGATCTCCTCTCACACCATCCCATCAGACTGTCCAGTATCATTTCTCTTGGTCTTCCTCTTGATCTTCTTCCTTCTATTTTTCCTGTTGTTATAATATTTTCAATGCCCCCTCTTCTCATTGCATGTCCTGTGAAAGTACACTGTCTCTCTCTCTTATCTTTTTGACAAGGTTTTTTGTCTCTCCAGCTCTTCTCATACATTCTTCATTAGTTATTTTTGCTGTCCAGGGGATTCGCAACATTCTTCTAATAAAGATACGGATCTTACTCTCTCATATACTCACATGAATGTAAAATATTGCATTATTGTTGCATAAGGCAGTGGAGGGAGGGAGACACAGAAGTAGGATGAAAATAGACACAAACACATAAATGACATGTCACATAGACTGTTTGTCCTAATATATTCTACAAGTCATCCCTCTCTGTTATTCTTTCCTCTTAGTAACTAAGAGTTTCAGTGACAATCATCTAGATAAGGAAGAACATCTTCTTCTTTGCCATTCTCCTATTATTCAATTAAACGAGGAGTATTCCATGTCAGATATCGCTAGTAATGTTTACTTTCATTACGTGTTAATCTAGTATCTTTTCCAATTCAGTCAGTTGCTTTATGTCAGACAAAGCTGATGGTGTGTAATGCATTCTAAAATTTAAAACCAAAAACTGTCTACCAGGAGATATATATTTATAGAAATATTGATAATATTAACCATCAATAAATAATACAAATTTTTCAGTTGTATTAAGTGGTAATGTATCTTCACTGTTTGAAGCATGGCTTGAAAAAAATGTCAGTTCCATTGTTTTGCTCCAAAGACATGCAAGAAATTTACATGCAAATGCTTCTTCCAGATTAAAACTGCAGAAGAAACTCTCTCAAATATTCAACAATATTTCTCATCATATCCAACATCAGGATCAATAAAGTCAAGTGATGAAGCAAAATAAGTGTGTGTAACCTCAGACTGTATGTTTTGATGCACTGAGTGTGAAATTAACTCATAGATTCTATTACAACAATGCTTCTGTTGTAACAGTGATGTGACAGAAATTTCAAAGTACACAGAATTTAAATAGTGAATATATTGGATTACTTATTTCAAAATGTCGACAAGAAATTGTAAGGCATTTGTAAGGCTTCAAAATTCACACGCAGTATTTCATGTTTATGAAATTAATTTAATATGTTGTGAAACACAAATAAAAATCATGGACAATCTAACGTGATGGCATAATAAAAAGTCACAGATGCAGATGATGGAACATATCAAGGACCAGGATCTATGGAGAACCATAGCAGCCTGTGTCTACCAGCATGGCACCTGATGATGATGGTGATTCTGATGCTGATGGTGGTGATGGTGATGGTTATGATGATGATGATGATGATGGTGGTTGTGGTGGTGGCAGTGGTGATGACAATGATGATGACAATAATGATAATGGTGATGATGATGTACATACAGAAATGCACATTAGGGAAGCTTAGTATACAATGGATTCATTCTTTTAAAATAAATGACACACAAAGATTTAGCACCAATAGGATTTTAACATAAATAAATTTAATGGAAAAATTCAGGCAAAAGATATATGAAATACCAGCTTTGGTATTCTTATTGTTAATAAAATAACAAGTTTAGTGCATTAAGTTTAAATATGTTGTTATACAAGTGTATAACTCAGCGAAAACAATGAACTTCAGCCAGCCCAGCCGCACAATTCAAATATAAAAAAAAATATTTTGGTGATAAGAAAAAATACAACATAATACTAGTAGAAACTGAACAAAACAGACCTGAAAGGAAGAATAACAAGTCATGTGGTTGATGCTGGCTTCCAAGTTTACAAAACAAAGTTAATGGATCTGCATCATAATATGGGAAGTTTGTTTTGCTCACTACACGGATTTATTGAAAAGTCTTGTTTCAGGAATGGATAGACGATTACATTTTCCTGAAACGTGAAAACAATTACCGCTGTCACTTGCAGTCACTGGCATGGAAGATTTATGGCTCAGAATATGGATGCGTTACTGTAAAAATAAAATGTTTTGTTCACTTAAAATCTGAGTGGTTAGGCACTTAGTTTAAGTGGCAGCAGTGGGAATTTTTCACAACAGAAAGGATGTTGAGCAGTAGAAGGCTCACCTGGGCAACAGCAGAAAAAAAAGGCAAAGGACAGGCATTTGTGGAAAACCCTTGCGGAAGCCCCATGTGCCCTGGGCACTTAAGGTTCAGAGAGAGAGAGAGTGGGAATTTTTCTGTTTACCACCACACCAGAAAGGCCCCGGGATCCACCCAGCCTCTAGAAATGGGTCATTCATTGATTTGCATGTCCCTTGCGGAACTTTGCTTCCCAAACAGCACTCCTGTAGGCCTCTCTGTTGTGAGCAAGATGGCCTGCCGCTGCTGCATCCATTTGCAGATCATCAATGATGTCTTGTAGCCAATCTTCGTTTTAGTCTTCCTCTCTTTCTTTTTCCCATTATGTATCCTTCCAATATGGTCTTCTCTAAATTATTATGACGTTTAATGTGTCCAGAATATTTAAGTTTTCTCTCTTTGATCCTCTTTACTAGCCAGCCTTCTTCAATATTAAGCTCTTGTAGTATAGATATATTTGTTCTTTTTTGTGTCCACGATATTTGGAGAACTCTTCTGTAGCATTTACATTCAAAGGCATTTATGTGTTTCTCAACTGTTTTGTTAAGTGTCCAGATCTGACAGGCATATGTTGTGATGGGAAAGATGCATGCCCTTAAAAATCTTATTTTTGTGGTTCTATCTGCTCCTCTCCACAGATTCTTTATTTGTTTTACTTTCTGAAGAGCGATAGATGTCCTCCTTTTAATTTCCCTCATTGTATCTCCATTATTAGTTAGTAGTGATCCAAGATATTCAAAACTCTCCACTTCTTCCAGTTTTTCCTCATTGATACATATTTCAGCTGCCTTGTTTGTTTTGTCAGATGGCATCAATTTAGTTTTCTTTGCATTAAGATAGAGGTTCTGCTCTTCGCTGTTCTTGCGACTGACATAATTAGTTTTTCCATTCCTTTTTGTGTTGTGGACAGTAATACTGTGTCATCAGCATATCTAATCTCTGGTATTTCATAACCTCCAATTATTATGGCATCATAATATTCTTTGTCTACATCTTCTCTAACATTCCTCATTATATTTTCAGAATACAAGTTAAATAAGTAGGGTGACAATATGCACCCCTGATGGACCCCTTGTTTTATGTCAAATCAAGTTGTTGTTTCACCATTTATTCTTACTGCTGCTTGTTGGTCTAGATACAGCAGTAATGTTAAATGCATCAAATGTGTTGGAAATCCCATTTTTTCCATTATTTCCCAAAGTTTCTGGTGTTGTAGAAATGGGTACTGGAAAAAATCAGGGAAGGTAAATGCAACCAGGTGCATTTTTATACTGACCATTTCACACTTTTTTTGTGTGCCAATGATCATGGAAATACGGGCCTATTACCATAGCCCCAGTGTGCATTAATGGCATGGAAATGGAAATTTTACCATATTTTGGGTTTTTTTTTACCCTTTTATTGGTCTCACATTAGCTCAGTCATATCTCACTTGTCTTACATTAGTGCAGTCACACCTGACTTGTCTTACTTTAGTTCAGCTATATTTCATTTATCTTACATTATTTCAGCTATATTTAATTAATCTTACATTAGTTCACCTATATTTCATTTATCTTACATTAGTTCAGCTGTATCTCTTTTACTTTTCTGTATTCTTTGTTTTTCAGTGAAAAAAAAAGAAAATTATCAGGAGTGGTGATTTTATGAGAATATTTCAGTACTGATATACAGCACAAGAAAAAAATGTCGATTTAAAAATTACTCCAAAGTATTTACTCATTTTTAGAAGCAGCAATCATTTGTTCATTTCCATCTTCAACATGTTGATCACTTACCATCATTATCAAATAAGTTTCTTAGTTTCAATTTCAACTGGTATGTGAACAAATAAAAAAAACCCACTAATATTAAAGTCAGTTTTAAATAGTAAAAACAATCAATTCTTGTTGTCCTTTAACTTTGTATGCATAGTCTCATGTCAGCTCCGGGATGTTCGCTTGTCTCACATAATAGTTGATGTTCTGGATATTCTTGTTTGTTTAGACATCAGTTTTGTTTGACTTTTTCAAAACTTCTTTCTAGACTTTTTTCTCTTTCTCCTTTCATGTTTATCTCTCTCTCTCTCTCTGAACCTTAAGTGCCCAGGGCACATGGGGCTTCCGCAAGGGTTTTCCACAAATGCCTGTCCTTCGCCTTTTTTTCTGCTCTTGCCCAGGTGAGCCCTCTATTGCTCAACATCCTTTCTGTTGTTCTTCTCCATGTCTCTTTTGGTCTACCCTTACTTCTGTTCCCCTGTGGTGTCCATCTTAGTGCTATTTTTGGTAGTGAGTTGTCAGTCATTCGGAGCACATGTCCCAACCATCGCCAGCGTCTTTCCTCAATAATTGTTGTCAGTGGCTTCATCTGCATTTCTGCTAATAAGATGTTATTTCTTATGGTGTTTGGCCAAAATATTTTTCTAATTCTTCGTAAACATTTAGTCTGGAAAGAATTTAACTTGTTTTCTATGGTTTTGGTGATTTTCCGGCATTCACTTCCATAGAGTAGTACACTTAGAACATTACTCTTAAATATCCTTATTTTCATATTTATGCTTAGTTTTTTTTATTTCCATATAGTCTGCAGCATTGCAAAAGCCTGGTTTGCTCTAGTAAGTCTGCTGCTGATGTCCTCTGTGCTGTTTATGTTAAAAGCTAATTGTTCATTGTTAAGCTGGTGATATTAAAAAAAGAAAGCTCACAATACAGAAGAAAAGAGTAGGAGACACTCCAGTGCAACTCTTTATCCATCATTATCCACATCAGTCTTTTCTTCATAATAGCTTTGCACCAATATTGAATCTGTCCAGTGACCATGCTGTGATTTTTTTTTTAAACCAGTGCAGTTTTACTTGATTTTTCACTTTACATGAAGTACTTTCTGAAATACCAGTTTTTTCAATACAACAATTGGTAATTTTTATGTTTTCTTTTAAATTTAAATTACACTTTACAAACATCAGCAGAAAGTAAATATTCATGTGAAACTTTTATATTACTGTATTTGTAATGAGGGAAATTTAAAAGGAGGACATTTATTGGTCTTCAAAAAATAAAATAACTAAAGCTGTGGAGAGGAGCAGACAGAATTACAAAAATAAGATTTTTAAGGGCATGCATCTTTCCCATCACAACATGTGCCTGTGAGACCTGGACACTTAACAAAACAGCTGAGAAACACATAAATGCCTTTGAATGTAACTGCTACAGAAGAATCCTTCAAATATCATGGACACAAATAAAAACAAATATATCCATACTACAAGAACTTAATAGTGACGAAGATTGGGTGGTAAAGAAGATTAAGCAGAGAAAATTTAAATATTTTTGACGCACTTAATGTCATGAAAATTTAGAGAAGACAGTCTTTGAGGGTACACAATGGAACAAAAGAAAGAGTGGAAGACCAAGGTGATGATGGCTGTAAGTCATTGTTGGCAATCTGCAAAATGGATGCACCAGCAGCAGGGCATCTTGCTTACAACTAAGAGGCCTACAGGAGAGCTGTTAGGGAGGCAAAGTTTCGCAATGGACAAGCAAATGACTGACTGACTGATTTACAATGAAATTTAATCTTTACACAATGGTCACACACTGAACCAAAAACAAAACTGGCTGATTCCCCTACACAGAAACTGAGCATCATCAGTCTACTAATCTGATTTTCCTCCTTCCAATTTCTCTTGTATTTTTTCTGCTACTTTTTTTTATAATATAAACCAGTTACAGCAACTGACGACCTCCGAAAGATTTTTTTTTCTTTTTTAATCAGTAATTTACTGGTAATAGTTAACATGATCACTGATCGATCCGTGATTATGAGAAGCACATACACTGTTCCAACATTCATGTACAGGATCTGTAAGAGAAAGGGACAAACATTTATCACTTTGGCAGCTGTGTTTTACCAAAGGCTGTATGAATATTTGCGTGATATAAATGCCCTGTCATAATGGATAAAACATATTTAGTTATACATGCATGCTGCTGGAACACTGCAAATGACTTTCATTTAAATGGAAATGGTGAATTTGAAAGATAATTGCTCAGAACTATATTGTACTGAATTGTTACAATGACTGTAACACTGTATTCATGACATATGGTCAAACCAAGCCATTTGCCTCATTCTTCAATGTAAACAGATTTTGCTTATTTGTTTCTCTTTCATACAGGTAATTTCTCACATAAAAAAAACTTGTACTAGAATGAGACTAATGCACAACCTACCCCCGGACATGTCTCGTGGTCAGACAACAGCCACCAGCATTAACTTTATCCAGCATGGCCCTGACAGCCATGAGAGTGAGAATGGAAACCTTGTTTATGACAGCCCCAGGAGTAGTCCCTGTATGGGGAAGAAAGTCTACAACACGATGGAGATCAGTGATCGGAAATATCCCTACATTCCACTTGTCACCAGACAGCAGTCAACTTCACCAACAGAAACATAGTGTTTATAGATAAGCCATTGTGAAACAGACTATCACATTTCAAGACTGTGACATGAAAGTTATCATCTTCATCCAAGTAAAAACTGCTGTTTCTTATTACAAACAATGACTTTTGCCTCCAGTGATGTAATTTTCATAACAAACATAACTGTCATTTTTTTCTAAAAATGTTATGATGACTCTCCTTTGAAAATTATTTTTTCTAAAAATGTTTCGATGACCCTCCTTTGAAAATCATTTTTCATGTAAAAAAAACTATCATTTAAAAAAAACAAAAAACTCTTGGCCACTCTTCACAGAGAAGATGCCCCTTTTAATCGGTTTCATTTTCCCCATGTAAGGCAAAACAGTTTCTACTTAAAGAGCCCTTTGAAGTAATAATTATGAAGTAACCACTCCTTGGACATCGATCTTCAAGAATCTTGAGAACATATGGAATTCAAAAGTTATAAGCACAAAAACCAAGTTAAGACTATCTGATTCAAATGTGATATCCACCCTCATTTATGCATGCGAAAGCTGGAAAACAACTAAAGAAATAGAAAAGAAATTAGACTCTTTTGAAAAAAAGAGTCTAATTTCTTTTCTATTTCTTTAGTTGTTTTCCAATGCCTAAGGAAAATACTCGGCATCAAGTGGAACGAATTCAAGAACAATGCAGAGATAAGACAGATGACTGAACAACAACCAGTCTCATGGGTGATCAGGAAAAGGAGATGGACATATGTTGGTCACTTGATGAGAAGAAATGATTAGAGAATCCCAAAACAAGCTATCAAGTGGAACACAACAGGCCAAAGAAAAAGAGGCAGACCGCGTGAAACTCTAAAGAGGACATTGTTAACAGAGGCCAAATTAATAGGCATAAAATCCTTTGATGAGGTTGAAAGACTCGCTGAAGACAGGAAAAATTGGCGAACTACTTTGCGAGCCCTATGTGACGTTTAATGGCACGGGAAGGATATAAGATATATAAGATAAGAACCAGTCCATAAAAATTCACAAAAACATTCAAATGCTTGCTCAAACAGATTCATTTATTATTAAATTGAGTAAACTGACAGAAATATCTGTACTAGACCAAATTTTTTTACCATTTTCTCCCCAGCTAATTCATTACAAGGAAGTTGTATGTTATGGTTTCATAGAAGCTGTTGTGACTTAAATTGCTGTCTTATTTTTTTCATTGCACCATTTGTTGGTTAACTAAGCATCCAATGTAAATATATTCTGTAACAGAAAATACAATGTGCAATACCAGATTTAGTTATGTAACAAACAATAATTAGTATATAAGTATATAATTATACAGGAAGCACTGCAGTAAAGCTGTGATACCAGAATGCATAAAATATGAAAAAGTAGAAGCAGCTTTACTACTTAATGATTACAAAGTTGTGGCGTTTCAGCGTGAGCCTTAATCATACAAAAACATACAGGATGAAGAAATAGAGAGAGGACATTCTTGACACACACCGCTGGACAAGTCACACCTTACAATTTACAGCTAAATACTCTTTTAAAAAAAAATTTTTTTTAATAGTATTCATGTGAATCTATACTTTATCTCCTCCCTCTATTTCTTCGTCCTGTATGTTTTTGTATGATTAAGGCTCACGCCGAAACATCACAACTTTGTAATCATTAAGTAATAAAGCTGCTCCTACTTTTTCCTAGTTTATACATTCTTAATTATGTAACAGCACACCATTGTAAAAATTCATTATGAAAAACAAGGTAATCATGACTCAGATCTGACCTAGTGACACATGAGTGATACTTCTGTGATGTCACAATTTTGTCATGGATAACACAGCATCTTACATGAACAAGTACTTTACAGAGCCACAAGTCCCACTACTACGAAGTGTAAAGAAAGATAACCAATAGCATTCCAGATGTACAAATATTATCTCCCTGAAGGGTAATGTTTCATAAATGCAATATAAAAAATTAACAAATACAAGGACATTGGATTTGCCAAAAATAATACATACATTTATGTCAGAGAAAAAAAAATTAATGAAACTGCCCTTCAGACTTGTATTCAGTTTTTTTTTTTTTTTAAATGTTCTTCAATGAGAGTCATTTTTCAGAGACTAATTCACTTCCTTGTTTGTGAATTCATCACCTCATTTTATACGATTTAGTAAATATTTTAATTCATTGATTTCATATTTTTGCTGGACTTTTTATATTTCTTGACACATGTGCTCAACATTTTACATTGTTTCATATCAGCATTCTTTTTAATGTAGCATCTACACTTTTGTACTGATACATAACATATGCTGTACATTTTTTTTTACATCTTACTCTACTGTGTAACTCTACATTTCAAGTGTTGATGAAACTAATTCCAGCTGGCATGAATTTCTTGTCTGATAACTAGAAATTATTTAGTAAACTGACTATATAAATTAAGAAAACAATCCATAATTATTCAAAATTGTGAAGGGTGGTTTAATAGTTGGTAAAATAACATCAAGTAAAAGCCAAAAGCAAAGATGGGCTGAACACTTCCAAGAAATACTTAATCTACCACACCCAAAAGAATTGTTAAACCTTGACACTGACTTACCAGCCCCACAACTAAATGTCAACCTAGATGAAGTTGCATTGTGTGAAACTGAAACAGCAGCGAATTTAATGGATAACAATAAAGCTGCAAGTGAAGATGAAATAACACCCAAAATGTTAAAAGCTATCAATAGTGACAACGTGAGACAACTACAGAGAATGTTTAATAAGATTTGGAAAGAAGAAAAGGTTCCTTCTAAATGGAAAAAAAGAATCATTGTTAAAATACCCCCCCCTCCCCAAAAAAAAAGGCAACCTTAGTGACTGTAACAATTGGAGAGGAGTAATCTTAATATCAGTTGTGTCGAAAGTATTTTTAACAGACTTAAAGATGTAGTGGATATTGCAATGAGAGAAGAACAAACAGGATTTCAAAAAAGGAGAAGATGTCTCGACCAGATCTTTACTCAAAGAATAATACTTGAAGAACATTTTGAAAAGCAGAAACCATTGATGCTGAGCTTCATAGTTCAGCAGTTCATTGTAGAGAATTTTAAGTCCATATGGAGTACCATCTAAAAATTGTCAACATCATTAAAGGCCACTACAACGTATATGTCTGTGAAGTCAAAATAGAAGAAGGGATGAGGGAATGGTTCCAAATTGAAACAGACATGAAACAAGGATGTATACCATCTCCTTTGCTTTTGGAATTGCAATACACTTCATAATGAAAAAATGTTGCACAGGTAACACAGTATTGACTGGGTACATGGGACTCAACTAGAAGATCTTGATTTTGCTGATGACATAACTCTTATCAGTAATAATGTGAATTCCATGCAAGAAAAAACAGATAGCCTGTCTTCACTGGCTAGCAAAATAGAACTTGAAATTAACAAGGACAAAACAAAAATAATGAAACTTCCCATTAATCAAAATGGAAAAATACATGTAGAAGTGACAGATGTTGAAGAAGTCAATCACTTTGCATACCTTGGCAGCAACATAGATCAGGATGATGACACCAGAAAGGAAGTTAGAATTAGAATTGCAAAAGCAGCATCGATCTTCAAGAATCTTGAGACCATATGGCATTCAAAAGTTATAAGCACAAAAGCCAAGTTCAAATGTAATATCCACCCTACATTTATGCATACAAAAGCTGGAAAACACGTAAAAAAAATAGACAATAAATTAGACTCTTTTGAAAACAAATGCCAAAGGAAAATACTCAGCATCAAGTGGAACGAATTCAAGAACAGTGCAGAGATAAGACAGATAAGTGAACAACAACCAGTCTCATGGGTGATCAGAAAAGGAGATGGACATATGTTGGTCACATGATGAGAAAAAAACGATCAGAGAATCTCAAAACAAGCTATCAAGTGGAACACAACAGGCTGAAGAAAAAGAACCAGACCACGTGAAACTCTAAAGAGGACATTGTTAAGAGAGCCAAATTAATAGGCATAAAATCTATTGATAAGGTTGAAAAGCTCGCCAAAAACAGGAAAAATTGGCGAATTACCTTGTGAGCCCTATGTGACATTTAATGGCAACGGGAAGGAGATAAGATAAGAAAATAAATTGTCTCCTGACCAGAATATCCCACATTCGATTCCTCATTAGAGTGGAATTTATTCTTGGACTGACCAACATCCGGGTCAAGCTAACCTTAGGAAGTGGGTAACTGGGGTTTCTCTGGGCAAACACAAGCAGTAAGGACAAGTGCTGACTTTCCTGGTTCACAATACTGAATGTTAAAAATGTGAAGGCACTAACACTTCATACTCCTACGGTATGCAAGTGCAGAGGGGATTCCAGCCAGTATACACAATAATTAGTGTATAAGTATATAACTATACACGAAGCGCTGCAGGAAAGCTGTGATACCAGAATGTATAAAATAGGAAAAAGTAGGAGCAGCTTTATTACTTAACGATTACAAAGTTGTGGCGTTTCAGCGTGAGCCTTAATCAAACAAAAACATACAGGACGAAGAAATAGAGATAATTTTTTTTTTAATAGTATTCATGTGAATCTATACTTTATCTCCTCTCTCTATTTCTTCATCGTGTATGTTTTTGTATAATTAAGGCTCATGCCAAAACGTCACAACTTTGTAATCATTAAATAATAAAGCTGGTCCTACATTTTCCTATTTTATACATTCCAGCCAGTATAGTGCTCTTGAGCCAGAAAGATTTTCCCCATTTTAAAAATGGGCTGTGCTGCCTTACAAAATGTCTCCATAGTCCTGGCTTTGGAGCTAGAGGAAGTGGAGGCGAATGATACGAACTCGTCTTGTTTATTAGCTGGTAAGAAAATTAATCTATATAGAAATAATTTTAAGTTATTATTAGAACACTTTCTTGTTAAATTCCTTCAGTCTCTTCAATATTACAAGTAATTTGCCATGTCATCTCTTTCTGCATTTAAACTGTGATTCTATATTTGTAAATACTTTTCTAAGCAGTGCCCTGTGGTTGATAACTTGCATCCAGATTTACTTTAAGAATATAGTCATGGAGACAACAGCATTATAATCTTGAAGATTCAAATTATTGTGTCAGTCTGTAATCTTACTGATTGTCTGTAATGTGCAATAATTAATTGTTACTTATTTGTGGTTGTGGATGTTCAGGTTTGGTATCACTTCCACAAAAATGTGAATTATGAATATATCAATGGCCAAAACAAAAAGAATTAATCAAGAAAAGTGGCTATTTTGGTGCTTGCAGATTATACGACGAAGTCCTGAGTTTCTGTGGAGCTGAAGAAGATTATGATTATGATGACTGTCATGATTACGTACATATAAATCTGTAAAATAATCTTGAACTCATAATTTTGTTTCCTGTACCTTTTTCAACTGAAATTCATTGTTGATTTTACCATTATAATAATATAAAACATATTTTTTTTTATCATATTCTTATTCTTTGTTGATTTTTACCATTATAATAATATAAAACATGTTTTTTTATCATATTCTTATTCTTTGTTGATTTTTACCATTATAATAATATAAAACATGTTTTTTTATCATATTCTTATTCTTTGTTGATTTTACCATTATAATAATATGAAACATGTTTTTTATCATATTCTTATTCTTTGTTGGTTTTACCATTATAATAATATAAAACTGTTTTTTTTTTATCATATTCTTATTCTTTGTTGCAGTCTCATCAGTGATTGCGCCTGTAAACTGATGATGATTTATCATATTGTAAAATGAATAACTTCAGATTCTGAATAAAATAATATATACAGCATCATTTAAATATTAAAAATGTAACATATCAAACACTGATGAGTGTGTGCTCATTTTGCTTTCTTTTATAACTTCCCATTACTGGTACTTGTTGATTGATTAGTAGATTTGTTGTTTCTTGGTTAGTTTACTGACTGTTGAGTTGATTTATTGGTTAATTGGCTAACTGATTGACTGATTATTTAAAGATCACTCTGTTAATGTGCACTTCTTTGTAGACAATGTTGTGGCTAAATATTTACACAGAAGATTCTGTTTAGTGAGGGAAGGGCCTCTTGTAACACTCTTGACTACAGCTATTACTGATACAGTGAATGTGAACAGGAAAGAGTAAATTTCATACATAGTGAATGCAAACAGGAAAGAGTGTTGCACATTATACAGAAAAAACTATATGTAGCAGAGCTATGTAATGTAGAATGTGTAATAGAAAGCGTGTAATGTATAATACTTGTGAGATATTGTAAAACTTCATCAGAAATTATTAATTGATAAAACTATAGTGAAATCATCTTATAGTTGAAAACATCCATTAAATTTCATGGGAATTTGTTATAATGGACTTTTCTTAAACTTGGAGTAGATGCAAGAAATAGGTTTCCTCAAGAGACTTCACTACTTGAATGGAATATGTTGACATAGTTCCTGCTCTCCTATGCCATGAAGATGTTGCAACACAGGCCCTAAATGGGACTGGAAGTGTACTACAACATACTTATGTGCCTCGATTTGATGGAAATAAAGTAAGGTAAAGGTAAAATTACGGGAATACGGTGTTGGGCCCCGTATTTTCCATGACCTTTGGCACCTGAAAGTGTGATATGGTCAGTATCACGCTTGGCCACATTTACCTTCCCAGATTTCTCTGGTACTTATTTTTAGAGGATGAGTGAATGCCGGGGCCTTTTTGGTGTGTACCAGAAAAAAATCCCACTGTTGGGACTGAACTCAGTACCACCTGATTAGTAAACTGAGTGCTTAACCACTCACTCACTCACTCACTCACTCACTCTTCCAAGAGAAATAACTCTATCTAACAGTTTTATTCCAGTTTTATGACATTCAAATGTTAAATAACAATATAAACGTCACATAAGGCTCGCAAAGTAGTTCTTTCAAAGAGTCTTTCAACCTCATCAAAGGATTTTATGCCTGTTAATTTGGCCTCTCTTAACAATGTCCTCTCTAGAGTTTCACGTGGTCGACCTCTTTTTCTTTGGCCTGTTGTGCTCCACTTGACAGCTTGTTTTGGTATTCTCTGATTGTTTCTTCTCATCACATGACTGACATATATCCATCATCTTTTTTTTTCTGATCACCCATGAGACAGATTGTTGTTTGCTCATCTGTCTTATCTCTGTGTTGTTCTTGAATTCGTTCAACTTTATTTCCTTAGGCATTTGTTTTCAAAAGTCTAATTTCTTGTCTATTTCTTTATTTGTTTTCCAGCTTTTGCATTCACACACACACAATATATATATATATATATATATATCAATCATCATCAGGTGCCATGCCTACTGGCATTGACTATTATGCTTTAAACGATCCTTCATGCGGGCCATCTGCTCAGTTGGTGATCTCCTCTCACACCATCCCGTCAGACTGTCCAGTATCATTTCTCTTGGTCTTCCTGTTGATCTTCTTCCTTCTATTTTTCCTGTTGTTATAATATTTTCTATGCCCCCTCTTCTCACTGCATGTCTTATGAAAGTACATTGTCTCTCTCTTATTTTTTTTTTTGACAATATTTTTTGTCTCTCCAGCTCTTCTCATACATTCTTCATTAGTTATTTTTGCTGTCCACGGGATTCGCAACATTCTTCTAATAAACCACATTTCTGCTGCTTCCATTGATTTTTGTGCAGACCCGCCTATCGTCCATTATTCACTTCCATATAACAAGATAGGTTCAATATAGCATTTTAGGACTCGTTTTTATATATATATATATATATATATGTGTGTGTGTGTGTGTGCAGGCAGATATCAGATATTGTGGTTGTGGGTTTTTAACACAGCATTATCTTACTGAACAGCTCCTCTCATGGAAGTAGGATAATTAGTGTGTCTGATACACTGAACAGACAATCAGATTTATTTCCTTCACAATGATAAGTAAACATTCACACATTAATATTTGCACATGTAATAGAAACACACTGGCAGAGGCCAAATGGTGATTATTTTTGTGGCACATTTTAATGAATATATCTTCACCAACATCAAAATACACATCATCACTACAGTGTACATAACAAATACTTATAAAATCCTACATCTCTGAATTATGCATAATAAGTACTCATAAAAACCTGAAGAAAAAGGGTCCATAGGCTGGGGCTGGTGGTCTTCTTCTTCTTCTTCTTCTTTCTCGTTCGCTTCTACCACCAAGACCGCTCTGTGATCCTACTGAATTTATACCTGTGGTCCTCTGTAGGACTCGTGGTCCCCCGTGTGCTCAAGAGGACCACAAGAGGTTCAGAGTATTGCGGGGCTTGAGCCTGTATTCTTGGTGGGTCTCAGAAGTGGGATTGCGTGACATCATGGTTTTCGTTGCACTAGTTTGATCTAGAGTTGAACTTTCTCACCGGAAAACCTCGACATGTTTTGGATATCAGTATATCCTTGCTGGGTGAGAGGTGGTAGCCCATCCAGCCTAGAGTTGGACTTTCTCACTGGAAAACCTCGACATGTTTTGAGATACCCGTGCATCACCGCCGGGTGAGAGGTGGTTGCCCCTCCATTCCGGCGTTGGACTTTCTCACCAGAAAACCTCAGCGTGATTAGGATATGCATACATCCCGCCAGGTGAGAGATGGTTGCCTATGTAGACTGCCCTAGTCCAGTGTCTCCGACTTTAGCATTTTGTGGTCGTGGCCGCTACCCTTCCTAGTTGTGACCAGGACGGAGCTTTTGTCCGGGAGGATGAATCCTCGCCACTAGTGACTTCCACCTCTGGGTTGAGCCGGTTTAGGCTTATTATCCCAGTATGGGCGTGTTTAGGACGTGACCGAACTCTAAAGCAGAGGTACCGTGACATGGGCAGCCATCAAGTTTCACCCCTGGTGTAAGCCGGTTTAGGCATATTTCACCAGTATGGGTGTATATCGGACGTGGCCGACCTCCAGAGCAGAGGCGCCGTGGTGTGGGTAGCTGTCGCCGCTATACTACTGGACATACCGATTAAGCTTCACCTTTTTACATCGGCGCCACACAACAACCCTGATTGCTTTTCCGCATTTTCTTCATTGGCCAGGAGGAGTCTCACTCCGCGCGCAGCATCTGAAGATCTCGCCAGCAGAGTCTTAACCTCTGTAGGACAGTACAGGCATTTCGCCCGATATGAGTGCACTTAGGACGTGGCCGACCCCCTGACCAGAGGTGCCGTAATTTGACTACTGTTTACTTCGCTTATTCCTTTCTTTCACCTTTTCCACAGTGGTGCTGCACGGCAATGCAATTTTCACCTCTCTTCATTGGCCAGGAGGAGCCCACTCCACGCACGGCAGCTGAAGAATCTCGCCAGCAGCGACCTCCAGTTTCGAAAACCAACAAAACAGAACCGAGGTCCTATTCCATTATTCCATACACCATTATTCAGGCAGCTGGGGCCTGCTTTGAACACTCTAATTTTTTCAAAGCAAACGCGTCGGCCACCCTTCCGGGACGCTCAGTGAAGAGCACCCGCGGGAGAGAGCCGGCAGACGGTAGGGCAGGAAACAACGGGCAGTGAACCGGCGCTAGCCGGACCGCCCGCCTGCGTCTGAGATCCAACTTTTAACTGCAACAACTTTAATATACACTATTGGAGCTGGAATTGCCACGGCTGCTGGCACCAGACTTGCCTTCCAATAGATCCTCATTAAAGGGTTTAACGTGTACTCATTCCAATTACGGGGCCTCGAAAGAGTCCCGTATTGTTATTTTTCGTCACTACCTCCCCGTGCCGGGAGTGGGTAAGTTGCGCGCCTACTGCCTTCCATGGATGTGGTAGCCGTTTCTCATGCTCCCTCTCCGGAATCGAACCCTGATTCCCCGTTACCCGTTACAAACATGGCAGGCATGTCGTGTACCATCGACATTTGATAGGGCAGACATTTGAAAGATGCGTCGCCGGCACAGAAGGCCATGCGATCAGCACAAAGTTATCCAGAGTCACCAGTTGGGACGCCGTGCCCCGCAAAGGGCAATGACGATTGGTTTTGAACTAATAAAAGCGCTCTTTCCACGAGAGTTGGAGCTTGGTAAGCATGTATAAGCTCTAGAATTGCCACAGTTATCCAAGTAGGATCGTGTCATCTAAGGAACCTCGACTGATTTAATGAGCAATTCGCAGTTTCACCGTAAGACAGTGTGAACTTAGACATGCATGGCTTAATCTTTGAGACAAGCATATGACTACTGGCAGGATCAACCAGATAGGTTTCTTCACCGAACCTTTGTCGGATATCTGCCAACAGACCGACGCGGGGCAAGGGAGACAGCGCTCTGTTCAGAGCGGATCCCTTTCAACCCCAGCGGCGTTTCATTTCCTTTAACAGGCGGGGGCAGCCGCCGGCTCTCTCTGCTCTAACGAACGAGAAGAAAGCCCGGCCACCCACAACCAACGCACATTACATACTGCAGACCCGATACTCTTTGTGAGAGATGGGGCAATTTCGAGACTATTGGTCGACAAAAATGTAGTACACCGTTAGCACGAGCCTGGATGGCTAGCCGTTTATATGCTTCGCTCGACGAACAAACCACTCGCTTCTGCATTAAAACACCTTAACTCTCGCCATCCGGGAAGGGAGCGAAAGCCTGTCTACCCACGCATGGAAATCGAGAGCACTTTTTCGCCAAAAGAAAGGTCAGCCTGCGCAACAGCAGCAGGCCGCACTGTGCAGCTCGGCGCGGCTGACGGGGCTGGTGGTAGATGCTGTGGTAGATGTGGTGAGACAGTTGTGATACTGCATGGTTGAGTACTCGATAATTATAAATCAGAGATATAAAGTCAAATGCGACTTGGTAGCCACATTGCTGAGAATTAAGTCATGTAAGAATCACTCCTTAAATCTTGCTGCAGGCTCAATGCAAATCAGCCCCTAGAAGTAGCACTGGCGAATCATTCTCACCAGGCTGACCCTAGCTGACAATACACAAACTCTGTACACTACAAGATCCACAAAGCAATTCTTAAATGGCATTGAACTACAGTTTATTATGCATGCAGATGTTGCATGACAAAGGCAATATTCCAACATCTCAGATCTTTCGTTCTCAATCAAATCATTAATTGGTCTACTTTTCTTGTATTCACCTGTTGTAGGACATTAGTCTATAACAGCACAACAGAACTATACAGAACACGGAAGTCCTATCACTGCTATCACAACAGATGGGTGGCAGCTTGAGCTGAGTTCTGAGTTTTCCCACACTACAAATAATGTCGCTATTTGGTAGTGTAGGAGGTCTCTTGTTTAGCTTATATACCACTCCTTATGCAAACCAATAAGATCTAAACAAGTCAACACAGTCCCTACTTAAACCGGAGGAAAGCAAACTCAAGTCTGGCCTGCAAACCACCAATTGGCTTGCTAAACTACTGACTTTCCAAATCACCAAATGGCTTTTCTTCTCAGCTCCAAACCTTCTCTTTGTCCTCACTTCTCTAATCTGGGTCACATGGTCATTCGTGTGACCACTCCCTCACCTGGGTCATTCATCCATCGGTACCTGCGGATCATTCATTGGGTCATTCGTTTAACCAATTACCAACCCCGCTTCAAACCTATATATGAGGCATAAAAAAGGACGACACTTATGATTAACCAAAAATTAAAATCCTAGTTATTAAGAAACAATATTTAAATCCTTGAACAATAACAAATGAGATCAAGCTACTAAATGACCACATGATGATACTCCATAAAAAAGGGAATAGAAAATCCCAGACCTGGCATGCCTGAAAGCACTGACTGATGTTTACTGTTCTGTTTTGATGAATGGTAATGATGAAGACAATTACATATTCCAAAATTCTAGCAACTTGGCAGCAATTTGACCTCAAAACATCAAATTTATTTCAGGTTTCCAAAAATATTTTGCAGCTGAGAGACCAGACAAAGCCAGCCAAAGAAACCATACTTCTGCTTCTTGATATTTTCCTTTGCCAATTTTTTCCATAAAGATTCTCCAGTGATTAGTTTATCATAACAAATATTTTATTACATATTTTGTGATTTTTCTTTCAATTTCCTTGATCATATCTGATATATTGCATTTAAAAGGTTAGATTTAAAATAATATTCAACAAAACTTACTGATACTTACAATTGCGTACAGTCAGTAGAACCCAAAGAACTGGTATTCTTATATTACATATGTCATGATCACACATTTTCTTTTTATATTGCATGCTGACACCTTCACACTTTATGCTGTAATTTTGTGCGCTGCACATATCTAGATGCAATGATCACAAATGTGCTATGAAAAACATAAATAATGTTTCTTTGTACATAATGTTCATATATTTTAACATTTTTTATTGTTAATGGTCAGGCAAACATTGAAGTAAAATAATATTCTACTGTATACAAATATAGACACAAGTAGAACTACATAACATAAAATGAACAGAGTCCAAAATATTATTTTAATCTAAGATAAAGTTAAACAGGAGGGTTAAGATTACTCTAAAGAAGTACCTGGAATAGAGTAAAAGTAAAAAGTCTTGTTGTGAACAAAGCTCTCCCTCTTGAACAACAAATCATTAAAAAAACAGAAAATACTGGTGCTGTTTTACAGGTCATGACATGATTTCCATTTGTCAGTCAAACGCTGAGCACTGTAGTTCCTTTTCTAGGCTGTTTTACCTAATACCTTTCATGCCCTTCAAACATTCATTACTGTGTGATACTCCCTTGTTTCTTTTTTATTTGTGTGTGTGTTGGGGGGGGGGGGAAGAGTGGAGGGGAAGGAAAAGGGAGACAGCGGGTAAGGTGTTTTCTTTACTTTTATCTCTCGCAATATTGCCATTTGTACAAAATTTTTCCATGGCTAAAAATGACATGCAAGGTTTGAGGTATTCTGACCTGCTCAAAACAGGATTGACTGGAGAACCTTTGCTGATGCCTTACGCTCCATTGGGAGTACAGAAGACTTATGATGATGATGATGTTGAAAAATGACATGATTGCTGTTTTAAAAAAATGTGATAAAAGTATTGAATACATAAAGTAAAAGTTAGGTCCCATTTTTTTCATGAATGGTGGGATGTATTTATAAAGTGTGAGAGCACAATATTGTATGGTGAAACCTTGAGAAAATCGTAAACAAAGCACTTTTAGACATGAGAGAAAGAAAAAATTACAAGAGAAATTCTCTGGGACTTGAACCCCATACTCCGGTAGGTTTTATCATACAGAAGTTGCTTTTAGCAAAATGAACAAACTCATTCTATCCCATCTAGATATGTATGCAATACAGGATCTTCATATATTTAAACATTCTGAGATCTATCAGCTTAATATGTGAAAACCTCATTGTTTACTATCTGAAAAAAAAAAATTGTAAAAAAAACAGGTGAATCATTTAAATAAACTAATACTTGTACTTCACATACAAGGCAGCAAAATCACAGGAAATACAATTTTTTTTTTGGGGTCATGGACTTCTTTTCTTGCCTGAGAAAATGGCTGTAGAAACCCTTTCTATCCTGAGAACAGCTGTGGACCCCTCCAAAAAAAAAATAAAGCAATAAATATAACCCAGATGATGATATGATTTTTTTTTTAAATTAAGCAAATTCACTTCCTGGTCTCCATATTCCCAAAATACTGTATTAACTGTAAACAATGAACAGAATGGTTAAACAAACAAACATATTGACAAAAACAGCCTTAAAATACTTAGAAACTTTAGTAATGTTTACAATAAAACATTTAAAAAATAAAATATACAAAACACATGAGGAAAGCTAATTACAGATCAGCAATACATCAGTTGCATCCTTCCCGTGCCGTTAAACGTCACATAAGGTTTGCATGGTAGGTTGCCAAGTTTTCCTGTTTTCGGCGAGTTTTTCAACTTCATCAAGGAATGTGTCCACTAAACTGGTCTCTCTTAACAGTGTCTTCTTTAGAGTTTCACGTGGTCGACCTCTTTTTCTTTGACCTGTTGTGTTCCACTTGACAGCTTGTTTTGATATTCTCTGACCGTTTCTTCTCATCACATGACTGACATATGTCCATCTTCTTTTTATGATCAACCACGAGACTGGTCATTGTTCAGTCATTTGTCTTAATTTTCATTGTTCTTGAATTAGCTCCACTTTATACTGAGTATTTTTCTTATGCATTTGTTTTAAAAAGAGTCTAATTTCTTGTCAGTTTCTTTAGTTGATTTCCAGCTTTCGCATACATAAATGAAGGTGGATATTACAATTGAACTGAATAGTCTTAACTTGGTTTTTAATGTGGCTTATAACATTTGAATGCCGTATGTCCTCAATATTCTTGAAGGTCAATGCGGCTTTGTTTCTCATTCACTGTAGTATTCACTGGACACAAATTAACTCTTTAAGTACACTTTACACAGTAAAAGTAGCCCGAAGAAATCATAAACAAGACAATAACATTGTGTATATTTTAAAATAAATCTTATCTTATATTTTATATCCTTCCCATGCCATTATAGACATCACATAGGGCTCACAAGGTAGTTCGCCAATTTTTCCTGTCTTTGCCGAGTCTTTCAACCTAATCAAGGGATTTTATGCCTATTAATTTGGCCTCTCTTAACAATGTCCTCTTCAGAGTTCCATGCAGTCTGCCTCTTTTTCTTTGGTCTGTTGTGTTCCATTTTATAGGTCGTTTTGGGATTCTCTGACTGTTTCTTCTCATCACGTGACCAACATATGTCCATCTCTTTTTCCTGATCATCCATGACATTGGTTGTTGTTCAGTCATCTGTCTTATCTCTGCATTGTTCTTGAATTCGTTCCACTTGATGCCGAGTATTTTCCTTAGGCATTTGTTTTCAAAAGAGTCTAATTTTTTGTCTATTTCTTTAGTTGTTTTCCAGCTTTTGCATGCATAAATGAGGGTGGATATTACATTTGAATTGAATAGTCTTCATTCAAAACTAACACATTTATAGAAAAGCAGTATAAAAAAATTTTACAACAATCAAGCCATACTTTAAACTACTTTAGACTATGCTTAGGAAGGCATATAGTCCATATCAAATAGATGTTGACAAAGTCTGAAGTTATAAGAATGAATATTACTTGTAAGTTTTACATGAATTGGTAGGGCACTCCAAAAGTGGGAGGTTGAATAAGAAAAGCTTTTTTTAAACATGTCAAGCCTTAGGAGAGAATGGAGATAAGAGAGAAAAGAGAAAGAGAGGAGAGAGAGGGAGAGAAATGAGAGAGAGGGAGAGAAATGAGAGATGCATGCATGCATGCACACACATGAACACATGCACACACATACACACACAGAGAAATCTTTATAAAATTTGAAACACTGACATTAATCCTTTACTTTATGTCTTGAATCGTGGATGATTGTATATGCTGCTCATAACAAGTCTTTAACCTCAGCATCACTGTAAAGCCATTAACATTAATGACAGACTCATGTTTATGTGGGATATTTTCATTTGCATTTTTAAAGGCATGCATTTTTCCCATCACAACTTATGCCTGTGAGACCTGGACACTTAACAAAACAGCTGAGAAACACATAAATGTCTTTGAATGTAAATGTTACAGAAGAGTCCCTCAAATCTCATGGACACAAAAAAAGAACAAATATATCCATACTACAAGAACTTAATATTGAAGAACGTTGGCTAGTAAAGAAGTTTAAACAGAGAGAACTTAAATATTTTAGACGTGTTGAGCGTCATGAGAATTTAGAGAAGACAGTCTTGGAAGGGTACATAATGGGGAAAAAAAAGAAAGGAAGACAAAGGCGAAGATGACTGCAAGACATCATTTATGATTTGTGAATAGATGCATCAGCAGTAGGTCATCTTGCTTACAATGGAGAGGGCTACAGGAGAGGTGCTAGGGAGGAAAAGTTCTGCAAGGGACATGCAACTGATTGATTGATTGATATATATGACACAGTATAAGATTAATTTTTAAATGAAATGAGCAAGGTACTCATTTTATTTTTAAATGAAAACCAAGTTCCAGGTTGCCATCACAAAGATTATGCTATGAAATTATATTAAGAATGGATGATAATTTTGGGATGCTGTGCAAGATGCAGATATACAGAGGCACAAGTAGCTAATCAGGCTAATATATATATATATATATATATATATATATGTCCAATGTATGATGAATACAATTTGAATATGAATGGCCATTAGGAATGAGATTTTACTAGGTGTCCACAATCTCAAATTGACTACTGCTTTCACAAAAAAAATTCTAAGTACATTCACTAAGGCTAAATGACTGAAGAATGAGAAACACCACAAACATGGCTGTCAATGAATAGGAAAAAATAGGATATCATGTACAATTTAGTCTAATATATAAGGGTTTTCACCTAATTTCTGAGCAGACGAACAACAAAAAATTTACATAAAAACATCTTTCTCTCTTTTCCCTTTCTTTCTGTCTCTCCTCTCTCTCTCCTCTTTCTTTCTTTCTTTTTTTTTCTCTCTCCTCTCTCTTTCTCTCTCTATCTTTTTAGGTAAATTTGGTTGTTGTTCATCTGCTCAGAAATGCCACATAAAAACTTCAGTTATTTGCAGTAAATGTCTAAATTTTAATGAAACAAAAACATAATGACATGTGCTAGTACAATCAATTAAGAGTGATAATGCTTTCATCTACAAATTTTATGATCACATATCATAAAATTGTGATAAATACTGTACCAATGTTTTCTGATCAGAAGTCTTTAAAAGAGCAACCAGACATACATTCTACTAGATCCATTCCTGACACACACCATCGAATAAGCCACACCTCACCATATCCAAAGCATCCCAGTTACTAATCCTTTGTCACCATCAGCAGTCTTCTTTCTTCACACTTCACCATGCCATCCGCTAAGGAATATCTTAAATCCCTCAAATCTTTCATTTGTTTTTCTTTCCGCCTTCTTCCGCCACATATATCTAGCACAGCCACAGAACTAGCTTTCACAATCTACAAGAAGACGAGATTCGCCTCCCACCTCCACTCTCTGAACTATTGTCTCCGCCACAAAATAATTCCTAAAGGTTTCTCGTCATCTTTTCACCCCGTGGCTGGCACACTCCACGTAGTTGAACAAAGACTTCTGAATAAGATCGAAAAAAATTGCTCGCTGCTCAGAATGCGCTGTATCAATCAGAATCACAGACGCCTGTTGCTCAATCTCGATCGGGTCAAAGATAACATTGAACGCCGCCTTCACTCCTACACACCAGACAACTGTGTTCTCCTTCTTCTTATCAAACACATTATATGTCACAAATCACCAGCTTTACCAGTTCTGTGTCTCTGGCAAAGAACATAAGCCTAACCCACAGCCAGTCTCTTCTACTTCTAGAGGTGTACCACCTTCCAATCAGCCCCCCTCTTTTGCTACACCTGACCAACAGACTTCTATCTCACTTGACCATCAGACTCCTTTAACACCTCCTGACAAACCTTCCCAGATTACACAGCATATTCAAGTACTCGCACCCCCACTCGTAGATGATACCCCCTCTCCATCTCATCCTCCTCCAACCCCTAATGTAGTCTGTATTCCCCCCGAGTTGCCCCTTTCTGATGATGAAAAACTAGTTCTCGCCAAAGGCCTTAAATTTATTTCTATCCGCCCTTGGTGTGATCGCTATTTTTTACTCTGTGATGTTAAACAGTTAAATCGTTGACTATGACTTAAATATCACTTTGCCAACAAAGAGTCCAACCAACTCACACAAGACCCTGATAACGCATTTGCACATTACGACCACTATAAATATAGCTGGACACCTTCCCCTGGGGTCTCCCAAGCTTTAGATCTGTACACTGATACGACGTGGTGTGAGATCCTTAACCTCCAATCACTAACACTTATACATTTTAACCTAAATAAGGGAGAGCTTCCTGGCATTGTCCAAACTCCGGCGTCAGAGGGACATTGTGATCAAACCAGCAGATAAAACCAACAATCTCATAATTTGGAAAAAAGATTTAAATATCACGGAAGGAATGTCCCAACTCAGCAATATAAAATTCTATGCCCCACGTAAAAACGATGCTACCCATTCAAATAATGACATAGTGGAAGCAACCATTAAAGACCTGATTACAGAAGGTGGCCTCCCATCCCAAGCTGTTTCTCTTCACATTAAGGACAGCTGTTTAGGCACAACCACCTTCTATCTTCTTCCTAAAATCCACAAACCAGGTAACCTTGGACGTCCCATTGTATCAGCGTGTTCATGCCCCACTGAGCACATTTCTGACTTTTTGGACAGCATTTTCCAGCTGCTAGTACACAAACTACCCTCCTTTTTGAAAGATACCAACCACGCCTTAACAACTTTTGATACGATCACACTCTCTCAACACCACACCTATCACATCTTTCTCCTTGATGTCTGCTCCTGTCACAGAGTCACACATAAACTCCACATAATCAGATGTGTCATACAATGCTATAAAATAGTTGTTAAAATTCACATAGCCAGATACAGTGATCACTAATGACATATTAAAAATATATAAATACTGCCATGTCATGGACCATAAAACCAATAACACACTTTATATAACATATTGTACACATAATTAAACATATTACAAGCAAAATAATATTGTTGGCACTCATGTTACAATAAATATTGTGCTTGATAAAACTCCCTGAAATGATACCATGAAAAGTTAACAAATGATACCATGAAAAGCTAATAAATGATACCATGAAAAGTTAACACTGGTGAGAAATGCTGATTAAAGCACAAAATTTTAGGAGACAGGAGTGGGTATTGACAACATCAGATATCTAAATCAGCTAAATCAATGTACTTTAATGGCATTATCTATCTTAACATTACTTTCTAGATATTCTGTTTTAAACTGCAAGCTGCTGCTGCTGCTTCTTGAGTTACATTCTGCACTAGCTCTGCAGATGTAGGGCAAACAAAAGTACAAATAGGCATAACCAAAAAGTCCAAATGATCCCCTAGGACAGGCATATGTCATCACATCCACCTTCTGGTTGCTTGCCATGTCAGGAGTGTACATAGAAGCAATGACCTGCTGGTCGGTGTCAGCCAAGCCTTGAGCTAAAAGCTCTGCTGAAGCTTTTCTATAAGCTACGATAAACTCTGATATGACCTGAAGAAAGTAAAAGAAAACTTAAAAAAAATGTTCAATAAACTGAGAAACAATACAATCTTAAACTCATTTACAAAATTCTTTTTTTTTTCCTTCATGTAAGCAAAAGATAATAATATAAGTCAATATTCATATATCATCTAAAGAATATATGTTATGGTTTCCACAAGTTTCTTACTCATCTGTACTTGCTTACAAACTGGGAGTACTCTAGGCAGGTACTGACTATGATGTAGATTTCTTTTCTTCTGTGGAACACTCTCAGCTCTGTTTCACATGTACATATTTGTCCAGCACTATATAGTCATATTTCTTCAGCAAATATTATTATCTGAAGTACTGAAATCTTATGGTTTGTCACAGCTTTTGCTATCTGACATACACTTTGACATTTGCATCTGTCATTAAATCCACCATTGCACAGTGAACATAAGACAGGTTTTTCTGTTTATCTGAGGAGATTAGGAGATCTAATTTCTCTTTCAGGAGATCAAAGGAAAGTAAGACTACACTAAGACAATCACAAGCTCCCTATCTCTCACTGAAGAGGAGATGACACTTTTGTCAAGGCCACACTTTTGTCTTACCACACTATTCTTCTCAAACCTCCAAAAATGTGTACTTTCACACCACTCTCTCTAGGAAACAAATTTCACTTGAATGAAAGAGATTCTTCAAGAGTCAGTTTATCTGTTATTCTTCCCATTATGTCATGAGATCAGTAAATATTATAAATAAATGAAATACATTTACAAGTGTTGATTCATTCTGAAGTTAGCTCAGAATTTAGCTGCTTTTGTTTGATATAAAAGATATTATATGCTTAAAAAAAAAGTATTGTATGACAGATTACATCAGCCATGGTCAAAAAATAATATTTGCCAGACTAAAAGTAACTTTTGTTTTTCTTATTTCTTATTTGCCATTACTTCGTTTAATATCTCATTAACCCTTTCACATTCATAATAAACACAACTGTGAAAATTTCTGTTGAAACCATTTAAATTTAATAATTAATTTTTCTTTATTTTGTTTCAATTTACATATTATTAATTTTCAGACATTTCTTACATTCTGAATATATACAAGTATATATCTTCTTATATATATATACTTTTCTTTCTCTTCAGCTTTCTGAGCCATTAAGGCTCATTGCTGCAGATAAAGTTTGCCTCCATTCCTCTCTATTCCTAATCTTCTCTCTCCAGTTGGTGACACCAGTTTCTTTCATATCCTCTTCTATGTTGTCTTTCCATCTCTGTCTTGGTCTACTCCTTGGTCTGGTTTCCCTCATCTCTTGTTCATACATAATTTTCATTTGTCTATTCTCTTTCATTCTTTCTACATGGCCCAATCAGCTTTTTTGTTCAGTTAAAAGACATTTACAATTCGTTGGGATTTAAATAAACTGTTCAGTTCAGTGTTCTTTCTTGCACTCCATTCTCCACTGTTGGTAACCTTTTTGGGACCAAAGATTCTTCTTAGGATCTTGTTTTCAAAGATCTGCAATTGTTGTTCATCTTTCTCTATTGTACTTCATGTTTCTGATCCATACATGATGACTGGTCTTATTATAATTTTGTAGATTGTTGTTTTGATGCTGTGGGACAGGATTTTGGATTTTAACTGGTAGTGCAAAGAGAAGTATATTTTATTCCCCATCTATACTCTGCTTTTAATTTTCTTGCTTACCATGTTGCTTCTGTTGAAGGTTGTGTCTAGATATTTGTATGTTTCTGCTTTTCTAATGATCATATCTCCAACATTTATATAATCTGGATCATTCTGGCTCTGGTCTCTTGATATTTTTATTTACTCTGTCTTATCTACCTCTATCTTAATGTGAATAAAACTAAATTGATGACAACTAACAAAACAAACAAGGCAGCTCAGCTGATATATGTATCAATGAGGAAAAACTGGATGAAGTGGAGAGTTTTGAATATCTTGGATCACTACTAACTAATAATGGAGATACAATGAGGGAAATTAAAAGGAGGACATCTATCGCTCTTCAGAAAGTAAAACAACTAAAGAATCTGTGGAGAGGAACAGACAGAACTACAAAAATAAGATTTTTGAGGGCATGCATCTTTCCCATTCAACATATGCTTGTGAGACCTGGACACTTAACAAAACAACTGAGAAACACATAAATGCCTTTGAATGTAAATGCTACACAAGAGTTCTTCAAATATCATGGACATAAAAAAAAGAACAAATATATCCATATTACAAGAACTTAATATTGAAGAAGGCTGGCTAGTAAAGAGGATTAAAGAGAGAGAACTTAAATATTTTGGACACATTAAACGTTATGATAATCTAGAGAAAACCATCTTGGATGGGTCCATAATGGGAAAAAGAAAGAGAGGAAGACCAAGGCGAAGATGGCTGCAAGACATTGTTGATTATCTGTAAATGGATGCATCAGCAGAAGGCCATCTTGCTCACAACTGAGAGGCCTACAGGAGTGCTGTTAGGGAGGCAAAGTTCCTCAAGGGACATGCAAATGAATGAATGAACTGTCTTATCTTGGTTAATAATCAAGCCCACTTTTAGTGCCACATCTCTCAGGTGTATGCTGGTATTGATGACTTCTTGCATAGTTACCCCCACTAGTATTTTAGCTTGTTCTTCTATACTGTTTTCTTTTTTCACTTTTCTGATTACCTTTTCTAGTACAAGATTGAATAGTTATATACCTATATACATATATATGTATATATATATATAATATATATATATATACATATATATATAATATCTTATATCCTTCCCGTGCTGTTAAACATCACATAGGGTATGCAAAGTAGTTTGCCAATTTTTCCTATTTTCGCCAAGACTTTTCAACCTCATCAAGGTATTTTATGCCTATTAATTTGGCCTCTCTTAACAATGACCTCTTCAGAGTTTCAAGTGGTCTGCCTCTTTTTCTCTGGCCTGTTGTGTTCCACTTGATAGCTTGTTTTGGGATTCTCTGATCATTTCTTCTCATCACATGACCAACATATGTCCATCTCCTTTTCTGATCACCTATGAGACAGTCATCTGTCTTATCTCTGCATTGTTCTTGAATTTGTTCCACTTGATGCCGAGTATTTTCCTTATGCATTTGTTTTCAAAAGAGTCTAATTTCTTGTCTATTTCTTTAGTTGTTTTCCAGCTTTTGCATGCATAAATGAGGGTGGATATTACATTTGAATTGAATAGTCTTAACTTGGTTTTTGTGCTTATAACTTTTGAATTCCATATATTCTCAAGCTTCTTGAAGATCGATGCTGCTTTTGCAATTCTGATTTTAACTTCCTTTCTAGTGTCACCATCCTGGTCTATGTAGCTGCCAAGGTATGCAAATTGATTGACTTCTTCAATATCTGTCCCTTCTACGTGTATTTTTCCATTCTGATTAATGGGAAGTTTCATTATTTTTGTTTTGTCCTTGTTAATTTCAAGTTCTATTTTGCTAGCCAATGAAGACAGGCTATCTGTTTTTTCTTGCATGGAATTCACATTGTTACTGATAAGAATTATGTCATCAGCAAAATCAAGATCTTCTAGTTGGGTCTCATTTACCCAGTCAATACCTGTGTTACCTGTGCAGCATTTTTTCATTATGAAGTCTACTGTAATTCCAAAAAGCAAAGGAGATGGTATACATCCTTGTTTCACATCTGTTTAAATCTGGAACCATTCGCTCATCCCTTCTTCTGTTTTGACTGCATAAACATATCCATTGTAGAAGTCCTTAATGATATTGACAATTTTAGATGGTATTCCATATAGACTTAAAATTCTCCACAATGAATCTCTGTGTATGCTGTGAACTGCTTTTTCAAAGTCTATGAAGTTCAGTATTAATGGTTTCTGCTTTTCAAAATGTTCTTCAAGTATTAATCTTAGAGTAAAGATCTGGTCGAGACAGCTTCTCCCTTTTTGAAATTCTGCTTCTTCTTCTCTCAATGTGGTATCCACTATATGTTTAAGTCTATTCAAAATGACCTTGCAAAATACTTTTTACACAACTGATATTAAGGTTACTCCTCTCCAATTGTTACAGTTACTAAGATTCCCTTTTTTTGTATATATATATATAATGACAATACAGCAGAAAATATAAACATTCATGAACTACTGCTTTAGTAGGATTTTAAACATTAAATGGCAGGACAAGATCAAGAACGAGGAGGTCTTGGAAAGGGCAGGACAAGAACCAATAAATCTACAAATCATGTCTAGGAAGTGGAGGTGGATTGGCCACACTCTGAGGGAAACCCGACACTAGCGTAGCAAGACAGACACTGGCTTGGAATCCTCAAGGAAATAGAAAATGAAGAAGACATAGACTTTCTTGGAGAAGACAAATTATGACAGTGCTCAGAGACAAATGATGCACATGGAAGGAAGCAGAGAATAATTCCAAGAGTAAGGATGACTAGAGAGCCTTTATCCATGGCCTGTGCTCTAAAGGGAGTGAAAGGCAATGATAATGATGATAACAAATAACTAATTACATCTTACATCCTTCCCATGTCGTTAAACGTCACATCTGGCTCGCACAGTTGTTTGCCAAGTTTTCTTGTTCTCGGCAAGTCATTCAACTTCATCAAGGGATGTTATGCCCACTAAACTGGCTTCTCTTAACAATGTCCTCTTTAGACTTTCACATGGTCAACCTCTTTTTCTTCAGCCTTTTGTGCTCCACTTGATACCTTGTTTTGGTATTCTCTGATTGTTTGTTCTCATCACATGGCCTACATATGTCCATGTTCTTTTTTTCTGATCACCCACGAGACAGGTTGTTGTTTGCTCATCTGTCTTATCTCTGTGCTGTTCTTGAATTCCTTCCACTTTATACCAAGTATTTTCCTGAGGCATTTGTTTTCAAAAGAGTCTAAGTTCTTGTTTATTAATTACTAATTAAGTCCAACTAATGTACTTTCTTTTACCTGCTCCGTTCCCAGGACAAATCCACCTGCCACTCTCACTATATTTTGCTGGTAAATCTCTTTAGGGCTTAGGTTTGAGTGCCAGCTCCACGGTGTGACCTCAGAAAATCCAACCTTTGATGAGTTGAAATCTGGTGGGACCTTCATTGTATAAGGCGGGTCATCTTCTTGCACTCTTCTGTGAATATACAATTACGGATGCTTAAATCATGAACAGCTTTCTTCTCTTTCAAAAACTAGTCTCTGGACAGCAACAAGTCACTTTTGTAATGTACTATAAACATTGTCAACAATATGATAATATAACAACATAATGTCATTCATTCATTTGTATGTTCCTTGAGGAACTTTGCCTCCCAAACAGCACTCCTGCAGGCCTCTCGGTTGTGAGCAAGATGGCCTGCTGCTGTTGCATCCATTTCCAGATCGTCAACGATGTCTTGCAGCCATCTTCGTCTTGGTCTTCCTCTTTTTCTTTTTCCCATTATGTATCCTTCCAATACGGTCTTCTCTAAATTATCATGACGTTTAATGTGTCCAAAATATTTCAGTTTTCTCTCTTTAATCCTCTTCACTAGCCAGCCTTCTTCAATATTAAGCTCTTGTAGTATAGATATATTTGTTCTTTTTTGTGTCCACGATATTTGGAGAACTCTTCTGTAGCATTTACATTCAAAGGCATTTATGTGTTTCTCAGCTGTTTTGTTAAGTGTCCAGGTCTCACAGGCATATGTTGCTATGGGAAAGATGCATGCCCTTAAAAATCTTATTTTTGTGGTTCTGTCTTTTCCTCTCCACAGATTCTTTATTTGTTTTACTTTCTGAAGAGCGATAGATGTCCTCCTTTTAATTTCCCTCATTGTATCTCCATTATTAGTTAGTAGCGATATTCAAAACTCTCCACTTCTTCCAGTTTTTCCTCATTGATACATATTTCAGTTGCCTTGTTTGTTTTGTCAGTTGTCATCAATTTAGTTTTCTTTGCATTAAGATAGAGGTTCTGCTCTTCGCTGTTCTTGCGGACTGACATAATTAGTTTTTCCATTCCTTTCTGTGTTGTTGACAGTAATACTGTGTCATCAGCATATCTAATCTCTGGTATTTCATAACCTCCAACTGTTATGGCATCGTAATATTCTTTATCTACATCTTCTCTAACACTCCTCATTATATTTTCAGTATACAAGTTAAATAAGTAGGGTGACAATATGCACCCCTGACGGACCCCTTGTTTTATGTCAAACCAACTTGTTGTTTCACCATTTATTCTTACTGCTGCTTGTTGGTCTAGATACAGCAGTGATGTTAATTGTATCAAATGTGTTGGAAATCCCATTTTTTCCATTATTTCACAAAGTTTCTAGTGTTGTACACAATCAAATGCCTTTGAGTAGTCTATAAAGGATAAATATAGATTCACATTAAACTCTCTGCATTTCTCTATTATTAATCTTAGATTGAATATATGATCTCTTGATCCTCTTCCTTGCCTGAAACCAGCTTGGACCATATTGACTTCTTCTTCTATTTTCTTTCGAAGTCTACCCATTATGATTTTTAACAGAATTTTACTGGCATGACTAATCAGGGCAACAGTTCTGTAGTTGGTGCATAATTTCAGGTTACCCTTTTTTGGCAGTGGTATGAATACAGTTCTTTTCCATTCTTTTGGCCAAACACCTGAATGCCATATCTTTTTACATAGTGCATGATAGATTGTTGCACACTCCTTTCCTCCTGCTTTAATAAATTCAGCTGTTATCTCATCACATCCTGGTGATTTACCATTTTTCAGATTCTTTATTGCCCATAAAACTTCTTCCACTGTCGGTTCGGGTTCTTTCTCATCCAATAATAATTCACACTGTTGTTTTCTGCTTCCACAGTCGGTTGTTTCATACATTCTTTTGCAATATTCCTTCCATCTTTCTAGAATTTCCTCTGTCTCTGTCAGGGTATTCCCCATCTCATCACAAATTACATTTAGCTTAGGTGTGACATTTCTCGTCAATGTCTTCATTTCTTTAAACATTTCATTATCTCTTCCACACTTCTGATGTTCTTCTATTCTTTCACAACAATCTTGTATGTATTGTTTTTTGTCTTTTCTTATGTTTCTTCGTACTTCTTTTGTTAAAGCTTTATATTTATCTTTGTTGTTGTTTATCACTTTCCATTGTGTCTTCATTTCTCTACATTGTTTTATCAGTTCTAGTGTACCTGCTGTGATCCATCTATTCTTTTGTGTTTTCTTTACTGGAACCATGTCTTTAGCTGTTGTTACTAAGATATCTTTGGCCTGCATAGCCAATTCATCTGGTGTCATCTCCTCCTGTACAGCCATCAGGATTTCGAAACGGTTCTTCACTTCTATACCGTATTGCTCTGGTATATTTGTAAGGTCAAAGCGGAGTGGTCTTGATCCTGTAACTATCTTTTTCATCTTTATCTTCATGTCTGCTATTAATAACTCATGGTCCGTGTCACAATCAGCACCTGGTAAAGTTTTTGCTGATATTATGCTTGACCTCCACCTTCTCTGCACTAAAATGTAATCTATTTGATTCCTGGTTTTCCCATCAGGTGATGTCCATGTGTAAAGTCTTCTTGGATGTTGTTTAAAAAGTGTGTTAGCGATCATTAGCTCATTTTCCATGCAAAATGCCATTAGATTGTCACCTGCCTCATTTCTATGTCCTATGCTAAATTTCCCTACAACATGTCATTCATCTTCTGCTCTTTCTGTACCAATTTTTGCATTAAAATCACCCATTATTAATACAATATCATTTTTCTGTACCTGGTCTATTGTCGTTTGCAGTGTGTTATAAAAGTTTTCTACTTCCTCTTCTTCTGCTGCTGATGTAGGTGCATATATCTGGATGATTGTTACATTTCTAGGAATGCCCTTAAGTCTGACTGTTAGGATTCTATCACTTACTGGATTGTAGCCTAGTAATGCTTTTGATGTTGATTTGTCCAAATAAAAAGCCACTCCGTTCTTTCCTCCTACTTCTCCGCCAGAATATATAAATATATTATCATTAACGCTCTTAAAGTGTCCTGATCCTTTCCATCGATGTTCGCAGATTCCCAAAATGTGTATCCCCATTCTTTTCATCTCGTCACTTATTACTTGATATTTTCCCTCATACATGCTTCTTACATTCCATGTTCCTACTCTTATTTTTCTTTTTAGTTTGATACAGGGGTTTTCCTTGGTAACACCGTCAGGATTTTGTCCGTCATCACAATTACTAGTACTGACCTCTGCCTCACACTCTTCCCCAGTGTTAAAATTAGATCTATCTGGCCTGGAGGCATCACCACCAGATCTTTTTCCTAATTGACTTTCCATGATTGCTGCTTGGGTTTCTTGGTATGTTTCCAGAAGATAGTTTACCATTGCTTTCCTTCCGGGCAGTGACTGTACTAGTCAGTGATCGCAGCCATTGTCCCTACAACATAATGTCAGGAAACAAAAAATTCTATAACATGTGGATATTAATATGAGTTGCCTACTTGTCACAGGTGGCCTGGTTAGCTGAGTGGTTAGGTGTTTGGTTTACTAATCCAGTGGTACTAGTTCAAGTCCCAGCATGTGATTTTTTTTTTGGTACTCACCACAAATGCTCCAAGGTCGACCCGGTCTCTAAAATGGGTACCAGAGAAATCTGGGAATGTAAATGCAGCCAGGCAATTTCATGTGCTGAAGGTCATGGAAATATGGGCCTAACATCATATTCCCAATATGCCTTAATGACATGAAAATGGGATTTTTACTTTTTATTTCTCACAGTCGTGTTAGACTATCAGAAAATTGTTTTGCTCATTTCTAGAGAACTCTCTCTTCAATCAGTAATTGGGGTAATTTTTAAAAAATTAACTGAACTAACTGCTGTAGAATGTAAAGTTTGGATGAAATAACTCATAGAGTTAACACTATCATTGTGCATGTCTTGCTGACTTACCTCCATAATCCAATGTCCATCCATGCAACATATTTTGTTTTAACAAGCCCACTCTTAAGTGCCATATCTAGAACATCATATTTGGCATTCATTGTGCATGTGTACTCCGCTGGGTATGTTGTTGTGAAAGAAGGGTTAGCAACGATCTCCTCCACCTTGTCCTTATCTTGGAATGCAGGCAGCTGATTCTTGTTTATCTTCACAATTTTTGTGTATGATTCAGGTAAATGTGATCTTATGTTCCTGAAACAAATTTAAACACAAACAAAACTTTAAAGCACCAAAAATGTGAAAACTGTTTAAAAACACAACAAACTCAAATTGTTGTTACCACTGGAGGATGTCACTGTGACATGAGCTTGTGTTTTTATGAAGCCTACATATCCTGAAAACAGGCAGATAGGTTTTTGAAACTTCCAAAGCATACATTGACTATGGGTTAGTGTCTACCTAACAGACTGCAATACTAGACTTTTTAGTAAGCTCCATCATAAAAGAAAGGTCTAAGACCGTGTCAGTCCTACATATCTTACTTACATCTTACATCCTTCCCATGCCTTTAAAAGTCGCATAGGGGTTGCATGGTAGTTTGCCAAGTTTTCTTGTTTTCCGTGAGCTTTTCTACCTCATCAAGGGATGTTATGCCCACAAAACTGGCCTCACTTAACAATGCCCTCTTTAGAGTTTCACATGGTCAACTTCTTTTTCTTTGCCCTATTGTGTTCCACTTGATAGCTTGTTTTGGGATTCTCATCATGTGACTGACAAATGTCCATCTCCTTTTCCTGATCACCCATGTTGTTATTTGCTCATTTTTCTTATCTCTGCCTTGTTCTTGAATTCGTTCCATTTTATACAGAGTATTTTTCTTCGGCATTTGTTTTCAAAAGAGTCTAATTTCTTGTTTCTTTGTTTCCAGCTTTCACATACATAAATGAGGACTGATATTACATTTGAACTGAATAATCTTAACTTGGTTTTTATGCTTTTAACTTTTGAATGCCATGTTTTTAAGATTCTTGAAGGTCAATGCTTCTTTTGCAGTTCATATTCAAACTTCCTTTCTGGTGTCACCATCCTGGTCTATGAAGCTGCCAAAGTATGCAAAATAGTCCATATATATATATATATATAAACAAAACTAAAATAACACAACAGCCTATTTCAGAACCACCATGGGAGGGAATAAAGTACTTCTAGGCCAACACAGGCTGAGTTATACACCCTGTCTGCCACTTGCACTCTCACTCCTGGCTAAAACTTTGTTCTGTCCCACATCAAGCCAAAGGAAATATGCTATGCAACACAAATTTTTTTTTAAACTTTGAATTATTAATGATTATTTAAGGAACACTTGACACTGTTCCTCCTTCTCACCTTCATTTTTTTTTTGTTTGTTATATGAACTATATGTGACATCATAACAACTCATCTAAATTTAGTGTAGAGCAAAAAGCAATAAATTGACCTAAAAAAAATAAAAATTTAGTACATGAGTAAAATCATCAAAAAATCTCACCTAAGTTGTTGAATAAACTCATCATCATCAAAATAAGCTATGACCTTATTTTGAAGTTTCCCCCATGATAACAGCCATGATTTGTATTTAGTGGAGGCATATGTATGGCTAGTAAACAGCAGAAAGGATGTTTTCTTGTGTGTTCTCAAGTTTAGGTACATAGTCACAATAGTAATATTGCCATCGTCATTCTGGGTATAGAAATCCTTCCCTTTGACTTGATCTGGACACTATGAATATAAATGTCAAAAGTGAGTTGAAACGTAACTGCTGATTATTTTTAATAAATATTTCTTTTACTTTCTTTCTTTCTTTCATATGCTTCTTCTTCTTCCTCTGCTTCTTCTCCTTCTTCTTCTTTATTTTCAGTTTTTAGTAGTGTTAGACATGCAACCCTGTCACTTTAATGTACTACAGTGTTCCTCATGATAAGAGACCAACCCAGAGCCTTCTGCACAAGCATATTCTCTCCATCTAGATCTAGCACCTATAGGTTACACAGACTAGAAACTTCTAAAATAAAAAGGAATTCTAGTTTTAAAAAAAAAAAGGAAAATTCCAGTTCCACAAAGAAAACCGTTACTGTAACAAACATTGAGACTGTGAAGAGTCTAGTGATCTGTAGTGATCAGTTCAAAAGTGAAAAATAGCACTGAGTATGTGATGGACTTGGCTAGATCTGCTGCTCACCTGTTTCTAATCTTCATTTGTAATTTTGTTCTGATTGTGGGCAGTGGCTTTGGCTTCTTCATATCAGTGGTCCACACACTTATTTGGGCTACTGCCCCCTTTGCCTACCAAGCCACATCCCTAAGGTCCTCAAAGACTTTTTTTTTCACTCATTTTGTTTCTGATGCCATGTGCCACTCCCTTTGCCCCACACCACCCCTCCTAGACATTATCAATGCCTCAAACCTCTCCCTGAGGGCAGACCAGCCCATTTCCCACTTTGTTAACTACATTCTCTGTATCATACTAGATAGCCAGACTTTGTTAACTACATTCTCTGTATCATACTAGATAGCCAGACTTTGTTAACTACATTCTCTGTATCATACTAGATAGCAAGATTTTGTTAACTACATTCTCTGTATCATACTAGATAGTCAGACTGTACCATTAAACAAATCTATGATAAAGTGTAAGTTTTCACAATCCCCTTAGTTCCAGTGTTCCATGTCTGTTTATGTTTTTTTTTTTTCTGTTTGTTCAGCTGTTAAGAAACCAGAGGTGAAATGCAGTTAATATAAAATTATCATTTCTCTGTTCTGTCACCATGATATCAAGATATCTATAAGCTGTCATGTGACAAAAGGATCACTGAATTATGTATCTGAAGATAAAGGAATTAGGAATTTCATGAGATTAGATAGTATGTGGTTAAACTTCAATACTCTAAATAAATGAAATTTGAAGCTTATTAAAAAAAATAGCTCACACTTTTTGTAAATTTTCATCATCCAAATGTAACTGATACCCCACTGAGCTCCATATTTGTTTACTCAAAAGTAAAGAAGTAATGCTTACAATGAAAAGAAGGTTTGTTGCTATGGCAGGATTTATTACACTCTGTTGTATGTGATACTTTACATGATGAGTAAGTAGACAGAGTGTAGTGTTGTATGTGATACTTTACATGATGAGTAAGTAAACAGAGTGTAGGGTTGTATGTGATACTTTACATGATGAGTAAGTAGACAGAGTGTAGTGTTGTATGTGATACTTTACATGATGAGTAATCGGACAGAGTGTAGTGTGAGAAACTATACAAATAAAAAAAAATTTGAAACCATTTTGGAAATATTCGTATTAGATTTTGTTTTGCTTCGCAATAAATTCACCTTCCCTGCATTTATTTGATGGGGTTTAAATATCCAAAAATAGTTCTGAATATTTTGAAGCAAGTATTAGAACATACATCCATCACCATGAAGACAGTGCTGTTATCCAGAAATCTGCCCATAAAAATAAAACTGAGATTTGTAAAATGCAATATTTACTCTGTTTTACTGTAAGGATCAGAAACCCAGACTCTAAGTAAAAAGATGGAGAGAAAGATTAATGCAGCAGAAATGTGGCTCTACAAAAAAATGTGTTCATAAAACATGGAGAATGAAAAGAACAAAAACACAAATTTTATAACAACTTCAAGTGCAATGTGAACTTCTCAAAGAAATAAAGATGAAGAAAACGAAATATTTTGGCCATATCAAAACACAATAACAACATATTGAAGACCATACTAGAAGGAAAGGTGGAAGGAAAAAGAGCTGGAGGTAGACAGAGATGTAGGTAGGAAGGTAACATATGAGAGCGGACAGAATGCAGCCTGGCTGAGTGTCAGCATCAAGGTAAGGGAGTGACGGAACTGGAGATTCATTACTGCCAACCTTTGACCTTTGTTCTGAAGAAGGCACATGATGATGATGATGATGATAATGATGATGATAATGAAGCATTATAAAGCCTAACACACAAGCAGTATTTGGTTATAAGTATATAAAATGAAGTAATAAATATACAAGCACACAAAGACGTGACAGCAAAGGTTTTTTTTTTTTTAATATGTATTTTTTTTTGCGAATAATGCATAAGCCAAAATTTTACAACTGTATGATCCATTAATCTGTATGATCCATTAATCTGTACGATCCATTAATCAATATAGCTATTCTTATTTTTTTGTTGAAGTCTACCACACTATAAAATGCTGATGCACTCTGATAACATACTTTTTTGTTCTTTGGCTACATTATGCTCAGTGATGTAGTGATGATGATGATGTTACTGTGGCCCTTCTAAATTCAGCCATATAACCCACTGTAGTATTATTTGTAATTCTCCAAACTGCTTTAATACAAGAGTATTTTTTTAATGGAAATGATAATCATATTTTCTGTGAACTATACATGAATCTTCTTTAAAACTAATATTTCAAAATGTTGAAAGTGTAATTTCTAAAAGTATTGAAAGTGTTCAGAGAATGAGAAACATATTAACCAACACATCCTTATCAATGAATGTTAGAAAACGAGTACTAAAATGCTATATTGAACCTATCTTGTTATATGGAAGTGAATCATGGACAATAGGCAAGTCTGCAAAAAAATCATTGGAAGCAGCAGAAATGTGGTTTATTAGAAGAATGTTGCGAATCCCCTGGACAGCAAAAATAACTAATGAAGAATGTAGGAGAAGAGCTGGAGAGACAAAAAATCTTGTCAAAAAGATAAGAGAGAGACAATGTACTTTCATAGGACATGAAATGAGAAGAGGGGGCATTGAAAATATTATAACAACAGGAAAAATAGAAGGAAGAAGATCAAGAGGAAGACCAAGAGAAATGATACTGGACAGTCTGACGGGATGGTGTGAGAGGAGATCACCAACTGAGCTGATGGCCTGCATGAAGGATCGCATACTCTGGAGAAGCATAATAGCCAACACCAGTCGGCACAGCACATGATAATGATGATGATTGAAAGTGTAATTTCTAAAAATATCATTTAATGGCTTTTCACTAGGTGCTTTCATACTATGTGTCATAGCTTTATTATTACTTATTACAGTCTTTGCTCTGACTTTCTAGAAATTTCACTCCATACTTCACACCCCCACCTCCCATCACTCTCTCTCTCTCTCTCTTTCTCTCTCTCTCTCTCACACACACACACATACACGCACGCACGCACACATGCACACACACACACACACACACATGCACACACACAGATATTTAGTAATCAGCAATTTGGAAACAGTGAATATTGTGTAGAGAAGGTGTGATTAGATTCAAATATATTAGACCAAGCACTCAGAAGTCAAAGAAAAAAAAATAGTAACAAAATGACTGAGAAGAGAACCCACATTCCAGCAGATAAAAGAGATAGCGACTGCAGTAAAACTGGTTCTAGTAATACAGGTAGATAGAGGTTATGGTACAGTTTTACAGAGCAACAGAGGGAGCGAGAAAAGTGAAAAAAAAAACACAAATAATGAAAAACACCTCTATCTACCCACATTCCAGTAGAACATGTTACTGCCTAGTCACATGAGAAATGCACACAACCTACTCAGTCATGAAGACCTCATAAACATAACTGTTTTAAAATTATTTCATAATTAAATTAATTCAGTACTCTTACCAAAAGATTAACATATTTTATTTGAGTATACTTACAACATCCATCTCCACTGGCATATAAGCCACTTGAAAACCTGGTACAGAAATGATTAACTCCTTTATTTTAAACAGTACAAACATATAACATATATTTCAAACATATGAGTAAAGGAAACTGAAACTAAAAGCATTTTCACAGTAATGATTATTAAACAATATGTTACACAATTTCAGGCCCAAATATGGTTTTCTCATAATATAATTATCATACAGGAGCAATAAATAATAATTCATTTTACACAGACATGTTGTACTGTGGTGTTACATCTCATTTTTTACTGTCAGCTAACTGCCCTCCCTAAAGTGGATTTATTGCCCAGGACATGCTGGCATCAACGGCAATGAAGTGGCAGATTATCTGGCAAACAAAGCAACAACTCTGGGCAACCTACAAATGAGCAAAGCAGACTTCATAAAAGCCAGCCCATCCAAATTACAGGGTGAGGAGCAAAATATTTTTGAATGCGGCATTTATCACCAAAGACTACGTAAAAGAGGTATAACAAAGGGCAGTGGCAGACAATCAGAACTTTCCAGAAAAGATTCAACTGGGTACAATCAATGTGCTATCCACACCATCGCTCAGTATGAACACCACTGAGGTTAAAGTACAAGAACAAATGAGTGCAAGGAGGTCCATCTCTAGGCCAGCAGTATTGATGGGTATTCTTCACGTTCAAGTTCCAACTGTCAGCAGAAGCCATTGTGGAGATCTCATTATATATGGTATTTATTTCCCTAGGAGCAGATCTAAGATGTGCAGACAAACCGGCAAATTGTCAGCATGAAGAATATGTCACTATCAATCCTGTAAACTAAACTGGAGTTTCAGAATGGCTGCTTACATGTATCTCCTTTTTAATTTAAGAGATCAGTTGCAGTCTGCTAGAAATGATGACTTAAGTTTAACAAGATCATCACTGCTCACTCATCCAGATATTTTTGTTCCTGAAAAATAAGTATGTTACATTTCTTACTAATGTCCTTGTTTCAAAACTGGCTGTACCTTAATGCACATACCATTAGTATAGCTTCTGTTACAATACAGTATTTACTTGCAGGAAAATGAAGAGCGGGAATGAAAGAAAATCTGAAGACACTGCTGGAGCTAGGACAAATTAAAGGTGCTGGCAGGAAATCCGAACTGTGTGGCAGAGAACACATCATAAACAACCAACATCTGACAAGAACATACTCTTGGATGGATACTGCAGCATTCGGTGGAGCATGTATGGGCTTGTCCCGAATGCAGTGAAGCCAGAGTCTGAATTTTAAACTTTGAACAGTATTAACTGTATTTTGAAAAAAAACATATACAATGATGGCAGTGAAATAAACACTAAGCTTTGAGGTCTAATTAGGTAAGTGTGACTGTATTTTATTGTAATTAAAGTAGATAAATGAAATTCTTATACGTGCATATCACTGATTTTATTTCAAGATGTTCTCCCTGAAAAAAACTTCTGCTTCCAATTTAGAATCTTATAACTTCTTCCTTCTTCATACACATTTTTTGTCCAAATCTGCTGTCCTGTCTCTTGAATAGATTTCACCATTTTTTACTGGAGCATACACCATGGAAAGAAGCAGATTGTACACAAATAACTATTCAAACTGAAGTGAAAGGTGTGCAGAATGGTGAGATGCAAAGCAGTCCTATAAGATCAACAGCCACACTTAGTGTCCTAGATGCTGTTGTATTTTCTGGCCAGTAGCTCTACTCATGTCTCCTGGCTCCACAAGATGAACTGAGAGGACCTACAGTAGCATTGAGTGGACCCTTTCGAGACAGGTGGCCCGGCACTGCACCTGCCTGGTTAGTCTTCGCAGGGCGAGCACCATGTTTAACAACTGCAGATTGAGACATTTCATTAGTGATATTGCATGGTACCCTGATTTTTTCAATGCACCTTTTGGCTGGGTACCTCAGACTTCAGCACCTTTCCTTGCTAGGGCAGATTGTGGTCTTGCTCGGACTGCCACGAAGACTGTGGTGTAGGCTGGCCTGGCCAAAACTTTGTTTTCCAGCCTCTGATGGCTGTACTTAAGCCCCTTCTTCACATCAGACCCAGAGTGCAACATTGGCTAGCCAGAGAGCTTTGAGACAGTTCTACAGAGATACTCTGACTTTGGGATAACAAATCTGATGAGTGCTTCAGTGATATCCATTCCCTACCACCTATAGTCTGCTGGCTCTGTTTTATTTACCTCATTCTGATAGCCATTGTTGTAAAGACACACAGGCTTGTCATGTCCTGGATTCATTGGTTTCACATCAGATTTTCCTCATACCCACCGACAATCTCCATGTCTCCATCCATCCACCATCCTGATATTACACTTTACAAAAATAACAGTTACAATTAGTGTTGACTGCTACAGGTTTCTGGGCTACAGAAGAGGTCAGAGTTTTTAAGCAAACAGATCTATGTTCCCTGTCTCACAAAGACTATGTTAAGATAAGTGGGTTCTTAACACAGTTGTTCCCAGGGGAAATCTTATCACTGAAAACCAGTACACTTTTCCTTCACTTTACCACTCAAAGCCAGTGCAAGTTTTCCACCTCTCTAGTGGCTTCCAGATAGTTTCGGTCTGGGAAGTGTGATCTGATCCAACAGCCAATGCTCATGTAACTGGACCTCACAGTTAGTGCTCTCTGGGGTCAGTGCATAAAGGTGTGATTTGATCTCAAAGTTAGTGCTCTCTGGGGTCAGTGCAGAAAGGTGTGATTTGATCTCACAGTTAGTGCTTTTTGGGGTCAGTACATAAATGTGCGATTTGATCTACTAACCAATGCTCACTGAGGTCACTGCACTGAAATTGCTGATGCCTTAGTTTATTCAGTTCAAAAATGCAAAATCTGACTGAGAAATCATTAAGGCTATAGGAAACGTCTTCCAATGTCACTGTTCAACATAAAGAGA